>CM041781.1:116934946-117534946 GCA_023374045.1 Limonium bicolor | reverse complement strand
CTACCTTAAAAATATATATATATAATGTATAAATTTTAAGATAAGGAATCAGATTTTGGACGAAACTTTCTAAATTCTGCCTTTGGGTGAAGTTATAAATAAGTAAATTTTTATAAGTAAACATAGAAACAATTGAAACTTGAAAAGTCACAGAAAATATTTCTTATAGAGTTTTAACATATGGTTGGCTAATAAACCTTTGAAGATAATTTTGGAAGATTATTGAGGATTATTAAATGATCGGGAGTATTATGTTAAACTACTCAAGTACGTTACACCCGAGGTATAGCTTAGTAATATAATTGATATGATAAATGATCATATATGGACATATAATTCGTATCAGTCATTAAATGAATGGATAATAATCATAAGATAAATTTTATAACCACCAAGGAAATACAAATACATAACAATCAAGAGATACAGATATATATAACGATCATAGATATAATCAACGGTGCAGTAAAATTCAACAAAGCTGGTTAATAAGGTGTTGAATTCTTTGAATGTGCCATTAGTAGCGGTACGAGGGCGTACCTTAGCTCTTTTAAGGGGGATATGCTGGCATACTCCTCCTTCGTTATCTCATCCGGATTATGCCTCGTTGCATTGTTAGCAAAGGGAACAGTATTAGCAGAATGAGAGGTGTTTGTATGTGCTTGGCTTTTGCATTATGACTCAGTATGTGACTTTTGATTTTCATCATGCTATATCTTGGTATATCCTGATTCAGTTTGATTTTGAGTAATCTTGAGTGGAATGTTGTTATGGAAATGGATGGAAATAAAGGATTGGTTTGGTATGGAACTTCATTGGAACTTTTATTGTCTCAGCACACCCGAAGCGGTGTGAGTGCTTATTAGTTGATTTTTAAACTTCGAGGCAAAGTTTCTTTTAAGGGGGATATGCTGAAATACCCCTAAATTAATTTAAATTAATTTAGGGGATTTCTTTTATTAAACCTTTAATAATATTATTAAGTATTAAATTATTATATGGAATGAGGAATAAATTATTATATGGAATTATGAATATTAAATTATTATATGGGGTTGTGAAATTTATTTAGGGGTTTTCTCCTAATTATTATATATTATTATATAGTATTATGAATTTAATAATAAGATTTATAAGTCAATAAATCTTGGGAAAATTATTAAACACTCCAAATATATTATAAAGATTTTAGGAAGTGTTGGAACATTTTTTTGAAATATAAAAGTCAATATAAAATTCTAGAAACCTTAAAGCTTATTAAGCCTTGCTAGAGTTGACTTTTTGAGAATGGTCAAACCAGGTCATGAAACCTATACCAATAAATAGGTTATGAAAAACCATGAAGATCGATAAAAAGAACGTCAAAAACGGATCATCCTAGCCAAAGTTATGCTAGATTGAAGTTTTGAATCAAAATTTTAAGAAGTGCCACGTGTCACTCTGTAATGGGTCGCCCACACTTAGCCGATTTCCTTCCCTGATTTTCGTAACCGATTTCACTTCCTAGCCCTAACTTTAGACGGCTATAACTTTCACATTACTCAATATTTTTTCCATGCCGTCTTCACCACTCTCTTCTCCTACAATTCCTCTTTTCAACCATTACTCATACAAACCCTAGATCCTTCTGAGTCAACCGGAAAATTGAGCCAAAGTAGCCACCTTGCAAAACCGAAACTGCAGTTTTCCAGTTTCTCTTCCGAATTCAGGTAACTTCGACTAGCCATAACTTCTTCGTTTCTCAGCCAAATTCCATGTTCTTTAGCTCGTTTTGAAGAGCTCTAATCCCTCTATAACTTTCATGTTGATGACCAAAGCCAATTCCAAACCGTTTGTAAGAGAGAGGTGTCTAAAGTTTCGAATTCATCACAGCATAAAATCACAGTTTTCTTTCCAGAAAACGTAAGGTAAACTCGCAACTTCTAGCTTCAATATCTTTCTGTATGGTGCGAGTTAGGTTTAGTTCTTGCTACCAATACGTAGATCTACGTTTCTTCTTTCCAATGAGCCTTACTCGTTATCTAACTCGTTTTTTACCGCAAGTTATAGAGTCGCAAAGTAGGCTACCCAAACGGTCAAGCTCGAACGTTTTTCCAGTTTCCGATTTCGAATTCACCAAATTCGCACAATCCGGTGAGTCTCCGATCAAATTTCTCCGTTGTGCTGTTCGTAATGGTATTTCCGATCTAACCCACGTGTTAATTTAGTCAATTACGTGTTAGAATATGAGGATTTGTGGAATTGTTTTCGAATGGGTTCAGTAGCGAATATAAACCCTAACTCTCTAATCGAATTCGAAACTTGAGGTATACTGCATTATAATTGGGGAAATCGGTACCAATGGAACCGAAATTGAATTTCGGATTCAATGAAACAAAATCAATCGATTTGGTTCTGTGAGTTGAGAGAAATCGTCGAATTGGTACTCGGTTTGGTATTAGAGTTCGCTGATGAACTCGATGCACAGAAGCCGTCCGATCTCGGTTTAAGAGATTGGACGGCCGAGATTAAAACATACCAGAATTAGTTTATAAGAGTTTTTAATAAATACCAGTAAATAATCTTAACTTGTTGGGTTAATTTAAATATCTTCCCGAATGTATTTTGACTTGAAATTTAACCATAGATTCCTTATTTTATGTAGTTTATTTTGATGTAAATTATTATGGTTTTGGTTTTTTAAACATAAGTTATGATTTTTACAAGTTACGGGTTTTCTGGAATTATTTGGCTAAATTAAAAAGATATTTTTATGAAATAAAAATTTTATAATATGTCTAAAATGTTATAGTTACTGTATATTAAGTTTGGGAATTTTTGGGCAACGGGAAAGGTTTTAAAAATTGTGTTTGTGAGTTTTTCCTAAGAATAACTTATAATATATTTTTTTAATGTAATCAAAAATTAAAGTATAGTTGATTAATGAACTTTATAGGTTGGGGAAAATATAATAAGACTAATTAACATTTAATACAGTATGTTTATAAATATTTTGGGTATTAACTTTAAGTGAAGTAAAAATTGTTACATATATTTATATATATATATATGAGAGAAATAAATAGAAACTTATATTAAATCAAGGAATTTAACTAAACTACATTTTATTTATATATATAATATGGAAGCTAATATGTTTAACTAAAACTAAGGGAAAATACTCTATTTTATAAACCATAAATCAGTTGTGGATATGTCTAAAAGATATTAAATATAATTAAATACAATATAATTTCTTAAAGAATGTTCTGGATAAATCTTGATATGTGGATATATATATATGTATATAAATACAATAAAAATAGATAAGGAAATAAAATTCCTTGTGGGAAATATAATAGGGAGGATATATATATATATACGATAAATAAATAAATAAAAGGAATAAAATACCTTATAGAAGATATAATATGAAGGAATTAATGAGTTAAACTAAACCTCTACATGATACTAATAAAAGAATGTTATATGAGGTGGTATTAATTTATGGTTATAGGTTGAGTTTTTAGTTATCTTTGGTTTCTAAGATTTATATAAACCGTATTTAAACACACGTATTTATTTAGTCAATGACCACAATGTAAATCTACAATTTGGTTAAGAAATTAATAAGTTGAAATTTAGGAATATTTGTAATTAGTCTACATAAAGGGTTACACAAATAGATCTATTTATATAATTAATAATAAAATAATGAGATACTTTTACATTTAAATGTTCTTATTATATAAACAATAGTAAAATAAATGAGTTACTTTTACATCTTCATGTGAAGAGGATAAATAAGTCTAGATTTAATTATTTCTTAATATTTATAGTATTGAGTAATAACTTAATATTTTAAGATAAAATCATTAAAAGATTATGATATAAAACTATATTAAACTATGATTAGGAGATTAATCTAAATTAATCCTTAAGTTTCTTGGAATTAGTTAAGCCATATAAAATACATTCATTATCAATATTCAGGATGTGAGTTTATAAATAAGTGATGTACATAATAGTTAAAGATTTACAAAAAGGTTTGCAAATAGAAATTTGATACTTAAAATCATTGAACCTTTAATTAGATGAAACTAGGTTACATAAGAGATTATATTGATTTACCTTTTGACACTGGGAAAATTAATGTGTCATTTGAATATAAGGTATGGGGATTTCTTAGAATATGTTATCTTATTAAATAGTTAACAGTTTCACTTACGATCCATAATTTAATTCTTTGGTAAATTCTACCTTATGTAGATATATTGTCCATCCTAAATACAATAAAGGAAATTAATTTATTAAAGTTATACCTTTGAAACCGTTAGGTTTTGTAAACAATTTAAACCGTATTTAAGACTTAAGTTTTAGTATAAAAGGTTTATACATAGCCTATGGAGGGAATGTGTGTAAAAGTAAAACAGTTAGGGAATTAAATGTAAGTAAGGATACATAAAAGGTTATCTTAAAACACCTTATTATAAAGATATGGTTAAGTAAATAATAAACCTTGTGGATACTAAAGGTGAGAGTTCGATAAGTTTGAGTTAACTATAATATGGTTATTTCAAGATGAAAAGTAATTTAACAACTTATGACAAGATTAATAGATGGTTGTAATTAAAGGCCATTCTGAACTAAAGATAAGATAATTGAGTTTAGTAGCTCAAATATTTATACTAAAATGCGTCTACAACACTACGATTTCAATATACAAGATGTAGGTCTTAGTTAAGTTAAGGGAAAGACTTAATCCTAATGGGTTGTCTAGTAGAAATTGTTTAAATATATAATATTTATATGGTGAGATAATAGTATAGTATTCTAAGATAACCCATCATTGGTCATAACACATTGTTTATTCTAAATTAAGAATAAAGGTATTGAGCTTAAGATTATTATTGAAATTCTTAGATTTAATTATATACTAAAAAAACATTTATGTTATAAAGGTCTCAAAAGTCTTGAATGGGGGATTGTGGTTAAATATGAATTAAGTGGATAGGAGTGGACAGTTAGCAGGTGTTAATAAAATACATTCCTTGATCCTACAACCTTGGGCTATACAACATTCTAAAACAAGTCGAAGGCTATACTTAACAATTAAGCGAAGGGTTTACAAGATGATCGAGGTTTAGGAATACGAGTGAGGAATCTATTAAGTTTGACTTAGGGTATGAGTTATTGATGATAGATTACCTTTAATATTCTTCAGAGTACTGTTGATTGTTTACGCAAGTTGTCTAGAGCTGCTACAGCGTTATCCAGGTACGATTTCTCGTACTCAGCTTGTTGTGTTTTGGACTTTATGGAATGTTTTGTACGATTTCTCGTACTACGATGTTTTTGCTGGTTGACTTGTGGAATGTTTTGGAAACGCTAACTGACTTTAAGAGGAACTTCTAAAAATAAGAAATGGTTGTGTGACTGACTCAGCTTGTGTGAATAACTGAGCCTTGGATGTGGAACTCACTTGGGTATTGGTTACTTCTACTTGGTTGCCCGTTAGACATTGGCTGCTTAGGGTTTACGCTTCTGCACTCTGTAGGACTGAGTGTTTTGGTATTGCTCTGGGTAGTTGGTGATCTAGCGGGATTTTTGGAAAAGGTCAATCTTGGAAATCTTTCTTTCGACGTGCGCGCGTCTTCAATGGTAATAGCAGGGGGCTGTATATCCCTCGCCCATAGGGGCATTGATATTTAACAGCAGGGGGCTGTATATCCCTCGTCCATCAGGACATTTTTAATTTAACAGCAGGGGCTGTATATCCCTCGCCCATAGGGGCATTGATATTTAACAGCAGGGGGCTGTATATCCCTCGTCCATCAGGACATTTAAATCTGACAGCAGGGGGCTGTATATCCCTCGTCCATATGGACATTGATATCTGGCGGTGGGGGCCATCTCTCCCAATTGAATTATTCCACTCTTGAGTTATTGGTTCTTGGATCTATCTTATTATTCCTAGTCCTTTGTGACTATCTGAGTCTTTATACTCCAAACGGGAATTGGTTCTAACATCAACAATGGATGCTTACTAACTATGTGGTGTGACTACTTAAGTGGATGACTTGTTTTGGAAGTTCTTTATCTTTGTCTTGTTTTCCTTTCTCTTTAAACTTGATTGTTTCGAAGTGCTTTATCTCTGTTTTACTTTTAAGAGTTTGTTTTCATGTTACTGCTTATTTTGAAGAGTTATGTTTTATAAGTTTGTTTTTGGAGAATTGTACCAGTTCCATTCCAGGGACTGACCCGCCCCTTTTGGGTGGGCTGCTTGGTTTCATCTTGCAGGTACGAATTGATTTACAGGTGGCCACGAAGAGAATGAGCGTTTGGGATGGGACTAGGTTTTGTGGAGAGAGAATATGTTAATTTCTATTATGTTGTGTTAAGTTTTTCTCGAGTTCAGACTGTAGCTTTTGTGGATTGTAAGTTGTAAATTGGTGAGGTTTGGTGCCGGGTGTTTGGAACCCGATGGTCTGTAATCGCCTTAGAGTTTTATTTCCGCTGTATTTATGGTTAATAGGGGCGTTACAATTATACACCCCTTATTTTCGGTAATAACATATATACCACATATGTTATAAAATTGTTACAATTAAATACTTATCTTATAATAAAACCTTAAATAAGTTATCTAACTTATTTAATTTGGTCAAAACCTACCACATGGTCAAGGTTGACCACCTTAATATTTCCTTGACCATTAATTTCCATATAATACGGTTTGTACCCATACTTTTCAGAAATTACCATTTAACCCCAAAACTTTATAAAATCTTATAATTTTTATTTAAACTCATTTAAACCTCTAATTTTCGGCTTTATTATTATATACCCCCCAAATTTAATTTAATTATGGTATAACCCCTAATTCCTTGCGGTAATAAACCTTATAAATACATAAATAAAATGGCCTAAAGTACATGGCCTTATTACAAACATTAGCTTATAAAATAAATTATACATAAATGCCCAAAAATGCATTAAACTCTCGGCCTTACAACCATCTTTTCCATATTTACCAATTTTCCACTTAATGTCTTAAATTTGACAATTATTAAATAATTACTTATATAAATTTACTAAACCATTCCTTAATCACCTAAGGTCATAATAAGACCTTAATAGACTCATTCACTCACGACACATTTATATACATATGTATAAACACATATTAATATACCGAGTCACTGGTGGAACGCGAGCTTTTAATTACGGTCCAAAACCGTGTTACATTACGGTTCTGGACCGTAATCTACGCGGGCGTCAATAAAGATGGCGACGTCTTTAATTACGGTTTTAAACCGTAATTAATGGCCCTTTTCCGGCCCGCGTGTCATTGACTTTACATTACGGTTATTTGTAAAACCGTGATCTAAAGTCCTTTGGCGCGCGCGAACCAAAGGACTTTAGATCACGGTTTTACAAATAACCGTAATGTAAAGTCGACACTTTAGATTACGGTTCTAACAATACCGTAATCTAAAGTGTTTTGGCGCGCGCGCCCAAAGGACTTTAGATTACGGTTATTGTTAGAACCATAATCTAAAGTGTAATTTTTTTTTATTATTTTATTTTTTTTACAAATCTACACAATTGCAACAGAGACAAAATTGTAACAGATAAGCAACAGAGGGCAGAAACTGCACAATTGAACCACCTGAATCAAATACCAACAACACAAATTCATTCTAATAAAGCACCAGATCGAAAATCTGTAACATATTCAATCTGTTACACAATTGCAACAGAGATAACATCTAATAAAGCACCAGATCAAAAATCTGTAACATATTCAATCTGTTACACAATTGCAACAGAGATAACAATTGCAAATTCATTTCTGCGCACAATTGCAACAGAAATATTCAATACAACAGCTAGAATCTGTTACAGTAGCAGCTAGCATAATTCATTACAAACAGAATCAGAGCAACTAACAAAAAATATAATCTGTTACACAATATAATCTGTTGCAGCAGCAACTACACAGAATCAGAGCAGCAACTAAAAAATATGTTACAGCAGCAGCTAGCTAGTCTACCACTCCATTCTCATAAACATGGCTGCCATGCTCTCTCTGACATGCAACAAGTCGGCAGAAGCATAAGTCTTGAATCTGGCATAATGCTCTTTAATCTGCAACAAGACAGCGTTCGTATTACCTTGTCAATATCATTCTTAAAACTTGGGAAGTACCCGCAGAACTCGTACATATACCGCATCACGTAGTACCCTCAACTCTTAGAATCCTTTTGGGTAGGGCACTAAATCACCAAAATTCACAAATGTAAAACAATTGTACAAAGATAATAGCAGCACGAATGAAATACATGAATTACCAAACCTTGATGTAATCGACGGTCAAATCACCAAACTCTCCCAGGGGGGTTTTTTTGTAACAACTGTTACATATATTAACAAAAGCGTTTAGCAAAATGAACAAGTACATTAATTTTGGTTCAAAAAACTTACAAACATTAAATAGTAATAAAAACTTACTCTTTGATTAAGTCTTCAGTGTTGAATTCTTTCCACTGCCCTAGTGGATCTAGAACGAGCAGAGTAGCGGTGGCAGCGCAGAATATAAAACAAAGCCCAGTGGTGGCTACAATGTCAAATACAAAATGAAATGAGAAATGAAGGTAACAAAGTTAGCTAATTAGTATGTAATTTATATTAGAACTCACGTTTGGTGATACGGCATTAGAATGAATAATTTATTCTGTTGATCAACAACATTGAAGACATGAATCATGTAGTTACAAAACCTCCCAGGGTCCCTAGTGACATTGTCGTACGATAAACGCTCCGGGCACACCGCAGTAACGCATGTCATGTCCTTCTCAACACATCTCTCAAGCAGACATCTATTATATCACATGTACTATAAAAAGTTAGCCAATGCAACTTCATAGATTTATTCTATATGTTTTTACAGTATGAGGAAAGAACACTTACTTTAGATAAGCTTGAATAATGTTAATGTTCAGATAATCTCCACACATCATCTCTCTGATGTCCTCAAAGTTGATTGCCGTCATCATATCTTCTTCGTAGTGAAACATCGACTTTGGAAGCGTCATCATGAAGTTGTTAGTTTGAGATGACTTCACCATGATCTTGTCGTAGAGATTCATCTGCTTGGCCCCCAAAACATTAACAAGTTTTTGTGGCAGTGCGAGCTTATTTTTAGGCGCCTCAGAAGTCCTGGTGCGACCCCGGACGGGCGCTGGATTCTTACCTTTCGCACCCCGACTCACTGGATTCTTACCCTTCACACACAAACAGTAAAGCATAAATGTAAATATAATTACTAATTGATTATTATAGTAACATTAAACATTTATCTAGAACATACCCTTCTGACAGGATTCGTCGCGCGCTGATCTCTTCTTCTCTGGGCCGGGGCGAGGAACCTCAGGGAGGATTCGCCGGCGCGCTGGTCTCTTCTAGTCTGGGCCGGGTTACGCGGCGAGGAAGCTCAGGGATCTATAATAGATTAGATTAGACACTTAATGCTAAATAATGCATTTTATTAGATACTAAATGGTTGTCAAACAGTCTTACCTCATCGGTGACAACAATATAACATGCTGGCCAGGGCAATATGTCTCTCTTCGCTTCGATCAGCGTGCATTTGTTGTCAATCGCCATCGGAAGGTATGCATGCTCAAATCCATCAACTATCAGGTCCAAGGTCACACGCGCGTAGAATGGGGGTAGACGTACGAAACTGATGAGCGTGAGTGGACCTGATGGCAACACCGTCCCGTAGGCCGCATCTACAGGGTGCCCGTCTAATGGTATTTGGAGACGACATTTTTTTTGCTCCTTTTATAAACAGAGATAATACGTGAAATAAATAAGTGAGTCCAATCTAATACTATTTAAATAACTTTATTTTAAAAGAAAAATAGTTAAACAAAGTTAACCTGGATGTTGGCAAACGGGTACGGGTCAGCGGCCGGAGCACAACTAGACGAGGAAGACATTCGAGGAGGATCTAGCTGCTGCTGCTGAGTAGTCGCATGTGCAATCGCATTCAACGCTTCCTGCAGCCTCTCCTCGATAGCCCGGCGCTCAGCAGCATGTTTCTCGTCATTAGCTTGGCGCTCAGCAGCGAACTTACGCTCTACCATCGCCTCGACTTCAGCAGCACTCATCTGACCCTTCCTAGCAGATGGCGGGAATACGTTCTTCTGACGTACTTCTCCCCCAAATCCTCTAACACGCCCCGGGTGATCCTTCTTCCCAAGCATTTGATTCAGCGCGTCGTCTTGAGAAGGAGGAGCGTGTAAGTCCACTTCTCCTCTCTGTGCCGCATCGTACTGTCCAATTTTCAAAGAAGTTAATGACGAGATTTAAGATCAACAAACACTTGAGTATATAAGTAAATTATTCAACAGCTACTTTCAAATACTTACAATTTGGTTTGCCAGTTGTTCCATCGCAGCATTAGGAAATATCCTCTGACCTTCGCTGGTCGTTTTCTGGCGTCCCAGTATGTACATCTGCACCCTCCTCGCCTCAGAGACATCCTCGATCGGGCATTCACTTCCATCCTCGTTCCTCCGTGTCAGCAAACCAGCTTCTTTCCATCCCTCGAGGCTGCCCACATATCCCCTTCGTCCCATGGTGTGGGGGTAGAGATTAGCTTCACGGTTTTGTCGTGCTTGTTCTTGTACTTGCTGTTAAGAAAGTACAACAGGAAATTAATTAGAAAATCAGGGATAAAGCATTATGAGCATTAATTAAGAAAAGAGTACACAAACATACCCTGAACTCGGGGGTGGCGTGCCGCTCAACGAACTCCTTCCACTCCTCTTCAGTTATCATGCCATTGTATACAACATACGGCGGAGGCTCACGTGGGGGCACCCTGTTGATCCAATGCTCAACCAAGTAGTGGCGGAATGATTTAGCTTTGCCGGCCACCAAAGAAAGAACGGTCTTCTTCACTTCTTCTGGGATCTTGTACCGTTCTTGCACCTTCTTCCAGATGGTCTCCTTTACTTTTTCCGGGACTTGTTTCCATGTGTGGTTGATGCAGCAATGTGATCTGGCCAGAGTCCCTAGCATACTAGCGAACTCTGACCTGCTGCCCCCACCATACCTCCCATACTGGTCCCACAGAAGACTAATCTGATCCGGTTTCTGCAGTTTCAACCCACGGGTCGGACCTCTACCTCTGGGTCTCTGAGTAGCACTCGTAGAAGGTGCACTCATGGAAGGGCCAACAGCAGCAGCGGCAGATGTGGATGGGGCAACAGCAGCAGCGGCAGATGTAGATGGGACCGGTACCATTTGCTGCTCATTTTCCTCCTCCTCACGACAAAATAAATCGAACTCTTCATCAGCCATGTCCTGATCAGCCATGCCTGCAAGGATTGAAATACAATTTGAATTAAATTAAGCATTTCATAATGGTCATAAACAAGCAATAAATAAAAGAGTGTTAATTTCATATAAATTTTTATAGTAATAACTTACATACACCATTATCTCTCAACCCACATTCCCTCGTTATGGTCTGATCGTATATACTCACGATGACCTGTGACCTCAGCCTCTTCCAATGAAATAGGAACAGTTGGAGGTTCATCTTCTGCATCATACTCATCCTCATCAACCACACCATCCACACCAACTATTCCTCTTCTCCCTTTAAGCACAACAGACCATCTAGGATTACAGGGATCAGTTACATAAAATATCTGCTTAACCTTCGTCCCAACAACGAATGGCTCAACCGTGGGAGTAGCTCTAGACAGATCAACCAGTTTCATACCATGCTCCTCCTCACGGTAGCCATGATTGTTGTTAACCCAGTTACAGCGGAAAACACACATTTCGTAGCTGTTGTAGTCCAATACCCAGATGTCTTGTATAACACCGAAATATGATTGTTGTACCGAGACAGGACTATGACCCACGACACCGATGTCATATAAGTTTTGATAAGCTTCAAGCTCTACACCACTGTTTTGATTCGTTGACTTCTGATCCTGACGTTCTGTGAAAAAGGTGAATCCGTTGACATCGTACCCCTCATAAGAAATTACATCCAGATTTGGTCCAAATGCAACTACTTTAATCAGTTCAGGCACATTCGTGGACTGATCGGACAACACTCTCTCTTTGAACCATCGGACAAATGTCCTATTCTGCTCATTTTGTAGTCTAACGTCACTCATGTTTGGATATTGTGCTCTTAAAACACACAAGTGTTCATCAAAGTATGGTTCAACATCTTCAAGATGACTTAGCACAACTAAATGAGCTTTGTTAAGAGTGTCTATGTCAATTCTTTTCAGTTTCCTTCCAACCGTGCCAACACCCTTCAATCTGCCCTCGTGTCTAGAACGTGGAAGTCCAATGGTATCGACACCTTCTAGGTAATTGGTGCAGAAGTCTACAACTTCCTCTGTGATAGTGCCCTCTATAATACTACCCTCTGGGTGACGACGGTTCTTCATTTTCTTCTTCAGGACACCCATGTACCTTTCGAACGGATACATGTAGCGAAGGTACAAAGGACCACACATCAGAATCTCTCTTACAAGATGCACGAGGAGATGTATCATTATGTCGAAGAACGATGGAGGAAAATACATCTCCAGCTGGCACATTGTCACAATAAGATCCTTTTGTAATTTAGACAGAGTGTCCACATCAAGAACCTTAGACGAAATGGATTTGAGGAAGACACTGACGTTTGTGATTGTGTGTCTGACAGCATCCGGCAAGATCCCACGTAGTGCAATTGGCAAAAATTCTTGAAGTAGGACATGATAATCGTGAGATTTCATTCCTACTAATTTGAAATCTGTCATGGACACTAGGTTTCTTATGTTTGAGGAGTAACCTGATGGCACCTTGATGTTGTAAAGGGTACTGCATAGACTATGTTTCTCTTCTTTAGACAGAGTGTGACAGGCAGGAGGCAAGAATGTGCGTTTTCCACGTTCTTGCGGGCCAAGCTCTGTGCGTATGCCCAACTCAATTAAATCTTTTCTTCCTTTCAAATGATCCTTTGTCTTTCCTTTTATGTTCAAAAGAGTGCTAGTGACACTTTCACCCACGTTCTTCTCGACATGCATCCCATCGATACAATGTCTAACCTCCAGATGCTGCCAGTACTCTAGTTCCCAAAATATTGATTTCTTTTTCCAGACACTTTTTTCACCACTTTTGGTTGGCGGCCCGAAGTTGTTCACAATATTATCCAACTTTTTGTAAATCTCTGTACCTGTCAAAGGCTGGCGCGCCATGCTGTGATCAGTTTTCCCATCGAACTCTTTCGCCATCTTTCGATACTTATGTCCTTTTGGAAGCATTTTTCGGTGGCCCATATACACGGTTTTCCCACTATGTTTCAAGCGAATGCTACAAGTGTTTTCACCACAAATCGGACACGCCAACGCCCCCTTGATTGAATAGCCTGAAAGATTACCATAGGCGGGGAAATCATTGATTGTGCAGTACAACATGGCACGCAAATTGAAGTCCTCTTTACTGAATGAGTCGTAAACCGTAGCCCCTTCATTCCACAAGAGTTGTAGATCCTCTATCAAAGGTTGTAGGAATACGTCAATTTTGTTGCCCGGTTGCTTTGGACCAGATATTAACAAAGACAACAAGATGTGTCTTGGTTTCATGCATAACCACGGCGGTAGATTGTAAATAACCAAAAGCACAGGCCAGGTACTGTGTATGCTACTCAAAGTACCGTAAGGGTTCATCCCATCCGTGCACAAGCCTAGCCTTAGGTTTCTCGGTTCGTTACCAAACTCAGGAAATTTTACGTCTATGTTTCTCCACTGTGGTGCATCAGCGGGATGTCTTAATCTGCCATCCTTTTTCCTGTGAACTGAATGCCACCGAAGATTCTCTGCGTCTTTCTCAATGGAGAACAAACGTCTGAACCTTGGAATGATGGGCAGGTACCACAGTACCTTAGCTGGTGAACCTTTCTTACTACCGCTGATGTGAGTTTGTTGTTTCTTATACCGTGACGCTCCACATGCTGAACAGCTTTCAGCAAATTCATCCGATTTCCAAAACAGCATGCAACCATTTGGACAAGCATGAATTTTCTGGTACCCCATACCCATTGGGCACATCATTTTTTTGGCTGAGTACGTAGTCGTTGGTAAAACGTTGTCCACCGGAAGAACGTATTTCAATAGTTCCAGGAGGTCAGTGAAACTTACGTCGCTCCAGCCATGTTTCGCTTTCAAGTTGAATAGCTTGAGGACGACACTCAACTTGCTTAACTTTGTAGGGTCACACCCGGGGTACAACGGTGTTTTGGATGAATCCAACAAATTTTCATGCTTGTCTGGCGTGTTAGAGTAATGTCGTTCCACATCTTCGAGCATAGTCTCAATGTCATCATCCCAGAAATCTGGCTCAACGTTCCCTGTAACGTCTTCTGGGTCACCAGCAACTGTATCATCTCCAAGTTCTGTTTCTGTGTTTGCCTGACCATTATCCCCTTCGTCAGGCTTAATAACATCGAACGCACTCTGACCATGCCATCGGATTATGTCTTGGAAATCTTTTGTAAAACCGCGGCGGATCAGATGTTCCTTAATTGTTTCAACGCCGCGATATCTCAGATTGTTTTGGCAGTCGATACACGGACAAAATATGTATCCCTTGTCTGTAGGTTTCAGATTGTTCGCCAACACCGTGCATAACTTATCAACTCCTTCTAAAAACTTGTCGTCCAAATTTCCGCTGTAAATCCACGAACGTTCCATCTCCTTCTAGCTATTTATATGAAGGCAGCCATTTCATACCGTCACCCGTGGCAGAGTCTTTACACTTTTGTATCTTATCAACCTAAATCCATCCATGAGTATTAAATCCCACCGGTGAACGTGTTTTTAATATGTAATTTATTGAAAATTTCGGCAGCATCTCCCTACAGTTCTTCAAATGCACGATATTATGATATTAATCAATAATATATGCATTCGAAGAACAATAAAGAGATACTGCTGAAATAATCAATAAAGTACAATTAAAAACACATTCACACCCTAGGTGTGAGATTTAACAATCATGGACAGTCCCGACAGGGACTGCCGAAGATATACCTCTATTAGGTATATCTTGGGCGGATAACTATGTTTGGTAGTTTGTCAAATATTATATGTATATATGTAAATCTTACCTCTGGTAGACGATTAGCCGATGCTAAGACGGTTGAGGTCGGAAGCCAAAATAAAGTCGTAGTCCTGATGCATAAATGAAAAACGACAACATTAGAATTCATCAAAAAATCAAGGTTAAATGCTAGCTAAACCGCGGAAAAAAATCGACAGCATCTCCCCTATATTTCTAACGTCTCCAAATCAGTTTTATCAAAGTCAAATTTGCACGCACCATCTAGAACTAGTAACATACATAAACTTATCTTCTTCTACTATAAATGAAGTTTATTTATGACCTTCTCTGCAGTACTTCAGATTGAAGGACTGAAACTAGTCATTCTAGAACCATTAAAATACCGAAACTCATCTTATTCTTTCTGGTGGTTATAACAATAGCATTGTTGATTCCTGTCACAGATTGTGAATCAAACAGAGAGCATCTGGCATAGCAGATTGAGCAGTTGAAAATGAGCTATTTTCAGGAATCGGTAATATACTTGAACTTACTTTCTTTCCTGTGGCAGTTTTAAGTAGTAGCATTTTTAAAACTACACTATTATTTATTAATTGTAATACTAAATGCTAAGAATAAATAAATACAGCAGTTTACAGTTTGCTTTGCAAAATTACCGTTACTAAGCACCGAAGTGGGCAAGTAGTGTAGAAATCAGCCCACGAACTAGGTTGCAATTAACTGTGAATCTGGGCACAAATATATGAACAAAGTTAGAACTTGCAATCGAAATGCATGTATATGAACAAAGTTAGAAAAAAACGACAATCAATCGATCGCATACCCAATACGCGATAGAGAGGTCGACGGTGAGACCAGTGGTAGATGGGTGGTGACCGGCGGCGATGGGAGTGACAAAGGTGGTGGGAGCGATGGTGGCGATGGCCGTTAGCAAGGTGACGGGAGAGAGGAGGCGATTTCAGTGAGGAAGATAGCGCGAAAGAGAAGAAGTTACTGTAAGTACAGTGTGCAGAGTAAACGGGCAAATGTTGTAGTTAAAAGGACTTTAGATTACGGTTTACATGAAAACCGTAATGTAAAGTCACACTTTACATGACGGTTCCTAAAGAACCGTAATCTAAAGTGTAACGAAATTAATAAAATAGCGCGAAAATTATTTGGCCTATGCTGGGTTTCGAACTCAAGATCGATGGTGTTGACTCATGTACCCACGGCCATTGAGCCATGAGTCTTATTCGATCAAACAAATGTAACACATTAATATAAAGTTATTTTTAATCTAAAATAAGCTGTAAGACGACGTCGTTCACTGTAATTTAGATTACGGCGGCGTCGAAAAAATCAAATAATGCGGGAAATATTTGGCGTCAGGTCAAGACGACGTCGTTGACCATCAGTGGGCGGGGACTTTAGATGACGGTTATTAGTAAAACCGTAATCTAAAGTCCGTTGACCGTAAAGCGCGCGTCAACACGGGACTTTAGATTACGGTTTCACAAATAACCGTCATCTAAAGTCCGTCCTAAAAAAGGCGCGCCTACCTCCGATCGATTATTGCTTACGGTTAATTTAATAAACGTCATTAATTAACTCCGGCCTTCATATTAATTACGGTTTCTGTTAAAGCCGTGATTAAACCACCGTCATTAAAGGCTTCCGTTCCACCAGTGAGTGTAGGTTTAAGTGATTTATACCTTATTTTTGCCAAGATTAGGCCTTGTTTGGCCACGGCTGCTTAGAGATAAAATTTCCACAGCTTAGTTTACATGTTTTCAAACAGCAATTAAGGCAATATAAGTCTCCAAGCAAGGTCTAACCATAAGAAGTGTTTTAAGGTATTTTCAAGGTAAAATTTACCTTATAATAACAAGGCAAGCGCAAGTGCTCCTCGGCCTGTTTTTACAGTAGGAAAAGAGCATCAAAAGAGCTACTAAAACCAATCTATAAACTGGTATAACTCAATTAGAAGATGGCTAATTTTTACCTTGATTAAAATGCCAAAAATGGTGTTTTGGCTTGGATTTGGCTATTCCTTGAAGCTCTTGATATACCAACTGAATAACTATGTTAAGATGAAGATAATAAGGCTAGGAAACAAAACTTTCCAACCGGATTTGAAGAGAATCAAGATATAAGTGCTTAAAACACATTTTTATACCTTAAGAACAAGATTAGATTTCTCCACCTTCTTCTTGTTACAGCCGAGATTCACCCTTATTTTAACCTCCAAAACAACCTAGAAACATGGATGTAAATGGTTGATGCTTTGCTCCATGGAAAGAGGAAAGAAATGTGAAGAGAATGGACATAAAATGGCTTAATAAGCTTACCTATGTCAATTGTTGTTCTCTTCTGAACTTGGAATGTTCTCCACGGTTTAGAGAAGCAAAATTGAGGATGAAGAGCCTTGGTGTCGGCTGGGAATGAAGGCAAATGAGAGAGATAGGTCAAATTTGTCTTAAAGCACATTTTTGCTTTGTTTAATGTACTTAGTGTCTGATGAGTCACCATGGATGGGTGGCATTGATTATTGTAGAGAAAGAGAGTCTCTCTCACGTGGGGACTCAATCAATCATGGAGCCAAAGTAATATTTAGATTATTGTATAAGAAAGGTAAAAGTAGCTTCCTTAAATCATGGAATGGTGTTGGAAGCTTGTTCCATGTTTTGCAAATGGTGAAATCAGCATGGGAGATGGCCCCATGTGGCCGCCTAACATAGTCAAGACCAAGGGAGATGTGTTGACTTGTAATTTGATTTTGTAATTAAATGTTAATTTTGGGTACTATTCATTATTAAATGCCTAATTATTATTATTTTTGAAAACTTTGAATTAGGAATGCTAATATGTTATAGTAGAATATATTAGCATATTTAAAGGTATTATAATAACTTTAAGCCCATTAAAACCAAATTAGAAGGCAATTACACAAAACGTGCTTTAAGGTGTTTTAGTGCATATTTTGTGTCGCAAGGTGTTTCTGAGCTTGGTTTTCTTTGAGAAATGTTTTGTTTGTTCCTTACATGATATTTGATCTTAGGAATCCATGTTTATATGAAATAGAGGTCATTATACCTTTAAGGTTTTCTTAGAGCACATTTTTGCCCTTCTTGACCTTGAAGCATGAAAATGTTTGTTCTCTATGTTGAAGTGTTTTCCAACAATTGTAATATGTTTAGTTATGTGTTAATAAGCTTAGGACAAAATTTTAGGTCCTAAGAATTCATTTGGGTATTTATTTACCCTAAAGAGTCAAAGGGTGCAATATCTTGCTTTGTGTTGACCACTATTGTTCTCAATTGACTTTTAAGGCATGTTTAGGCCTTTATTAATGTGATTAGATGTTTAATCCATGTTTTATTAGTTTGGGGTTTTTCAATCTACTCCCCTTAAAAGACTTCGTCCCGAAGTCGCTTAATCAAATATATGTATATATAAATATATAACTATCCATTATTCCCAAAATGTATATCTTTGTGATATATCATTTACACACATTGTATTGCACTTATACAGCACATAGCCATCACTTTGTGGTGTTAATTCAATCATATATGGAAATAGGTGATCCATCAGCACCATTATTTCCTATCAATTTTACAAACCCTAACTACCTCCCCCCGAGGTGTCCATAAAATACCATCCTTCCACATTCCATATCTAATGATTCATTTCTTATCTAGGCGATACCATATGTAATCATTCTACAAAGCAACATAAATATATATATCACAAGTAGCATAAGAAAAGTACTACACACATGGGTGTATATACATAATTCAAACAGGTATCTCATAAGATAAGTACAAACAAGTGTACATCACACACAAACAACCAACAACGTACGCCCCGCGTATCAAACCTAACCAACAAAACCTCGTATGCCCCGCATACCACCAATTCACTGTATGCCATGCATACGAAACAAACAATAAACAAACCTCGTATGCCCCGCATACCACAAACTACTGTATGCCCCCGCATACGAAACAACAAACTCAGTGCACACACATGCACAGCCAAGAGGCTCTACCCCCCTTAAAAAGGGTTACGCCCCTGTACCCCACAAGTATACAACAGCCGCTCAACAAGGAGCGCTGGATACTTGGCTCTCATAGAGTTCACCAACTCGTGGATTATCCTCATATCAGAGAGACGGGTATGACTCTAGCCCTTCCGGATCCACAATATATAAAGGGTGAGGCACTGAACTATTTGTGCTCTCTCCCGAATTTGTTCTAATGGGTCCACTAAATCCGTATTGAGGTGCAAATCCATGAACATAGGCTCAATTTGCCTCCTTTCATTGATGTGTATCCTCTCATTTGGATCACTAGCATACATGCGTGTGTCTTCTCTCACTGATTTTCAGCTTGAGGTGTATATGACACTGGCTATTGTTAGTACTTAGTGCTCTTTGCACTCGTCTTTGTAATACTAAGACGTACCAGCCTACATGTCCACGGAGATGATGATTGTCATCCTTGTCTCCTGGTGGTTTTGTTCCGGAGTAACACACTGTTGTAGTTCTTTGATACACACTCGTGTTGATATCCATTGCATCTTTCTGTATTCCCACTAGATTAATAACTGCCCAAGTGCAATACCAAAACACTCAGTCCTACAGAGTGCAGAGGCGTAAACTCTCAACAACTAATATCTAATGAGTCCAACGGATAAGATGAGCGAATTATCATTTGAGTGGTACATTCCAAGTCCATGTTCCTTAAGTAAGGTATCTGCTAGTATATTATCTTGTCTCTCATCATTTCGTAGTCACGCGTTTATGTCCACGTTGTCTGGTAGATTTCCTCTGGATTGCAAGAATTTGCTCAATCCTTATGAGGATTCTACATACTATTAGTCCATAATGGGTTTCCATGTTTCTTTCCTTCGGTTTCACGTCCTTGAAAGGTTTCCCTGTCTTCACTGTATACTGTCTACTGCTCTGCTCTGTTTTTAAGTTCTTGATTTCTCTAGCCCGTTGGTTTAACTGCGGCTCTTCTCGTCCATCTTCGAGGTCGTAATCTACATCACTGTCCTTAGTATGGAGTTGACTACTTCTCGTGTCCAACACTACTTGTCTACTTGCATGGGGTACCGTACTAATACTTACTACTTACCGACTAACTCATAAATAAGTCTGTCAGGCCACATGCTTCTATCGGAGTGTGGTCGTCCCATGTCTCGTTTAGTAAAATGGTAATGTCTGTCACACGGGTATTATGAGTATTCTGTTGTCAATATCCCTTTGATGGATATCCTTTAGTTGTTTATTAGTTCGCGTTGTCGGTTATCTTGTAATAAATGTTATTGCCCTAGTGGCATCAGTGGTATTCATGTCAAAAGCCGGCGTTATTCAGCTCGGTGTAAGTAAAAATTTATGCTATATTTAGCAAACTTGGTTCTCCTAATCGATTTCATTAAGTGCAAACATATTCCTTTCCTCCTGGTTATCATGATCATTACTCATCCATAGTTCATATTTGTTCCCTCCTCCGTTTAATTGGATGTATTGCAGATTGCATAATAGCTTGAGCAACTTGGCTTTTCACTTCCCAACCGTCCTCACTGACGTGGTGCATCTACAAAGGGTATGCTTGTCCATAAGGACTAAACATTCATCACTAGTAGTGATTAGATTAAATGCGGGTACACACTGATGGTATTTGGCTAATAAGCCATGTCTGAAATTCTCGAACAATTAAACTGGTGTGGTTTACAATCACAGTGGTTGTATAACTTCTTCAGTTGCAGGGGTTGGACTAACGGTGCGGATTCTAATTTAAGGTTTGTATAAAAAGTTGATATGAAAATTTTGGTATAAATAAGAGATTTAAAAATAAGTAGTAGTAGTTGCAGTTGCAGCTGCAGCACTGCTCTGTCAAGTGCGCAAGGTAGATGGAAATTTCAGTGGTTACTTGTCATAGCGCTTGCAATAGCAAGTGCGCCATGTAGGTAGAAATTCTGGTTCAGTAATCTCCGATTTCTTGACTCTGTGTCGTCGGGATGGGATACATGATAATGTAAGCATTAACATCCTGTTCATATATATATTCCGTCAAGGTTCCAAGGTTACTCGCATCGAGTCCACAAAACTAGTCTCAAAAGTCCAACACAAAAAAGGTGAGTGGTCAATGACACACTCCCACATATTATAGCATATGTCTCTGTCTAACATCAAGGTAAGTACACAACTAGTAAACAAAAGTCTTCACCAGCGGTCTCATGGAGTTCAGGGTACTCATGCCCTATCTACTCCCCTGCCTCTCTGGGCTCCAGCATTAGTAGATGTCTGGCCATCCTAACACACCTCGTGGTACTCTAGATCCTCCAACTGAGGTCTTCTGAGTATTCCTTGGTGGCATGTAGTTACGGCTCTCAGGGTTCATCCAACACTTGAACTCCCGATGGCCCTCTTTCTTGCAGCACCGACCCTCTACTTGCGGCCATTGCAGTCGACCCCAGGATGATCCTTCCCACAACGCTTGCAATAGAATTGGCGCTGGGGCTGTCCGGTGCCTAATGGTATCATTTACTTTAAGTTAGTATCTGATGATATAAAGGTTAAGGTCACAATTGAATTCAAGAGGTAGGTGTTCTCACCTTTAGGAGGTGCAGATCTAAGAGGCTGAGCATATAGCTGGGCCGGTCAAGCGAAGGACGGGCTCTTTCCCCTTCGCTCCCTGGTGACCCTAATACCCTTTCTTTTGGAAAAATTTTTTGTTTAAGGTTTCAGGTCAGCATTCATAAGATATTTAATGTGGTAAGTAATTTAGAATGGGATAAGTCCTTACTTCCCCTTCTTCTAGCTATCGCCTGGAGATGCTCTCCACCCTCAGACTCTCTCTCAGGGATCTTTCTCTTCTTTGTCCCGAGGTCCTTCCCGAGTCTGAAGCATTAGCTCCGTCCTCGAGGCAGCGTCATAACACTCCTAGAATCTCATTGGTATGTCCTCATAAAGTTAATCGGTAATGTAGTAAGTAAAGAATTTATGGCTTTCAGTTTAATACATGGATGGTAGTGTAGAGGGTAGCACCCATCGCCATCTGGATGCGAAACAACAATCCCCCCTGGAACTTCTCGACCTTCACGGTCTCTGAGTAATCAAACACCGGGGATGAAGTCCAGCAGACCAATGAATCGAGCATAGTACTTATCCACGGTTACCTCCTTGGATAATGTCTCAAAACTTATGGCGCTTCTTTTGCTTGAGATGTGCTGAGTAGACTTCCCCCTCACAACTCGACAAAGGCAGCCCACGAAAGTCGGGTATAGCCAGGTGATGGTCCTTGACCAACCTCCACCAAGTGCTGGCTGCATCCTTCAGATGGAAAGCAAACAATGACAACCTTCTTGTCGGTAGGTACTTGTAAAGCTTCGTAGGCCTTTTCATGTTCAACTATGAAATGCTCAAAGGCTACGGGGTTCTAGCTTCCCAGAATAAGTAGGTGGTCCGGTCTCAGTAACTGACTTCAGCAGTTTGTTTCCCTGGGCTGTGGCGGGTGGGCTGGTGCTCCTCCAATCGAGTACCAAGCTGTGCGAGAACGGCAGCAATCGTCTCTGCAACTCCTGGTATCACGGGGTCACCGCCTCCACCTCTACCAGTACCACGCCCTCTAGTTCCCCAGACATCTGTAGTACAGTACGTCACATAAAACTCGATAATTCACCATACACAATGTAACACCCAACCGTTAATCTCATCATTACCCATAATCCGTTACTAATTACACTTACTCACGCAGCGGAACTCTAATTACAACGAGTGGTGAAACAACGCCGTTAGCCACCCATGTGGCTAACGGGCTAAACTTACATACCGTAACGGTCTGATGAACTGGAAAACCGATATTCAACAAATTCAATACTCACTTCATACCTCTACTATACCGAGTCTACAATATACGGATGCGATAACATACTCGGACTTACACCTATTCAAACGCATAAGTAATTACAATCTAACTACATGCCACTGCAGTCCCCGTCCTACTCTCCGAACGGTGGTCAGCTTCAAGTACCTGCACACTAAAAACGTGTCCCCCTAGGGGTCAGCTTACGCTGCGCATGAATTCGCATATACTCTGTGTTCTCGCGCTTATTAACGCTATATCCTTAGGTCCGTCAACTTACTGGATTCTAGACTCCTAATCTTGGTAAGCTTCTTTATGTTCTTCGATCATTCGAGGTGTCCAACTTGTCTTGGTTTGAATTGGCTTTCGTCCGTATATGGAGTGGGCTACTTCCCGTGTACGTACTCTACTTGTATACATACATGGAGTATCTTATTGATACGTTACCACTTACCAACTAACTCATAATTGGTCTGTCAGGCCCGCAAGCTCCTTGGAGTGCGGTCGTTCCATGTCTCATTTGTGTACACTTGTAGTGTCGGTCACGCCTATTGAAGTATTCTGTTGCCAACTCCTCTTGTATCGTCCTATGATAATTTACCATGGCTCTCTGGTTTGGTTTAAATTTTTGGGGGTTTTTGGAAAATTTCGTTTTTAAAGAAAATTTTGAGTTTGAAAACAAGGTCTTCACGGCATTTCAATGCCGGTTGTTCCTTACCGAGTCCAGCTTCTCGCTGACTGGTATGTTCTCAACAAAGTGGTCAGGCTGTCAGGCCTTTCCGAAGTTTCATTTCAGAATTTCTTAGGGTTGTCTTGCCATATTGGCTTCTCTCGCCATTTTGGTACTTGCTAAGTACTGGTCGCTTGTCAAAGCTCCTCTTAATAGTCCCGTTTTTACTGCACTTGCCGTGGCAAGTGCGCAGTACAGGCGGTTTTTAGGTTAACTAATACGGTCACGGTATCGTTCACGTTGTATTTGATAGCCTTGTCGGCTCTTCCTTGATCCTTTAGTTGGATAACTACTCCTTAGAGTTGCTTCTCATTCATCTTGACATGACTATCATTCATTTAGGGCTCTCCACTCTTGGAGTTCCTTATTTACTTAGTTCTAGGTTCTACCTGTTGTTCGTTCCACGTCTTTACTGTGGTTACCGAGGGTTAAGTCATTTCAGGCACTACTGATAGTCCTATTGGGGTATCCCGCAGTTATGCTTGCAGCTGTCTAAGCTGTGCCGTTAGGTATTGCAACCTCTTCGGGTGTGGCAGGGTGGGTGTACCTACTCTCAACTACGTTCTTAATTGGTTGGTATACCCTTGCGGTATATATATCATGGCGGTCCGTAGACAAGTGTCCCGGTTCTCGTTATTTCTCATGAGTCCGCCTTGTTGCACGGTGGTGCTTCTTCTTGCTGCTGCTCGGCCAGCAGGTTCTCGCGACTGCAAAGCATGTGCCCCAAGTTGCCACAGATTTCGGTCTCCTTGGATTAGGATTTCTCGATCTCTCGCCATTATGTGCGGGTATTTCATTCCAGCGGGATCCGTCTCCGGGCTTTCGGTTCTCGGGACTTACCGCATGACAGGTTCTGGTTCATATTGAGGATATTTACTAATGCCAGATTGGATTTCCATCTCTCTGGTGTTCTTTCCGAGCTTTTAATGCGGGGGTTGTGGAGGGCGGGTTGGTATTGTAGGTATCCAGAACATACTGGAAGTTCCTATCTAGCGCACCTCTCCCACGCTACCACCAACCCATAGCCCTAAGTCTCTAATCCTAACTCGGTATCTCCAAGCTCGGTATTTCCAGTCATCAGAGCGATACTTCGCTCTGATACCATTTTTGTAACACCCCAACCGTTAATCTCTCATTACCTCATAATCCGTTACTAATTACACTTACTCACGCAGCGGAACTCTAATTACAACGAGGGGTGAAACAACGCCGTTAGCCACCCATGTGGCTAACCGGGCTAAATTACATACCGTAACGGTCTGATGAACTGGAACAACCGAGTACTTCATACAAATTCAATACTCATTCATACCTCTACTATACCGAGTCTACAATATACGGATGCCGATAACATACTCGGACTTACACCTCATTCAAACGCATAAGTAATTACAATCTAACTACCCATGCTCACTGCAGTCCCCGTCCTACTCTCTCGAACGGTGGTCAGCTTCAAGTACCTGCACACTAAAAACGTTCCCCCTAGGGGGTCAGCTTACGCTGCGCATGAAATTCGCATATACCGCGTGCTAACCGCGGTACACCGACTACTTTGGGTCGGATATACATGGAGTTCATTTTAATCAAACAACATGCATCATGACAATACAATATATATGTATATCACACAAGGAATCTACATCCAATCACGGAACACGATTCCTAACTAACATAACAATGTTGTTAGTGGTAACTGGTTACTCTTAGGCATTGAGGGTTATTCCTCACTATGCCTTGTTTACTTATTCGATACCTCACCCGCTCTCTCGGGTTACTTATTCGTATACACACCCATTCTCTTGGGCTACTCATTCTTATACTTACCCATTCTCTCGGGTTACTCATACATATACTCACCCTTTCTCTCGGGTTATTTATACTCGTTATCTCACCCACACTCTTGGGTTATTCATACTCAAGCTCTTGTAGATTCTCGAGACACTACAGGTCTCCTACGTCACGCTTGTTACTCTTATTACATACTTAAGCCAAAACTCATGGCTCTCTAGCATAGTCTTACTTCCCCGGTTTCGACCCTACTCTGGGTCTAGCATGGTGGGAAGGTTCAACTAGCTCACGGAACTCTCTCTTAGTTCCTATCTCTTTTACTTAGGTCCGACTACTCTCGGACTACTCTCGTTCCCATACACTCCTCTCTCGGAGTTATAGTAATATCATGTATATTAGTCTAGAAGCATCATTCTCGATGTTTCTAATGACTTTGGGAACTTTACTTGAATTCGGGTAATCTTAGGTTTAAGTGTTACCCTCACAATCATATGCTTGTACATTCGGATATTTTCTTATACCGGGTAAAATCCTCATATAGGAGGTCGACCATGTCTCAAGGGAGTTACATAGTCCCTTAGGTCTCTTTACCTTTCTTATAAGTTCACATTATTGGACTAACTTCAATCCTCTCGATGGAGGTTCATTTATCTCTCCACTCATCTTTATTTCGTGGATTGTTTCAATAAGGTTTTCTAACCGTTATCGGGTATTTACTCAACCCGTACATCTCCTCACATTCTAGGGAGTTCATATGTTTACGATATCGTTATACTTTAATCGATAGTTTATGTGTGTTTGCATATTTCCATTGCTTATGAGACTACCCGTACTACGGGTTATTAGTCAATCAATACTCACCATGAGTCGGTCTAGGCACTCTGTTAGACCACACCGGCATACAAGTATGTTAGCTCATACAACATACATCAAGGCATACATAATCAAACAAGGGATTATTTTCATGCTTTAATCTGATTAAGCCGGCACAAAACACACAAATCAGAGTAACTCGGTTAGCATACGGGGCATGAGAAAATCATACCTTTCACCGGGGTTTTACTTTTACCGTGTCATCTCACCATGCTTGGTTCACACACGATCCACTGATAACATTCAAATGTTTATTAACACCAAGGCATTACGGTATGTAAAACTAATACTCCCGTACTTAACCCCGTTATCCCGTTTAACTTAGTTTTACTCATGTGTTCTTAAACTCACAACTTCCTCATTCACTTATCAAACTTGTTTACACTCCTAATGACCTTTAAACATCATTATTCATGTCCTAATTACCTTATATTATCATTACCATTCAATTCCCCATCATTAGAATGCAAGAAAACACATCCTGTTACATTTTTGGCCTGGTCCGGGTTTGTGTCCGGGGTTACAAACCCGGACCAAACACTGGAATCACTTTCTGTCGTATTTTTCATGTGTTCCGGGTTTGTGTCCGGGTTTACAAACCCGGACCATCCCCTGGGATGACCTTCTGCCATATTTTTGCTATGTTCCGGGTTGCATTCCGATTGCAAACCGGACAACCCCTGGAACTGTCAAAATTTGTAGTTTTTCACCACTTTAAAACCCCTAAATCACCTCCAATCATTTCCTAATCATTCCATAAGTTTTCCACATGTTTAATCATCATAAAACATGCTCTAAACCTCTTCCAAACATTGGTTTATTCCTTACTAAAGTTCTTGCTCAATCTCACACGTTTTCATTCTCATTTCTACTCTAGTGCACACTTGTGCATTCTCAACTTCTCCTCAACCCTTTGCATTAGGCTCTCTTTCATTTGACCATTCCACATCTTCCAAGGTAATGCATAACTCATACCAAGTTCCAAGGCTCACTCTTTAAGCCTTAAATCTCCTTTGTTTTCCATAACTCCTAAGGCATTTAAACAATCTCTTTGCTACAGATTTTGCACCAATCTTCTATCTTATCACAAGCCTTCCAAAAGTGGTTAACTAACTCAAATAAATCTCCATCCACACCTAGTTTCTCTAGGTCATTCCTCACACCCAACAATGCTCAAACCACTCAAATTTCTACACAAATTTTGCCATAACTTGGCTACTTTTCTAACTTTGCCCAAAACTCATTTCTTCACATTATCATCCTAAAAACTAGCCAAACCGCAAGGGTTCTATCAACACCCAAATAATTCCTCATTAATCAAGCAAAACTCATTAAACACCATAAAGCATAATTCATCATATACATAGCTCCCAAAACAAGCATTAAACTCACAAAGGTTTTCCTCACTTGCATTATTTCTAAGCAAGCACCTTATCACCACAACTCAAGTGGGGTTCATTCATTTTATTAACCCTTCCCAAATCCTAATACATATAGGATACCACTAAGATAGGTTTCTTACCTTAAATTTCTTAAGTTTCCTTTTATTTCTCTTCTTCTTCTCCCCTCTTCTTCCTTCAAAATCGGCCAAGGCAATTCATTTGCCCATTTCTCTAGCCACATTCAAATTGCAAAATAAGCACCAAGGAGCTCCCTTAGGCTCACCAAATAAACTAAAATTCACAAGGATGCTTAAAGCACCAAATTAGGTTTTACCTTTGGAATTTCTTGAATGGTTTTCAACTCTTGAATCTTAAGAGGGACTCCCACCGCCACTAAAGCTTGGAGAATATCTCAAACAAGGAAGAAAGGCTAGTCATTACCAAAAGCCAAAATCGGCCAAGGTGAGAAAATGGAAAACATGACCTTTTTCATGGATATTTTTACCTTGCTAGAAAGGGGAAGCTTCAAGCTTCAAGATTATGTGCTTTTCTCCTCAAATGGGCAACACCCATGAAAATGAAACTCAACCTTTTTGAGTTTTGAAAAGAGGGAAGTGTAGGGTTTGATGAGAGGAGTTCAAATATACAATTATTTTTCAATTCGGAGCAAGGATGAAGCTTGGGCAAGGAGAAGAAGGTGGAGAAGCCATGTTTGGAGCTTCCATGTCGCACAGCACACAGAGAGGGAGGAAGGGAATCGTGGAGAAGGAGAAAGAAAAGAAGAAGGAGGGAAAGTGAGAGGAAAGAGAGTGTGAGAATACTTTTATGTTTTTACTTTTTACTTTTCTCTCTCCTCCTTTACTTTCTTTCTTTCTTTATTTGCTAACTAATAAACATGAGAGGGGGAGGCTTCTTATTTAATAAAACCGGCCCCCACTATATTAGTGAGCTGGAGCGTTTTTCGTTTTCTGACAGAAAACGCTCGTTATTTTACCCGGTTTGGCACTATTCACTAACCGGGCCCGTTTTTCGGATATTTCTCGTTTCTTTATTTTTAATGGCTATTAAGCTTCCATTAATACTTAATTATAGTTATATAATCAACTATAATTTTTGCGGGTCCATTTGACCACTTAAAGTCACGTTTTCGGGTTTTCTCGAAAAAAACGTGCTTTAAACTCCGTTAGCGTTTTAATCCATTATTTGGATCCGTTTTTCTTCGGGAATCATTCCCGTATACTTATTAGGCCTAACTAAGCCTTAGGAATCCATCTCGGACCCTCTCGAGATCATATATCTCCTATACTCATTTAACGCGCATTTTAGCGTTTTTCGCTTTTCAAGCGTTTTCTCTTTTCTTTTGGTTTTATTTCCTTTACCAATACTCTTTAGGCACCATTAGGCTGTTATAATCATATTAGAGTAATTTAATCGCCATTTTTTTAGATCCGGGGTATTAAAATCTACCCCCCTTAGGAACTTTGTCCTCAAAGTTGGTGAATCTAGATGGTTACTCTCATGGCATTCAACGCCAAGGTTATAGTACATGTATAACCCTACTGACTCCACAAGTCAGTCTCATTTCATACTACACATACCACACATATCACAGCATGTATAGCAATCAAAAATACTTTTTGTTCTCTCTCCATGGAATCGGTCCGAAGACAAGAAGGCACTACAGTCCTCGAATCCATGTTGAGTGATATACTACTGATCCCTCAGGTACCGGTCACGTTGAACACTTACTCTTTCTGGTTCACGGCCGTTTCATGACAAATGGGCACTTACTCTCTCTGGCCCACGGTCCCTTCGGTTCTGATCAAAACGTTACACATATACATATCCTCTGGCACTCTGGTTGACTCACTCAACACAGGAACTTCTCAGGGTACTCTCCCCGTCCCGCTGCCTTTGGAAAAATCACACACTGACACCGCCCCAACCGGTCACTTAGGACCGCCGCACGTACGGTGCAATGGTTTCAAAACTAATACACGCCCACCGTTCTACCGGTCATCAAGACTTAAGGCTCAGCCATCGGGGGCGGGTGATAGCGGTTTCAAAACCAGTTTCATTTCCATCTTCATACTTGAAGGAAATTCTTTTTCAAAATCTGTTTGAAAATTCTTTTTAAAACATCACACAACTCCAAATCAGATTTATGGTAGCTGTATCTTTCTTAGCGTGATTACTTGTGACCACTATAGGGAGCTTCAGGAATCATCTAACCCTGATGTGATCAGCATCAGTGTTGAACTATCCTTCCACCCCAATTTGTGTTCGGTTTCCCTTGATCGCTAGCAGATCAAGTTCCACCTCCCACGTCAGTTTCAAACAATCAGATAGTCAAACATTTTTGTTTTCTATCTTTTACTCTTTCTAGTCATATTCACGAAACAATTCGTTTCAATTAATCTTTATCGTGGAACTTAAGTCATCCATTATTCTCTATTGTTTCACTTACCTTGCCTAGGCATTCCATACTTGTGGCCTCATTAGTCAAATTATTACTCAACTTAAAACACAACATACAACTCCAAAGGATGGAACTCACTCCATCAATCACTCTCAAATAAAATCACCTAGGGAACTCACTCCCTCTTAGGTTACACATCGGTTTCATGCCGATTCATACTCATCATAACTCATGTCTAATCTCACTAGACATGTACTATAGGGATTCTCATTCCCTAGGAGTCTCTCTACTCCTCTTTTCGTAAATATTACATACTCGTTACTTGCATCACTCATGCACAACAATCATTATTACACAATGAATGGGTACATATGTTTATGTAACATAAGTTCCAATCATCAAAACAATTTTTTTTGTGCTATGCACATAGTAGTTTACGCACCAATACGTAAACATACTCTAAGCGGTTTCTCGCCCTACCCCCCTTAAAAGGGGTTACGCCCGCGTAACCAACCATATGTTATCACTGAACATTGGTTCATTAATTCGAGTATTATGAAGTGTTTTAACTTCAGTACGGTTAATTAACTCATAACCGGGTTCGGTTCTAGCCTCTAAGGCTTCAAGGGGTTATGATATAGGTATACTTAACCCTGAATCACGGTCCACAAGCTTCTGCTGCGTGACCTGATAACTAGAGCTTAATTCGCTCTTGGTATTCTCAATGTATTTCAATCGTCGCTTGGTATCTTTTACCGTATGCGAATTCGATGAATTTTAGATTGTCTCACCAGTCTCTGGGAATTTACTTTGTATAACACTGTATACCTTTGTGATTATTCACTTATTTTTCCCGACTTGTTGTCGGTTGAGGTCAAGCTACTACTTAGCATGTAGTGCTTCCTCGTTTAATAGTGGCTCATAGATTATGTTTGTTTCTTGGTTCTGTGCCAGAGTTCTTCATTCATATACTCTGCGTTTTTCCACATATCGATCCTGGGCCCTGTGGGTTATGGCCGCACGGTTATCTCTCTAGATTCTCACTCAACAGGCTTTGTTGACATTTCTCAATTCCTGGCTCTCCCACTCGATCATCACCGCACAAGTGCAATACCAAAACACTCAGTCATACAGAGTGCAGAAGCGTAAACCCTTGGCAGTAAATCTCTCATGGGATAGGAATGATTATGTCTCCTTACCACATTTTCTCATCAACTTCATATCATGAATGGCTATACTCTTACAATGTTGCTTGCTGCGTACCATGTTCCTACTCGTTACAACATTTGTTTACATGGCATCCGCTACTACTTTAGCTTCTGCTCATGTACTCCCGCCATTTATACTATGGCTTGCCATTCACTTGGCTCAATGAAATACGTTACTCTTTAAATCTCTCTGCGCACTTGCGCGCTGCTTACTCTGCAGTTCACATTGCACACATACAGTGTTTACTACTCAACTGATTACTCTTCGGTTTCGAATTGCTGCAATCGAGGTTCCTCTTTACACTCTACTATAGTTCTTATACTCATTGGCAATATACACATGCTCAAGTTTTACTACACCGCTTTAGCGGTTTCACATTTCATGCCCACGTGGTAGCCTTTCTCTGGAGGATTCACGCAATTGCCGCTCCCTAGGCCCACAGTAACAAGTGGTATCCTCACTCCAAAGTAGCGGTTTATTCTCCACTGTTTCTTCTATGCGTTTATGCTTAGATTGGCAATGTTTAAATCTACAATTGTAGTTAGTTACCGGCTTACAAGCCACCTCGCCCCGAGCCGTGCTCCATGCGGGCTGTTTAGACAAGTTTCTTTTCTCCGTACACCATTAAAGGGTTGGAGGTATTACTGGGCTCTTTAATATGGTTATCTCACCACACTTCCGTACATGGAAGTCCCTCTAAGTTTCTTGGTATTAATTCATGCTTTCTGGCAATTTAGGGTACCCTGTGTTACATGGGATCCCTTCGGGTTCTACCCGAGTGTTTGCTTAAACACTTGTGTTCTCAACACGATGTTTCGTTCAACTACTGTTGACTCCGGCACCCTTCTCGGATTGCTCCTGGGTGTTACTGAGTAATGCCATTACATCTGGCTTGTACTCATGGTTATGTTCAGTTGTGACTTCGCCTTGCGGCTATGTCCTAGACTATCCCATTTAGGGTTGTAATGTCTCCCATTATTGGGTAGATCCTTGGTACCTTCTAATACCTTCTGGGTCAGGTCATTATTCTCTTCAGTGAGGTATAACGTGGGAATTCTATCCCGTTTATCGTACATTAATAAGTTCATTTAGGCATTCGCCGTATTATTTACACTGGTATTCACCCAGTTATTAGGTATTTCCTGAGACATATCCAATGTCTGTGCTTAATACTCTGTGCTTCTCGCGCTTATTAACGCTATATCCTTAGGTCCGTCACCTTACTGGATTCTAGACTCCTTAATCTTGGTAAGCTTCTTATGTTCTTCGATCATTCGAGGTGTCCAACTGTCTTGGTTGAATTGGCTCTTTCGTCCGTAGTATGGAGTGGGCTACTTCCCGTGTACCGTACTCTACTTGTATACATACATGGAGTATCTTATTGATACGTTACCACTTACCCAACTAACTCATAATTGGTCTGTCAGGCCCGCAAGCTCCTTTGGAGTGCGGTCGTTCCATGTCTCATTTGTGTACACTTGTAGTGTCGGTCACGCCTAATTGAAGTATTCTGTTGCCAACTCCTCTTGTATCGTCCTATGATAATTTACCATGGCTCTCTGGTTTGGTTTTAAATTTTGGGGGTTTTTGGAAAATTTACGTTTTTAAAGAAAAATTTGAGTTTGAAAACAAGGTCTTCACGGCATTTCAATGCCGGTTGTTCCTTACCGAGTCCAGCTTCTCGCTGACTGGTATGTTCCTCAACAAAGTGGTCAGGCTGTCAGGCCTTTCCGAAGTTTCATTTCAGAATTTCTTAGGGTTGTCTTGCCATATTGGCTTCTCTCGCCATTTTGGTACTTGCTAAGTACTGGTCGCTTGTCAAAGCTCCTCTTAATAGTCCGTTTTTACTGCACTTGCCGTGGCAAGTGCGCAGTACAGGCGGTTTTTAGGTTAACTAATACCGGTCACGGTATCGTTCACGTTGTATTTGATAGCCTTGTCGGCTTCCTTGATCCTTTAGTTGGATAACTACTCCTTAGAGTTGCTTCTCATTCATCTTGACATGACTATCATTCATTTAGGTGCTTCTCCACTCTTGGAGTTCCTTATTTACTTAGTTCTAGGTTCTACCTCGTTGTTCGTTCCACGTCTTTACTGTGGTTACCGAGGGTTAAGTCATTCAGGCACTACTGCTGTAGTCCTATTTGGGTGTATCCCGCAGTTTTATGCTTGCAGCTGTCTAAGCTGTGCCCGTTAGGTATTGCAACCTCTTCGGGTGTGGCAGGGTGGGTGTACCTACTCTCAACTACGTTCTTAATTGGTTGGTATACCCTTAGCGGTATTATATATCATGGCGGTCCGTAGACAAGTGTCCCGGTTCTCGTTATTTCTCATGAGTCCGCCTTGTTGCACGGTTGGTGCTTTCTTCTTGCTGCTGCTCGGCCAGCTAGGTTCTCGCGACTGCTAAGCATGTCGCCCCAAGTTGCCACAGATTTCGGTCTCCTTGGATTAGGATTTCTCGATCTCTCGCCATTATGTGCGGTTATTGTCATTCCAGCGGGATCCGTCTCCGGGCTTTCCGGTTCTCGGGACTTACCGCATGACAGGTTCTGGTTCATATTGAGATATTTACTAACTGCCAGATTGGATTTCCCATCTCTCTGGTGTTCTTTCCCGAGCTTTTAATGCGGGGGTTGTGGAGGGCGGGTTTGGTATTGTAGGTATCCAGAACATACTGGAAGTTCCTATCTAGCGCACTCTCACGCTACCACTCAACCCATAGCCCTAAGTCTCTAATTCCTAACTCGGTATCTCCTAAGCTCGGTATTTCCAGTCATCAGAGCGATACTTCGCTCTGATACCATTTTGTAACACCCCAACCGTTAATCTCATCATTACCTCATAATCCGTTACTAATTACACTTACTCACGCAGCGGAACTCTAATTACAACGAGGGGTGAAACAACGCCGTTAGCCACCCATGTGGCTAACCGGGCTAAACTTACATACCGTAACGGTCTGATGAACTGGAACAACCGAGTACTTCATACAAATTCAATACTCACTTCATACCTCTACTATACCGAGTCTACAATATACGGATGCCGATAACATACTCGGACTTACACCTCATTCAAACGCATAAGTAATTACAATCTAACTACCCATGCTCACTGCAGTCCCCGTCCTACTCTCTCGAACGGTGGTCAGCTTCAAGTACCTGCACACTAAAAACGTTCCCCCTAGGGGGTCAGCTTACGCTGCGCATGAAATTCGCATATACCGCGTGCTAACCGCGGTACACCGACTACTTTGGGTCGGATATACATGGAGTTCATTTTAATCAAAAACATGCATCATGACAATACAATATATATGTATATCACACAAGGAATCTACATCCAATCACGGAACACGATTCCTAACTAACATAACAATGTTGTTAGTGGTAACTGGTTACTCTTAGGCATTGAGGGTTATTCCTCACTATGCCTTGTTTACTTATTCGATACCTCACCCGCTCTCTCGGGTTACTTATTCGTATACACACCCATTCTCTTGGGCTACTCATTCTTATACTTACCCATTCTCTCGGGTTACTCATACATATACTCACCCTTTCTCTCGGGTTATTTATACTCGTTATCTCACCCACACTCTTGGGTTATTCATACTCAAGCTCTTGTAGATTCTCGAGACACTACAGGTCTCCTACGTCACGCTTGTTACTCTTATTACATACTTAAGCCAAAACTCATGGCTCTCTAGCATAGTCTTACTTCCCCGGTTTCGACCCTACTCTGGGTCTAGCATGGTGGGAAGGTTCAACTAGCTCACGGAACTCTCTCTTAGTTCCTATCTCTTTTACTTAGGTCCGACTACTCTCGGACTACTCTCGTTCCCATACACTCCTCTCTCGGAGTTATAGTAATATCATGTATATTAGTCTAGAAGCATCATTCTCGATGTTTCTAATGACTTTGGGAACTTTACTTGAATTCGGGTAATCTTAGGTTTAAGTGTTACCCTCACAATCATATGCTTGTACATTCGGATATTTTCTTATACCGGGTAAAATCCTCATATAGGAGGTCGACCATGTCTCAAGGGAGTTACATAGTCCCTTAGGTCTCTTTACCTTTCTTATAAGTTCACATTATTGGACTAACTTCAATCCTCTCGATGGAGGTTCATTTATCTCTCCACTCATCTTTATTTCGTGGATTGTTTCAATAAGGTTTTCTAACCGTTATCGGGTATTTACTCAACCCGTACATCTCCTCACATTCTAGGGAGTTCATACGTTTACGATATCGTTATACTTTAATCGATAGTTTATGTGTGTTTGCATATTTCCATTGCTTATGAGACTACCCGTACTACGGGTTATTAGTCAATCAATACTCACCATGAGTCGGTCTAGGCACTCTGTTAGACCACACCGGCATACAAGTATGTTAGCTCATACAACATACATCAAGGCATACATAATCAAACAAGGGATTATTTTCATGCTTTAATCTTGATTAAGCCGGCACACAAACACACAAATCAGAGTAACTCGGTTAGCATACGGGGCATGAGAAAATCATACCTTTCACCGGGGTTTTACTTTTACCGTGTCATCTCACCATGCTTGGTTCACACACGATCCACTGATAACATTCAAATGTTTTATTAACACCAAGGCATTACGGTATGTAAAACTAATACTCCCGTACTTAACCCCGTTATCCCGTTTAACTTAGTTTTACTCATGTGTTCTTAAACTCACAACTTCCTCATTCACTTATCAAACTTGTTTACACTCCTAATGACCTTTAAACATCATTATTCATGTCCTAATTACCTTATATTATCATTACCATTCAATTCCCCATCATTAGAATGCAAGAAAACACATCCTGTTACATTTTTGGCCTGGTCCGGGTTTGTGTCCGGGGTTACAAACCCGGACCAAACACTGGAATCACTTTCTGTCGTATTTTTCATGTGTTCCGGGTTTGTGTCCGGGTACAAACCCGGACCATCCCCTGGGATGACCTTCTGCCATATTTTTGCTATGTTCCGGGTTTGCATTCCGATTGCAAACCCGGACAACCCCTGGAACTGTCAAAATTTGTAGTTTTTCACCACTTTAAAACCCCTAAATCACCCTCCATCATTTTCTAATCATTCCATAAGTTTTCCACATGTTTAATCATCATAAAACATGCTCTAAAACCTCTTCCAAACATTGGTTTATTCCTTACTAAAGTTCTTTGCTCAATCTAACACGTTTTCATTCTCATTTCTACTCTAGTGCCACACTTGTGCATTCTCAACTCTCCTCAACCCTTTGCATTAGGCTCTCTTTCATTTTGACCATTCCACATCTTCCAAGGTAATGCATAACTCATAACCAAGGTCCAAGGCTCCTCTTAAGCCCCTTAAATCTCCTTTGTTTTTCCATAAACTCCTAAGGCATTTAAACAATCTCTTTGCTACAGATTTTGCACCAATCTTCTATCTTATCACAAGCCTTCCAAAAGTGGTAACTAACTCAATAAATCTCCATCCACACTAGTTTCTCTAGGTCATTCCTCACACCCAACATTGCTAAACCACTCAAATTTCTACACAAATTTTGCCATAACTTGGCTACTTTTCTAACTTTGCCCAAAACTCATTTCTTCACATATTTCCATCCTAAAAACTAGCCAAACCGCAAGGGTTCTATTCAACACCCAAATAATTCCTCATTATCAAGCAAAACTCATTAAACACCATAAAGCATAATTCATCATATACATAGCTCCCAAAACAGCATTAAACTCACAAAGGTTTTCCTCACTTGCATTATTTCTAAGCAAGCACCTTATCACCACAACCAAGTGGGGTTCATTCATTTTATTAACCCTTCCCAAATCCTAATACATATAGGATACCACTAAGATAGGTTTCTTACCTTAAATTTTCTTAAGTTTCCTTTTATTTCTCTTTTCCTCTTCTCCCCTCTTCTTCCTTCAAAATGGCCAAGGCAATTCATTTGCCCATTTTTCAGCCACATTCAAATTGCAAAATAAGCACCAGGAGCTCCCTTAGGCTCACCAATAAATAAATTCACAAGGATGCTTAAAGCACCAAATTAGGTTTTAACTTGGAATTTCTTGAATGGTTTTCAACTCTTGAATCTTAAGGGACTCCCACCGCCACTAAAGCTTGGAGATATATCTCAAACAAGGAAAAGGCTAGTCATTACCAAAAGCAAAATCGGCCAAGGTGAGAAAATGGAAAACATGACCTTTTTCATGGATATTTTTACCTTGCTAGAAAGGGGAAGCTTCAAGCTCAGGATTATGTGCTTTTCTCCTCAAATGGGCAAACACCATGAAAATGAAACTCAACCTTTTTGAGTTTTGAAAAGAGGGAAGTGTAGGGTTTGATGAGAGGAGTTCAAATATACAATTATTTTTCAATTCGGAGCAAGGATGAAGCTTGGGCAAGGAGAAGAGGTGGAGAAGCCATGTTTGGAGCTTCCATGTCGCACAGCACAAGAGAGGGAGGAGAAGGAATCGTGGAGAAGGAGAAAGGAAAGAAGAAGGAGGGAAAGTGAGAGGAAAGAGAGTGTGAGAATACTTTTATGTTTTTACTTTTTACTTTTCTCTCTTCCTCCTTTACTTTCTTTCTTTCTTTATTTGCTAACTAATAAACATGAGAGGGGGAGGCTTCTTATTTAATAAAACCGGCCCCCACTATATTAGTGAGCTGGAGCGTTTTTCGTTTTCGGACAGAAAACGCTCGTTATTTTACCCGGTTTGGCACTATTCACTAACGGGCCCGTTTTTCGGATATTTCTCGTTTCTTTATTTTTAATGGCTATTAAGCTTCCATTAATACTTAATTATAGTTATATAATCAACTATAATTTTGCGGGGTCCATTTGACCACTTAAAGTCACGTTTTCGGGTTTTCTCGAAAAAAACGTGCTTTAAACTCCGTTAGCGTTTTAATCCATTATTTGGATCCGTTTTCTTCGGGAATCATTCCCGTATACTTATTAGGCCTAACTAAGCCTTAGGAATCCATCTCGGACCCTCTCGAGAATCATATATCTCCTTACTCATTTAACGCGCATTTTAGCGTTTTTCGCTTTTTCAAGCGTTTCTCTTTTCTTTTGGTTTTATTTCCTTGACTAATAATCTTTAGGCACCATTAGGCCTGTTATAATCATATTAGAGTAATTTAATCGCCATTTTTTTTTAGATCCGGGGTATTAAACACAACCAGTGGATATTGAATTTCCTTTAAGGCTAATATATCACGCAATTTGCGTTCTAAACACAATACCCTTTAAGACGAGTCGTCTCGTATCTCACAAACGTTTCTGTTATTTCCCAGTCCTAAGCTCCCTGTCTTTACCTATTTTCCTCGTCATCAGAGCGGTACTCCGCTCTGATACCACTTTTGTAACACCCCACTTCTTAAACACGTAATAATCTCTCTCGTAGCAATAAATAAAACGTCTTACAGCGGACGAGAAGAATAAAAAATAACAATACTCACTCTGGTGTCCACCGGCCATTACTCGCCCATGCGAGCAACGAAGCCAAACTATATCCAACAACCAACATAAACAAACTGCTAACCGCGTGTGATAACGAGATAACTCCTATACATCACACTAAGTTCATACACCATAAACATCGACAAGTGAGCGTCTACCCAATCCCAAATATAACATAACCTTACCATAATACAATTCACCATCTTCATTGCTACACAAACAGACTCCATGTGCGGTAATTAAAGTAAACTCTAATACCCTGTTCCCCGCACTTCAGCATCAACAATAATCATAACCTGCATAATGGTGTAGTATCAGTGATAATCGCTGAGTAGACGGGCCTGGGACCCTAATGGTCACTTAGTCATTTTAACCATCTTATTATTAGATTGGTTTCATGCTTTTCCATTAACAGTTATAATCAATACTGTAATATACATGTATAAATATACATAATCATCCATCCTAACATTCATAAACACTTAACCATCCATCCAATTCAAACAGTCATAAAAATGTTACAAACAACAATTGTATATCGAACGTATCGAATAATAGCAGTATAATGTACAATGTACAATCGCCGTAGCGTACGGTTTCCATAGTTAATTTACTTGGCCTTAAAGGCCCCATCCAATCCATGTTTAATTAATACCAGTTGGGCGTCATGTTAGGACAACCCGATAACTCACCATGGACAGTAGTCCTACCGTACATACAAAGGTGCTCATTTCGCCAGAGGTCCAGAGGCCCCTGACTATTCACTTTTGTCTCATAAGATGTCCATATAAAAGGCCGTAGCCACCTGACCCACGATCCAAATAGGGCTCGTTGGGTATAAACCTGGAGCGGAACCCGATCGGGAACCCTTAGTGATCACAAATGCGCAACCAAGTAGTTCGTAAACTACGGGATCCTCACCTCAACTCATACCATCTCTCTCTCATAATGTTTAAGATATGCTCTTAGTCTTATGGAGAATAAATTATTAATTAGCTGCCCAATGGCTCACGCATACCTAGAAGTAATCTAGGTTATATTTCATGTTCGAGACATGCTCTAGAGACCGACAATGTCGTGACTCGTTCCTAAGTGTGTTACTTAGGTTACCATATACTTAATTAATATTATGGTATTATATCAAGTAACTGTCTTGTCATCAAAATAACGTATATGTATGTTTATATAAGTCGATCTATAGTCGACGTAGTGTTAGTCCCGAGGACGCTCGTGCATAATAATTAATGCAAGTAGCACATAATCACATACATGTATCCAAAAAACTTAACACACAAGTGATATCAACCAAATCCAAGCCCAAGGAATTCTTTAGGTCAACCGGATCAAACCCCTTTACATACCGTTCACCAAGACCTATGATGCGCAGTGTAGACCACCAGCTCGTCAAGCGCCTCCGTTTGAAGTATGATCTAAACGGTAATAAAACTATAAGTCAGTCTCCATATGACTAACTACATCCGGTATTTCTGAATAACAAGTAACCCCGACAGTTCATCCCCGGATTTCTACAGTTACTTGTTACGGGTTTCTCTAAACCGGTCGGCTTTATTACTAAAACTCGTATGTTGACATATTTCGACTGTTAAGTTTAATTATTATATTCCTTTAATCTTATCCATTATTTAATTTAGGTATATAACCTATAGTTGCATGTATGCATGCATTACTTATTAAATTGTATTATTTTTCCCACCATCCATTATAATACATTGTATTATATAATCCATTATCTTTAGTAATCTATATTTCCATTCCAAAACTCATAACTATAGGTTGTAAACTATTTTTATGTAATAACCACCACCATTACATTATATGGTTTCCAACCATAATATATATTCATCCTTATATACCTTATCCTTGTATAAGTATATATTTACCATATAGGTAAGTTCCATGATAAGCCACGGACTTATCATATTTTAGGCATTAGATTTAGTATTATATTTATCTAAATAAGGTTAAATATATGTTATTTATGCTATTATGTGTTAAAGTATAATATTTGTACAGATTTATGTTTTATGAGTTTTCTGTGCAAGGAATGATTTTCTAGGCAAAAGTTCAGTGAAGCCGGATTCCATGCCGGGTAGTTTCTGCACGGCATAAGCACAGAACAGAAAAGAGGCCTTGCCGGACCTAATGCGGGTAGATTCCATCCGGCATAAGTGAAGAGTCACCATGGTTGACAAGCGATAGCAGTTATTGAGTTGGTGGTGAAAAGGATGCTGTCGGGTGTGATGCCGGGTATATCTTACCCGGCATATGCACTGTTTCGCGCGGAATTGACGGTTTCGACCGTTAACAGTTGGGCGCATTTATCACGTGTGCCGGCTACTGGTGATCCGGCACGACGCCCGGCAACGACACAATTAATGCCTATAAATAGGCCGAGGAAGGCTACAATTTGACACACTCAACACACATATTATACTTCATTCACATCTCAGTTTCCGCCCACTCCAAGTGTTGGTGTCCAAGGAACGTTTGCAGATCCATCCACGCAAGAGAAGAAGAAGACCTTGTCAGGGTTAAGGCTATTAACATCTCCTTCTCCCCCTTTGTATTCTTTTCTTGTAGTTGTGTGGATGGTGATGCAGAATCCTGTTAGGTTTTGGTTAGGGATGAATTCCTTGTAAAACTCTTATGATCATTTATGGAATTTTTCAAGTTTCTTACCCGAGTTCTAATCTTCTTACAAGTAGAATGAAGTAGCTATTCATTCTCTTATCTAAGTCCTATTTGATGTTCACAAGACAAAGAATAGGATAGATTAGGATTTTGGTAATCTTAACATTGTCTTCTGCGCATCAGCGGGAGCAAGACTTAAGGTTTAGGGTTAATCTCTTATTTCCCATTATTCTGTTGTATTCGCGGCATTGGCTATGCACGATGCAAGTATGAATATTGAGTTCCTTTTGTCAGAACCGAATCTGGAAGTGTTGTTTACGAACTGTACGATGCCGGATGGCATGCCGGGTATAAGTTATCTGGCACGTTCAAGGCCATGAATCTGCCGGGTAGCGAGGATCCGGCATCACATCCGGCATATGCATTTTGCGAGACCAAATCCTCTTTGAGACTTGCCACCCTTGATCATTGGTCATACGAACCTTTTGCATTGATAATCTTCCCAAATCAAAGTTAGTTTATTTATTTATTTATTTAGTTTAGGATCAATTTTCAATTCCCCCTTTTGTTATTATAGAATAGGCTTTTGCCCGGATTAGACTAATTTTCTATAAGTCCCTTGGGTACGATTCTCCTGGTCGTAATATATTTACACTATACTCCGACCGAGTTTTTATTTGCTACCCGTAGTAGAGTTGTAGGATTAGTAATTATTTATTTTAATCTTTTGTATATATTTTTATCCTAACAATTTCTCGTTTAGCAAATGGCGCCGTTGCCGGGGACTTGGAATTAGTCCAAGTCCTAAATTTGGTAAAACGCCCTATTCTTTATTCATCCTTATTCTTTATTCTTGATTCTTTGATTCTTTGATTCCTTGATTCCTTGATTCTTTAATTTATTTTCGCACTTAGTTTTGCAGATTTGAGTGTGCCGTGCGAAGTGCCGGGCATCTGTCACCCGGCAAACCCGGAGGAAGTCCGATGCCGGACAGGATTGGCCCGGCATCATGTCCGGCATGTTCAAATTGTTTTCAAAGTTTCATACACTGTTGAGTTTTACAAATTTAAATGCATTATTGTCTACCCCTTCCGTTATTTCTCTATTATATTAGTTCCTATACTATAATTCTTTATTTTGAATTTCGAGTTTGCATTTGTCGTGTATTTGTAACACCCCAACTACTAACAACACACTTAATAACGTATCGCAGCGGAAATCTCAACTCACAACATCACTTAACTCTTTGGTGTTACACGCCGTTAGCCACCCTCGTGGCTAACAAGCTAACATACATACATCGTACCGGTCTGATGGACTAACTCCCAAGCAACTACACATAAATCCCGTTCCACGTCCAACAATCATTATACACTTACATTACAGCTATACGAGTAATTAACAACTACCGCCGATACATTTTCGGTCTTACTACACCTATAATACATCCACAATTCTCATGACTACCACATACAAACACTACCCCGTCCTACTCTCGAACGGCTTCCAGTTCCTTGTACCTGAAAAGTATGGGAGCCCCCAAAGGGGGTCAGCACCTTTGCTGGTATGGTAATCCCGCAGCCCGCATGCTACCGGGCCACGCACAACTATTTGTCGTCTTAGCATGCGGTTGATTTATTTCAAACATGCACAAACTCACACACATATCATGCTTATAAGCAAACATCCATTAATAGAATACAGACACAAGGTTAGCACACTCAACATAACAACACACTCACTTTATAACATACAAAACTTAATTTCACTCTCTTAGAGTACATGAACTTCACTTAGGGAGTACGGGGTGATATAAGCCCGAGCACAACATACATACATTTCCTTTACTTGAGTGGCGGCCTCATATAGGACCGGTCACAACATACATAATTTCCCCATAACTCCATAGTGATGAGGTAGGTAAGCCTTGGGCTTGTGGGTGGTTGTAATTCCAGGAGGAAGAACAACCGTAACATAACAAAGAGGGAGTCGAAGCGAACTTAGGCATCGACACCCTACCAACATTATACATAATTTCCCTCCTAGCCCGATGTGGAGGTCGGGTAGGTAAGCTTTGGCTAAGCTAGTGGGAGGTCGAAATCCAATGAAGGAAAACAACCCTAACATAACAGGATGGGAGTTAATTCTCATATATGTATTAACTCCCAACAACACGCGCGACCGGAACAACCGGATTCCTCTCCATACATAACATATACTTATTAGTTAGAGTTCCCTTATGGAACTTACCACATACATACATCACATAGTGTTACTAACTCGGTTAGCACATATGGGGAGTAATATCCCAGTAATATCCCTTTTTAACAAACATGAATAACTGTATCCAATAACAACAACAACATATCCAACAAGTCACATACATCACTCAAATACAACATACACTAACGCACGGATAGCCGTAGTTAGAACGTTCCCATGGGTTGGGACGTTTATTCCGAATACCGATCTTTATGTGAACCTAAAGTCGGTTAACTACTATTTAACACATAACTAAGGTTAAGCGGTATCGGAATTAATTACGCCACAATAATGAATTACTGTAAACTCATTTCATGCTTTATCTTGCAAGGTGGCAAACACACAGAAAAACACATTGGCATACAAGCCGGTGTAATCCAGTAGGACACAGGTTGCAAGAAAACCATACCTGTCACCGTGGGTTACTCTACCGTGTTCCCGAGGGTTCACTCCAACGCGTCATCTCACGCTCCCCGGGTAGTTTTTGAACAACTGATAGTAATGCAAATGTTTTATTAACAACAAAGTTTTACGGTATGTTAACTTCTAATATTCCCGTACTCACCCCGTTATCCCGTTATTTCGTTTAACTTTGTGTACTTAAACTCACAACTTTCTCAATCATTTCCAACACTTGTTTATACCTTTATAAGTCACCAAACAACTCCTAAACATCATCTAAAACTAATACATTCAATCCCCCATGTTTAGAACCCTTAAAAACACTTCTTAGGCACTTCTGGGGGGTGGTCCGGGACTTGGTCCTTACCCAAGGTCCGGACCAATCAAAGAACAAACTCTCGGCGATTTTTCATACCCTGTCGGGACTTGGTCCTGGACTAAGGTCCCGGACCACAACCTGGTTTAAGTCTCGAATTTTTTTTAAATGCGGTCCGGGACTTGGTATATATCCTAAGTCCCGAACCCTGCTAAAAGCTGCTATTAAGGACATTTTCAACCCCTAACCAACCCTTAAACCACTCTCAAACTTTCCATAATCTTTCCACAAGTTTCCAACATAATTAAACACCTCAAAACACACTTAAACCACTCTAAATCATTGGTTTAATCCACCACCCAATTCTTGCTCAAATTCAACAAATTCAATTTCTCACATTTTGCATTTTGCACTCTTTGCATTTTAACTTCTTCTTGTTAGTTTTACATCCTACCAACCTCACCAAATGCATCAATGACCCTTACACATCATTCCTAGACAATTGCATCCTCCAAACCCAAGTTCACTCCTTGTTTCACAAGTTATAAACACCAATTCTTTTTCTTTGGAATTCTAAGTTCCTATCACCATTATGCTATAGATTTTGTACCTTCCAATATCATTCTCCTCCTACCATTACAAGGTCATCAAGTATCTCAACTCAGCCACATACACACCTAGCTCCTCCAGTTTACCAAGTCACCTTAAAACACTTATTTTCTATCGAAATTTCACCATAACCTCCCCATAAACTTAACATCTCCAAAATCACCATCCTCATCAATTTTCATTCCTATTCTAGCCACACCCTTGAAGGGTCCTACCAGCACACCATATCAATCCAAATTCAACAATATCACAATCTAGCTCCAAAACTTACTGAACCACAATATAACTACAACTCAAATCATTTGGCTCCAAGGCCCTCAATTCAAACCAACATTTCACAAAATCCAACTAACCACAATCAAGCACATTTTTGCTCCAGATTTTATTTCATCTTTTATTTTCCGAAACCCACTCCTAAAACAATTAATATAGGCATTTAAGGTAGATTCCTTACCTTAATCCACAAGTTTCTCCTTAATTCTCCTCTTGTTCCTCCTCTCCTCAAAATCGGTCAAGATGGAAATGGAGTTTCCAAACTCCATTCCAACATTCAAGAAACACAAAATACATTCCATTAATCATCTAAACCCTTATGATATCTTAATTCAACAAAAGGGCTTAGAGCACAAGTTAGGGTTTTACCTTTGTTGATTTTTGAGTGGTTTTCAACTCTTGAATCTTAAGAGGGACTCCCACCACCATTTAAAGCTTGGAGAAAATCTCAAACAAGGAGGAAAAGCTAGTCATTACAAGGGCCAAAATCGGCCAAGGTGGGAAAATGGAGAAAACATGACTTTTCATGGATATTTTTACCTTGATAGAAAGAGGAAGCTTCAAGCTTCAAAATGGTGTGCTTCTCTTCAAATGGCCAACACCCACAAAAATGAAACTCATCCTTTTCGAATTTTGAAAAGAGAGGGTGATAGAGGATGATGAGAGGATGAAGAATATGTAGTTATTTTTGTGATTAGAGCTTTAATGAAACTTGGGCATGAGCTAGAAGATGGAGTAGCCATGAGAGGGGGAAAGAAATCGCTGGCACCAGAGGGGAGGAGAAGAACTATGGAGGAAGGAGAAAGAGAGGAAAGAGAAAAGGAAAAGAGAAAGTGAGGGAGGAGAGAGAGGGTGGGGGGCACCTTTTTATTTTTTTGTTTTTGCTTTGACATATTTAATTAGTTAACTAGTCATGTGTGAGGGGCTATCTACATTAATAAAAACCGGCCCACATAACTGTTATAGGCTGGAGCGTTTTTGTCTTTTTCAGAAAACACTCGTTAATTTACCCGGTTTAGCACTATTCACTAACCGGGCCCGTTTTCCGGAATTTTCTCGTTATTTAATTTTAATGGTTATTATACTCCCATTAATGTTTATTATAGTTATATGATCAATATAATTTTTTACGGGGTCATTCGACTGTTTAAAGTCACGTTTTCGGGTTTTCTCGAAAAACGCGCTTTAAGATTTCGTTAGCATTTTAACGCATTATTTGAATCCGTTTTCTTCCGGAATTTTTCTCACATGTTCTTAATGTGTAATTAAGGTATAAAAATATATTTATAACCCTATTGGAGGTTATATATCTCCTAAAATAATTGAATACGCGTTTTCACGTTTTGTGACTTTTACGTATTTTCTTTTTCTTTTTGGTTTTCATTTCTTCACCAATGATCTTAAGGACTTAATTAGCCTTAGAATTATTATACATAATTAATTAACACATTAAGGTTTGGGGTATTTCAATCTACCCCCCTTAAAAGAACTTCGTCCTCGAAGTTCACACTTCCCACACATCATTGGTTAGAATACGGGGATTACTTGTAACATAAAACTTCCATAACAAACATATTTTACATCACAACCCGGACTTAACGGTCCGGGGTACATATAACATCCATACCTAACATAACATACTTACTTAGTAACCTCGGACTTAATGGTCCGGGTACCTTATCAACATTTGCACATACATAACAACCCTTAGACTTAGGTCTGGGTAACATAACAACATTTAGACTCTTAGGTCTTGATAGCAGAACACTTCAGAACTTAACCACATTAGGACTCAAGGTCCAAAATAATAATTATTTCACATACACACACAACATGTCTTAGCATGTATATCAACCGGAAAATTCCTTTTCCATCTCTTCACGACTTCGAGACCCATGTGAGACCCAGTAGAGTACATATACACTATGATCCCACAGAACCGGTCGCGATGGACACTCTGGTCCCCGTTCCTTTGGGAGATCAAAACAATTGCATACATCTTTAAAATATACTTCTCATGTCACCGGTCCTAAGACAAAGGCTCATACGTCCTCAGCTCGTGAGCAAGTAGTAGGAAAATACTCTCTACGAGGTTAAGTATAACGAAATCCTTTATTGGAAGGATCTTAATCGAAAATCCTTTACAAGGTCACATAAAAGTAGTCCTTCCTTTGAAAATACCGTTTAAGAATCTTAAAAAATATTAATTGATGTCTTGAAAATACCAATTGAAAATTTGAAACCCAATTTTAAAATTCTTTTGAAAATTCAATACAACTCCAAGTCCAATTATTGTTAACTGCATCTTATTCTTGATGTGATTATTTGTGACCACTTATAGGGAGTTTCAAGAATCATCCAACCCTAATGTGATCAGCGTCAGAGTTGAACTATCTTTCCACCCCAATTTGTGTTCGGCTTCCCTTGATCTCATGATAATCAAGTTTCACCTCCCACTTCATTTTCAAACAACAACTAATTCAAGCATGTACCATTTTCTATCTTCTAATCCATTAGTCGTAGTCATCATTACATCTCCAGGGTGGAACTATGTCCATCAATCAACTTCCCGATTTATTTTAAATCAAGTTACCTAGGGAATTAATTCTCACTAGGTTTACGTTGGTGTCATACCTCTTCATAAATCACAATACTGTATATATACATATATCCATATATATATATATTTTTATCAAAATATAATACACAATGTTACATTTGGTATCTTATGAACATGCACTGTCGGGGTTTTAGTTCCCCGGGAGTTTTTCTACTCCCTCCTTATACTATACTTTCACACACATTTGTTGACACAATAAACACACTTATCGCAAGGGTATTCGCATCTTCCGTGCGTAATTACCACAATTAACCATGAATGAATGTGTATGTTTATGTAACACACACACCAATCATCAGAACAAATCATTTTGTGCTATGCACATCATAGTTCACGTACACTTGTACGGTAAAACACACTAACGGTTTTGCGCTCTACCCCCTTTAAAAGGGATTACGCCCACGTAATCAATCACTTAATCACTGGTTTAAACGTTTATACCGTCGTGAAGTGTTTTATCTCCACGCGGTTTATTACATAATGTGTTTTGATTAGAGGATCTTAACCATATTGGCGGTTTAGTCTCTAACCAAGAATTCTCCTTAGAGTTTATTTTAACTCTTAACTGGTTTCGATCCTGGCCTGTGAGGCTTTTAGGCATCATTAGTTTTGGCCATTCACTCATGTTCACTATTCACATTCATCGTTTGACTCACTGGTTCAACAGTTTCTGCTGCGCAACTCTTGATAATTTAGAGCTTAGTTTGCTCCATACATTATCCTTACTGTATTATACATCCCCGATTATCACCTTTATCTTGGTAATAACAGTTTCTCAACCGACGCGTGGTATTTCTTACCGTGAGCGAATTCGGTGAGTTACAAACTTTCTATTCATTTCCACGATAATCTATTGTATTCTACAATAATTTACTTGGTTTCTTCCGACTTACTGTCGGTTAAGTTTGAGCTAGTACCTTTTGTGTAGTACTCTGTCGGTTATTTCCAACACTTGAGGTATGTTCCATACCGATATTCAACAATCGTGCTACTGTAGTCACTTATGTCAACCAAGTACCCTTTGATTGGTACTACCGTGCTTATCTTATGCATCGGTTTTATCACCTTGTAAGTCTTGTCCTTCTATCACATTTAACATTTCCCAAACTTCCTAGCTATCTCACTTGATCAATACCGCGCAAGCGCAATACCAAAACACTCAGTCCTACAGAGTGCAGAGGCGTAAACTTTGACAGTAAATCTCTTATACGATTGCAATAGGAATTCACACTGAGTTCCTTATCACATAGTATCGACCGTTGGCTTATTGCCCGGTCTGCGTATCATCACTTACTTGTATGTCCATTGAGTTTCACTCATAACTGGTCTTATTGCCACATTATCATTTAACAATACTTATGCAACGGTCGCTTACTGCGCACCGTGCTATTACTCATTGTATAACATAACTTACACTGCATCCGCTGTTATATTAGCTTCCGCCATTACACTATGTTTTGCCACTTATTTGGCTGATTATTGAATACTCTATTCTTTGAGTCTTTATGCTCCTTGAGCGTTGTTCATTACACATTTAGCATCCCACACCTATGGTGGCTGCTATTAGACTTTTTACTCATCCGATCTCCACAACTGGTGCAAACACTTCCTTTCGTATTATTCCTACTCACATCATTCTTGGGTAATAACAACATAGTCAACTCTTAACACATTCCCTGAACTTAGTTCACATAACTACCGCTGTTGCGGTCTCCCATATCAAGAGGTATCCCCACACTTTAATCAGTGGTTCGTTATCCGCTTACCTACTTATATAACCTAAACTTCCATAATCAATAAAATTTCCTTAACACATTTTACTTGTGGCTTATAAGCCCTATTGCCTCGAGCTCTGCTCATTGTAGGCTGTTCACACACACTTACTTCTCCGTACTATATTACACGGTTCCTTTCATGGGATGCCCCTTCAATGATGTCAGACTTCCTCCTGACGCCTTACGCTTAAACTGGGTGTTAGTTCGACCCTTGCGTTTCTGTCACGTTTGTCGTCAACCAATGTTGACCCAAATACCCTTTTAAGGATAACTCCTGGGTGTCGCTGGGTTCTGCCATTACATCTGGCTTGCACTTACTGGTATGTTTATTTACTACTTCGCCCTGCATTCTTTGTTGGGTTGAATATTCTCCTTAGTGAGATTCTTATCCCTAGTGATCATCTCGGGAGTCTCGTCCCGATCCTTGCACATTAATGTATCCATAGTAGGCATCTGCCTCACCATATGTGGGCTGGGTACTTACTCCAGCTATTGTGTTCATCCATCCAGATCCTTAAGACATATGCTATGTCTTTACTTACTAACCAGTGCACTTCGCACTAGTTCACCTTTAAACATTTCCTTAAAATAAACTTACTAATTCCTTTAGTCTTCTTAACTTGACTGTTTCCTTTACTTCAACCATACTTGGTAATCCATTGCTCTTGCTTGACTTTTACTTCGGACCGTAGTATGGAGTCGACTACTTCCCGTGTTCCAGACTTCACTCGTATATATACGTGGGGTACCCTGCTGATACATTGCTACTTGCCCGACTACCCCATAAGAAGGTTTGTCAGGCCCACAAGCTCCTATCGGAGTGCGGTCGTCCCACATTTCAGTTGGTACACTCGTAGTGTCCGTCACACGCCTAGGTGAAGTATTTGTTGTCAACTCCTCTTATATTATCCTATGATAATATGCATTTCATGCTTCCCGAACTTAATCAAGGGAAGTGTATCCACTGTTGTATTATTATGAACTCACTCCATTCCCTCGGGTTGTTACCCTTGGGTTTACCGGTTTCCATCCGGTTGTTTAAAAGTAACTGGGTAAAACTACCTACCATGTGGCACTGAGGCCCGCGTAGGTCTTCTGGTTTGGTTTGGTTTTAAGAAAAGAAGAATTTAAAGAACATGGGTTTGAAAGAAAATCTGGTTTTGAAAAGAGTTTGACAGAAAATGATTTTAGGTTTAAAGAAAATTTTCGTGGTTTTACAACGTTTCCTGCCTTATCCTAGTCTAGCTTCCTGCTGACTGGTGTGTTTCCAAGCACTGAGGTCAGGCTAATAAGCCCTTCCACGGTTATGATAACCCCACTTAACTTCATGGTACTTTACTAAGTACCGGTAATTGTTTAAATTTCCCGTACAACCTTGTTATAGCAGCACTTGCCATAGCAAGTGCGCCATGCAATCTGGTTATCGGTTCAATACACATTGATTGCGGTACTGCTTTCGCCCGCTCTAACATCAGTGGCCTTGCTGGCCCTTACTCGACCTTACAGTCTTAACAGCAATTCCTGGGTACTTCTCAGTGTCTTCGCATGACAACCACCATACTAGGGTGTTTCCCATTCTGGGAGACCCCTTTTTACTTAGTATAGTATCCTCCTCGTACTACGTTGTAGTTCCTTAATCGGTTGGTATACCGTTGGTGTGTTAGTTAACATTGTAGTCCGTAGACACTCGTCTCGGGTTCTACTACTTCACTTCAACACTGTTGCACGGTTATTGCTTGCAAGCTGGTTGTCCTCGACTGCTTCGCATGTCGACCCAGGGTGCTGGAAATTCCATTCCTTCATGCATAAGATTCCTCACTTTTCGCTAACAAGAGTGGTTAATATTGTTAAAATGGAGACCGTCTTCGGGATTCACGCCTTTCGGGATCTACCGTGTGACTGGTTCTCCGTACTTTAAGGACATAACAACAGCCAGATCGGGTATCCCCGAGTAAGAGAGGACTTTCATCTCTCTGGCGTTCTTTCTGAGTTAGAGAATAGGGTTTGTGGAGGGCGGGATGGATATCGTAGGTATCCAGTACACACTGGTATTCCCTAACTAGCGTACTTCTCACGCTATCACTCAACCCTTAACCCAAAGTACTAAACTCTTAACTCGGTACTTCCTAAGCTCGGTATTTCAGTCATCAGAGCGATACTTCGCTCTGATACCACTTTTTGTAACACCCCAACTACTAACAACACACTTATAACGTATCGCAGCGGAAATCTCAACTCACAACATCACTTAACTCTTTGGTGTTACACGCCGTTAGCCACCCTCATGGCTAACAAGGCTAACATACATACATCGTACCGGTCTGATGGACTAAACTCCCGAGCAACTACACATAAATCCCGTTCCACGTCCAACAATCATTATACACTTACATTACAGCTGTACCGAGTAATTACAAACTAACGCCGATACATTTTCGGTCTTACTACACCTATAATACATCGACAATTCTCATGACTACCACATACAAACACTACCCCGTCCTACTCTCGAACGGCTTCCAGTTCCTTGTACCTGAAAAGTATGGGAGCCCCCAAAGGGGGTCAGCACCTTTGCTGGTATGGTAATCCCGCAGCCCGCAGCTACGGGCCACGCACAACTATTTGTCGTCTTAGCATGCGGTTGATTTATTTCAAACATGCACAAACTCACACACATATCATGCTTATAAGCAAACATCCATTAATAGAATACAGACACAAGGTTAGCACACTCAACATAACAACACACTTCACTTTATAACATACACAACTTAATTTCACTCTTCTTAGAGTACATGAACTTCACTTAGGGAGTGCCGGGTGATATAAGCCCGAGCACAACATACATACATTTCCTTTACTTGAGGCGGCCTCATATAGGACCGGTCACAACATACATAATTTCCCCCTAACTCCAATAGTGATGAGGTAGGTAAGCCTTGGTTAAGCTTGTGGGTGGTTGTAATTCCAGGAGGAAGAACAACCGTAACATAACAAAGAGGGAGTCGAAGCGAACTTAGGCATCGACACCCTACCAACATTATACATAATTTCCCTCCTAGCCCGATGTGGAGGTCGGGTAGGTAAGCTTTGGCTAAGCTAGTGGGAGGTCGAAATCCAATGAAGGAAAACAACCCTAACATAACAGGATGGGAGTTAATTCTCATATATGTATTAACTCCCAACAACATGCGCGACCAGAACAACCGGATTTCTCTTTATACATAACATATACTTATTAGTTAGAGGTTCCCTTATGGAACTTACCAAATACATACATCACATAGTGTTACTAACTCGGTTAGACACATATGGGGAGTAATATCCTTTTTAAAAACATGAATAACTGTATCCAATAACAACAACAACATATCCAACAAGTCACATACATCACTCATAATAACAACATACACTAACGCACAGATAGCCGTAGTTAGAACGTTCCCATGGGTTGGGATGTTTATTCCGAATACCGATCTCTTATGTGAACCTAAAGTCGGTTAACTATTATTTAACACATAACTAAGGTTAAGCGGTATCGGAATTAATTACGCCACAATAATGAATTACTGTAAACTCATTCATGCTTTATCTTGCAAGGTGGCAAACACACAGAAAAACACATTGGCATACAAGCCGGTGTAATCCGGTAGGACACAGGTTGCAAGAAAACCATACCTGTCACCGGGTTACTCTACCGTGTTCCCGAGGGTTCACTCCAACGCGTCATCTCACGCTCCCCGGGTAGTTTTGAACAACTGATAGTAATGCAAATGTTTTATTAACAACAAAGTTTTACGGTATGTTAACTTCTAATATTCCCGTACTCACCCCGTTATCCCGTTATTTCGGTTTAACTTTGTGTACTTAAACTCACAACTTTATCAATCATTTCCAACACTTGTTATACTTATTAGGACCTTTATAAGTCACCAAACAACTCCTAAACATCATCTAAAACTAATAAATACCACAATCCCCCATGTTTAGAACCCTAAAAACACTTCTTAGGCACTTCTGGGGGGGTCCGGGACTTGGTCCTTACCCAAGGTCCCGGACCAATCAAAGAACAAACTCTCGGCGATTTTTCATACCCTGGTCCGGGACTTGGTCCTAGACTAAGGTCCCGGACCACAACCTGGTTTAAGTCTCGAATTGTTTTTAAATGCGGTCCGGGACTTGGTATATATCCTAAGTCCCGGACCCTGCTAAAAGCTGCTATTAAGGACATTTTTCAACCCCTAACCAACCCTTAAACCACTCTCAAACTTTCCATAATCTTTCCACAAGTTTCCTACATAATTAAACACCTCAAAACACACCTTAAACCACTCCAAATCATTGGTTTAATCCACCACCCAATTCTTGCTCAAATTCAACAAATTCAATTTCTCACATTTTGCATTTTGCACTCTTTTGCATTTCTAACTTCTTGTTAGTTTTTACATCCTACCAACCTCACCAAATGCATCAATGACCCTTACACATCATTCCTAGACAATTGCATCCTCCAAACCCAAGTTCACTCCTTGTTTCACAAGTTATAAACACCAATTCTTTTTCTTTGGAATTTAAGTTCCTATCACCATTATGCTACAGATTTTGTACCCTTCCAATATCATTCTCCTCCTACCATTACAAGGTCATCAAGTATCTCAACTCAGCCACATACACACCTAGCTCCTCCAGTTTACCAAGTCACCTTAAAACACTTATTTTCTATCGAAATTTCGCCATAACCTCCCATAAACTTAACATCTCCAAAATCACCATCCTCATCAATTTTCATTCCTAATCTAGCCACACCCTTGAAGGGTCCTACCAGCACACCATATCAATCCAAATTCAACAATATCACAATCTAGCTCCAAAACTTACTGAACCACAATATAACCACAACTCAAATCATTTGGCTCCAAGGCCCTCAATTCAACCAACATTTCACAAAATCCAACTAACCACAATCAAGCACATTTTTGCTCCAGATTTTATTTCATCTTTTATTTTTCCCAAACCCACTCCTAAAACAATTAATATAGGCATTTAAGGTAGATTCCTTACCTTAATAACAAGTTTCTCCTTAATTCTCCTCTTGTTCCTCCTCTCCTCAAAATCGGTCAAGATGGAAATGGAGTTTCCAAACTCCATTCCAACATTCAAGAAACACAAAATACATTCCATTAATCATCTAAACCCTTATGAAATCTCAATTCAACAAAAGGGCTTAGAGCACAAGTTAGGGTTTTACCTTTGTTGAATTTTGAGTGGTTTTCAACTCTTGAATCTTAAGAGGGACTCCCCCACCATTTAAAGCTTGGAGAAAATCTCAAACAGGAGGAAAGCTAGTAATTACAAGGGCCAAAATCGGCCAAGGTGGGAAAATGGAGAAAACAAGACTTTTTCATGGATATTTTTACCTTGATAGAAAGAGGAAGCTTCAAGCTTCAAAATGGTGTGCTTTTCTCTTCAAATGGCCAACACCCACGAAAATGAAACTCATCCTTTTCGAATTTTGAAAAGAGAGGGTGATAGAGGATGATGAGAGTTTGAAGAATATGTAGTTATTTTTGTGATTAGAGCTTAATGAAGCTTGGGCATGAGCTAGAAGATGGAGTAGCCATGAGAGGGGGAAAGAAATCGCTGGCACCAGAGGGGAGGAGAAGAACGATGGAGGAAGGAGAAAGAGAGGAAAGAAAAAAAAAGAGAAAGTGAGGAGGAGAGAGATGGTGGGGGCACCTTTTTATTTTTTTGTTTTTGCTTTTGACATATTTAATTAGTTAACTAGTCATGTGTGAGGGGCTATCTACATTAATAAAAACCGGCCCACATAACTGTTATAGGCTGCAGCGTTTTTCGTCTTTTTCAGAAAACGCTCGTTAATTTACCCGGTTTAGCACTATTCACTAACCGGGCCCGTTTTCCGGAATTTTCTCGTTTATTTAATTTTAATGGTTATATACTCCCATTAATGTTTATTTATAGTTATATGATCAACTATAATTTTTTACGGGGTCATTCGACTGTTTAAAGTCACGTTTTCGGTTTTTCTCGAAAAACGCGCTTTAAGACTCCGTTAGCGTTTTAACGCATTATTTGAATCCGTTTTCTTCCGGAATTTTTCTCACATGTTCTTAATGTGTAATTAAGGTATAAAAATATATTTATACCCTATTGGAGGTTATATATCTCCTAAAATAATTGAATACGCGTTTTCACGTTTTGTGACTTTTACGTATTTTCTTTTTCTTTTTGGTTTCATTTATTCACCAATGATCTTAAGGACTTAATTATCCTTAGAAAATTATAATTACATAATTAATTAGCACATTAAGGTTTGGGGTATTTCAATTGTGCCGGGTGTTCTTCACCCGGCATTTCGGAGGAAGTCCTATGTCGGACAGGATTTATCCGGCATGTCACCCGGCATGCTCAATTTTCTCTCAATATTTTTGTCTCAATTGTAGGACAGTTAGGAGGATCTCCTAAAATCCCTTATTTACTCTTACATTTATTTGATTATCCTTTACATTATCTTTTAATTAAGTTATGTTCGATTTTTGGTCACGCCGGGCAACATGCCGGTTTGTACACACCCGACATTAGTGGAGGAAGTCCACTGCCGGGTAAGAATCACCCGCCCAATGTCCGGCATAACCAAAATTTGTTCATTCGTGTATTTCATAATTTTAATTATGTCATTATATTATTTCTTTTATTATTACGAATATTATAACGTTTTCTCTTGCTCATCCCTGAAGTTATCCAAGTGAATGCTTCTTCGGTCAACGAGTACTCCTGACAATTTAGCCAACCTTGATCCGGAGATCGAGAGAACCCTACTTCATACTTTAAGGCAACAACGAATTCTACAAGAAGCAGATCCTACACCAATGGCAGCACCTACCGTCCGTAACATAAACCGCCATCTAACCAAGGCCAGAAACCAGCAATCGACCTTCCTCTCCTTCCTCAAAACGAATACGATGAATGGCAAAAACTTAAGTCATATCATCAAATTAGATGCATAAAGGAGTTGGGTCTTTTCGACGGTACAAATCCGGACGATGCTTTGCTCCACGTCACTAAATTTCTACAGCATACAAACAGCCTAACCTCCACAAATAACATCCTCCAATATGCCAGGCTTTCCCTCTTCCCCCATAGCCTTACAGGGAATGCCAGCAAGTGGTACCACAGTCTAACCCCAGTACCATCACCACATGGGAGGACATGGCAACCAAGTTTTATGACAACTTCATGCCTCCAAGTCGCACCCTGGAGATGATCGCCGAGATATACAACTTCAGACAACCCACCTCGAGAACATCTGTGAGACTTGGGACAGATTCTAAGGTTGCTACGCACATGTCCACACCACGACCTCACCAAGGAACAACTATCTCAGTTGTTTTACAAGGGATTGGTCAACCAATGCAAGACCATGATCCTTTCCTCCCTTGGTGCAGACATATTGAAGAAGCCTGGAGATCAATTCCTTAGTGGAGTTGAATCTCTTTGCGAAGAGATTAGAGATTGGGCCACAGGTGGACCAGGGGGTACCGCTGGTTTATTTCAAGTGGAAGAGGGTGACTCCAATTCGAAAAATTGATGCAAAGTCATGAGCAGTTATTGAGAGTAATGCCCAGACGTCAACGAAGGTTAGTGCTCTACAGAAAGTGGTGGAGCAAATAAGATTAGGAATGACTAAAGCTTAAGTTTTGCGTTTTATCAATGTTTTACTAAACGTTTTGCATGTTTTTGATCGAGATAAGATTAGGAATGACTAAAAGCTTGTTCTCTCAAGAGATAAGCTTTCTAATGACTTATAGATTCCTGTTTTAAACTTTTTGATTCTCTTTATTAACATGAGTACATGATCTTTCTCCTAATTCTTCCTTATTATACTTCTGGGTGTTATTCTTTTTCTTTCCAAATGGTGAAAAATCTTTTGGGTACAAATCTTAAATAGGGTTTTTGTGAAAAAAGAAAAAGAAGAAGAAAAAAAAGAAAAAAAATAGAAGAAAAATCTCTTCTAAAGGAAAACAATATATTCCTTGAGGTTGCAAAAGTGCCTCTGAATAAAAGCAAGAAAAGAGAGGTTTTCCTTTTATTTTTCTCCTAAATTCCCCGTTCTTCAATGCAAAAAATCATGGTTGATTCAGAAACTCTTGCAAAATAGGGCTGATTCATAAAAACCATTGATGAGAGTCTTGGCCACATTCAGAAACTCTTGAAAATAGAGCTGAATGATGGAAACCGAAAAAGGAGAGATTAGAAAAAATCCCTTATGCAAAATAGCCCAAAGTTTTTGATCGATTTTGAAGATCTTTTATACCCATTAGTATGTTTTGATAGTATAAGGTAGAGTAAGTGATACTTATGAATTAGAGTCATATAGTTGGAAATATTTATCTACATTTCATAATTCGAGAGTTTATCTGTTTGTGCATAAGTAATTAGTCCTTTCTAATCTTGCTTTGCTCGAGGACTAGCAAAAGGTAAGTGTAGGGCCTTGATAAGCCGCAGACTTATCATATTTTAGGCATTAGATTTAGTATTATATTTATCTAAATAAGGCTAAATATATGTTATTTATGCTTATTTGTGTTAAGTATAATATTTGTACAGATTTATGTTTTTATGATTTTCTGTGCAAGGAATGATTTTCTAGGCAAAAGTTCAGTTGAAGCCGGATTCCATGCCGGGTAATTTCTGCACGGCATAAGCACAGAACAGAAAAGAGGCCTTGCCGGACCTAATGCCGGGTAGATTCCATCCGGCATAAGTGAAGAGTCGCCACGGTTGACCAGCGATAGCATTTATTGACCGTTGGGAAAAGGATGCTGCCGGGTGTGATGCCGGGTATATCTTACCCGGCATATGCACTGTTTCGCGCGGAATTGACGGTTTCGACCGTTAACAGTTGGGCGCATTTATCACGTGTGCCGGCTACTGGTGATCCGGCACGACGCCCGGCAACGACACAATTAATGCCTATAAATAGGCCGAAGAAGGCTACAATTTGACACACTTCAACACCATATTATACTTCATTCACATCTCAGTTTCCGCCCCACTCCAAGTGTTGGTGTCCAAGGAACGTTTGCAGATCCATCCACGCAAGAGAAGAAGAAAACCTTGTCAGGGTTAAGCTATTAACATCTCCTTCTCCCCTCTTGTGTATTCTTTTCCTGTAGTTGTGTGGATGGTGATGCAGAATCCTTGTTAGGTTTTGGTTAGGGATGACTTCCTTGTAAACTCTTATGATCATTTATGGAATTTTCAAGTTTCTTAACCCGAGTTCTAATCTTCTTACAAGTAGAATGAAGTAGCTATTCATTCTCTTATCTCTAAGTCCTATTTGATGTTCACAAACAAGAATAGGATAGATTAGGATTTTGGTAATCTTTAACATTGTCTTCTGCGCCTCAGCGGGAGCAAGACTTAAGGTTTAGGGTTAATCTCTTATTTCCCATTATTCTGTTGTATTCGCGGCATTGGCTATGCATGATGCAAGTATGAATATTGAGTTCCTTTGTCAGAACCGAATCTGGAAGTGTTGTTTACGAAATGTACGATGCCGGATGGCATGCCGGGTATAAGTTATCCGGCACGTTCAAGGCCATGAATCTGCCGGGTAGCGATGATCCGGCATCACATCCGGCATATGCATTTTGCGAGACCAAATCCTCTTTGAGACTTGCCACCCTTGATCATTGGTCATACGAACCTTTTGCATTGATAATCTTCCCAAATCAAAGTTAGTTTATTTATTTATTTATTTAGTTTAGGATCACATTTTCAATTCCCCCCTTTTGTTATTATAGAATAGGCTTTTGCCCGGATTAGGACTAATTTTCTATAAGTCCCTTGGGTACGATTCTCCTGGTCGTAATATATTTACACTATACTCCGACCGGGTTTTATTTGCTACCCGTAGTAAGTTGTAGGATTAGTTATTATTTTATTTTATTCTTTTGTATATATTTTTATCCTAACAATTTCTCGTTTAGCATTCCATGAGTTATAAAACTCTTATATTATATGTTACATTTTATCATCTTATATTAGATGATTATTCCCATTAGTTGTATTATATTATACAACTTATATTAAGATTATTATCCCAATATTATGTAACAACTTATATTGAAATACCCCAACCTTGGTATGTTGTGTAAATGTTAAACTATGGTATTTAAAGGCTAAAAAGTGCCTTAGAAATATAAATGAACCATTTAAACCATGGTAAAAACACAATAACACTAAGACACGGTTTGAGCAAAAACATGCTCTAAGCTTGGAGTGAACTTGGTTAGGACCCAAAGAGCCTACCAAGACTTGATAATATTTAATTATGATTTTATAAGGCTAATTAAGTCCTTAGGAAACCTTGGTGGACAACGAAACCAAACAAAACACAAATAAATACCTTAAGGTCAATATGGGCTAAAATGTGCTCTAAGCTTGGGATAAATTGTATAAGACCTAATGGTCATACCTATACCTTATAAATATGTTAATGAACATATTAAATCAATTCCCAAAGAAAACCAAGCTTGAAAACAAGTTAAAACACAAAATGTGCTTTAAGGAGTCTTAAAGCACGTTTTTGAAAAATTGTCTTGTAAATGAGTTTTGAATGGCTAAATGTCCATCATTACTCTTTAATTACATGTGTACTATATAGTATCACATTTGGGTGGCTATATCAAAGGGAAATCAAAAATTCACTTCTATGTGCCTTGTTTTTATGAATAGTAACTTTTATAAGCTAGTTTGTAACATATGTGGTTATAAGTAATTTAATTGGTCAACAAAGACTAAAATACCCCTTGCTACTATTTGGGGCCGGTTTTCTCATAAGGGAATGAGTCATCCCTTTGTTAAATTGATAAGATAGAAATTGATAAAGTAAAACACTATTTACCTTACTTAATATCTAAACTAACAAAACTTATCTTCATTCTCCCCTTCCTTCTTCATTTCCCACGGTTGCAAGGCTTCTTCAACCTCTCTTCTTTCTTCCATTTACGGTTTGGAATAGTGCTCACCAAAGCTCCACCTTCCATTGGCAATATTCTTAGCTCACTTAACCAAATCAAAAACAAACACCCACCATTCTCTTCCTCTCATCAAGCTCTTCATTCCTACCTTCTCAAAACTTCATGTAACACCCCGTCCTAAGCCAATCGTGGTTATCGCAACTTAACAAACTATACTTAACGTCGCAGCGGAATAAAGTAACACCAGGACCTAGCTACGGTCTAACCAACAAGAATTACCGTAATTTAAATATTTACAACCGTACATCCAAAATACATACACCATCCGAGTTTTAAGTATTCTCAAACCATATAATATATCTCATATTCCACTACTAACAGACGGGTGCACAGGCGCTACCCGTACTCAAAATAAAGTCCCACCTAGGGCTACCCGCTCCTACTCTCGTGGTGTGACTTCATCGGCCGCTTACCTGCAAGTGTAAAAAAGCCCCCAAAGGGGTCAGCACGAATGCTGGTACGACCCTCCCATGGCCCTCAAGCTAACGGGGCTACGACGACTAATTGTCGATAGCATGGGAGTTGATTAACATGATAAGCATAATAGCGCAATAAGCTTAATATGAAGCACAACAAACCAACAACCACAATGAACATAATTAGCTCATAAGCAAACGAACGACTCAGGCGTTCCCTTAATAAGTGAGTTAGTTCTTAACCCCTTAGATCCACAATCTCCTTAACCTTATACTTGCCAACCGCTCCACTATTAGATTGGTTAGCCCTTAGTTGGTTGCTTATCTTTGTAGGGCTTGGTTAACCCTAGCCGGTAGCAGTGCACTATCCGACGATAAGCTAAAACCTTTCTTAATTTATTGGGGATGTAGGCTTGATCCCCCCACGCCATCCTAATGTGCCTCCCACCTCAAACAGTAGCCCGGGTGGTCGGGTCGATTTGTTGACCCTAGGCGACGAGTCTAATGACCAGTCTTATTTGGAAGTCGGATCTGATTCAGATACCGACCTCCCCCAATACACATGTGCCGGTACCATTCCGGATTCCTCACTCCCACCCCAAGTTATGGTTAGTGAAAGCCTTAATTACCAAGTGTTAGTTAAACCTTGACGGGTAAAACCAACAATCACCGATACTTAGTTCTTAACCTTAACTCAGTGAGTACTAAACTTAGTTAGCAACATTCTCAAGTCTCGTGGGTTAGCGTGGAGTAAACACATTCACATCGAGAATAAATTTGACCGGTTGCATGCTTTGTCTTGTCTTAGTCATAGCAAATAAACAGATAGCACACAAGCCGAGGGACACCTCGTTAGCAAGCAGGTCACAGGAAAGACTGTACCGTTCACCGTCGACGATTGTTTGGTTTATCTCCTTCCAAGTCCCAATTCACCAATCCTAAAACATTTATTCAGTTTTAGGTTATTATTCAATTCAACTCAATACAATTACTTAACCTCCCTAGACATCAACTTTTACTCATTGTTTTTCACGAAGCCTTAGGTTTTTAACTTAACTTCTAAGCGCATCACTTCCTCATTATCTATTATACTTGTTCACCCTCTAATAGCCATTACATCCACCAAACATGCCCTTAGTAACTTCGTAACATCAATTCAAAATCACTCCCACCATTTTCTAACACTTCCCAAGCTTAAACATGATTTTTTTTTGTGTGGTCCGGGACCTTGTCCTCAACCTAAGTCCCGGACCTATACTTAGTTCAAACTCTCGGCTATTTTAATGTGGTGGTCCGGGACTTTGTATGGGACTTAAGTCCCGGACCAATGCAAGCTAAAATCCTCGGGGGTTTTTAATGGGGTGGTCCGGGACATCTTACAAGACCTAAGTCCCGGACCTTTACATGGTAAAACCCTCGGCCTTTTTTGGGTTGGTCCGGGACTTCACACTGGACCTAAGTCCCGGACCAGCTACAGATTTCCTCCTTTTGTATAATTCTAAGTGTTGTTACACTTGTTCTCTTCATCTATAAATAACCCAATCTTCACACATGATCTAAAACATATTCTAATACCAAAATAGCATCATAAACTTGCCCAACTCCTTCTCTAACCTTATGACTCAATTTCTTACATAATCTCTTAACACTTGTAATATTTTTCCTTAGGTTTTCTAAGTGGTGTTTCATACCCATCATAACCACTATGCCAAAACGTTTTCTTCACCACTACAACATCATCTCCCAAGCATCTCTCACTATCTAAAACTCTTTTAAGCATTTACTTAAAGTTCCTTAACAAGTTTAAACTTCCATCATCATCACATTATTTCCTTCCTAGTTGTGCACCAACATTTGTCTAAGTCCTAAATACTCAAATACATTCTCTTGATTCTAAATCTTCCATGGTGATACCTAAGTCATCATAAGTCATTAAAACACCTTAACTTCACCCTTTTTCATCAAGACAACCTATAGAACATTCCTAGTACTTCCTTAGTCATTAAATTCCCTTAGAATATCTTAAACACTTAAACTCTCCTTTAAATTTTGCCATGGGTTCTCTAGTATATAGTACCTCCTAACACATGGTTTTTCTCCATCAAACAACCAATACCACACAAATTCTCATCACAATAGCTTAACACCCAATTTACACCAAAACCACACCACATCATCATATAGTGCTTAAACTTAATGTGCTTGGCACTTAGGCCCTTAAACAACAATAATCTTAACCACTGAATTTCCACATATATTTGCCTTCAACCTGCGAATACACTCAACAAGGCTCCCATTGAAATAAAATGTTTCTTGTACTTCACCTTTATATTCTTAAACTATCTCTTTCTCATTTGCTCCTTAGTCACAAGTTCACAAGAATAGTCATTGTTTTTCTAGGTTTATAGCACCTTCCCAATATAAACTCTACACTAAACTCATCATATACCCACATCTCATTCCCTTAAACAACAAAACACCTTAAGGTAAGTAATTTACCTTGTTTTCTCACAAGCTTAAAAGCTTTTCTCCTTAGGTTTTCTTTGTTCAATCTCGGTCACCAATGTGATTCTCCTTGCCAATGTTCTAACCAATATCCAATGACTCCAATGAGTACTAGATAACACATTAACCCTAAGGAACAAACCCTAGGTTTAAAAATATGTTTTAAGGTATTAATGTGATTGTTTTACCTTGGTTTCTCAAGACAAACTTGGATGTGAAGCAAGAAGGACCTCCTCTCTCCTTTGAAGAGTAGAAACAAGCTAAAACAAGGCATAAACATGGAGTCCCATGAGTATATATTTTCGGTCATGTGAAGAAAATGGTGGAAACCTAGATTTTCTTACACTTTCTTTACCTTAAGAGAATGGAGATGCCAATGGAGTCTCCAAACTTGAATTTCCTCCTGTAATGGTGGTTTGACTTGGCACCAAAATGAAGCTCTTGAAGTTTTGAAAAAGATAAAGGAGGAGCTTGAGCTAACTAAGAAGAATATGTATTTTGTTTTGGATTTGGAGCTAAAATGAGCAAGATGTGGCCAAGGGAAGATGGAGCTTTCATGGAGGTGAGCTCTACGTGAATGGAGAAGAGAAAGAGAGCAAGAAACCGTGTGAACAAGGGAGAATGAAGAAGTGAGGGAGAGGTAAGTAAATATGTGATATTTATCTTAAAGGTGAATAGTACTTTTACTTTATAACTTACTTATTTTTGCTTTCTCTTTACTTAGCTAGATAAGTGTGGTGAGTCACACTTAAAAAACCGGCCCCCTTTAATGAATGAGGGTATTTTAGTCTTTGTTGACCAAATGTCTCACTTATATAGACTTATGTTATAAACTAGCTTAATTAATTCACTATTCATCAAAAACAAGGCACATTGTTGTGAAATTTTTGATTTCCCATTGATATAGACCTCCAAATGTGATACTATATAGTACACATATTAATTAAAGAGTAATGATGGACATTTAGCCATTCAAAACTCATTTACAAGACAATTTTTCAAAAACGTGCTTTAAGACTCCTTAAAGCACATTTTGTGTTTTAACTTGTTTTCAAGCTTGGTTTTCTTTGGTAATTGATTTGAAATGACCATAGGATATTACTAAGGTCTTAGAACAATATTTGGGCACTCTCCAAGTCTCTCCAAGCTTAGAGCACGTTTTAGTTAAAACTGCTCTTTTGGTGTTTCCTTATATTTTCTTTGATTAGAAATGTTTCTTAATGTTTCTAAGGCATTATTTAGCCTCCTTATATCTTAGTTTTATCATTTAAACACCATATCTAAGTTTGGTATTTCACTTCAAGACCACCATTTCGGTGCCATGGAGTTCCACCATTGAAGGAGCTTGAGCTTATATTTTCACATATTATTGTTCTCCTTTGCTTCAAGGTAAGGAAAATCAAAGAAAAATGACATTTCCTTCATGTTTGTGTGATGTCCGAAAATCACCATTAATGGTGCTCATGTGTTGCTTTGTTCTAGCTCCATTTGAATCTTTCAAGGACTTGGTGGAGTCCTCTCTTGGTAGATATTCCAATTCCCTTCAAAGACCAAGGTAAAACAACTACCTTAATGCTCTTTGAACAATAAAACCTAGGGTTTACAATGAGATGGAGCTTAAAGCTTGAATACTCATTATGATGTTTGTATATTGTTAAGTAGTTGACAAGGAGTGAAATGCCTTACCGGTTTAATGAGGAAAACAAAAGAAGTTTGTGTGGAAAAGAGGTAAACATACTAACCTAATGTGGTATAGTGCCTTAGGGAAATGAGCTTATATTGCTTGTTAAAATGATCTAAGGAGCCAAAGGTGAATGACCTAGTGAAATGCTCTCAAGGAGTTTATTAAGGGCATATGTATTGTTGGGTGTATTTACAGGTCAAAGGCATTATTTATGTGGGAAATTCAGTGTTTAAGGGTTATGCAATTTAAGGGCCTAAGAGCCATGTTATTTAAGGGCCTAAGTGCCAAGCAATTTAAGTTATGCACTATATTGTGATGTAGTGCTAAATGTGTGAAGTTTGTGTATAAAAATGTGTTTGATGGATTTTAGGTGTTCTTGAATGAAATAAGGTAAAAACCTAAGTGTTTGGATGTGAGTATATACAAGAGAAGCTATGGCAAAATTGGAAAATGTATAAGAGGTTCTAAGTGTTTTAAGTGAGTTTCGTGTGAACTAGAAAGTGTTAAAGGTGAACAAATGTTTTACTTGGGAAGAAAACATGTATTAAGGTGATTTAGAGTGATGCAAGGATTTAGGTGCTATCTTGGAAGTTCTAGGAATTCAAGGTGTGTTTTGAGAATGTATTTAAGTCTTGGAGAAGTTTGTTTAAGGTTTAGGTAATGTTGGTATCCAAGGAATAGATGTTTTAGATGAGATTTTGAGAAAGGAATTCAAGAAGTTGTGAAAAGAGGATTTGGTTAGTAAGAGGAGATGCTTGGGAGATGATGTTATGAAGGTGAGGAAGCATTTTAGTATAGTGGTCATTTAGGGTGAAACACCACTTGGGAAACAAAAAGGAAATGTTACAAGTGTAAAGAGATTTGATAAGAAGATTGAGTAACAAGTTGGGCAATGTTTTAAGGTGAATCAAAGTGATATTCTAGTATTAGAATATGCCTAAGTTCATGTATGAAGTTTGGGTAATCAATGGAAGAAGAGAATAGATGAAACAAGACTTGGAAAGTGAAATTCTTGGCCCGTCCGAACTACCGTCCGAACTTGGACGTTCGGACGTGCCCTGTGTGCGCGTAGGTTTTCTGATCTTCGACTAGTGTCCGAACTACTGTCCGAATTTGGAAGTTCGGACACACCTATTTATTTCTCTGGTTTGGCCTCGAGCAGCGTCCGAACTGGGGAAGTCCGGACGCAAGTTCGGACATTCACCAGTTTGCACCCATAGAGTCTCGAACGGTGTCCGAACTTGGGAAGTCCGGACACAAGTTCGGACAAGGCGCTGTATGGACCAAAAACATTGTTTAAGGTATGGAAATGATGTGTAATGATGGGGATTGGTGGTTAATGATGTTATGAGGTTGTTAAGGACATGTTAGGTGAGTTTTAATGACAATTAAGTGGGTGAAAAGTTGTAATAAAATATGAAAGTAAAACAAGTTAAAAAGTGAAGTTATGTAACTAAGTTAACGGGGAAAAGTTATAAGCATTAGACATTAACAATCGTGTTACCCCGAAGTTAATAAAAGTTATGTAATGTTGTCAGTTGTTCGAGAATTGCTCGAGGAACATAAATGGACGTGATAAAGTGGACTCCGGTGACAGGTATGGTTTTCTTGCAACCTGTGTCCTACCGGATTACACCGGCTTGTATGCCAACGTGTTTTGTTGAGTGTTTGCCACCTTGTAAGATTAAAACATGTAATGAGTTTATAGTAATTCATTTATGTGGCGCAACTGGTCTCCGATACCGTTTAACCTCAAATATGTGTTAAACCTTAGCTAACCAAAACTAGGAACACATGAGTGATCGGTATTCGGAGTTGACGGCCCAAACCTTGGGAACGTGCTAACCACGGCTATGTGTGAGTTAGTTGGATATTGTTGTTGTATGCAAGTGTGTGAACCTCCCTTGTGTGCTTAACTCGGTTATGATACCGTATGGTGTGTGGACGTGGTAGGCTCCATAATGGATCTCTAACTACTTATTTATAAGTGTATATGTACTAATGGGGGGTGAGGAGTCCGGTTGTTCCCCCACGCGTGTGATGGACGGGAGTCGATGTCATATCCGGTTCGGCTCTCTTGGTGTATGTATAGGTGGTATTCCAATTTGGTTTCTACCTTCCCTTAGCTTATCCAAAGCTAGTTACTGACTCACGTCGGGCCACAGGGGCATACGAATGTTATTTCGGTGTGCTTGGGATTACTATATCCGACACACCTTGGGTATAAGTTAACCGTTCTACATAACCGGACGGTAACGAGGTTGGTAACGAGCTTAACATGGGATTGGTAATAATCTCTAGGCTCACTATGATACTAACTATGGTGGAAGGTTCCTTGTGAGAACCGATCTACGGTGTTATGTATTGGTGTTGTGCTATGTGAATTCCCTTGCTATGCTACGTTAAGTATACGTTAGGTGTTTAAAATGATTGTGATGTTATCATGTGTACGTCGAAACAAAAAGGTGGTTGTGTTTTATTATGTGAGAAATGAGATATGTTGTATGATATGGAGTGTGTGGATCATGGAAATGAATCCCAGTTTGTGACAAGAGGCGTTTAAGGATAACCCGATTAATGGGTACGTGGCGTTCATTAAGGAAGTAGCTCCGTTTTAGAGGAGAGCCACTCTAAGGTTAAAGGAATCATTGGATGGTTTGTTAAGTGTGGATGTGTTGGATATATGTTGAGCCCTATCGTTGGGTGTATGCAAAGTGTTGTGTGTTTATGGTTTGTATGCGTGATTTTAATATAATCAACTGCATGCTAAGACGACAATTAGTTGTGCGTGGCCCGGTAGCCCGGTAGTGGGCTGCGGGATTACCATACCAGCAAAGGTGCTGAGCCCCTTGGGGGCCACCCTTTCTCTCCTTTTCTATTTCAGGCACAAGGAGCTGGAAGCCGTTCGAGAGTAGGACGGGGTAGATGTTTATACATGGGTAGCCATTTAATGGCGTAAGCATTGTAGGCGTAGTAAGACCGAAATTGTTATCGGCATTAGTTGTAAATACTCGGTACAGTGGGAATGTATGTAATAATAAATGTTGGAAACGGAATAGGATGGTATTGTGTAGTTGCTCGGAAATCTAGTCCATCAGACCGATACAATGTACATGTATTAGCCTTGTTAGCCACGTGGGTGGTTAACGGCGTGTAACACCATTGAATCAAGTAAGGTGATGAGTTGAATTTTCCGCTGCAATTTGATGTTATGTGTACGGTGGTAGGTGGGGTGTTACAAAAAGTGGTATCAGAGCGAAGTATCGCTCTGATGACTGGATTACCGAGCTTAGGAAATACCGAGTTAGGATTTAAGTACTTTGGGTTAAGGGTTGAGTGATAGCGTGAGAGATACGCTAGTAAGGAACTACCAGTGAATACTGGAGACCTACTATATCCTTCCCGCCCTCCACAATCCCTGTTTTATAACTTGGGAAACAACGCCAGAGAGACGAAAGTCCTCTCATACTCGGGAATACCCGATCTGGCTGTTATTAAATACCTTTAGGGTACGGAGAACCTGTCAAACGGTAGATCCCGAAAAGTGGGAATCCCGGAGACGGTTCCATCTGAACAATGTTAACCGCATTTAATAGCGAGGAATGAAGAATCTTATGTAGAAGAATAGAATTTCCGGCAACCTGGGTCGACATGCTAAGCAGTCGAGAATAACCAACTTGCAACGCACCAACCGTGCAACAGGCAAGAAATGGATTAATAAAACCCGAGATGAGTGTCTACGGGACCACAGCTGATAAATAATACACCAACGGTATACCCACCGACAAAGGAACTACAACGTAGTGCCCAAACAAGAGACAGGTCTCAGCAACCACGACAATGCGTGGAACGGGCTACCAAGAGAATACAATACTAAGAACATAGGGACTCCTAGAATGGGAAACACCCTAGTTAATGATTATCATGTGGAGACAGTGAGAGATCACCTAGGAGAGTAGTTATCAAGACAGTAAGATCAGTGAGGGCCAACAAGGCCACTGATGACAAAATGGGTAAAAACAATACCACAAACGGTATGTGTTAAACCGATAGCCAGTTAGTATGGCGCACTTGCCATAGCAAGTGCTGCTATAACAGGGCTGTTCGGGAAATTTATAAGCAAATACAAAGTACTTGGTAAAGTACCATAAGGTTAAGTGTGATCGTCATAACAGTGGAAGGGCCTGCTAGCCTAACCTCTGTAATTGTAAGAATACCAGTCAGCAAGAAGCTAGACTTGGCTAAGGTAAGAAGATGTTGTGAAACCAAAAAAAAAAAAATTCTTTCAAACCCAATTTATTCAAACCCTTCTTTTCAAAACCAGATGTTCTTTCAAACCAACACTTCTTTCCAACCTTCTTTTAAACCAAACCAGTGGAACCAGGGGCAGTTGACAAGGATACAACAGTGGATAAACCTTCCCTCGATTAAGTTCGGGAAGCACGGGACGCATATTGTCACGGGACAATATAAGGGAGTTGACAACAGAATACTCACCTAGGCGTGTGACGGACACTACGAGTGTACCAACTGTGTTGTGGGACGACCGCACTCCGATAGGAGCATGTGGGCCTGACAGACCTACTTATAGGTTAGTTGAGTAAGTAGCAATGTATCATTATGATACCCCATATATGTATACAAGTAGAGTCCGAAACACGGGAAGTAGTCGACTCCGTTCTACGGTCAGCAGTATAAATCAAACAACAGCTAAGGATTACCATGAATGGTTGAAGTAAAACGTAAACGAATGCTTAAGAGTCAGGAGGTGCGAAGTGCACTAACTGTAATGTAAAGACATCGTATACGTCTTAAGGATCCTCAGGATATAAACATATAGCTGGAACGGTGACCCAGCCTGTACATGGCAAGCAGATGCCTAATGTGGACACATTAATGTGCAATGAACGGGATGAAACTCCCAGAATGAGTACCTACACTACCAGGAAGTGTTGATCTTCACAGAAGAAGATAATAACCAGTTAAGAACGCAAAAAGGCGTGACTAACTGAATGTACCAATAACTGTGAACCAGATGTAAAGGCATAACTTAACAACACCCAGGAGAAATCCTTGAAGGGTGTTCGCATCAACAATTGTTGAACGAAATACATGACAGAAACACAAGGGTTGAAATTAACACCCAGTTTAGACATAAGTTGTCAGAAGACGTACTGACAAACCTAAGGGGCATCCCGTGAAAGGAAACGTGATGCAACGACCTTGTAATATTGTACAGAGAAGTACATGTGTGTGGACAGCCTACAATGAGCCCAGCTCAAGGCAAATAAGGCTTATAAGCCATAAGCAGGATATGTTATATAAATTCGATTGATGGTAGAAGTTTATGTTGTATAAGTGAATAGAGTGGTAAACGAACCACTGCATTAAGAGTGGGGATACCTCTCGATATTGTGAGACCGCAGGAGCGGTAGTTATGTGAATCTAGTTCAAGAAGTATGTGGAGGATGGACCACGTTGTTATTACCCAGGAGGATTTGAATAAAATAATACGAAAAGAAGTGCTCGTACCAGTTGTGTACACAGGAAGAGTAATAAGTCTGATAGCAATCACCATAGGTGTGTGAAGCTAAATGAGTAGCGAAATAAGTGGCCAGATAAACCCAGCGTAATAGCGGAAGCTAATATAATAGCGGATGCAGTATAAGTTGATGTTGTATAATGGGTAAGGATACGGTGCGCAATAAGCGACCGTTGTATGAGTATTGTTAGATGATAAAATGGTGAGTGAGCAGAGTTATGAATTAAACCCAGTCGAGGTACAACAGTAAATGATAGCAAACGCCGAGCAGTAAGCCGGTGACAAGTATTATGTGATAAGAATTTTGGTAAAACACAGTGTAAATTCCTATCGCAATCGCATGAGAGATTTACTGTCAAGAGTTTACGCCTCTGCACTCTGTATGACTGAGTGTTTTGGTATTGCACTTGCGCAGTAATGATCAAGTGGGATAGCTAGGAAACAGAAGCATGGTAATTGGGGAGGAATAATGTTATAATGGCCGATGCATAGGTAATGCAAGGCCGCAGGAATGAAAGAATACATGTGCGAAACCAAAGGTGGAGACATGATTAACAGCAAGTGACTACAGTAACACTAAATACCAAATGTCGGTATGAGATATACCCCAGGTGTGGGAAATAACTGAGAGAGCACTACACATTAAGTAGAAGCTCAATCTCAACGACACAGTAAGTCAGTAGAAGCAAGTCAATCATTGTGAATTACATAGTAGTTTACGCTGTAAGCTATTGGAGAAGTGGATGGAAAGTTGTGAAACTCACCGAATTCGCTCAGGGTAAGAGATACCATGCGTCGGTTGGGAAACCATTGTTACCTAGATAAGGGTAATACATTAGAGATGTATAATACAGTAACAGTAACGAATGGGGCAAACTAGATCTATGATTACCAGAGTTGCGCAACAGAGGCCAGGGAGCCCATACACCAGATACTGAATGTACATGGTGAATAGGAATAGATGGCTAGTTATCAATGCCTAAAAGCCTCACAGGCCAGGACCGAAACCGGCTATGAGTTAGAACTCCAATGCGAATTCTTGGTTTAGGGACTAAACCGCCAATATGGTTAAGATCCTCTAATCAGAATCCATTGTGTAATAGACCGCGTGGAAGTCAAAACACTTCACGACGGCAGAACATTTTAAGCTAATGCTCAGTGATTGATTACGAGGGCGTAATCCCTTTTAAGGGGGGTAGAGCGCAAAACCACTTAGTGTGTTTTACCGTACAAGTGTACGTGAACGGGTTGTGCATAGCACAAAATGATTTGTTATGATGGTTGGCGCGTGTGTTATATAAACATACGCATTTATTTATGGTTAAATTGTGGTAATTGCGCACAGAAGATGCGAATATCATTGTGGGAAGTGTGTTTATTTTGTTAACAGTGGTGTGTGAGAGTACAAGTGGAAGGGAGTAAAGAAACTCCCGGGGAACTAAAACCCCGACGGTGCATAAATGTAAACCATGTATTGTATTTTGAAAAAATAATATGTATATATATACAATGTTGTGATTTATGAGGGGTATGAGACCGACATAGAACCTAGTGAGAATAAATTCCCTAGGTAACTTGAATTAAGTTGGATTTGGGTGATGATTGATAGACGGAGTTCTATCCCTTGGAGATGTAATGATTATGACTAGAAGGATTTAAAGATAGAAAATGGGATATGCTTGAATTAATTGTTGGTTGAAAAAGAAGTGGGAGGTGAAACTTGATTATCATGAGATCAAGGGAAGCCGAACACAAATTGGGGTGGAAAGATAGTTCAACACTGATGCTGATCACATCAGGGTTGGATGACTCTTGAAGCTCCCTGTAAGTGGTCACAAACAACCATGTTAAGAAAAATACAAGGAGCATAAATTGGACTTGGAGTTGTGTGGTGTTTTCAAAAGGATTTTCAATTGGTGTTTTCAAACAATCGATTAATATTTTGAATAAAAGATCTTCTTATACTTAACCTAGTAAAGAATATTTTTGTAGTACTTGCTCACGAGCTGAGGACGTATGAGCCTTTGTCTTCGGACCGGTGACATGAGAAGTATATATGTTAAAAATTAAGTGAATGTTTTGATCTCCCAAAGGAACGGGGACCAGAAGGTGTCCATCGCGACCGGGTTCTGCGGGATCACAGTGTATATGTACTCAACGTGGGATTCGAACCCATGGAGAGATGGAAAAGGTATTTCTGTTTGATATACATGCTAAGACATGTTGTGTGGAATAAGTAATAAATATTATGTTAGACCTTGAGTTCTAATGTGAGTGGGTTCTGAATTGATTGTGTTACCCGGGCCTACGAGTCCAAATGTGGTTATGTCACCCAGACCTAAGAGTCTGAGGGATATTGTATAGGTGTAAGTGTGGTGAAGGTACCCGGACCATTAAGTCCGAGGTTACCATGTGAGTATGATATTTTATGTATAATGTGGATATGTTGCCCGGACCATTAAGTCCGAGGTTGGATGTAAAGGGTGGTTGGTAATGGAAGTTTTATGGCTATAAGTAATTCCCGTATTCTAATCCAATGATGCGAGGAAATGTGAACTTCGAGGACGAAGTTCTTTTAAGGGGGGTAGATTGAAATACCCCAAACCTTGGTATGTTGTGTAAATGTTAAACTATGGTATTTAAAGGCTAAAAAGTGCCTTAGAATATAAATGAACCATTTAAACCATGGTAAAACACAATAAAACACTAAGACACGGTTTGAGCAAAAACATGCTCTAAGCTTGGAGTGAACTTGGTTAGGACCCAAAGAGCCTACCAAGACTTGATAATATTTAATTATGATTTTATAAGGCTAATTAAGTCCTTAGGAAACCTTGGTGGACAACGAAACCAAACAAAACACAAATAAATACCTTAAGGTCAATATGGGCTAAAATGTGCTCTAAGCTTGGGATAAATTGTATAAGACCTAATGGTCATACCTATACCTTATAAATATGTTAATGAACATATTAAATCAATTACCAAAGAAAACCAAGCTTGAAAACAAGTTAAAACACAAAATGTGCTTTAAGGAGTCTTAAAGCACGTTTTTGAAAAATTGTCTTGTAAATGAGTTTTGAATGGCTAAATGTCCATCATTACTCTTTAATTAACATGTGTACTATATAGTATCACATTTGGGTGGCTATATCAAAGGGAAATCAAAAATTTCACTTCTATGTGCCTTGTTTTTATGAATAGTAACTTTTATAAGCTAGTTTGTAACATATGTGGTTATAAGTAATTAATTGGTCAACAAAGACTAAAATACCCCTGCTACTATTTGGGGCCGGTTTTCTCATAAGGGAATGAGTCATCCCTTTGTTAAATTGATAAGATAGAATTGATAAAGTAAAACACTATTTACCTTACTTAAATATCTAAACTAACAAAACTTATCTTCATTCTCCTTCCTTCTTCATTTCCCACGGTTGCAAGGCTTCTTCAACCTCTCTTCTTTCTTCCATTTACGGTTTGGAATAGTGCTCACCAAAGCTCCACCTTCCATTGGCAATAATTCTTAGCTCACTTAACCAAATCAAAAACAAACACCACCATTCTCTTCCTCTCATCAAGCTCTTCATTCCTACCTTCTCAAAACTTCAAGACCACCATTTCGGTGCCATGGAGTTCCACCATTGAAGGAGCTTGAGCTTATATTTTCACATATTATTGTTCTCCTTTGCTTCAAGGTAAGGAAACTCAAAGAAAAATGACATTTCCTTCATGTTTGTGTGATGTCCGAAAATCACCATTAATGGTGCTCATGTGTTGCTTTGTTCTAGCTCCATTTGAATCTTTCAAGGACTTGGTGGAGTCCTCTCTTGGTAGATATTCCAATTCCCTCAAAGACCAAGGTAAAACAACTACCTTAATGCTCTTTGAACAATGTAAAACCTAGGGTTTACAATGAGATGGAGCTTAAAGCTTGAATACTCATTCTTAAAGCTTGATCTAATATGATGTTTGTATAGTGTTAAGTAGTTGACAAGGAGTGAAATGCCTTACCGGTTTAATGAGGAAACAAGAAAGAAGTTGTGTGGAAAGGGTAAAACATACTAACCTAATGTGAGGTATAGTGCCTTAGGGAAACGAGCTTATATTGCTTGTTAAAATGATCTAAGGAGCCAAAGGTGAATGACCTAGTGAAATGCTCTCAAGGAGTTATTAAGGGCATATGTATTGTTGGGTGTATTTACAGGTCAAAGGCATTATTTATGTGGGAAATTCAGTGTTTAAGGGTTATGCAATTTAAGGGCCTAAGAGCCATGTTATTTAAGGGCCTAAGTGCCAAGCAATTTAAGTTATGCACTATATTGTGATGTAGTGCTAAATGTGTGAAGTTTGTGTATAAAAATGTGTTTGATGGATTTTAGGTGTTCTTGAATGAAATAAGGTAAAAACCTAAGTGTTTGGATGTGAGTATATACAAGAGAAGCTATGGCAAAATTTGGAAAATGTATAAGAGGTTCTAAGTGTTTTAAGTGAGTTTCGGTGAACTAGAAAGTGTTAAAGGTGAACAAATGTTTTACTTGGGAAGAAAACATGTATTAAGGTGATTTAGAGTGAGCAAGGATTTAGGTGCTATCTTGGAAGTTCTAGGATTCAAGGTGTGTTTGAGAATGTATTAAGTCTTGGAGAAGTTGTTTAAGGTTTAGGTAATGTTGGTATCCAAGGAATAGATGATGTTTAGATGAGATTTGAGAAAGGAATTCAAGAAGTTGTGAAAAGAGGATTTGGTTAGTAAGAGGAGATGCTTGGGAGATGATGTTATGAAGGTGAGGAAGCATTTTAGTATAGTGGTCATTTAGGGTGAAACACCACTTGGGAAACAAAAAGAAATGTTACAAGTGTAAAGAGATTTGATAAGAAGATTGAGTAACAAGTTGGGCAATGTTTTAAGGTGAATCAAAGTGATATTCTAGTATTAGAATATGCCTAAGTTCATGTATGAAGTTTGGGTAATCAATGGAAGAAGAGAATAGATGAAACAAGACTTGGAAAGTGAAATTCTTGGCCCGTCCGAACTACCGTCCGAACTTGGACGTTCGGACGTGCCCTGTGTGCGCGTAGGTTTTCTGATCTTCGACTAGTGTCCGAACTACTGTCCGAATTGGAAGTTCGGACACACCTATTTATTTCTGGGTTTGGCCTCGAGCAGCGTCCGAACTTGGGAAGTCCGGACGCAAGTTCGGACATTCACCAGTTTGCACCCATAGAGTCTCGAACGGTGTCCGAACTTGGGAAGTCCGGACACAAGTTCGGACAAGGCGCTGTATGGACCAAAAAATTGTTTAAGGTATGGAAATGATGTGTAATGATGGGGATTGGTGGTTAATGATGTTATGAGGTTGTTAAGGACAGTTAGGTGAGTTTTAATGACAATTAAGTGGGTGAAAAGTTGTAATAAAATATGAAAGTAAAACAAGTTAAAAAGTGAAGTTATGTAACTAAGTTAACGGGAAAAGTTATAAGCATTAGACATTAAACAATCGTGTTACCCCAAAGTTAATAAAAGTATATGTAATGTTGTCAGTTGTTCGAGATTGCTCGAGGAACATAAATGGACGTGATAAAGTGGACTCCGGTGACAGGTATGGTTTTCTTGCAACCTGTCCTACCGGATTACCCGGCTTGTATGCCAACGTGTTTGTTGAGTGTTTGCCACCTTGTAAGATTAAAACATGTAATGAGTTTATAGTAATTCATTTATGTGGCGCAACTGGTCTCCGATACCGTTTAACCTCAAATATGTGTTAAACCTTAGCTAACCAAAACTAGGAACACATGAGTGATCGGTATTCGGAGTTGACGGCCCAAACCTTGGGAACGTGCTAACCACGGCTATGTGTGAGTTAGTTGGATATTTTGTTGTATGCAAGTGTGTGAACCTCCCTTGTGTGCTTAACTCGGTTATGATACCGTATGGTGTGTGGACGTGGTAGGCTCCATAATGGATCTCTAACTACTTATTTATAAGTGTATATGTACTAATGGGGGGTGAGGAGTCCGGTTGTTCCGGCCACGCGTGTGATGGACGGGAGTCGATGTCATATCCGGTTCGGCTCTCTTGGTGTATGTATAGGTGGTATTCCAATTTGGTTTCTACCTTCCCTTAGCTTATCCAAAGCTAGTTACTGACTCACGTCGGCCACAGGGGCATACGAATGTTATTTCGGTGTGCTTGGGATTACTATATCCGACACACCTTGGGTATAAGTTAACCGTTCTACATAACCGGACGGTAACGAGGTTGGTAACGAGCTTAACATGGGATTGGTAATAATCTCTAGGCTCACTGTTATACTAACTATGGTGGAAGGTTCCTTGTGAGAACCGATCTACGGTGTTATGTATTGGTGTTGCTATGTGAATTCCCTTGCTATGCTACGTTAAGTATACGTTAGGTGTTTAAAATGATTGTGATGTTATCATGTGTACGTCGAAACAAAAAGGTGTTGTTGTGTTTATTATGTGAGAAATGAGATATGTTGTATGATATGGAGTGTGTGGATCATGGAAATGAATCCCAGTTTGTGACAAGAGGCGTTTAAGGATAACCCGATTAATGGGTACGTGGCGTTCATTAAGGAAGTAGCTCCGTTTTAGAGGAGGAGAGCCACTCTAAGGTTAAAGGAATCATTGGATGGTTTGTTAAGTGTGGATGTGTTGGATATATGTTGAGCCCTATCGTTGGGTGTATGCAAAGTGTTGTGTGTTTATGGTTTGTATGCGTGATTTAATATAATCAACTGCATGCTAAGACGACAATTAGTTGTGCGTGGCCCGGTAGCATGTGGGCTGCGGGATTACCATACCAGCAAAGGTGCTGAGCCCCTTGGGGGCCACCCTTTCTCTCCTTTTCTATTTCAGGCACAAGGAGCTGGAAGCCGTTCGAGAGTAGGACGGGGTAGATGTTATACATGGGTAGCCATTTAATGGCGTAAGCATTGTAGGCGTAGTAAGACCGAAATTGTTATCGGCATTAGTTGTAAATACTCGGTACAGTGGGAATGTATGTAATAATAAATGTTGGAAACGGGATAAGGATTGTATTGTGTAGTGCTCGGGAATTTAGCCCATCAGACCGATACAATGTATATGTATTAGCCTTGTTAGCCACGTGGGTGGTTAACGGCGTGTAACACCATTGAATCAAGTAAGGTGATGAGTTGAATTTCCGCTGCAATTTGATTGTTATGTGTACGGTGGTAGGTGGGGTGTTACAAAAAGTGGTATCAGAGCGAAGTATCGCTCTGATGAACTGGATTACCGAGCTTAGGAAATACCGAGTTAGGATTTAGTACTTTGGGTTAAGGGTTGAGTGATAGCGTGAGAGATACGCTAGTAAGGAACTACCAGTGAATACTGGAGACCTACTATATCCTTCCCGCCCTCCACAATCCCTGTTTTATAACTTGGGAAACAACGCCAGAGAGACGAAAGTCCTCTCATACTCGGGAATACCCGATCTGGCTGTTATTAAATACCTTTAGGGTAGGGTACGGAGAACCTGTCAAACGGTAGATCCCGAAAAGTGGGAATCCCGGAGACGGTTCCATCTGAACAATGTTAACCGCATTTAATAGCGAGGAATGAAGAATCTTATGTATAGAAGAATAGAATTTCCGGCAACCTGGGTCGACATGCTAAGCAGTCGAGAATAACCAACTTGCAACGCACCAACCGTGCAACAGGCAAGAAATGGATTAATAAAACCCGAGAGATGAGTGTCTACGGGACCACAGCTGATAAATAATACACCAACGGTATACCCACCGACAAAGGAACTACAACGTAGTGCCCAAACAAGAGACAGGTCTCAGCAACCACGACAATGCGTGGAACGGGCTACCAAGAGAATACAATACTAAAACATAGGGACTCCTAGAATGGGAAACACCCTAGTAATGATTATCATGTGGAGACAGTGAGAGATCACCTAGGAGAGTAGTTATCAAGACAGTAAGATCAGTGAGGGCCAACAAGGCCACTGATGACAAAATGGGTAAAAACAATACCACAAACGGTATGTGTTAAACCGATAGCCAGTTAGTATGGCGCACTTGCCATAGCAAGTGCTGCTATAACAGGGCTGTTCGGGAAATTTATAAGCAAATACAAAGTACTTGGTAAAGTACCATAAGGTTAAGTGTGATCGTCATAACAGTGGAAGGGCCTGCTAGCCTAACCTCTGTAATTGTAAGAATACCAGTCAGCAAGAAGCTAGACTTGGCTAAGGTAAGAAGATGTTGTGAAACCAAAAAAAAAAAAATTCTTTCAAACCCAAATTTATTCAAACCCTCTTTTCAAAACCAGATGTTCTTTCAAACCAACACTTCTTTCCAACCTTCTTTTAAACCAAACCAGTGGAACCAGGGGCAGTTGACAAGGATACAACAGTGGATAAACCTTCCCTCGATTAAGTTCGGGAAGCACGGGACGCATATTGTCACGGGACAATATAAGGGAGTTGACAACAGAATACTCCACCTAGGCGTGTGACGGACACTACGAGTGTACCAACTGTGTTGTGGGACGACCGCACTCCGATAGGAGCATGTGGGCCTGACAGACCTACTTATAGGTTAGTTGAGTAAGTAGCAATGTATCATTATGATACCCCATATATGTATACAAGTAGAGTCTGAAACACGGGAAGTAGTCGACTCCGTTCTACGGTCAGCAGTATAAATCAAACAACAGCTAAGGATTACCATGAATGGTTGAAGTAAACGAAATGCTTAAGAGTCAGGAGGTGCGAAGTGCACTAACTGTAATGTAAAGACATCGTATACGTCTTAAGGATCCTCAGGGATAAACATATTAGCTGGAACGGTGACCCAGCCTGTACATGGCAAGCAGATGCCTAATGTGGACACATTAATGTGCAATGAACGGGATGAAACTCCCAGAATGAGTACCTACACTACCAGGAAGTGTTGATCTTCACAGAAGAAGATAATAACCAGTTAAGAACGCAAAAAGGCGTGACTAACTGAATGTACCAATAACTGTGAACCAGATGTAAAGGCATAACTTAACAACACCCAGGAGAAATCCTTGAAGGGTGTTCGCATCAACAATTGTTGAACGAAATACATGACAGAAACACAAGGGTTGAAATTAACACCCAGTTTAGACATAAGTTGTCAGAAGACGTACTGACAAACCTAAGGGGCATCCCGTGAAAGGAAACGTGATGCAACGACCTTGTAATATTGTACAGAGAAGTACATGTGTGTGGACAGCCTACAATGAGCCCAGCTCAAGGCAAATAAGGCTTATAAGCCATAAGCAGGATATGTTATATAAATCGATTGATTAGAGTTAGAAGTTATGTTGTATAAGTGAATAGAGTGGTAAACGAACCACTGCATTAAGAGTGGGGATACCTCTCGATATTGTGAGACCGCAGGAGCGGTAGTTATGTGAATCTAGCTCAAGAAGTATGTGGAGGATGGACCACGTTGTTATTACCCAGGAGGATTTGAATAAAATAATACGAAAAGAAGTGCTCGTACCAGTTGTGTACACAGGAAGAGTAATAAGTCTGATAGCAATCACCATAGGTGTGTGAAGCTAAATGAGTAGCGAAATAAGTGGCCAGATAAACCCAGCGTAATAGCGGAAGCTAATATAATAGCGGATGCAGTATAAGTTGATGTTGTATAATGGGTAAGGATACGGTGCGCAATAAGCGACCGTGTATGAGTATGTTAGATGATAATGGTAGATGTGTAAAATGGTGAGTGAGCAGAGTATGAATTAAACCCAGTCGAGGTACAACAGTAAATGATAGCAAACGAGCCGAGCAGTAAGCCGGTGACAAGTATTATGTGATAAGAATTTTGGTAAAACACAGTGTAAATCCTATCGCAATCGCATGAGAGATTTACTGTCAAGAGTTTACGCCTCTGCACTCTGTATGACTGAGTGTTTTGGTATTGCACTTGCGCAGTAATGATCAAGTGGGATAGCTAGGAAACAGAAGCATGGTAATTGGGGAGGAATAATGTTATAATGGCCGATGCATAGGTAATGCAAGGCCGCAGGAATGAAAGAATACATGTGCGAAACCAAAGGTGGAGACATGATTAACAGCAAGTGACTACAGTAACACTAAATACCAAATGTCGGTATGAGATATACCCCAGGTGTGGGAAATAACTGAGAGAGCACTACACATTAAGTAGAAGCTCAATCTCAACCGACAGTAAGTCAGTAGAAGCAAGTCAATCATTGTGAATTACATAGTAGTTTACGCTGTAAGCTATTGGAGAAGTGGATGGAAAGTTGTGAAACTCACCGAATTCGCTCAGGGTAAGAGATACCATGCGTCGGTTGGGAAACCATTGTTACCTAGATAAGGGTAATACATTAGAGATGTATAATACAGTAACAGTAACGAATGGGGCAAACTAGATCTATGATTACCAGAGTTGCGCAACAGAGGCCAGGGAGCCCATACACCAGATACTGAATGTACATGGTGAATAGGAATAGATGGCTAGTTATCAATGCCTAAAAGCCTCACAGGCCAGGACCGAAACCGGCTATGCGTTAGAACTCCAATGCGAATTCTTGGTTTAGGGACTAAACCGCCAATATGGTTAAGATCCTCTAATCAGAATCCATTGTGTAATAGACCGCGTGGAAGTCAAAACACTTCACGACAGCAGAACATTTTAAGCTAATGCTCATGTGATTGATTACGAGGGCGTAATCCCTTTTAAGGGGGGTAGAGCGCAAAACCACTTAGTGTGTTTACCGTACAAGTGTACGTGAACGGGGTTGTGCATAGCACAAAATGATTTGTTATGATGGTTGGGCGTGTTGTATATAAACATACGCATTTATTATGGTTAAATTGTGGTAATTGCGCACAGAAGATGCGAATATCATTGTGGGAAGTGTGTTTATTTTGTTAACAGTGGTGTGTGAGAGTACAAGTGGAAGGGAGTAAAGAAACTCCCGGGGAACTAAAACCCGACGGTGCATAAATGTAAACCATGTATTGTATTTTGAAAAAAAAATATATGTATATATATACAATGTTGTGATTTATGAAGGGGTATGAGACCGACATAGAACCTAGTGAGAATTAAATTCCCTAGGTAACTTGAATTAAGTTGGATTTGGGTGATGATTGATAGACGGAGTTCTATCCCTTGGAGATGTAATGATTATGACTAGAAGGATTTAAAGATAGAAAATGGGATATGCTTGAATTAATTGTTGGTTGAAAAAGAAGTGGGAGGTGAAACTTGATTATCATGAGATCAAGGGAAGCCGAACACAAATTGGGGTGGAAAGATAGTTCAACACTGATGCTGATCACATCAGGGTTGGATGACTCTTGAAGCTCCCTGTAAGTGGTCACAAACAACCATGTTAAGAAAAATACAAGGAGCATAAATTGGACTTGGAGTTGTGTGGTGTTTTCAAAAGGATTTTCAATTGGTGTTTTCAAACAATCGATTAATATTTTGAATAAAAGATCTTCTTATACTTAACCTAGTAAAGAATATTTTTGTAGTACTTGCTCACGAGCTGAGGACGTATGAGCCTTTGTCTTCGGACCGGTGACATGAGAAGTATATATGTTAAAAATTAAGTGAATGTTTTGATCTCCCAAAGGAACGGGGACCAGAAGGTGTCCATCGCGACCGGGTTCTGCGGGATCACAGTGTATATGTACTCAACGTGGGATTCGAACCCATGGAGAGATGGAAAAGGTATTTCTGTTTGATATACATGCTAAGACATGTTGTGTGGAATAAGTAATAAATATTATGTTAGACCTTGAGTTCTAATGTGAGTGGGTTCTGAATTGATTGTGTTACCCGGGCCTACGAGTCCAAATGTGGTTATGTCACCCAGACCTAAGAGTCTGAGGGATATTGTATAGGTGTAAGTGTGGTGAAGGTACCCGGACCATTAAGTCCGAGGTTACCATGTGAGTATGATATTTTATGTATAATGTGGATATGTTGCCCGGACCATTAAGTCCGAGGTTGGATGTAAAGGGTGGTTGGTAATGGAAGTTTTATGGCTATAAGTAATCCCGTATTCTAATCCAATGATGCGAGGAAATGTGAACTTCGAGGACGAAGTTCTTTTAAGGGGGGTAGATTGAAATACCCCAAACCTTGGTATGTTGTGTAAATGTTAAACTATGGTATTTAAAGGCTAAAAAGTGCCTTAGAAATATAAATGAACCATTTAAACCATGGTAAAAACAATAAAACACAATAAAACTAAGACACGGTTTGAGCAAAAACATGCTCTAAGCTTGGAGTGAACTTGGTTAGGACCCAAAGAGCCTACCAAGACTTGATAATATTTAATTATGATTTTATAAGGCTAATTAAGTCCTTAGGAAACCTTGGTGGACAACGAAACCAAACAAAACACAAATAAATACCTTAAGGTCAATATGGGCTAAAATGTGCTCTAAGCTTGGGATAAATTGTATAAGACCTAATGGTCATACCTATACCTTATAAATATGTTAATGAACATATTAAATCAATTACCAAAGAAAACCAAGCTTGAAAACAAGTTAAAACACAAAATGTGCTTTAAGGAGTCTTAAAGCACGTTTTTGAAAAATTGTCTTGTAAATGAGTTTTGAATGGCTAAATGTCCATCATTACTCTTTAATTAACATGTGTACTATATAGTATCACATTTGGGTGGCTATATCAAAGGGAAATCAAAATTTCACTTCTATGTGCCTTGTTTTTATGAATAGTAACTTTTATAAGCTAGTTTGTAACATATGTGGTTATAAGTAATTTAATTGGTCAACAAAGACTAATACCCCTTGCTACTATTTGGGGCCGGTTTTCTCATAAGGGAATGAGTCATCCCTTTGTTAAATTGATAAGATAGAAATTGATAAAGTAAAACACTATTTACCTTACTTAAATATCTAAACTAACAAAACTTATCTTCATTCTCCCTTCCTTCTTCATTTCCCACGGTTGCAAGGCTTCTTCAACCTCTCTTCTTTCTTCCATTTACGGTTTGGAATAGTGCTCACCAAAGCTCCACCTTCCATTGGCAATAATTCTTAGCTCACTTAACCAAATCAAAAACAAACACCACCATTCTCTTCCTCTCATCAAGCTCTTCATTCCTACCTTCTCAAAACTTCAAGACCACCATTTCGGTGCCATGGAGTTCCACCATTGAAGGAGCTTGAGCTTATATTTCACATATTATTGTTCTCCTTTGCTTCAAGGTAAGGAAACTCAAAGAAAAATGACATTTCCTTCATGTTTGTGTGATGTCCGAAAATCACCATTAATGGTGCTCATGTGTTGCTTTGTTCTAGCTCCATTTGAATCTTTCAAGGACTTGGTGGAGTCCTCTCTTGGTAGATATTCCAATTCCTTCAAAGACCAAGGTAAAACAACTACCTTAATGCTCTTTGAACAATGTAAAACCTAGGGTTTACAATGAGATGGAGCTTAAAGCTTGAATACTCATTATGATGTTTGTATATTGTTAAGTAGTTGACAAGGAGTGAAATGCCTTACGGTTTAATGAGGAAACAAGAAAGAAGTTTGTGTGGAAAAGAGGTAAACATACTAACCTAATGTGGTATAGTGCCTTAGGGAAATGAGCTTATATTGCTTGTTAAAATGATCTAAGGAGCCAAAGGTGAATGACCTAGTGAAATGCTCTCAAGGAGTTTATAAGGGCATATGTATTGTTGGGTGTATTTACAGGTCAAAGGCATTATTTATGTGGGAAATTCAGTGTTTAAGGGTTATGCAATTTAAGGGCCTAAGAGCCATGTTATTTAAGGGCCTAATTGCCAAGCAATTTAAGTTATGCACTATATTGTGATGTAGTGCTAAATGTGTGAAGTTTGTGTATAAAAATGTGTTTGATGGATTTTAGGTGTTCTTGAATGAAATAAGGTAAAAACCTAAGTGTTTGGATGTGAGTATATACAAGAGAAGCTATGGCAGAATTTGGAAAATGTATAAGAGGTTCTAAGTGTTTTAAGTGAGTTTCGGTGAACTAGAAAGTGTTAAAGGTGAACAAATGTTTTACTTGGGAAGAAAACATGTATTAAGGTGATTTAGAGTGATGCAAGGATTTAGGTGCTATCTTGGAAGTTCTAGGAATTCAAGGTGTGTTTTGAGAATGTATTTAAGTCTTGGAGAAGTTTGTTTAAGGTTTAGGTAATGTTGGTATCCAAGGAATAGATGATGTTTAGATGAGATTTTGAGAAAGGAATTCAAGAAGTTGCGAAAAGAGGATTTGGTTAGTAAGAGGAGATGCTTGGGAGATGATGTTATGAAGGTGAGGAAGCATTTTAGTATAGTGGTCATTTAGGGTGAAACACCACTTGGGAAACAAAAAGGAAATGTTACAAGTGTAAAGAGATTTGATAAGAAGATTGAGTAACAAGTTGGGCAATGTTTTAAGGTGAATCAAAGTGATATTCTAGTATTAGAATATGCCTAAGTTCATGTATGAAGTTTGGGTAATCAATGGAAGAAGAGAATAGATGAAACAAGACTTGGAAAGTGAAATTCTTGGCCCGTCCGAACTACCGTCCGAACTTGGACGTTCGGACGTGCCCTGTGTGCGCGTAGGTTTTCTGATCTTCGACTAGTGTCCGAACTACTGTCCGAATTTGGAAGTTCGGACACACCTATTTATTTCTCTGGTTTGGCCTCGAGCAGCGTCCGAACTTGGGAAGTCCGGACGCAAGTTCGGACATTCACCAGTTTGCACCCATAGAGTCTCGAACGGTGTCCGAACTTGGGAAGTCCGGACACAAGTTCGGACAAGGCGCTGTATGGACCAAAAACATTGTTTAAGGTATGGAAATGATGTGTAATGATGGGGATTGGTGGTTAATGATGTTATGAGGTTGTTAAGGACATGTTAGGTGAGTTTTAATGACAATTAAGTGGGTGAAAAGTTGTAAAAAATATGAAAGTAAAACAAGTTAAAAAGTGAAGTTATGTAACTAAGTTAACGGGGAAAAGTTATAAGCATTAGACATTAAACAATCGTGTTACCCCGAAGTTAATAAAAGTATATGTAATGTTGTCAATTGTTCGAGAATTGCTCGAGGAACATAAATGGACGTGATAAAGTGGACTCCGGTGACAGGTATGGTTTCTTGCAACCTGTGTCCTACCGGATTACACCGGCTTGTATGCCAACGTGTTTTGTTGAGTGTTTGCCACCTTGTAAGATTAAAACATGTAATGAGTTTATAGTAATTCATTTATGTGGCACAACTGGTCTCCGATACCGTTTAACCTCAAATATGTGTTAAACCTTAGCTAACCAAAACTAGGAACACATGAGTGATCGGTATTCGGAGTTGACGGCCCAAACCTTGGGAACGTGCTAACCACGGCTATGTGTGAGTTAGTTGGATATTGTTGTTGTATGCAAGTGTGTGAACCTCCCTTGTGTGCTTAACTCGGTTATGATACCGTATGGTGTGTGGACGTGGTAGGCTCCATAATGGATCTCTAACTACTTATTTATAAGTGTATATGTACTAATGGGGGTGAGGAGTCCGGTTGTTCCGGCCACGCGTGTGATGGACGGGAGTCGATGTCATATCCGGTTCGGCTCTCTTGGTGTATGTATAGGTGGTATTCCAATTTGGTTTCTACCTTCCCTTAGCTTATCCAAAGCTAGTTACTGACTCACGTCGGGCCACAGGGGCATACGAATGTTATTTCGGTGTGTTTGGATTACTATATCCGACACACCTTGGGTATAAGTTAAACCGTTCTACATAACGGACGATAACGAGGTTGGTAACGAGCTTAACATGGGATTGGTAATAATCTCTAGGCTCACTATGTATACTAACTATGGTGGAAGGTTCCTTGTGAGAACCGATCTACGGTGTTATGTATTGGTGTTGTGCTATGCGAATTCCCTTGCTATGCTACGTTAAGTATACGTTAGGTGTTTAAAATGATTGTGATGTTATCATGTGTACGTCGAAACAAAAAGGTGTGTTGTGTTTTTATTATGTGAGAAATGAGATATGTTGTATGATATGGAGTGTGTGGATCATGGAAATGAATCCCAGTTTGTGACAAGAGGCGTTTAAGGATAACCCGATTAATGGGTACGTGGCGTTCATTAAGGAAGTAGCTCCGTTTTAGAGGAGAGCTACTCTAAGGTTAAAGGAATCATTGGATGGTTTGTTAAGTGTGGATGTGTTGGATATATGTTGAGCCCTATCGTTGGGTGTATGCAAAGTGTTGTGTGTTTATGGTTTGTATGCGTGATTTTAATATAATCAACTGCATGCTAAGACGACAATTAGTTGTGCGTGGCCCGGTAGCATGTGGGCTGCGGGATTACCATACCAGCAAAGGTGCTGAGCCCCTTGGGGGCCACCCTTTCTCTCCTTTTCTATTTCAGGCACAAGGAGCTGGAAGCCGTTCGAGAGTAGGACGGGGTAGATGTTTATACATGGGTAGCCATTTAATGGCGTAAGCATTGTAGGCGTAGTAAGACCGAAATTGTTATCGGCATTAGTTGTAAATACTCGGTACAGTGGGAATGTATGTAATAATAAATGTTGGAAACGGAATAAGGATGGTATTGTGTAGTTGCTCGGAAATCTAGTCCATCAGACCGATACAATGTACATGTATTAGCCTTGTTAGCCACGTGGGTGGTTAACGGCGTGTAACACCATTGAATCAAGTAAGGTGATGAGTTGAATTTTCCGCTGCAATTTGATGTTATGTGTACGGTGGTAGGTGGGGTGTTACATATATTGTATAATTACAACTCCTAAGGTTTATTCAATGTATACCTTAATTTATAAATCTTATTTATTTATAGTTTGTCACATTATTTGATGAAAAAATCCTTACATATTAATTCCATTTAAAACCACCACTAGTGGAAAAAATATCAAAAAATACGGCCTATAAAAGGCAGTTTTACCGAAAACCGTCTTAAATTAGCCGTGGGCGCGCGCGAAGAGACTTTAAAAGACGGTTCTGTTAGAACCGTCTTTTAAAGTGCACTCTTATAAGACGGTTATCTGAAACCGTCATTTAAAGTGCTGCTCATACGCGCGCGAAGCACTCTTAAAAGACGGTTTTAAATGAACCGTCATTTAAAGTGCTGGCGAAGCACTCTTAAAAGACGGTTTACTTGAAACCGTCATTTAAAGCGCTAAACATATATATGTTATAAAAGCTTAGTAAATTAGTCTTTTTATAATAGCATTGTAATTATTATTGAAAAAAATATTTATTATTTATATAATTTCATAATTAGCATTGTAACTTGGTTTAATTATATAATTTTATAATTAGCATTTATCATTTTAGTAACTTGGTTAAACTTCATAAAATAGGTAGTGAGATATTGCATGTATATATATAATTAATAAAATTTATATTTTATCATTAGCATTAATTTTTTACTTTAGTAAATTAGTCTTTTATAATTAACATTGTAACTATATGTACATATATGTAATCTTATAATATCTTTAGTATGTATATAATACGATGCCTAGTTACCTATTACGATGCCTAACTACTTATTATAATTTGTATAGGAGTGAACAAATTAAAATTGGAATTAAAATTCCATTAATTAAAAGATTAAGTTATATATAATTGCTACATATGTGTTTTGTTCATAAAATGAACGAGTTTGATGTTGTAGTCTAGTGGTTGGGGGACGCGTGTGTGGGTGTGTGAGTACCATCGGTCGTGAGTGTTGATTGAATCCAGACGACAGCACTACAGAATAGAAATTAATCTAGTCGCATTAGACTAGATTCAGTTTTTTTACGTTCTAGAGCTTTTAAAAGACGGTTCATCAAACCGTCGCCTTAAAGTCATCTTAAAAGACGGTTCACGAACCGTCGCTTAAGATATTTGACAAAAAAAACGACGGGGGTATAAAAGACGGTTCAAAACCGTCGTTTTTGAGCAGTTTCGACCGCGTTTTTTGCCTCCGTCCGCACCAGTGCACATTAATACCACATAATTGTTATAACATTTATAACATTGTAGACCTTAGTCTAAAATTCATTTTCCAATCTCTAATAATTCGGTACAGCATCTTATTTTATTTAGATTCTATTTTGACCACATAACATTATGTAATGTTATACCATATACTAATATCATATAATATGATATTTTTATTTCCTTTAATTTATAACATATAGTTTTTATGCAAAACTATTTATATTCCCGCATGGGCACCACATCAAAACCTTATTCTTTTCATATTCCATAGTTTCCTTTATTACAAAATCACCCCATTATTTATACCTTGTTATATATATAATATAATTTAACATTTTAAACCTTATATATAATATAACCTATGGTTATATATATATATATATAAAAAAAATTACGAACAGACCCTAGCTGTTACATATTATTTTTCTAACCCACAAAGTTTCTATAATTGCCATTTGGCCCACTTTATAACATATAGTTTTATCATATCTTTAAAACTATATATTATACATATATCTTATTAAATACCCTTATATTATTCCAAAAATCACCAAATTTCACCAAAGGGTTATAATTATTATTACTAACCCATATACTTTCGGTATATGCTAATCCACCACATATGTTTATCCAAAGTGTCACAAGGACATAATAACTATATATTATACATATATAGTTATTTTAATTCCAAAATCAACCTAATAAATTCCTAAAAATTCCTAATAGCCCATGGGTGTTTATAATACCATTATACACCCCTTATTTTGGTAATAACATATATACCACATATGTTATAAAATTGTTACAATTAAATACTTATCTTATAATAAAACCTTAAATAAGTTATCTAACTTATTTAATTTGGTCAAAACCTACCACATGGTCAAGGTTGACCACCTTAATATTCCTTGACCATTAATTTCCATATAATACGGTTTGTACCCATACTTTCAGAAATTACCATTTAACCCCAAAACTTTATAAAATCTTATAATTTTTATTTAAACTCATTATTTAAACCTCTAATTTTCGGCTTTATTATTATATAGCCCCCAAATTTAATTTAATTATGGTATAACCCCTAATTCCTTGCGGTAATAAAACCTTATAAATACATAAATAAAATGGCCTAAAGTACATGGCCTTATTACAAACATTAGCTTATAAAATAAATTATACATAAATGCCCAAAATGCAGCATTAAACTCTCGGCCTTACAACCATCTTTTCCATATTTACCAATTTTCCACTTAATGTCTTAAATTTGACAATTATGTTAATTAATTACTTATATAAATTACTAAACCATTCCTTAATCACCTAAGTTCATAATAAGACCTTAATAGACTCATTCACTCACGGCACATTTATATACATATGTATAAACACATATTAATATACCGAGTGTAGGTTTAAGTGATTTATACCTTATTTTTGCCAAGATTAGGCCTTGTTTGGCCACGGCTGCTTGGAGATAAAATTTCCACAGCTTAGTTTACATGTTTTCAAACAGCAATTAAGGCAATATAAGTCTCCAAGCAAGGTCTAACCATAAGAAGTGTTTTAAGGTATTTTCAAGGTAAAATTTACCTTAGAATAACAAGGCAAGCGCAAGTGCTCCTCGGCCTGTTTTACAGTAGGAAAAGAGCATCAAAAGAGCTACTAAAACCAAGCTTTAAACTGGTATAACTCAGATTAGAAGATGGCTAATTTTTACCTTGATTAAAATGCCAAAAATGGTGTTTTGGCTTGGATTTGGCTATTCCTTGAAGCTCTTGATATACCAACTGAATAACTATGTTAAGATGAAGATAATAAGGCTAGGAAACAAAACTTTCCAACCAGATTTGAAGAGAATCAAGATATAAGTGCTTAAAGCACATTTATACCTTAAGAACAAGATTAGATTTCTCCACCTTCTTCCCTTGTTACAGCCGAGATTCACCCTTCTTTTAACCTCCAAAACAACCTAGAAACATGGATGTAAATGGTTGATGCTTTGCTCCATGGAAAGAGGAAAGAAATGTGAAGAGAATGGACATAAAATGGCTTAATAAGCTTACCTATGTCAATTGTTGTTCTCTTCTGAACTTGGCATGTTCTCCACGGTTTAGAGAAGCAAAGTAGAGGATGAATTGCCTTGGTGTCGGCTGGGAATGAAGGCAAATGAGAGAGATAGGTCAAATTTGTCTAAAAGCATATTTTTGCTTTGTTAATGTACTTAGTGTCTGATGAGTCACCATGGATGGGTGGCATCGATTATTGTAGGGGAAAGAGAGTCTCTCTCATGTGGGGACTCAATCAATCATGGAGCCAAAGTTGAATATTTAGATTATTGTATAAGAAAGGTAAAAGTAGCTTCCTTAAATCATGGAATGGTGTTGGAAGCTTGTTCCATGTGTTTGCAAATGGCGAAATCAGCATGGGAGATGGCCCCATGTGGCCGCCTAACATAGTCAAGACCAAGGGAGATGTGTTGACTTGTAATTTGATTTTGTAATTAAATGTTAATTTTGGGTACTATTCATTATTAAATGCCTAATTATTATTATTTTTGAAAACTTTGAATTAGGAATGCTAATATGTTATAGTAGAATATATTAGCATATTTAAAGGTAATTATAACCTTTAAGCCCATTAAAAACCAATTTAGAAGGCAATTACACAAAAACGTGCTTTAAGGTGTTTTAGTGCATATTTTGTGTCGCAAGGTGTTTCTGAGCTTGGTTTTCTTTGAGAAATGTTTTGTTGTGTTCCTTACATGATATTTGATCTTAGGAATCCATGTTTATATGAAATAGAGGTCATTAGACCTTTAAAGTTTTCTTAGAGCACATTTTTGCCCTTCTTGACCTTGAAGCATGAAAATGTTTGTTCTCTGTGTTGAAGTGTTTTCCAACAATTGTAATATGTTTAGTTATGTGTTAATAAGCTTAGGACAAAATTTTAGGTCCTAAGAAGTTCATTTGGATATTTATTTACCCTAAACAGTCAAAGGGTGCAATATCTTGCTTTGTGTTGACCACTATTGTTCTCAATTGACTTTTAAGGCATGTTTAGGCCTAATTAATGTGATTAGATGTTTAATCCATGTTTTATTAGTTTGGGGTTTTTCAATCTACTCCCCTTAAAAAGACTTCGTCCCGAAGTCGCTTAATCAAATAGGTATGTACATAAATATATAACTATCCATTATTCCCAAAATGTATATCTTTGTGATATATCATTTACACACATTGTATTGCGCTTATACAGCACATAGCCATCACTTTGTGGTGTTAATTCAATCATATATGGAAATAGGTGATCCATCAGCACCATTATTTCCTATCAATTTTACAAACCCTGACAACCTCCCCGAGGTGTCCATAAAATACCATCGTTCCACATTCCATATCTAATGATTCATTTATCTAGGCGATACCATATGTAATCATTCTACAAAGCAATATAAATATATATATATATCACAAGTAGCATAAGAAAAGTACTACACACATGGGGGTGTATATACATAATTCAAACAGGTATCTCATAAGATAAGTACAAACAAGTGTACATCACACACAAACAAACCAACAATGTACGCCCCGCGTATCAAACCTAACCAACAAAACCTCGTATGCCCCGCATACCACCAATTCACTGTATGCCATGCATACGAAACAAACAATAAACAAACCTCGTATGCCCCGCATACCATAAACTACTGTATGCCCCGCATACGAAACAACAAAACTCAGTGCACACACATCCACAGCCAAGAGGCTCTACCCCCCTTAAAAAGGGTTACGCCCCCGTACCCCACAAGTATACAACAGCGGCTCAACAAGGAGCGCTGGATACTTGGCTCTCATAGAGTTCACCAACTCGTGGATTATCCTCATATCAGAGAGACGGGTATGACTCTAGCCCTTCCGGATCCACAATATATAAAGGGTGAGGCACTGAACTATTTGTGCTCTCTCCCGAATTTGTTCTAATGGGTCCACTAACTACGTATGAGGTGCAGATCCATGAACATAGGCTCAATTTGCCTCCTTTCATTGCTGTGTATCCTCTCATTTGGATCACTAGCATACATGCGTGTGTCTTCTCTCACTGATTTTCAGCTTGAGGTGTAATATGACACTGGCTATTGTTAGTACTTAGTGCTCTTTGCACTCGTCTTTGTAATACTAAGACGTACCAGCCTACATGTCCACGGAGATGATGATTGTCATCCGTGTCTCCTGGTGGTTTTGTTCCGGAGTAACACACTGTTGTAGTTCTTTGATACACACTCGTGTTGATATCCATTGCATCTTTCTTTATTCCCACTAGATTAATCACTGCCCAAGTGCAATACCAAAACACTCAGTCCTACAGAGTGCAGAGGCGTAAACTCTCAACAACTAATATCTAATGAGTCCAACAGATAAGATGAGCGAATTATCATTTGAGTGGTACATTCCAAGTCCATTGTTCCTTAAGTAAGGTATCTGCTAGTATATTAGCTTTGTCTCTCATCATTTCGTAGTCACGCGTTATGTCCACGTTGTCTGGTAGATTTCCTCTGGATTGCAAGAATTTGCTCAATCCTTATGAGGATTCTACATACTATTAGTCCATAATGGGTTTCCATGTTTCTTTCCTTCGGTTTCACGTCCTTGAAAGGTTTCCCTGTCTTCACTGTATACTGTCTACTGCTCTGTGTTTAAGGTTCTTGATTTCTCTAGCCCGTTGGTTTAACTGCGGCTCTTCTCGTCCATCTTCGAGGTAATCTACATCACTGTCCTTAGTATGGAGTTGACTACTTCTCGTGTTCCTAACACTACTTGTCTACTTGCATGGGGTACCGTACTAATACATTACTACATACCCGACTAACTCATAAATAAGTCTGTCAGGCCCACATGCTTCTATCGGAGTGTGGTCGTCCCATGTCTCGTTTAGTAAAATGGTAATGTCTGTCACACGGGTATTATGAAGTATTCTGTTGTCAATATCCCTTTGATGGATATCTTTAGTTGTTTATTAGTTCGCGTTGTCGGTTATCTTGTAATAAATGTTATTGCCCTAGTGGCATCAGTGGTAATTCATGTCAAAAGCCGGCGTTATTCAGCTCGGTGTAAGTAAAATTTATTCTATATTTAGCAAACTTGGTTCTTCTAATTCGATTTCATTGAGTGCAAACATATTCCTTTCCTCCCTGTTTATGATGATCATAACTCATCCATAGTTCATATTTGTTCCCTCATCCGTTTAATTGGATGTATTGCAGATTGCATAATAGCTTGAGCAACTTGGCTTTTCACTTCCCAACCGTCCTCACTGACGGTGGTGCATCTACAAAGGGTATGCTTGTCCATAAGGACTAAACATTCATCACTAGTAGTGATTAGCATTAAATGCGGGTACACACTGATGGTATTTGGCTAATAAGCCATGTCTGAAAATTCTCGAACAATTTAAAACTGGTGTGGTTTACAATCACAGTGGTTGTATAACTTCTTCAGTTGCAGGGGTTGGACTAACGGTGCGGATTTCTAATTTTAAGGTTTGTATAAAAAGTTGATATGAAAATTTTGGTATAAAATAAGAGATTTAAAATAAGTAGTAGTAGTTGCAGTTGCAGCTGCAGCACTTGCTCTGTCAAGTGCGCAAGGTAGATGGAAATTTCAGTGGTTTACTTGTCATAGCGCTTGCAATAGCAAGTGCGCCATGTAGGTAGAAATTCTTGTTCAGTAATCTCCGATCTCATTGACTCTGTGTCGTCGGGTATGGGATACATGATAATGTAAGCATTAACATCCTGTTCAATATATATTCCGTCAAGGTTCCAAGGTTACTCGCATCGAGTCCACAAAACTAGTCTCAAAAGTCCAACACCAAAAAGGCGAGTGGTCAATGACACACTCCCACATATTTATAGCATATGTCTCCGTCTAACATCCAAGGTAAGTACACAACATAGTAAACAAAAGTCTCCCACCAGCGGTCTCATGGAGTTCAGGGTACTCATGCCCTATCTACTCCCTTGCCTCTCTGGGCTCCAGCATTAGTAGATGTCTGGCCATCCTAACCACCTCGTGGTACTCTAGATCCTCCAACTGAGGTCTTATGAGTATTCCCTGGTGGCATGTAGTTACGGCTCTCAGGGTTCATCCAACACTCGAACTCCCGATGGCCCTCTTTCTTGCAGCACCGACCCTCAACTTTGCGGCCATTGCAGTCGACCCCAGGATGATCCTTCCCACAACGCTTGCAATAGAAATGGCGCTGGGGCTGTCCGGTGCCTAATGGTATCATTTAGTTTAAGTTAGTATCTGATGATATAAAGGTTAAGGTCACAATTGAATTCAAGAGGTAGGTGTTCTCACCTTTAGGAGGTGCAGATCTAAGAGGCTGAGCATCTATAGCTGGGCCGGTCAAGCGAAGGACGGGCTCTTTCCCCTTCGCTCCCTGGTGACCCTACTGCCCTTTCTTTTGGAAAAATTCCTGTTTAAGGTTTCAGGTCAGCATTCATAAGAATTTAATGTGGTAAGTAATTTAGAATGGGATAAGTCCTTACTTCCCCTTCTTCTAGCTATCGCCTGGAGATGCTCCTCCACCCTCAGACTCTCTCTCAGGGATCTTTCTCTTCTTTGTCCCGAGAGTCTCTTCCCGAGTCTGAAGCATTAGCTCCGTCCTCGAGGCAGCGTCATAACACTCCTAGAATCTCATTGGTATGTCCTCATAAAGTTAATCGGTAGTGTAGTAAGTAAAGAATTTATGGATTTCATGTTAATACATGGATGGTAGTGTAGAGGGTAGCACCCATCGCCATCTGGATGCGAAACAACAATCCCCCTGGAACTTCTCGACCTTCACGGTCTCTAAGTAATCAACACCGGGGATGAAGTCCAGCAGACCAATGAATCGAGCATAGTACTCATCCACGGTCAGACCTCCCTTGGATAATGTCTCAAACTTATGGTGCTTCTTCTGCTTGAGATGTGCTGGGTAGTACTTCCCCCTCAGCAACTCGACAAAGGCAGCCCACGAAAAGTCGGGTATAGCCAGGTGATGGTCCTTGACCAACCTCCACCAGTGTTGGCTGCATCCTTCAGATGGAAAGCAGCAATGACAACCTTCTTGTCGGCAGGTACTTGTAAAGCTTCGTAGGCTTTTCATGTTCAACTATGAAATGCTCAAAGGCTACAGGGTCTAGCTCCCATAATAAGTAGGTGGTCCGGTCTCAGTAACTGACTTCAGCCAGTTTGTTTCCCTGGGCTGTGGCGGGTGGGCTGGTGCTCCTCCAATCTGAGTACCAAGCTGTGCGAGAACGGCAACAATCGTCTCTGCAACTCCTGGTATCACGGGGTCACCGCCTCCACCTCTACCAGTACCACGCCCTCTAGTTCCCCCAGACATCTGTAGTACAGTACGTCACATAAATACTCGATAATTCACCATACACAACTAGTGGATATTGAATTTCCTATAAGGCTAATATATCACGCAATTTGCGTTCTAAACACAATACCCTTTAAGACGAGTCGCCTCGTATCTCACAAACGTTTCCTGTTATTTCCCAAGTCCTAAGCTCACTGTCTTTACCTATTTTCCTCGTCATCAGAGCGGTACTCCGCTCTGATACCACTTTTGTAACACCCTTCTTCTTAAACACGTAATAATCTCTCTCGTAGCAATAAATAAAACGTCTTACAGCGGAAGGAAGTATTAATAAAATAACAATACTCACTCGGGTGTCACCGGCCATTACTCGCCCATGCGAGCAACGAAGCCAAACTATATCCAACAACCAACATAAAAACTGCTAACCGCTGAAACTGTGATAACGAGATAGATAACTCCTAACATCACACAAGTTCATACACCATAAACATCGACAAGTGAGCGTCTACCTAAATCCCAAATATACATAACCTTACCATAATACAATTCACCATCTTCATTGCTACACAAACAAACTCCATGTGCGGTAATTAAAGTAAACTCTAATTACCCTATTCCCGCACTTCGGCTTCAACAATAATCAACAACCTGCATAATGGTGTAGTATCAGTGATAATCGCTGAGTGTGCCGGGCCTGGACCCTAATGGTCACTTAGTCATTTTAACCATCTTATTATTAGATTGGTTTCATGCTTTCCATTAACAGTTATAATCAATACTGTAATATACATGTATAAATATACATAATCATCCATCCTAACATTCATAAACACTTAACCATCCATCCAATTCAAACAGTCATAAAATGTTACAAACAACAATTGTATATCGAACGTATCGAATAATAGCAGTATAATGTACAATGTACAATCGCCGTAGCGTACGGTTTCCATAGTTAATTTACCTTGGCCTTAAAGGCCCCATCCAATCCATGTTTAATTAATACCAGTTGGGCGTCATGTTAGGACAACCCGATAACCTCACCATGGATAGTAGTCCCACCGTACATACAAAGGTGCTCATTTCGCCAGAGGTCGGAGAGGCCCTGACTATTCACTTTTGTCTCATAAGATGTCCATATAAAGGCCGTAGCCACCTGACCCACGATCCAAATAAGGCTCGTTGGGTATAACCTGGAGCGGAACCCGATCGGGAACCCCTCAGTGATCACAAATGCGCAACCAAGTAGTTCGTAAACTACCAGGATTCCTCACCTCAACTCATACCATCTCTCTCTCATAATGTTTAAGATATGCTCTTAGTCTTATGGAGAATAAAATTATTAATTAGCTGCCCAATGGGTCTCACGCATACTAGAAGTAATCTAGGTTATATTCATGTTCGAGATCCATGCTCTAGAGACCGACAATGTCGTGACTCGTTCCTAAGTGTGTTACTTAGGTTACCATATACTTAATATTAATATTATGGTATTATATCAAGTAACCGTCTTGTCATCACAATAATGTATATGTATGTTTATATAAGTCGATCTATAGTCGACGTAGTGTTAGTCCCGAGGGACGCTCGTGCATAAATAATTAATGGAGTAGCACATAATCACATACATGTATCCAAAACAATTAACACACAAGTGATTTCAACCAAATCCGAGCCCAAGGAATTCCTTAGGTCAACCCGGATCAAACCCCTTTACATACCGTTCACCAAGAACTATGATGCGCAGTGTAGACCACCAGCTTGTCAAGCGCCTCCGTTTGAAGTATGATCTAAACGGTAATAAAACTATAAGTCAGTCTCCATGACTAACTACATCCGGTATTTCCTAATAACAAGTAACCCCGACAGTTCATCCCCGGATTTCTACAGTTACTTGTTACGGGTTTCTCTAAACCGGTCGGCTTTATTACTAAAACTCGTATGTCGACATATTTCGACTGTTAAGTTTAATTATTATATTCCTTTAATCTTATCCATTATTTAATTTAGGTATATAACCTATAGTTGCATGTATGCATGCATTACTTATTAAATTGTATTATTTTCCCACCATCCATTATAATACATTGTATTATATAATCCATTATGTTTAGTAATCTATATTTTCATTCCAAAACTCATAACTTATAGTTTGTAACTATTTTTATGTAATAACCACCACCATTATATTATATGGATTCCAACCATAATATATATTCATCCTTATATACCTTATCCTTGTATAAGTATATATTTGCCATATAGGTAAGTTCCATGATAAGCCGCAGACTTATCATATTTTAGGCTAGATTTAGTATTATATTTATCTAAATAAGGAATATATGTTATTTATGCTTTATTTGTTAAAGTATAATTTGTACAGATTTATGTTTTTATGAGTTTTCTGTGCAAGGAATGATTTTCTAGGCAAAAGTTCAGTTGAAGCCGGATTCCATGCCGGGTAGTTTCTGCACGGCATAAGCACAGAACAGAAAGAGGCTTTGCCGGACCTAATGCCGGGTAGATTCATCCGGCATAAGTGAAGAGTCGCCACGGTTGACCAAGCGATAGCAGTTATTGACCGTTGGTGAAAAGGATGCTGCCGGGTGTGATGCCGGGTATATCTTACCCGGCATATGCACTGTTTCGGCGGAATTACGGTTTCGACGTTAACAGTTGGGCACATTTATCACGTGTGCCGGCTACTGGTGATCCGGCACGACGCCCGGCAACGACACAATTAATTGCCTATAAATAGGCCAATGAAGGCTACAATTGACACACTTCAACACCATATTATACTTCATTCACATCTCAGTTTCCGCCCTACTCCAAGTGTTGGTGTCCAAGGAACGTTTGCAGATCCATCCACGCAAGAGAAGAAGAAGACCTTGTCAGGGTTAAGGCTTAACATCTCCTTCTCCCTTGTATTATTTTCTTGTAGTTGTGTGGATGGTGATGCAGAATCCTTGTTAGGTTTTGGTTAGGGATGAACTTCCTTGTTAAAACTTATGATCATTTATGGAATTTTCAAGTTTCTCTAACCCGAGTTCTAATCTTCTTACAAGTAGAATGAAGTAGCTATTCATTCTCTTATCTCTAAGTCCTATTTGATGTTCACAAGACAAGAATAGGATAGATTAGGATTTTGGTAATCTTTAACATTGTCTTCTGCGCCTCAGCGGGAGCAAGACTTAAGGTTTAGGGTTAATCTCTTATTTCCCATTATTCTGTTGTATTCGCGGCATTGGCTATGCACGATGCAAGTATGAATATTGAGTTCCTTTTGTCAGAACCGAATCTGGAAGTGTTGTTTACGAAATGTACGATGCCGGATGGCATGCCGGGTATAAGTTATCCGGCACGTTCAAGGCCATGAATCTGCCGGGTAGCGAGGATCCGGCATCACATCCGGCATATGCATTTTGCGAGACCAATTCCTCTTTGAGACTTACCACCCTTGATCATTGGTCATACGAACCTTTTGCATTGATAATCTTCCCAAATCAAAGTTAGTTTATTTATTTATTTATTTAGTTTACGATCACATTTTCAATTCCCCCCTTTTGTTATTATAGAATAGGCTTTTGCCCGGATTAGGACTAATTTTCTATAAGTCACTTGGGTACGATTCTCCTGGTCGTAATATATTTACACTATACTCCGACCGGGTTTTTATTTGCTACCCGTAGTAGAGTTGTAGGATTAGTTATTATTTTATTTTATTCTTTTGTATATATTTTTATCCTAACAATTTCTCGTTTAGCAAATTGGCGCCGTTGCCGGGGACTTGGAATTAGTCCAAGTCCTAAATTCGTTAAAACGCCCTATTCTTTATTCCCTATTCTTTATTCTTTGATTCTTTGATTCTTTGATTCCTTGATTCTTTAATTTATTTTCGCACTTAGTTTTGCAGATTTGAGTGTGCCGTGCGAAGTGCCGGGCATCTGTCACCCGGCAAACCCGGAGGAAGTCCGATGCCGGACAGGATTGGCCCGACATCATGTCCGGCATGTTCAAATTGTTTTCAAAATTTCATACACTGTTGAGTTTTACAAATTTAAATGCATTATTGTCTACCCCTTCCGTTATTTCTCTATTATATTAGTTCCTATACTATAATTCTTTATTTTGAATTTCGAGTTTGCATTTGCCGTGTATTGTGCCGGGTGTTCTTCACCCGGCATTTCAGAGGAAGTCCTATGCCGGACAGGATTTATCCGGCATGTCACCCGGCATGCTCAATTTCTCTCAATATTTTTGTCTCAAATTGTAGGGACAGTTAGGAGTGATCTCCTAAAATCCCTTATTTACTCTTACATTTATTTTGATTATCCTTTACATTATCTTTTAATTAAGTTATGTTCATTTTTGGTCACGCCGGGCAACCTGCCGGTTTGTATACACCCGGCATTAGTGGAGGAAGTCCACTGCCGGGTAAGAATCACCCGGCCCTATGTCCGGCATAACCAAAAATTTGTTCATTCGTGTATTTTCATAATTTGAATTATGTCATTATATTATTTCTTTTATTATTACGAATATTATAACGTTTTCTCTTGCTCCTCCTGAAGTTATCCAAGTGAATGCTTCTTCGGTCAACGAGTACTCCTGACAATTTAGCCAACCTTGATCCGGAGATCGAGAGAACCCTACTTCATACTTTAAGGCAACAACGAATTCTACAAGAAGCAGATCCTACACCAATGGCAGCACCTACCGTCTGTAACATAAACCGGCCTTCTAACCAAGGCCAGAAACCAGCAATCGACCTTCCTCTCCTTCCTCAAAACGAATACGATGAATGGCAAAAACTTAAGCCATATCATCAAATTAGATGCATAAAGGAGTTGGGTCTTTTCGACGGTACAAATCCGGACGATGCTTTGCCCCACGTCACTAAATTTCTACAGCATACAAACAGCCTAACCTCCACAAATAACATCCTCCAATATGCCAGGCTTTCCCTCTTCCCCCATAGCCTTACAGGGAATGCCAGCATGTGGTACCACAGTCTAACCCCCAGTACCATCACCACATGGGAGGACATGGCAACCAAGTTTTATGACAAGTTCATGCCTCCAAGTCGCACCCTGGAGATGATCGCCGAGATATACAACTTCAGACAACCCACCTCGGAGAACATCTGTGAGACTTGGGACAGATTCAAAGGGTTGCTACGCACATGTCCACACCACGACCTCACCAAGGAACAACTATCTCAGTTGTTTTACAAGGGATTGGTCAACCAATGCAAGACCATGATCCTTTCCTCCCTTGGTGCAGACATATTGAAGAAGCCTGGAGATCAATTCCTTAGTGGTGTTGAATCTCTTTGCGAAGAGATTAGAGATTGGGCCACAGGTGGAACCAGGGGTGGTACCGCTGGTTTATTTCAAGTGGAAGAGGGCGACTCCAAATTCGACAAATTGATGCAAAGTCATGAGCAGTTATTGGAGAGTAATGCCCAGACGTCAACGAAGGTTAGTGCTCTACAGAAAGTGGTGGAGCAAATAAGATTAGGAATGACTAAAAGCTTATGTTTTGCGTTTTATCAATGTTTTACTAAACGTTTTGCATGTTTTTGATCGAGATAAGATTAGGAATGACTAAAAGCTTGTTCTCTCAAGAGGTAAGCTTTCTAATGACTTATAGATTCCTGTTTTAACTTTTTGATTCTCTTTATTAACATGAGTACATGATCTTTCTCCTAATTCTTTCCTTATTATACTTCTGGGTGTTATTCTTTTCTTTCCAAATGGTGAAAAATCTTTTGGGTACAAATCTTAAATAGGGTTTTTGTGAAAAAAAGAAAGAAGAAGAAGAAAAAAAAGAAGAAAAAAATAAAAGAAAAATCTTCTTCTAAAGGAAAAGCAATATATTCCTTGAGGTTGCAAAAGTGCCTCTGAATAAAAGCAAGAAAAGAGAGTTTTTCCTTTTATTTTTCTCCTAAATTCCCCATTCTTCAATGCAAAAAATCATGGTTGATTCAGAAACTCTTGCAAAATAGGGCGGATTCATAAAAACCATTGATGAGAGTCTTGGCCACATTCAGAAACTCTTGAAAAATAGAGCTGAATGATGGAAACTGGAAAAAAGGAGAGATTACAAAAATCCCTTATGCAAAATAGCCCAAAAGTTTTTGATCGATTTTGAAGATCTTTTTATACCCATTAGTATGTTTTGATAGAATAAGGTAGAGTAAGTGATACTTATGAATTAGAGTCATATAGTTGGAAATATTTATCTACATTTCATTCGAGAGTTTATCTGTTTTGTGCATAAGTAATTAGTCCTTTCTAACCTTGCTTTGCTCGAGGACAAGCAAAAGGTAAGTGTAGGGCCTTGATAAGCCGCAGACTTATCATATTTTAGGCATTAGATTTAGTATTATTGTAACACCCCTACTACGCACAACACATTACTTGGAATCGCAGCGGAAAATAAACAACTAAACAGTAACTAAACGAATGGTGCTACAATGCCGTCAACAACCCACGTGGCTAACAAGGCTGAATAAATACAATTGTACCGGTCTGATGATCAGACTCCCGAGCATAGAACTAATAACCATATATATACATCAACATAATACCGAGTGTTTACATAAACCTTCACTGTATACTTCACTGTAACCCATCATAAACAAGTATATAACACGCCACGGGAGCACAGGCGCAACCCGGGCAACATCCAAAAGTACTCCAAAAGTAAACTACTCTCTAGGATCTAGAGCCACTCTGCTTCTTCGATCCTCATCCTGCATGTATAAGAAATATGGATCCCCCGAGGGGGTCAGCAACCCTTGGCTGGCATGGTTAACGCGCAGCCCATCGACTACCGGAATGCGCGCAACTATTTGTCATGATGACATGGTATTTATTTTAAACACACAACTCATACATATATAACATAACATGGGTATTGTACACATCATAACACACTTCACAAACATACAGTTCCTTTTAGGAAGAGAACCAACACAGTTAGTCCCCACTGAGAGCCTAGAGAATGTTGCCATGCTCATGCTTAGCTCGTTACATAACTCGTTACCGTCCGGTTAGATTGGACAGTTAACTTAACACAAGGTGCCTCGGATATAGTGATCCAAGCACACCGAATTAACACATAGTATGCCCCTGTGGCCCGACGTGAGTCAGTAAAATAGCCTTGGTTAAGCTAAAGGGAAGGTTAGAAACCAAATTGGAAACTTAACCATAACATACAGAGAGAATCGAACCGGTTATGACATCGACTCCCATACTCACACGCGTGGCCGGAACAGACCGGACTCCTCACTTCCCCCGTTAGCCCTTGTTAGTAGTTCATCATCGAACTCAACAAACACTCCACAATAATAGGTCAAGTCTTGTTAGACACACACAAGGGAAGAGAGAGTCATACTTAACAACATAATAATATTTAACAACTGTAAACTCTTTACATGGTTTAATCTTACAAAGTCATAAACACACAGAAAAACAAACCACACACAAGCCGGTGTAAACCGGTAGGCAACAGACTGCAAGAAAACCATACCTTGGTCCTTGCCTCGACTGATTTCCACCTTGAGAGAATCCTAAACACATTAGTAACGTCGGTTAATTATTTATTTAACTTCAAACTTACTAAGTATTTAACATGATTGTATGACATGTTTTAATGTCTATCTGCCCTAGGTTACTTCATTATACACCCTAGGGTTAACCACATAAGTCACATTCTTTTCTGTTTTTTTTTTACTAGTTTAGGTCCGACCGGACTTGCCGACCGGACTTGCCCATGTCCGGTCGATTCCAGAGAGTTTCTCCTCTTCGGAAATTTAGCCCGACCGGACTTGCCAAGTCCGGTCCTATGTCCGGTCGATTCCAGTAACTCAATCCGTACACAAATTACAGGCCCGACCGACCTTGCAAGTCCGGTCCCAAGGTCGGTCCATTCCAGAAGCCAATTCTCGCAGGATAAACTGGGCCCGACCGAACTTGCATGTCCGGTCGCAAGTCCGGTCTGCCCCAAATCTTTGTTTTCCTTTTTACATTCAACTCCAAACTTCACCCCATATAACCTAGTACCCACCCTAACCTCATTACTCACAACCTTACAAATACACCCCCCCTAACCTCATTTGGGCACTTCAACAACTTAAGACATCCTTAAACACACTAAAACTCATTTTCTAATTCCTTAATCCTTTACTTATTTCTTCACAAAATTCCTAACACTTACAATATTTTCTCCTAGTTTTTCAAGTGGTGTTTCATACCTATGATAACTACTATCCCAAAATGTTTTCTCCTTATTTTAACATCATCTCCCAAGCATCATCTCTCACAACTAATTCCTTATATCCTTCCTGAAACTCTTTTCCTAGTGTACACTTCTCCTTATTTTACCAAAATTTGCCTAGGTATTCACCTAAGTCCCAAAGTGACTTTGGTACTTACTAAATCTCAAGATCATGCCTAAGTCCTTATTACACTCTAGAACACTTCCTAGTTCATCATTCTTTTAAAACATCATGAACTCCTTATTCATTTCCTACATTTTCTAACTTACCAAACCTTATGTAAACACTTAGAACTTCTTGCTTCTTACCTAAATTTGACATGGATTCCCCTAGAACATTACTAAGCCTAAACACTTTGCTTTCTCCATTAAACACACAAGAACGTCTAAAATCACCAAGAACACTCTCATACACAACTTCACCAAATTTACACTACATCTCAATATAGTGCATAACTTAAATTGCATGGCACTTAGGCCCTTAAAATGCATGGCTCTTAGGCCCTTAAAGTGCTTAAATCTTAAACACTGAATTTCCACAATTATATGCCTTTAACCTGCGATTACACACACACAAGACATATGGTATTTTACTAGTCTCCTTGAGAACATTTACTAGGTCATTTACCATTTGCTCTTTAGGTAGTTTTAATATGCAATTATAGGCTCATTTCTCCTAAGGCATTAAACAACATTAAGTTAGTAGATTTACCTCTTTTTCCAAAACACTTCCTTCTTGTTTCATTGTAAACCCTAATTTTACATTGTTTCAAAAACATTAATGTAGTTGTTTTACCTTGATCTTTGAAGAGAGTTTGAATATATAACAAGAGAGGACTCCACCTAGTCCATGAAGAGTTGAAATGAAGCTAGAACAAAGTCACACAAAGAGCTATATCAATGTTTATTTTCGGTCAAGGTAAGAACATGGAGGAAACATGATTTTTCTTTGAGATTCCTTACCTAGAAGCAAAGGAGATCAACAATATGTCAAAATACAAGCTCAAGCTCCGTCAATGGTGGAACACCTTGGCACCGAAATGGGGCTCTTGGAGTTTTGAGAAGATAGGAATAAAGAGCTTGATGAGAGGAAGAGATTGGTGGTCTTAGAATTTGATTTGGACAAGTGAACAAGATTTTACAAGAGGTCAAATTGGGAGTTCTAATGGGGTAGTGGTATTACCGAGAGAGAGCAAAGAAGAGAGGTAGAAGATGGTGTTTGGAAACCGTGGGAATGAAGGAAAGAAATGAGAATGAGATAGGATTTGCTTTTAAGAAGATATTTATGCTTATAAAGTAAAAAGTAAGTTTACTTAGTTTTCTTTACTTACTCATTTTATCAACTAAAGAGTGGTGAGTCACACACTTAGAAAACCGGCCCCCTTTATTAGTGTGAGGGTGTTTTAGTCTTTGTTTGTCAATTTAATTACTTAATACAACATAAGTTATAAACTAGCTTATAAAAGTACTATTCACCTAAACAAGGCACTTAGAAGTGAAATTTTTGATTTCCCATTAATATAGCCACCCAAATGTGATACTATATAGTACACATATATATTTAAGAGTAATGATGGACATTTAGCCATTCAAAACTCATTTACAAGACAATTTTTCAAAAATGTGCTTTAAGACTCCTTGAAGCACATTTTGTGTTTAAACTTGTTTTCAAGCTTGGTTTTCTTTGGTAATTGGTTTAATATGTTCATTAGTGTATAAATGAGGTCTTGGTAAGTTCATTAGGTCTTAACCAAGTTTATCACAAGCTTAGAGCACATTTTGGCTCTTATTGACTTTAAACACATTTTGTGTTTTCTTTAGTTTAAATTTATTTACTAAGGTTTCTAAGACTCTTTTTAGTCTTATTAAACCATATTTAGGTGTTTAGACAACATAACTAGGTTTGGGGTATTTCAATTATATTTATCTAAATAAGGTTAAATATATGTTATTTATGCTTATTATGTGTTAAAGTATAATATTTGTACAAATTTATGTTTTTATGAGTTTTCTGTGCAAGGAATGATTTTCTAGGCAAAAGTTTAGTTGAAGCCGGATTCCATGCCGGGTAGTTTCTGCACGGCATAAGCACAGAACAGAAAAGAGGCCTTGCCGGACCTAATGCCGGGTAGATTCCATCCGGCATAAGTGAAGAGTCGCCACGGTTGACCAAGCGATAGCAGTTATTGACCGTTGGTGAAAAGGATGCTGTCGGGTGTGATGCCGGGTATATCTTACCCGGTATATGCACTGTTTCGCGCGGAATTGATGGTTTCGACCGTTAACAGTTGGGCGCATTTATCACATGTGCTGGCTACTGGTGATCCGGCACGACGCCCGACAACGACACAATTAATGCCTATAAATAGGCCGAGGAAGGCTACAATTTGACACACTTCAACACCATATTATACTTCATTCACATCTCAATTTCCGCCCCACTCCAAGTGTTGGTGTCCAAGGAACGTTTGCAGATCCATCCACGCAAGAGAAGAAGAAAACCTTGTCAGGGTTAAGGCTATTAACATCTCCTTCTCCTCCTTTGTATTCTTTTCTTGTAGTTGTGTGGATGGTGATGCAGAATCCTTGTTAGGTTTTGGTTAGGGATGACTTCCTTGTAAAACTCTTATGATCATTTATGGAATTTTCAAGTTTCTTAACCCGAGTTCTAATCTTCTTACAAGTAGAATGAAGTAGCTATTCATTCTCTTATCTCTAAGTCCTATTTGATGTTCACAAGACAAGAATAGGATAGATTAGGATTTTGGTAATCTTTAACATTGTCTTCTACGCCTCAGCGGGAGCAAGACTTAAGGTTTAGGGTTAATCTCTTAATTCCCATTATTCTGTTGTATTCGCGGCATTGGCTATGCACGATGCAAGTATGAATATTGAGTTCCTTTTGTCAGAACCGAATCTGGAAGTGTTGTTTACGAAATGTACGATGCCGGATGGCATGCCGGGTATAAGTTATCCGGCACGTTCAAGGCCATGAATCTGCTGGGTAGCGAGGATCCGGCATCACATCCGGCATATGCATTTTGCGAGACCAAATCCTCTTTGAGACTTGCCACCCTTGATCATTGGTCATACAAACCTTTTGCATTGATAATCTTCCCAAATCAAAGTTAGTTTATTTATTTATTTATTTAGTTTAGGATCACATTTTCAATTCCCCCCTTTTGTTATTATAGAATAGGCTTTTGCCCGGATTAGGACTAATTTTCTATAAGTCCTTTGGGTACGATTCTCCTGGTCGTAATATATTTACACTATACTCCAACCGGGTTTTTATTTGCTACCCGTAGTAGAGTTGTAGGATTAGTTATTATTTTATTTTATTCTTTTGTATATATTTTTATCCTAACAATTTCTCATTTAGCATTCCATGAGTTATAAAACTCTTATATTATATGTTACATTTTATCATCTCATATTAGAAGATTATTCCCATTAGTTGTATTATATTATACAACTTATATTAAGATTATTATCCCAATATTATGTAACAACTTATATTGTATAATTACAACTCCTAAGGTTTATTCAATGTATACCTTAGTTTATAAATCTTATTTATTTATAGTTTGTCACATTATTTGATGAAAAAATCCTTACATATTAATTCCATTTCAAGCCACATTAATACCACATAATTGTTATAACATTTATAACATTGTAGACCTTAGTCTAAAATTCATTTTCCAATCTCTAATAATTCGGTACAGCACCTTATTTTATTTAGATTCTATTTTGACCACATAACATTATGTAATGTTATACCATATACTAATATCATATAATATGATATTTTTATTTCCTTTAATTTATAACATATAGTTTTTATGCAAAACTATTTATATTGCCGCATGGGCACCACATCAAAACCTTATTCTTTTCATATTCCATAGTTTCCATTATTACAAAATCACCCCATTATTCATACCTTGTTATATATACCATATAATTTAACATTTTAAACCTTAATATAATATAACCTATGGTTATATATATATATATAAAATTACGAACAGACCCTAGTTGTTACATATTATTTTTCTAACCCACCAAGTTTCTATAATTGCCATTTGGCCCACTTTATAACATATAGTTTTATCATATCTTTAAAACTATATATTATACATATATCTTATTAAATACCCTTATATTATTCCAAAAATCACCAAATTTCACCAAAGGGTTATAATTATTATTACTAACCCATATACTTTCGGTATATGCTAATCCACTGAAATACCCCAAACCTAAGTATGCTAAGCAAACATCAAATTATGATGTAGTAAGGCTAGAATATTCCTTAGAAAGATTGGTAGACAATTTAAACCAAGGAAAACACAAGAAAGTGCCTTAAAGGCAATCAGGGCAAAAACGTGCTCTAAGCTTGGAGAGACTTGGGTGAGTACCCAAATATCATGATAAGACCTTAGTAATATCCTAATGGTCATTTTAAATCAATTAGCAAAGAAAACCAAGCTTGAAAACAAGTTAAAACACAAAATGTGCTTTAAGAAGTCTTAAAGCACATTTTTGAGAAATTGTCTTAGAATTGAGTTTTGAGTGGCTAAATGTCCATCATTACTCTTTAATCAACATGTGTACTAATTAGTATCACATTAGGAGGTCTAAATCGATGGGAAATCAAAAATTTCAGAAATATGTGCACTGATTAGTGAATAGTGCCAAATAGTGACTAGTTTAAGTTTTAATCAATATAAGCTAATTAGTTGGTCAACAAAGACCATGACTAGCCTTATTTAAGGTAGGGGGCCGGTTTTCTAAAGGAGGGTGAGTCACCATAAGTAGTCAAATAAGGAAGAAAAGAAGACATAAGTAAAAGAGTACTATTTGCTTTATTAAAGCAAATATCTCTTATAAGCCACCTTTTCTTCTTCTCTCTCTTCATTTCTCTTCTTCACACGATTTCTTCTTCTCTTCTTTTGCTCCAAACCGAGAGAGCTCCATCCATGGGTGCTCCACCTTCAATCACTCACTAAGTGTTCATCTTTGCTCCAAATCAAAAACTAAACACATATTTCTCTTAGTTAGGTCAAGACCTATCCTTCTATCTTTTCAAATCCTTCAAAGCTCCATTTTGGTGCCAAGAGGAAACTCCATTGATGGAGGAAAAATAAGTTTGAAGAGCTCATTAGCTTCTCCATTCTCTTAAGGTAAAGAAAATGTAAGAAAAACCATGTTTCCATCATTTCTTGTACATGGCCGAAAATTCCTTCTCATGGGGCTATGTTGTTATGCCTTGTTCTAGCTTGATTTATTCACCTAGGACTAGTGGAGGTCCTATTTCATTCAATGCCAAAGTCTACCTTGAGACTTCAAAGGTAATCATCCACTTTTATGCCTTAGAACACATTTCTAACCTAGGTTTTTATTCCTTGAGGCTAGTATATTGCTTAGTACTCATATGAGTCATTGAATATTGATTAGAACATTGGCAAGGGGAATTTAAGTGGTGGCCGAGATCTATGCAAGAAGAAGGTCTAAGGAGGAGATTAAGATAAGCTTGAGAAAACAAGGTAAAATGCTTACCTAATGGTGGTTTAAGATTAAGGAATGAGTTTTAGATAAGTACCAATGTGGCTTAGAGCTTACATTGTGTATTGGGTTATATACCCTAAGAAAAAGAACTTAAACAAGCTTATGAACTTGTGATTAAGGAGCTAATGAGAATGAGTTAGTAATATAAGTTTAAGGTGGATTTTAAGAGCATTATAACTACTATGAGATTGATGAGTGTATTTGCAGGTTGAAAGCTTATATATGTGGGAAATTCAGTGTTTAAGTTTAAGTCATTTAAGGGCCTAAGAGCCATGTCATTTAAGAGCCTTAGTGCTATGCAAATTAAGATTATTGCAATATATTGAGTTTGTTGTGAATGAATTGGTTTGGGTGATGATATGATGAGAAGAACTTGATGTGTGTGAGATGGTTGAATGAGGAAAAATAATGTGTTTGGGCATGATATTACTAGAGGAGCTATGGCGAAATTTGAGTAGAAAATAAGTGTTTAGGTGATGGTGGAGAACTAATATGACCTAGGATTTACTAGGAGTCATACAAAGGAATTTGAGTGGAAATGAGTTAACTAAGTAGTTCTTGAGGTTTAGAATGACCTAGAATGGTCTATGAGGAAATTAGAGTTTAGATGGGTGCATTGAACACACCAAAGACACGGTATGAGGAATGATAAGACTTGTGCAAATCTGGAGGAAAGGTGTATAATGCTTTAAGGTGATTTAGGTATGAACTAAGAGAAGAACAATGAGAGTTCGAGAAGTTTGTGTAAGAGGTGGTGATGTTAGTGGTGGACTAGTAAGGTTTAGTGGTAATGTGTGGACTTGGGTGATGGAAGTGAAAATGGTAGGAGGATATTGTAAGTCGTCAAGGAAAATGACTAGAAACGTATAAGAGGGTATGATCATGAGAATGGTGAGTAAGTTGCATAAGAGAGTGGAAATGTCTAAGGAGGGTGTTGCATGGTTAAGGTAAATGAAGAACAATGTCAAGGTATTAAGATAATGGAAAGAAATGTATAAGCAAGCTTAAGAGTTTAAGAGTGATGAGTAACAAGTGAAAAGAAGGGAAATTGTGCATGGACATGCAAGATAACCTTGGAAGGTTTAACAAGCAATGATGTTAAGGAGGAGTTATATGGGTAGAAAAGAAACACTTTGGTTAGTTGAAGTTTTAGACAAAATGTACAAGTTGGAAATGTAAGGAAGCATATGGCAAGTGTTAAGAATGTTTGTAAGAATTTAGGAAATGTTTGAGGAGATCTTTGGAAGTTGTTTTGGAGAGTTTGGTGGAAGTTATAAGGTGAGTTTAAGTGCCTAAATGATGTTAGATGACATTATGAGGGTTTAGGAGAAGTTTGGTGAATATTGGTTAAGTGTTTGAAGGCTTAGAAAATGAGTGTTTTGCCTGGTCCGAACATCCGTCCGGACATGGACGTTCGGACAGGCCCTGTTGCGTGAAAATTTTCAGAGTCTCGACTTGTGTCCGACCTTGGGAAGTCCGGACACAAGTTCTGACGTGCCTGCTTCTACTTAGGATTTTCCTCGACCCATGTCCGAACTTCCGAAGTCCGGACACATGTTCGGACATGCGTCTGTTTTCAGTTTTGAGTCTCGACTTGCGTCCGAACTTGGGAAGTCCGGACACAAGTTCGGACATGCCACTGTTTTGGCCAAAAAAAAACCTTGTTTAAGGATGGGAAATGATGAGGATAATTTGGTATTGATGTTATAAGGTTGTTTAAGACATGTTTGGTGGGTAACAATGATAATTAAGTGGATGAATAAGTATAAGTGATGAGGAGAAGCGATTCACTTAAGATTAAGTTTGTAAGATTAGGTTGTAAGACTTAAGAAGTGTTAGAGTGGGATCATTAAGAGTTAAGTAAGGTAAGTAAGTTAAGTAAGGTAAGTAATTTAAGTAAGTTGAATTAAGTTAAGTGATTAACAACCTAAAACTGAATGAATGTTTTAGGACTTGGGAATTTGGACTCCGGAAGAGAGTAAGCAACCGAACAACCAACGGTGAACGGTACAGTTCTCTTGTGACCTGCTTGCTAACGAGGTGTCCCTCGGCTTGTGTGCTATTTGTTTTTGTGTGCTCACTAAACAAGATAAAGCATGCAACCGGAATATATTCTATTGTATTGTTGTGTGATGTATGAAAACTAACACAACATACCGTGAGAACTTACTAACCAATGTTTAGTAAGGAATTGAGTGAGACTGAGGAACGCCCCTAATAAGGGACGATATGAACCGAAAGAGGTTAACCAACAAACAGGGTCTTGAGATTACTACTAACTGGAACTTGAGTGAGGAAACCCGGGACCGATCTCCGGTCATGCATGCTAAGGAAAGGGGGTCGTTATCTATAGCAAATTCGACCTCCGATTAAGGACTTGTCTTCGGACTTGTAGCCTAGGGCCGGTTGCCGGCTCAGCTGCGCTGGACTCCCGTCCAGAGTATATGGCATTAAGATGGTGCGGTGGGATCACCTAAATCCCAGGTTCGAATTAAGCTACAACCATTCCCTTCCAGGAACGGTTTGTATATTGAGATTAAGTTAAGATTAAGGCTAAGGTAAGGTTAAGATAAGTTGCAACCATTTCTTATTAAAGGATGGTTTGTATTGTTAAGTTTAAGATTAAGGTAAGGTTAAGATGAATTGCAACCATTCCTCTTTAAAGGATGGTTTGTATAATTAAGATTAAGATAAGCGATATCCACTCCTTAATAAAGGATGGTTGTTTCTAAGATTAAGATAAGACTAAGAGTGAGGTGAGATAAGGATGGACTAAGATTAAGAGGGAACATTACTTAAGGAGTTAAATAATTAACTCTCTAATTAAGGGAACACATTTAAGTCGTTCATTGTGTGTGAACTTTGATTGTTCGTATATGGATTGTTGTTTACAGCATTTACTATTATGTTGTGCATTTAATCAACCTCCATGCTATCGACAATTAGTCGTCGTAGCCACGTTAGCTTGGGGGCCATGAGGGGATCGTACCAGCATTCGTGCTGACCCCCTTTGGGGGCTGTTTTTACTACACAGGTACATCAGGAAGCGGGTGTCGCGAGAGTAAGAAGGGGTACAAGTGTTACGGGTTAAGTGTGGCCTACGAGTTGTGCATGTACACTCGTATGGCAATTTGAGTTAGTAAGATGTATAGGATGTGAGGGGGTTGTAAGAAGGATATGTAAATGGTTAAGATTGTTGTACTAATGTTCGGTATATTCTGTAGTCAGACCGTGACAAGGTCCTGGATTGTAAAGAATTCCGCTGTGACATGTATATATATATGCTGTTAAGTTGCGAGACCACAATTGGATTGAGTTGGGGTGTTACATCCACCACATATGTTTATCCAAAGTGTCACAAGGACATAATAACTATATAATATACATATATAGTTTATTTTAATTCCAAAATCAACCCAATAAATTCCTAAAAATTCCTAATAGCCCATGGGTGTTTATAATACTATTATACACCCCTTATTTTCGGTAATAACATATATACCACATATGTTATAAAATTGTTACAATTAAATACTTATCTTATAATAAAACCTTAAATAAGTTATCTAACTTATTTAATTTGGTCAAAACCTACAACATGGTCAAGGTTGACCACCTTAATATTTCCTTGACCATTAATTTCCATATAATACGGTTTGTACCCATACTTTTCAGAAATTACCATTTAACCCCAAAACTTTATAAAATCTTATAATTTTTATTTAAACTCATTTAAACCTCTAAGTTTCGGCTTTATTATTATATAGCCCCCAAATTTAATTTAATTATGGTATAACCCCTAATTCCTTGCGGTAATAAAACCTTATAAATATATAAATAAAATGGCCTAAAGTACATGGCCTTATTACAAACATTAGCTTATAAAATAAATTATACATAAATGCCCAAAAATGCATTAAACTCTTGGCCTTACAACCATCTTTTCCATATTTACCAATTTTCCACTTAATGTCTTAAATTTGACAATTATGTTAATTAATTACTTATATAAATTTACTAAACCATTCCTTAATCACCTAAGGTCATAATAAGACCTTAATAGACTCATTCACTCACGGCACATTTATATACATATGTATAAACACATATTAATATACCGAGTGTAGGTTTAAGTGATTTATACCTTATTTTTGCCAAGATTAGGCCTTGTTTGGCCACGGCTGCTTGGAGATAAAATTTCCACAGCTTAGTTTACATGTTTTCAAACAGCAATTAAGGCAATATAAGTCTCCAAGCAAGGTCTAACCATAAGAAGTGTTTTAAGGTATTTTCAAGGTAAAATTTACCTTAGAATAACAAGGCAAGCGCAAGTGCTCCTCGGCCTGTTTTTACAGTAGGAAAAGAGCATCAAAAGATCTACTAAAACCAAGCTTTAAACTGGTATAACTCAGATTAGAAGATGGCTAATTTTTACCTTGATTAAAATGCCAAAAATGGTGTTTTGGCTTGGATTTGGCTATTCCTTGAAGCTCTTGATATACCAACTGAATAACTATGTTAAGATGAAGATAATAAGGCTAGGAAACAAAACTTTCCAACCGGATTTGAACATAATCAAGATATAAGTGCTTAAAGCACATTTTTATACCTTAAAAAGAAGATTAGATTTCTCCACCTTCTTCCCTTGTTACAGCCGAGATTCACTATTATTTTAACCTCCAAAACAACCTAGAAACATGGATGTAAATGGTTGATGCTTTGCTCCATGGAAAGAGGAAAGAAATGTGAAGAGAATGGACATAAAATGGCTTAATAAGCTTACCTATGGCAATTGTTGTTCTCTTCTGAACTTGGCATGTTGTCCATGGTTTAGAGAAGCAAAGTAGAGGATGAATTGCCTTGGTGTCAGCTGGGAATGAAGGCAAATGAGAGAGATAGGTCAAATTTGTCTAAAAGCATATTTTTGCTTTGTTTAATGTACTTAGTGTCTGATGAGTCGCCATGGATGGGTGGCATCGATTATTGTAGGGGAAAGAGAGTCTCTCTCATGTGGGGACTCAATCAATCATGGAGCCAAAGTTGAATATTTAGATTATTGTATAAGAAAGGTAAAAGTAGCTTCCTTAAATCATGGAATGGTGTTGGAAGCTTGTTCCATGTGTTTTCAAATGGCGAAATCAGCATGGGAGATGGCCCCATGTGGCCGCCTAACATAGTCAAGACCAAGGGAGATGTGTTGACTTGTAATTTGATTTTGTAATTAAATGTTAATTTTGGGTACTATTCATTATTAAATGCCTAATTATTATTATTTTTGAAAACTTTGAATAAGGAATGCTAATATGTTATAGTAGAATATATTAGCATATTTAAAGGTAATTATAACCTTTAAGCCAATTAAAAACCAATTTAGAAGGCAATTACACAAAAACGTGCTTTAAGGTGTTTTAGTGCATATTTTGTGTCGCAAGGTGTTTCTGAGCTTGGTTTTCTTTGAGAACTGTTTTTTTGTGTTCCTTACATGATATTTGATCTTAGGAATCCATTTTTATATGAAATATAGGTCATTAGACCTTTAAGGTTTTCTTAGAGCACATTTTTGCCCTTCTTGACCTTGAAGCATGAAAATGTTTGTTCTCTGTGTTGAAGTGTTTTCCAACAATTTTAATATGTTTAGTTATGTGTTAATAAGCTTAGGACAAATTTTAGGTCCTAAGAAGTTCATTGGGTATTATTTACCCTAAACATCAGGGTGCATAGTCTTGCTTGTTGTTTGTAGGACCACTTTGTTCTCATTGACTTTTAAGGCATGTTTAGGCCTTAATTAATGTGATTAGATGTTTAATCCATGTTTTATTAGTTTGGGGTTTTTCAATCTACTCCCCTTAAAAAGACTTCGTCCCGAAGTCGCTTAATCAAATAGGTATGTATATAAATATATAACTATCCATTATTCCCAAAATGTATATCTTTGTGATATATCATTTACACACATTGTATTGCGCTTATACAGCACATAGCCATCACTTTGTGGTGTTAATTCAATCATATATGGAAATAGGTGATCCATCAGCACCATTATTTCCTATCAATTTTACAAACCCTGACAACCTCCCCGAGGTGTCCATAAAATACCATCGTTCCACATTCCATATCTAATGATTCATTTCTTATCTAGGCGATACCATATGTAATCATTCTACAAAGCAATATAAATATATATATATATCACAAGTAGCATAAGAAAAGTATTACACACATGGGTGTATATACATAATTCAAACAGGTATCTCATAAGATAAGTACAAAAAGTGTACATCACACACAAAACCAACAACGTACGCCCCGCGTATCAAACCTAACCAACAAAACCTCGTATGCCCCGCATACCACCAATTCACTGTATGCCATGCATACGAAACAAACAATAAACAAACCTCGTATGCCCCGCATACCACAAACTACTGTATGCCCCGCATACGAAACAACAAAACTCAGTGCACACACATGCACAGCCAAAGCTCTACCCCCCTTAAAAAGGGTTACACCCCCGTACCCCACAAGTATACAACAGCCGCTCAACAAGGAGCGCTGGATACTTGGCTCTCATAGAGTTCACCAACTCGTGGATTATCCTCATATCAGAGAGACGGGTATGACTCTAGCCCTTCCGGATCCACAATATAAAAGGGTGAGGCACTGAACTATTTGTGCTCTCTCCCGAATTTTTCTAATGGGTCCACTAACTCCGTATTGAGGTGCAGATCCATGAACATAGGCTCAATTTGCCTCCTTTCATTGCTGTGTATCCTCTCATTTGGATCACTAGCATACATGCGTGTGTCTTCTCTCACTGATTTTCAGCTTGAGGTGTAATACACTGACTATTGTTAGTACTTAGTGCTCTTTGCACTCGTCTTTGTAATACTAAGACGTACCAGCCTACATGTCCACGGAGATGATGATTGTCATCCGTGTCTCCTGGTGGTTTTGTTCCAGTAACACACTGTTGTAGTTCTTTGATACACACTCGTGTTGATATCCATTGCATCTTTCTGTATTCCCACTTGATTAATAACTGCCCAAGTACAATACCAAAACACTCAGTCCTACAGAGTGCAGAGGCGTAAACTCTCAACAACTAATATCTAATGAGTCCAACAAATAAGATGAGCGAATTATCATTTGAGTGGTACATTCCAAGTCCATTGTTCCTTAAGTAAGGTATCTGCTAGTATATTAGCTTTGTCTCTCATCATTTCGTAGTCACGCGTTTATGTCCACGTTGTGTGGTAGATTTCCTCTGGATTGCAAGAATTTGCTCAATCCTTCTGAGGATTCTACATACTATTAGTCCATAATGGGTTTCCATGTTTCTTTCCTTCGGTTTCACGTCCTTGAAAGGTTTCCCTGTCTTCACTGTATACTGTCTACTACTCTGTGTTTAAGGTTCTTGATTTCTCTTGCCCGTTGGTTTAACTGCGGCTCTTCTCGTCCATCTTCGATGTAATCTGCATCACTGTCCTTAGTATGGAGTTGACTACTTCTCGTGTTCCTAACACTACTTGTCTACTTGCATGGGGTACCGTACTGACACATTACTACTTACCCGACTAACTCATAAATAAGTCTGTCAGGCACACATGCTTCTATCGGAGTGTGGTCGTCCCATGTCTCGTTTAGTAAAATGGTAATGTCTGTCACACGGGTATTATGAAGTATTCTGTTGTCAATCTCCCTATGATGGATATCCTTTAGTTTTTTAGTTCGCGTTGTCGGTTATCTTGTAATAAATGCTATTGCCCTAGTGGCATCAGTGGTAATTCGTGTCAAAGCCGGCGTTATTCAGCTCGGTGTAAGTAAAATTTATGCTATATTTAGCAAACTTGGTTCTCCTAATTCGATTTCATTGAGTGCACACATATTCCTTTCCTCCCTGTTTATCATGATCATAACTCATCCATAGTTCATATTTGTTCCCTCCTCCTTGTTAATTGGATGTATTGCAGATTGCATAATAGCTTGAGCAACTTGGCTTTTCACTTCCCAACCGTCCTCACTGACGGTGGTGCATCTACAAAGGGTATGCTTGTCCATAAGGACTAAACATTCATCACTAGTAGTGATTAGCATTAAATGCGGGTACACACTGATGGTATTTGGCTAATAAGCCATGTTTGAAAATTCTCGAACAATTTAAACTGGTGTGGTTTACAATCACAGTGGTTGTATAACTTCTTCAGTTGCAGTGGTTGGACTAACGGTGCGTATTTCTAATTTTAAGGTTTGTATAAAAAGTTGATATGAAAATTTTGGTATAAAATAAGAGATTTAAAAATAAGTAGTAGTAGTTGCAGTTGCAGCTGCAGCACTTGCTCTGTCAAGTGCGCAAGGTAGATGGAAATTTCAGTGGTTTACTTGTCATAGCGCTTGCAATAGCAAGTGCGCCATGTAGGTAGAAATTCTTGTTCAGTAATCTCCGATCTCATTGACTCTGTGTCGTCGGGTATGGGATACATGATAATGTAAGCATTAACATCCTGTTCATATATATATTCCGTCAAGGTTCCAAGGTTACTCGCATCGAGTCCACAAAACTAGTCTCAAAAGTCCAACACCAAAAAGGCGAGTGGTCAATGACACACTCCCACATATTTATAGCATATGTCTCCGTCTAACATCCAAGGTAAGTACACAACATAGTAAACAAAAGTCTCCCACCAGCGGTCTCATGGAGTTCAGGGTACTCATGCCCTATCTACTCCCTTGCCTCTCTGGGCTCCAGCATTAGTAGATGTCTGGCCATCCTAACCACCTCGTGGTACTCTAGATCCTCCAACTGAGGTCTTATGAGTATTCCTTGGTGGCATGTAGTTACGGCTCTCAGGGTTCATCCAACACTCGAACTCCCGATGGCCCTCTTTCTTGCAGCACCGACCCTCAACTTTGCGGCCATTGCAGTCGACCCCAGGATGATCCTTCCCACAACGCTTGCAATAGAAATGGCGCTGGGGCTGTCCGGTGCCTAATGGTATCATTTAGTTTAAGTTAGTATCTGATATAAAGGTTAAGGTCACAATTGAATTCAAGAGGTAGGTGTTCTCACCTTTAGGAGGTGCAGATCTAAGAGACTGAGCATCTATAGTTGGGCCGGTCAAGCGAAGGACGGGCTCTTTCCCCTTCGCTCCCTGGTGACCCTACTGCCCTTTCTTTTGGAAAAATTTCCTGTTTAAGGTTTCAGGTCAGCATTCATAAGATATTTAATGTGGTAAGTAATTTAGAATGGGATAAGTCCTTACTTCCCCTTCTTCTAGCTATCGCCTGGAGATGCTCCTCCACCCTCAGACTCTCTCTCAGGGATCTTTCTCTTCTTTGTCCCGAGAGTCTCTTCCCGAGTCTGAAGCATTAGCTCCGTCCTCGAGGCAGCGTCATAACACTCCTAGAATCTCATTGGTATGTCCTCATAAAGTTAATCGGTAGTGTAGTAAGTAAAGAATTTATGGCTTTCATGTTAATACATGGATGGTAGTGTAGAGGGTAGCACCCATCGCCATCTGGATGCGAAACAACAATCCCCCCTGAACTTCTCGACCTTCACGGTCTCGGAGTAATCAACACCGGGGATGAAGTCCAGCAGACCAATGAATCGAGCATAGTACTCATCCACGGTCAGACCTCCCTTGGATAATGTCTCAAACTTATGGCGCTTCTTCTGCTTGAGATGTGCTGGGTAGTACTTCCCTCTCAACAACTCGACAAAGGCAGCCCACGAAAAGTCGGGTATAGCCAGGTGATGGTCCTTGACCAACCTCCACCAAGTGCTGGCTGCATCCTTCAGATGGAAAGCAGCAATGACAACCTTCTTGTCGGCAGGTACTTGTAAAGCTTCGTAGGCCTTTTCATGTTCAACTATGAAATGCTCAAAGGCTACGGGGTCTAGCTCCCTAGAATAAGTAGGTGGTCCGGTCTTAGTAACTGACTTCAGCCAGTTTGTTTCCCTGGGCTGTGGCGGGTGGGCTGGTGCTCCTCCAATCTGAGTACCAAGCTGTGCGAGAATGGCAGCAATCGTCTCTGCAACTCCTGGTATCACGGGGTCACCGCCTCCACCTCTACCATTACCACGTCCTCTAGTTCCCCCAGACATCTGTAGTACAGTACGTCACATAAATACTCGATAATTCACCATACACAACCAGTGGATATTGAATTTCCTTTAAGGCTAATATATCACGCAATTTGCGTTCTAAACACAATACCCTTTAAGACGAGTCGTCTCGTATCTCACAAACGTTTCCTGTTATTTCCCAAGTCCTAAGCTCACTGTCTTTACCTATTTTCCTCGTCATCAGAGCGGTACTCCGCTCTGATACCACTTTTGTAACACCCCTCTTCTTAAACACGTAATAATCTCTCTCGTAGCAATAAATAAAACGTCTTACAGCGGAAGAATTAATAAAAATAACAATACTCACTCGGGTGTCACCGGCCATTACTCGCCCATGCGAGCAACGAAGCCAAACTATTTCCAACAACCAACATAAACAAACTGCTAACCGATGTGATAACGAGATAACTCCTATACATCACACTAAGTTCATACACCATAAACATCGACAAGTGAGCGTCTACCCAAATCTCAAATATACATAACCTTACCATAATACAATTCACCATCTTCATTGCTACACAAACAAACTCCATGTGCGGTAATTAAAGTAAACTCTAATTACCCTGTTCCCGCACTTCGGCTTCAACAATAATCAACAACCTGCATAATGGTGTAGTATCAGTGATAATCGCTGAGTGTGCCGGGCCTGGACCCTAATGGTCACTTAGTCATTTTAACCATCTTATTATTAGATTGGTTTCATGCTTTTCCATTAACAGTTATAATCAATACTGTAATATACATGTATAAATATACATAATCATCCATCCTAACATTCATAACACTTACCATCCATCCAATTCAAACAGTCATAAAATGTTACAAACAACAATTGTATATCGAACGTATCGAATAATAGCAGTATAATGTACAATGTACAATCGCCGTAGCGTACGGTTTCCATAGTTAATTTACCTTGGCCTTAAAGGCCCCATCCAATCCATGTTTAATTAATACCAGTTGGGCGTCATGTTAGGACAACCCGATAACCTCACCATGGACAGTAGTCCTACCGTACATACAAAGGTGCTCATTTCGCCAGAGGTCCGGAGGCCCCTGACTATTCACTTTTGTCTCATAAGATGTCCATATAAAAGGCCGTAGCCACCTGACCCACGATCCAAATAGGGCTCGTTGGGTATAAACCTGGAGCGGAACCCGATCGGGAACCCCTCAGTGATCACAAATGCGCAACCAAGTAGTTCGTAAACTACCAGGATTCCTCACCTCAACTCATACCATCTCTCTCTCATAATGTTTAAGATATGCTCTTAGTCTTATGGAGAATAAAATTATTAATTAGCTGCCCAATGGGTCTCACGCATACCAAGAAGTAATCTAGGTTATATTCATGTTCGAGATCCATGCTCTAGAGACCGACAATGTCGTGACTCGTTCCTAAGTGTGTTACTTAGGTTACCATATACTTAATATTAATATTATGGTATTATATCAAGTAACCGTCTTGTCATCACAATAACGTATATGTATGTTTATATAAGTCGATCTATAGTCGACGTAGTGTTAGTCTCGAGGGACGCTCGTGCATAAATAATTAATGCAGTAGCACATAATCACATACATGTATCCAAAACACTTAACACACAAGTGATATCAACCAAATCCGAGCCCAAGGAATTCCTTAGGTCAACCCGGATCAAACCCCCTTACATACCGTTCACCAAGACCTATGATGCGCAGTGTAGACCACCAGCTCGTCAAGCGCCTCCGTTTGAAGTATGATCTAAACGGTAATAAAACTATAAGTCAGTCTCCATGACTAACTACATCCGGTATTTCCGAATAACAAGTAACCCCGACAGTTCATCCCCGGATTTCTACAGTTACTTGTTACGGGTTTCTCTAAACCGGTCGGCTTTATTACTAAAACTCGTATGTCGACATATTTCGACTGTTAAGTTTATTTATTATATTCCTTTAATCTTATCCATTATTTAATTTAGGTATATAACCTATAGTTGCATGTATGCATGCATTACTTATTAAATTGTATTATTTTTCCCACCATCCATTATTATACATTATATTATATAATCCATTATCTTTAGTAATCTATATTTCCATTCCAAAACTCATAACTTATAGTTTGTAACTATTTTTATGTAATAACCACCACCATTATATTATATGGTTTCCAACCATAATATATATTCATCCTTATATACATTATCCTTGTATAAGTATATATTTACCATATAGGTAAGTTCCATGAGTTATAAAACTCTTATATTATATGTTACATTTTATCATCTTATATTAGATGATTATTCCCATTAGTTGTATTATATTATACAACTTATATTAAGATTATTATCCCAATATTATGTAACAACTTATATTGTATAATTACAACTCCTAAGGTTGATTCAATGTATACCTTAGTTTATAAATCTTATTTATTTATAGTTTGTCACATTATTTGATGAAAAAAATCCTTACATATTAATTCCATTTAAAACCACATTAATACCACATAATTGTTATAACATTTATAACATTGTAGACCTTAGTCTAAAATTCATTTTCCAATCTCTAATAATTCGGTACAGCACCTAATTTTATTTAGATTCTATTTTGACCACATAACATTATGTAATGTTATACCATATACTAATATCATATAATATGATATTTTTATTTCCTTTAATTTATAACATATAGTTTTTATGCAAAACTATTTATATTGCCGCATGGGCACCACATCAAAACCTTATTCTTTTCATATTCCATAGTTTCCTTTATTTACAAAATCACCCCATTATTTATACCTTGTTATATATCATATAATATAACATTTTAAACCTTAATTAATATAACCTATGGTTATATATATATATATATATATATTTAAAATTACGAACAGACCCTAGCTGTTACATATTATTTTTCTAACCCACCAAGTTTCTATAATTGCCATTTGGCCCACTTTATAACATATAGTTTTATCATATCTTTAAAACTATATATTATACATATATCTTATTAAATACCCTTATATTATTCCAAAAATCACCAAATTTCACCAAAGGGTTATAATTATTATTACTAACCCATATACTTTCGGTATTTGCTAATCCACCACATATGTTTATCCAAAGTGTCACAAGGACATAATAACTATATATTATACATATATAGTTTATTTTAATTCCAAAATCAACCCAATAAATTCCTAAAAATTCCTAATAGCCTGGGTGTTTATAATACCATTATACACCCCTTATTTTCGGTAATAACTATATACCACATATGTTATAAATTGTTACAATTAAATACTTATCTTATAATAAAACCTTAAATAAGTTATCTAACTTATTTAATTTGGTCAAAACCTACCACATGGTCAAGGTTGACCACCTTAATATTTCCTTGACCATTAATTTCCATATAATACGGTTTGTACCCATACTTTTCAGAAATTACCATTTAACCCCAAAACTTTATAAAATCTTATAATTTTTATTTAAACCTCTAATTTTCGGCTTTATTATTATATGGCCCCCAAATTTAATTTAATTATGGTATAACCCCTAATTCCTTGCTGTAATATATATATATATATATACCTAAACTTAAATAAAACCTTACAAATACATAAATAAAATGGCCTAAAGTACATGGCCTTATTACAAACATTAGCTTATAAAATAAATTATACATAAATGCCCAAAAATGCATTAAACTCTCGGCCTTACAACCATCTTTTCCATATTTACCAATTTTCCACTTAATGTCTTAAATTTGACAATTATGTTAATTAATTACTTATATAAATTTACTAAACCATTCCTTAATCACCTAAGGTCATAATAAGACCTTAATAAACTTATTCACTCACGGCACATTTATATACATATGTATAAACACATATTAGTATACCGAGTGTAGGTTTAAGTGATTTATACCTTATTTTTGCCAAGATTAGGCCTTGTTTGGCCACGGCTGCTTGGAGATAAAATTTCCACAGCTAAGTTTACATGTTTTCAAACAGCAATTAAGGCATGATTAGTCTCCAAGCAAGATCTAACCATAAGAAGTGTTTTAAGGTATTTTCAAGGTAAAATTTACCTTAGAATAACAAGGCAAGCGCAAGTGCTCCTCGGCCTGTTTTTACAGTAGAAAAGAGCATCAAAAGAGCTACTAAAACCAAGCTTTAAACTGGTATAACTCAGATTAGAAGATGGCTAATTTTTACCTTGATTAAAATGCCAAAAATGGTGTTTTGGCTTGGATTTGGCTATTCCTTGAAGCTCTTGATATACCAACTGAATAACTATGTTAAGATGAAGATAATAAGGCTAGGAAACAAAACTTTCCAACCGGATTTGAACATAATCAAGATATAAGTGCTTAAAGCACATTTTTATACCTTAAGAACAAGATTAGATTTCTCCACCTTCTTCCCTTGTTACAGCCGAGATTCACCCTTCTTTTAACCTCCAAAACAACCTAGAAACATGGATGTAAATGGTTGATGCTTTGCTCCATGGAAAGAGGAAAGAAATGTGAAGAGAATGGACATAAAATGGCTTAATAAGCTTACCTATGTCAATTGTTGTTCTCTTCTGAACTTGGCATGTTCTCCACGGTTTAGAGAAGCAAAATAGAGGATGAAGAGCCTTGGTGTCGGCTGGGAATGAAGGCAAATGAGAGAGATAGGTCAAATTTGTCTTAAAGCACATTTTTGCTTTGTTTAATGTACTTAGTGTCTGATGAGTCACCATGGATGGGTGGCATCGATTATTGTAGGGGAAAGAGAGTATCTCTCACGTGGGGACTTAGTCAATCAAGGAGCCAAAGTTGAATATTTAGATTATTGTATAAGAAAGGTAAAAGTAGCTTCCTTAAATCATGGAATGGTGTTGAAAGCTTGTTCCTTGTGTTTGCAAATGGCGAAATCAGCATGGGAGATGGCCCCATGTGGCCGCCCAACATAGTCAAGACCAAGGGAGATGTGTTGACTTGTAATTTGATTTAGTAATTTAATGTTAATTTTGGGTACTATTCATTATTAAATGCCTAATTATTATTATTTTTGAAAACTTTGAATTAGGCATGCTAATATGATATAGTAGAATATATTAGCATATTTAAAGGTAATTATAACCTTTAAGCCCATTAAAAACCAATTTAGAAGGCAATTACACAAAAACGTGCTTTAAGGTGTTTTAGTGCATATTTTGTGTCGCAAGGTGTTTCTGAGCTTGGTTTTCTTTGAGAACTGTTTTGTTGTGTTCCTTACATGATATTTGATCTTAGTAATCCAATTTTATATGAAATAAGGTCATTATACCTTTAAGGTTTTCTTAGAGCACATTTTTGCCCTTCTTGACCTTGAAGCAAGAAAATGCTTGTTCTTTGTGTTGGAGTGTTTTCCAACAATTGTAATATGTTTAGTTATGTGTTAATAAGCTTAGGACAAAATTTTAGGTCCTAATAAGTTCATTTGGGTATTTATTTACCCTAAACAGTCAAAGGGTGCAATATCTTGCTTTGTATTGACCACTGTTGTTCTCAATTGACTTTCAAGGCATGTTTAGGCCTTAATTAATGTGATTAGATGTTTAATCCATGTTTTATTAGGTTGGGGTATTTCACAAGGCCCAAACCCGAAGCCCAAGGCCCAAACCCGAAGCCCAAGGTCCAAAACTATGGTCCAATCCTACATGATCCAAACCCATGACCCGTTTTCAATTCTAGCCCGAGTTCAATCCTTGCCTAATTCAAACCCACCTCTTCTTTAATCCGAGCCTAGATTCAATTCATCCGTTTCAAATTTATCTTGTAAATCCCGTATAACTCCAAAATTCAAAAACATTTCTCTTTATTTGGTCTTTAATTCAAAGGTCCTTTTTCTCAAAATTCAAACCAACATTTCATTCGAACTTCATCTAGTTTTCAAAAGAAGACATTTTGTGGAATTTTAAAGGAAAAACTCTTCTCACATCACAGCAAACTCTTCTCAAATGTAGAAAGTTCTTCTCACATACACAGAAAGTTTTCTCCTTAAACATTTCTCAAAATCAGTGTTTCTTCACCGAGAATTCCGAACAACTTCAAAAGTTTTCCAACTCAGTTTTTAACTCAAATAAACCGTTTTAGGGGATCAAGTAATGTCTAACCCCTTCAAAACATTTCCTCCATGGTTAGAACATCACTTGTCTTCCCTCCCAAAATGAAAATTTGAGGCGGGGCACTGGGGTCATAATCTCCTTTGTCGCAGTCCGGATCTCTTTAGGCGGGGCATTAGGGTGACAAACCTCCCCTAATTGCAGCCTAGAATTTTACAATGTGTGAGCCTCGATTTTAAACCCAATCCTATGTTGATTAAATTGATTAGGATCTAACCGGGTTTTAGGTCCACTTATAACCTAAGGTTAATAACTATGTCGTATAACAATGATTATTAAAACCTAAGCTAGCTCACTGGAACCTATTATGAGTCGCCACCTAATTTTAACCTAGATCAAATTAGGAAAGGAGAGTTCGGGTTCGGGGGCTTGATATTCGACTTAATTAGGGTTCAATTACTTTCATTACCCTTCCTAGGTCGTTTTTCCTCTACTTGGTTTATTTACGGCTTGTTACGAGTCGTTTTAACCTAAGTGTGCGAGCTTCCGTTTTTTTGTGTTTTTTAGCATTTTTTGACAGAAAATTAAAGTGAAATTAAAGATTCCTAAACTAGGGCTTCGGAGGCAGAATTAGGTCAAATTTTGTTTCTGTCCGTGGCTACGGACCTAATGTCCGAACCCACGGACCCTAGTTAACCTATGTGAACATAAAAGTCGAATTTAAACAGAAACGAGATTTTAAAAAGTCCGGGGCCACGGACAGGACGTCCGTGGGCCCGGACATGTTTTATAAAACCCTAAATTTTGAAAATAAAAATATCCCGCCACCGTCTGGGGGCGTCCGACTTACGGACTGGGAGTCCGGGACCCCGGACGTAGCGTCCGTGGGTGCGGACCGACCTCGGACGGCGGCGTTGAGGCTGTTCCCGGTGGTGTTTTTGGCTCAAAATTTATGGGTAGGTAGCCTGAAAGATTCTAAACACGTTAGTGATCAAAAGTTTACAATCTGAAGTCAAAATTAATGCGAAACTTAGCTAACAAGTTAGAAGGCAGAAACACAAACAAACCTTAATTCAGAAGCAAGGAAAAATCATTTCGGTTAGAAATTCCAACCAGAAGTGTATTTAGACCAGAGGAGTTAGAAAATTTGGTTTCTAACCTGTCTTGGTTTCGGATATCTGTTATTCCTTCACGTCGGGAATCTTTGAGAGCTTTGTTAATGGCCAATCCGGTTCGACTTTGACCCGAGCTTCTGACCTCTTCTTCCTTGTGTTGATATGCACATTTTGGTTCTGTTTTTTTAGTGTTTTGGTGCTTGGAATTTCAATAGAAGAAGAAAGAATGAGTTTTGGTGATTTTGGGGTGATTTCTGCAGTGTTTCGGTATTGATTTGAGGCTTGGAAGTGCAAAAACGTGGGAAGAAGGTTTGTGGCTGTGTTCTCTGACTTTGGAGGTGTTCTCCCCTGCCCTAGTTCGTTTTTGGGGGGTCCTTTTATAGAAAGAGCATGGTCAAATTGATAGAGCAAGATCTTTATCTAAAAGACTGATTTTGTGCTCTAAGGGAATCTGATTTTTTAGAATATGTTGCAAGCCGATAAAAATTATGAAAATTTAACTGAAGGTAAAGAATGATTTTTAGGAATTTTGAGAGTTGGAATCGGATTAGTTTGATAATTAATCGAATAGATAAAAATCTCACAATCTCGAATCTCACATAATTCATAACGTATTATTGGAAAGTCGAAATAACATAATTCCAACGCCATTATTCTCTAAAACTCATCCTCTATCTTGTGTTAAAAATTCATGACATTTTGTTTTGATTTCGGTATTTTCCAAAGGAGAGAGAAAATTGCAAAAATGATTGAATTTCTCTTTTAAATTTTGGGCTAAGGTTCTAAATGAGATAATTTCAGGTTTATGACTGTACGTAGTCATGCTAACCATGTGACAATTTTATTTTAATTTTGTAAACCTTTTCATTTCTATTTTGAGGCTATTTCATGTGTTAATTATTAAAGAAATTAGCTAATAATATGAATTAAAAGCTAAATTTCCAGAATAAATATTATCAGAAAACCATGAAATACCTTTCATAATGACTATGATATTTGGAAGTGTTTGGAGATAATGAACAAGTCATATGAAAATAGAAAATCCTGAGAATGTCCTTGGAAATTCTACATTGGTGCATTTTAACCACTTTGCCCTTTGTAACACGTATACCTTAGAGACTACTCCGGGGGGGGGGTTGAAATTTTGGGTATAACAGATTGCCCCCCGTCAACTAGGCTTTGTAATGAAGATGAAAAGACTAGTTGATGCCTGAGTGATACCCCAAATTTTTGGATCTCAAAAGACCCTACATGTAGATTGTGTCGAGCTATTCTAAGGTGCTGACTACCTATGAGTGAGAATGAAAATGAAAAGATGTCAAGCGATTCTAAGGTGTTGACTACCTAAAAACGAAATGATGAAATAAATGTCAAGCGATTCAAAGGCGTTGACTACCTAAAAATGAAATGATGAAGTAAAATGTCAATCGATTCTAAGGCGTTGACTACCTAAAAATGAAATGATGTCAAGCTATTCTAAGGCGTTGACTACCTGAAGATGATGAAAGCTAAATAATGTGTAGATGTAGGAATGCTGACATGCTGGCGATGCTAATGATGCTAATGATATTGATGATGTTGATGATGACGCTGATGATGCTGATGATATTGATGATGTTGATGATGATGCTGATGATGCTGATGATATTGATGATGTTGATGACGCTCGGATGCTTCTGGGGACCGAAACCCGTACCAATGCTCCTGGTTGGTATACTATGGGGACTTATTGCCTCTGCCCACCAACTGGGGTGCTGGGATAACTTCTAGATTACCAAGGGGACTTATTGCCACTGCCCACTAGTTGTTTCTCCCAAGAAGTTGACATGAAGATGGGGACTTATTGCCTCTGCCCCGCCAACTTAGATCACGCTCTGTCTCGTACTTGTCTCGCACTGAAGATGATACTAGGTCTCGTACTGGTCTCGCACTGGATGATGATGCTCGGTCTCACACTGATGAAGGTGATAGGCCTCGCACTGATGAAGGTGATAGGTCTCGCACTGATGAAGGTGATAGGTCTCGCACTGATGAAGATGCATGGTCTCGCACTGAAGTCTCGTACTAAACGGATGAAAAAAACTGGATTTCGCACTGATTCTGGGTCGCGCACTAAATGAAGATGTCTCGTACTAAAGTCTTGAAAATGATGGGTCTCGCACTAATGAAGATGGTGGGTCTCGAACTAAAAATGAGTTAGGAAGATAATGGTCTCGTGCAAATGATGAAAACTGATTACTGGAGTGCCAAACAGGGCAATGATGATAAGATGTATGCAATCAAAATATATGAAAGATACTCGTTCAAAACAGGAAACTGTTGGAAAAGGTGCCGAACTTGGCAATGTTGAGGTGTTATCCAAAAGTTGTAGAATGCAACTAAAGTGTTTGTTCGAAGCTTGCCCAAAACAAGGAACTGTTGAAAAATGTGCCAAACATGACAATGCTTGAGAAAAACCCTGCTGAAAAAGGAAAGTGAAATGATCATTTCCTAACTAAAAATTTCAAATCCGCAATTTGCTTCTTGAAAATGAACATGCCATTGGTGGAAGTGTGTGGTGTTGTTGTGGTGCTAAAGGCTTTCGCCGGTGTTCCAGATTTGTGATAGACCAGGGATTGGGTTGTGATTTATGATGGTGGTCAGGGTTATGATGGGCCTAATGTTTTTGTGGAGGTAAGGCCGATGATGGGCTTGAGAGTGTGTGTGTGGTGGTAAGGGCTTATGTGTGTATGGTGGTGTAAGCTTTGGGTTTCAATTGGTGTTGACATGGCAATTGTTGGAACCAACAATTGCCCCTAGTATTTTTCCTTAGGACAATCTGAGCTAGAGTTCATGGCAATCGATCGGAACGATCGATTGCCCCCAGTATTTTCTTTAATTAAACGTGCGAACAAGTCTCATCCTCACAGGGTCGAGGGTTATGCTTTGATGTGGTGCTTCCTATCCTACACTCGATGTGGTCGGTGTTTGCACTCATTTCTCGCTCATGGTCATAACTTCCAAACCATTCGATTTGATGTATTTACGCATTTGATCTGTTACTTTCACGTGATTGGACACACAACTATCAAGTCGGAAGTCTTTAAAGCTTATAACGTGGCCATAGGGTGTGATGAAAGACGACGGGATCATGGAGGGATATTTGAGGTATGTGGAGCTTAAATGGGTGACCAAAGCTGCAACTTGCGTCTTCTCTCGGATTCATCTTCATTGTCTTGAAGTCACCTGGCTGCTTCATGTTGACGTTATTTTCGAGCTTCTGGACCTGGACTTTTGGAGTTGTCCTATACACCATTTCTCTTTTTTGTCATTTGGACTTCTTCGAGGCACTTCGGGTTTGCCTTTTTGTTTTATCCTTTATTGACTTTGCCTTCGGGTTCTTGTGTTTCCCGGTTTTAGGCTTCGTGAGCTGTTTTGATGTGAGATCTATTGATCCTGTGTCATTCTGGGACCATTTGTGGATCGCTTCGTCATGCTGATTGCGGCATTGCTTCTTTGGACTGATGAGAATGTTATCTGAGAGTCGGGATCCTCGCTTCCTTTGGTCACCGGGTCGGACATTCATCATTGGCTGGGTTATTTTGTGGAGCTCATAATATCGAAAAGGGATATACGAAAGGCTCAACGGGGGTGCCTAGGGTTTAATGATAGGGTTTACAAACTTTTGGCTATGTGGTGCTGTACCTAGGTGCTTCGTCATTCCTGATAGTTGTGTATCCGTTCCTTGTTACTTTTCGCAGGTCTAAGAGTAAATTTACAAATTATCTCCTTCGGTCAGAGTTATGCCATTTACCTCACCTTTGAATGTGGTCTCACAGAGTCGTGTAAAAATGACACGCTCGTTCGCTCATGGTTTTTCCGCTCAAGACACTCTCGCGAGATTTTCACTTGGGAACTCGTTCACACATTTAAACAAAAGATGACGAACTTAAACTTAGATTGCCCCCAGTATTGATTTGGGGCTTGCGACAACAATTTGATAGATGTGGACTTTGAACCTCTTTGTGGGTTGTTTGGATATTTGGGGTGAGTTGTAGTGTTTGGTTAGGCATGTTCAAATTTTAGAAACAAGAGACAAGCCGTTCCATTGCATAGTCAGAAAATGATTGCTTCGTGATCCTTTTCCTTAAAAAACAATTTTGTTTTTTTTTCGATGAATGAAAAATGGTTTGTACAGGAATTGTGAAAATGGAACTATGATTTTATTTATGAATCATGAAAGAAACGTAAAGATTACAATCTGAGGTGACTGAAAACTAACTAATAAGCTACTAGGAAAACTTGAAGATGCAAGAAAACGATCTGCACACTTAGAAAAATTGGACTCCTTGCTCGAGGAGGTCTTGAATCTTGTGCTTCAATGCTCGGCAATTGTCAGCATAATGGCCAGGCAACTGATGGTAGTGGCAGAATTGATTGAGATGCCTCCCCAAATGAGTGGTTCCTGGCCGAGGGGCCAGGGGCTGTAGCAGGTTTCTCTTCTGAAGCTCTTCAAACGCCTGACTTGGTGCTCGGCCAATGTTGGTGAATTCCCTTTGCGATGAGTCTCGGCGTGGTAAGGGTACTGTCCTAAGGTTTTGATGCGGAGATCTAGGTCGTTGAACCATATTCACTTCTGGGAAACTGCTTTGAGCGCAAGCTACTGTCTGAAGATAAGCCTTTTCTGGTCCTGGCTTAGATAATTTGGAGCCACTGCCGGAGTTTCTTGAGCACTCGAGCTCCAAACCTTCCTTATGAATCCTTTCCTCTAGAATACCGACTTGTCCCATCAACATGTCCAAACTCGGAAAGTACATAAATTTTAGCTCATGGTTGTGTTGTTTTCGCATGTTCTCAATTATCATGCGGATTTGCTCCTGCTCGTCCATTCTGGTAGGCATGGCTGCAGCCTTTCTCCTCCAACGCTTGATGAAGTCAGACATGGACTCACCATCTTTCTGTCGAGTTCCTGCCAGATCGATTCTGGTGACCTCGAGGTTCCTAGCATACTCGAAATGATTTAGGAAAGCCTCGCAAACCTCCTCGTAGGTTTTGGTATTCATCTTCTGAGTGAGATACCAACGCTGAGGAGTCTCGTCTAGATAGCGTGCGAAAACTTTGGCTTTTTGCATGTCATTGAGCCCCAAGATGGACATTTCCCGGTCGAACATAGCCAAGTGAATCTGTGGATCCGAGGAACCCTTGTACAAAGCGAGTAGGTAGCTTCAGCTTTAGGGGAAGATCAACTTCAGGATACGACGCCGTGGAGAAATAATCGAAGCCAGCTGGTTTGTTGGCTTTCTCTATGCGCTCAATCCTCTTCAAAACCCTTTTGACCTCTGCAGCTAGTTGGTTGTCAGGAACATCCTTCCCCATACTTGTTTGAGGATCTTGGGCCCTAACAGAGTCAATCTCGATGTAACTACGATTAAGATTTTCATCCACAAGCTTTTCCAGAGTGTGCTGATTTGTCTCCTGGAGATTAGCCTTACTCCTCAATTCCTCGACAATGGACTCCAAGACCTTGCACCTTTGCAGCACAGCGGCCAACTGGGCCTCGGTGTTGACCGGATTTCCTTCTTCCGCCATATCTGGATTCGGGCTTGCCTGTTTCCAAAAGTCCATTATTAGCTAACAAGAGGAAGTGGGTTGAAAGACACTAAGGTGAGAATGACACTTCACAAGGTAGATCGAAACAGGCTTAGGCTGAAAGCAAGTGGGCCAGGATACCCAGAAAATGAGGTGTTTGGGCTGAAGTATCTTTCAGACTATGAGCTGGAATTTGGACTGAAATCTACACAGATGGCTTTGATTGGGCCTGAGAGGTGACACCTAGATCTAGGGTTTTGGGTTAGGGTCATGATAAGAAGTCTACCTAGACTGGAATGAGTCCTTGGGCCGGAATGTATTTGGGCCTGAAGTAAAGCGCATGCGCTGGAATGGTCCCTAAATCACGAATGGGCCTAACTTTCTTTGGGTCAGAGAAGATGGTTGCCAAGCCAAAGAAGGTTTTATTTTCAGGACTTGTGAGTAATTTCAAGTTCAGGTGAATTTCTTTTTTTATGGGCCAAGACCTAATTGGATAATTCAAATTGGGCCAGAAGAGAAATCACCTAAATCTAAACTTTTGGGCCGAAGCCCGAACAAATAACTCACACATTCAAATCAAGCAAGGCCTTTGGGCCGCACACGATAAAGTTGCGATATCGGGTTGGGCTGAGTTGATGTAGGAAAAGTTCCTATCAATTTCTAGGCTGGGTAGTGGGCCGATCATGCAGGTAAACAAGGCCCACACAAATTCAACATGTCCTCCCTTGACGTTAAAATCAAACCGGGTATGGATCGATCCGGAGAGGTGCTTGGGGCATGGGCCCAGGTCGCCACAAAGGAATAGGGCTTGCATGCTATTCTCTTTGGGCTTCCCCACTTTTTTCACATCACCTGAAGGTGTGCGTCTACGGTCGGGTCTTTGACTGACCAAACAATGGGCTAGGTAAGGGCACTGCCAGGAAAATGCTTGGGGCTGAAGCCCAGGTATTAAGGGGGTGTGGTTAGACGACACCCTCCTCTTTCCCCCACTTATTCACATCACCTAAAAGGTGTGAGTCCCTGACAGGGGACCCTCAAACGGGTCCCAGAGTGAAATCGGTTTGTGTGGACCCTCGCTCTCATATGATGCAAAGGTGCATGGAGTTAAAGTGCGCATAAAGGTAAACAAACAATGTAATAAAAGCCATAAATAAACATTTTTTCAAGTTAAGCCCTCTTTCTTAAAATTAAACAAGTTAATATTAAGAGTTTGTCCCCAGCAGAGTCGCCAGTCTGTGAGCCTCGATTTTAAACCCTATCCTATGTTGATTAAATTGATTAGGATCTAACCGGGTTTTAGGTCCACTTATAACCTAAGGTTAATAACTATGTCGTATAACAATGATTATTAAAACCTAAGCTAGCTCACTGGAACCTATTATGAGTCGCCACCTAATTTTAACCTAGATCAAATTAGGAAAGGAGAGTTCGGGTTCGGGGGCTTGATATTCGACTTAATTAGGGTTCAATTACTTTCATTACCCTTCCTAGGTCGTTTTTCCTCTACTTGGTTTATTTACGGCTTGTTACGAGTCGTTTTAACCTAAGTGCGAGCTTCGTTTTTTTGTGTTTTTTAGCATTTTTTGACAGAAAATTAAAGTGAAATTAAAGATTCCTAAACTAGGGCTTCGGAGGCAGAATTAGGTCAAATTTTGTTTCTGTCCGTGGCTACGGACCTAATGTCCGAACCCACGGACCCTAGTTAACCTATGTGAACATAAAAGTCGAATTTAAACAGAAACGAGATTTTGAAAAGTCCGGGGCCACGGACAGGACGTCCGTGGGCCCGGACATGTTTTATAAAACCCTAAATTTTGAAAATAAAAATATCCCGCCACCGGGGGGGCCCGGCTTACGGACTGGGAGTCCGGGACCCCGGACGTAGCGTCCGTGGGTGCGGACCGACCTCGGACGGCGGCGTTGAGGCTGTTCCCGGTGGTGTTTTTGGCTCAAAATTTATGGGTAGGTAGCCTGAAAGATTCTAAACACGTTAGTGATCAAAAGTTTACAATTTGAAGTCAAAATTAATGCGAAACTTAGCTAACAAGTTAGAAGGCAGAAACACAACAAACCTTAATTCAGAAGCAAGGAAAAATCAATTCGGTTAGAAATTTCAACCAGAAGTGTATTTAGACCAGAGGAGTTAGAAAATTTGGTTTCTAACCTGTCTTGGTTTCGGATATCTGTTATTCCTTCACGTCGGGAATCTTTGAGAGCTTTGTTAATGGCCAATCCGGTTCGACTTTGACCCGAGCTTCTGACCTCTTCTTCCTTGTGTTGATATGCACGTTTTGGTTCTGTTTTTTTAGTGTTTTGGTGCTTGGAATTTCAATAGAAGAAGAAAGGATGAGTTTCGGTGATTTTGGGGTGATTTCTGCAGTGTTTCGGTATTGATTTGAGGCTTGGAAGTGCAAAAACGTGGGAAGAAGGTTTGTGGCTGTGTTCTCTGACTTTGGAGGTGTTCTCCCCTGCCCTAGTTCGTTTTTGGGGGGTCCTTTTATAGAAAGAGCATGGTCAAATTGATAGAGCAAGATCTTAATCTAAAAGACTGATTTTGTGCTCTAAGGGAATCTGATTTTTTAGAATATGTTGCAAGCTGATAAAAATTATGAAAATTTAACTGAAGGTAAAGAATGATTTTTAGGAATTTTGAGAGTTGGAATCGGATTAGTTTGATAAATAATCGAATAAATAAAAATCTCACAATCTCGAATCTCACATAATTCATAACTTATTATTGGAAAGTCGAAATAATGGAATTCCAACGCCATTATTCTCTAAAAATCATCCTCTATCTTTTTTTTAAAAATTCATGACATTTTGTTTTGATTTCGGTATTTTCCAAAGGAGAGAGAAAATTGCAAAAATGATTGAATTTCTCTTTTAAATTTTGGGCTAAGGTTCCAAATGAGATAATTTCAGGTTTATGACTGTATGTAGTCATGCTAACCATGTGACAATTTTATTTTAATTTTGGAAACCTTTTAATTTCTATTTTGAGGCTATTTCATGTGTTAATTATTAAAGAAATTAGCTTATAATATGAATTAAAAGCTAAATTTCCAGAATAAATATTATCAGAAAACCATGAAATACCTTTCACAATGACTGATATTTGGAAGTGTTTGGAGATAATGAACAAGTCATATGAAAATAGAAAATCCCGAGAATGTCCTTGGAAAATCCTACATTGGTGCATTTTGACCACTTTGCCCTTTGTAACACGTATACCTTAGAGACTACTCCGGGGGAGGGGGGGTTGAAATTTTGGGTATAACACAATGCTGGGTGCTAGGGAAGTAACGACCTTCGTAGTTGCAGCCGGGAATTTAGAATCGTCTAACTCCCTTCCGCTCGATTTCAATGTTTTGGTTTTCAACTTTTTAAAACCCGGGAATTAGAGACGTTATTAGGGTTTGACCGAGAACATCTTATTCATGGTGTTTCTCTATGAATCATATTTTTCGACATAAATTAATTGCCCCATCTTTCGAGCCTCGACACTTACCATTAGTTGAGTGTCGTGTTCGAGAAGGTACATAGGGTAATCCCATGGGATTATCCACCCTTTTATAACAAAAATTGATTTTTCGGTTATAGAAAACTTTAAGAGAGACAATTCTGAATAAAACAATCCAACCCTTCCATTAGAGCCTCAGGACACATGAACACTTCTTAATCCTTCCCTGAACAAACTCCAAGTCATATGGGAACTCCAATTCCCGAGTACTCCTGAACAACCTTAGTCATTTGGAACCTGAAACATCTTCAAAATTCGAGTACCTGAAAACCGAATATCCTCTTCTCCCCCCCGTCATCTCGAAAACCTGAACTTTTCTTTAACACCTTTGGCTTCACAAAACGCCTCAAAAGCTAACCACTTTCGAAATTTGAGCCCCTCAAACCTGGGAAGCTCTTCAACTCCCAACAAATGATCCAAACATCCCTCAACTCCAGAAGAATGACCAAAGTGCCCTTAACCCCATAAAAGCCGAGACAAACTCAAACCCCTCGAAAATAATCAAAGCCTCTCAACACTTTGACCAATCCCACGAACCGATATTTCGAGACCAGCCTATTTCCTCAAACTCGTCAAAATCATCAACTCCTCAATTCACTCTTAATCCTATCCTTTGGCTTTAATTAAATCTCTCTATTAAGGCTTTGAAAGAGGGCAATCCTGACAATTGGAGACCGAGATTTCCTCGGGCACCAATCCAAAGTCATGGTCGTTGCCACTTTTAAGGGGTGTAACCTAGTGCGAACCCACACAGAATCTCTAGTATGACCGGATAAACCCCATCCATAGGCAATAAATCCTCAGAGTCAATTAACGGTTCTTAGAACCCTTCTCCTCCCTTCCTAGTTCCTTAGGCCAAACTAGGTGGCGACTCTAGTCAATTCCGCCCTTAGGGCATAAGTCCGCGTGGAGCCCATCGAGAGCGGGTGTAGTGCACACTTGCACTCCCTTTTAAGCTTTCTGGTAAAGACGGACGATTTACTAGGTATTTGAGGGATCTAAGAATAACGGGTTTTCACCCTCCACAGAATGACATTTTAGGATCTAGGCTTTTCAGTCATACCACATTTACATAGACCTCCCCTCATACCAAAAAATCACCCTCCACAGAATGGCGACTCTGCTGGGGAAAACTTCAGTAAGTTTTTCTCGTAAACTTGGTCAAGGAAGACTGAACTCCATCAAAATTGTCAGGATTTCCCCACTTCTTTCAAAACCTTCAAGAGATTCTTTTCAAAGCCTTTAGGATTATTCTACTCCACACTTAGAGTGTGTATCTGATGAGGACAGATAGGACTTGATAGATCCTCAACAAACATGATAACAATTGGGTTAATGATTAGCTCACGATTAGAAAAAGACACTTAGGATTGAATGAAGCTAACTTCCCTATAGGTTATTAAAGAACCAATTTGGAATCACTTTCAAGATAAAACTCTTAACAAATAGGATGATACTGACTTCATCGCTTTTATATTTATGTTATGATTGTGGGGTGCATTGGGAGGGTAGCTTAGGACATGCATTCCTCTGTGTCACCCGATTTATCCACAAGTCACGGAATCCTGACCGGTCCACGGTTGATTTCCCATGAGCTGGGGCATTCATACAAATGGCTAAAACCCACGGGGCAAGATGGTCATCGACCTACGCCCTGCAGGCTCATGATCCAAAAATACCCTCCATTATCCGAGTCTAAGCCAGCATATAGCGAACCATGAGCCTTCAGTGTCCAGCTGCCTGATCCGGTGTCTAGGATGGGTTTTACGGAGAGTCACCCTCTTGTATGCCGCCTATCTGACCACCCTTTTGCCTCACCCTGAAGATTGCATGGGCTCAGTTCTACATTGTTCCTCTGCACCACAGGTGTCCCTAAAGCCCAATGTAACGCTACACGTCCATAGAGGATCTCGTATTTACCGGATACCCGTACATGGCACAACGTAGTCAGTGAGTAATTTGGACTTTATACACACCTGACCGTGCAGATGACAAGAGACCCATTCCCATGCAGTACTTCCCCGAGTTTCTCGAAAAGTGGGGTGTTGTTGGATCATCACTGGCCTTGGCGTATATTTCCTTATCACTTCGGGTGTCCTGACCCTTCGAACTTACTCACTCAATGAGGGGCCTTCTTTATAACGTGCCCCACAAAGGGCACAGCAGAGAAAAACCCCGAGAGATGACAGTGAAGGGACGATGGTTTCCCCGGTGAGACGAAATCATAATTGACCTGGAAAGTGATTATCCCAACATTAACACTTACAGCTCCACATAAAAAACAGCCACAATGTAATTTCTGTACGCTAAGCGTTTACACAAAATCATCTTGTCAAAAGTTGTTCGGAATTTTTCCTTTACAAATGAAAGACTTTCAAAACATTTGAAATTCCTCAAAGAGCTTATCATTCAATATTTCTTCTGCCAAGGTGTTTTTCCAAACCTCTTTTCAAAGATAGTAACATTTCTTTCAAAAAACTCTTTTCAAAATCGGTTTTCAAATCTTCCTCCATCTCTCAGAGTAATGGTAATGCTATTAATTGCTAAATTGCCTCCCCTATTCTAACCTTTCACTTCCCCTCCTTTTATTTCCTCTTTCGCTACCCTTTTTTGCAGGGGTAATCATGTTCATCAGATTGGTACTAGTACCCGGAGAGGAAAAGAAATGCCGAAGGGTCTAAAGGGAATCAGGGGAAGGATCCACATCTAGAATGCCAGCACAGCCATCCCCTTACCAGCAAGAGATGAACGAGGAGAAAGATTTTGCCATAGAGCTTCTCAATTTGTGCATAGAGATGAAGGACACATGTAAACCTCTCTTGTCCGGATTAGCTCACATATGCAAAGTCGACATGTTCTATGAAGCACTATTTGAGTCAGCCAGCTACTGGGATTCGACTGACCATCTATACCGCTTCAACCTGGAGGAGTTGGTCATACTACCCGCTGAGATGGATACCTTCCTTAAAATACAGCCCCATCAGAAGATGTCGGCCATCCCCATTGACCGAAGCTTAACCCCCAAATTTGCCTCCAGATTCCTGGAGGTGAGCCCAGAGGATGTCGAGAATTTTGGTAACATGGGTCTAAGCCTACGGGATCTCTTGAGCAAGTTCTACAGACCCTATGTTCCAAGGGAGACTCGACGACGTGTGTTAGATCTTTGCCTCATGGGTCTCTACCTTTTCAGATAGAGAGGTCTGAGGATGAATCCCAGGGTAATTTACTTGTTGGAGGCTTTCGAGAGAGGTTGCATTATCGGAACATTGGGGGTAGCAGAAATAGTATGATCCTTAGACCGATGGAAAGAAATCGGGGTCGCCGAGACATTCTTCATGGGAAGCCCTCTACTTGTGTAGATATGGTTACTCGACCACCTATGGGTATTGCCTCTATCTTCTACATATGTAAGAGTCAATATGGATTCGTACATGATGGCAAGGAAGCGGGAAAAGAAACCAGAGGAGGGGTGGAAAGCCTTCTTTCGAGACATTGTTAGTTACAGACAGATCATATGGGTCATCAAAGATTGGGATGTTCGTGGAGGGGCCGTCCAGTCAGCAGGCAATAATGGTTTAATCCTCATAGGCCTTGAAAGATTTGTCACTATTTATCCACAGAGAGGAATGCGTCAGTTCGGTCGTGAACAGATCATCCCAGCAGCAAACGAGATAGGCTTCAGAAACCATCGATACAATGATGCTATGGCCAACTACCTCGTCCAGGCATACACCTCTGGGATGAAATGGGCCATTCTGGATATTGATCCTTACTACATGAGCTTGAGCCCTAGATACTTCACATGGTTAGGGCGTAGAATTGACAGATTGGTGCCTCATGCCTACTCCTTAGATCATACGATGATTGAGCAAGACCCTCGCCTCCCGATCGTCGAAAGCCTACAGCCCCCAGATTACGATCCTGCGTAGAAGAAAAAGGAAAAGAAAAAGCTGCAGAAGAAGGAAAAGAAGAAGCTGAAGCGTCAGCAGGCCGCGAAGTGATCGGGGCCTATCATGCTTCCCCTTTTATTCTGATCATGGTCTACTCCTTTTTCCTAACCATGTAATTTGCTATTAGTATTTTACTCTATCGGTAGCTATTGACCCCTAATTTCCCCCTTTTTTATTTTGATCATGATGTAACCCTGGAAATGCGCATATGTAATGATATTATGCTTTATCTAGTAAACATTCTGTCTCCCCTTTTGATTTAGATGTAATTCCCCCCTCTTGGTTATGAAGGATCGACTATGTAATGTTTCTCTTTAAACTAATATCATGTTTCCCCTGTGGATCTGAATGTAACTCCCTATTTCCCACAATATTGCAATTGCGGTTAAGTGATGATAGCATAACCGTTGTTCTGGAGATGGAACCGGCTCGTGCGTCTTTCCCCTTTATCATTTTCATAAAAGAGTTCAACCGTTATCATACGTCTTTACACAACACCGGGGACGACCCCTCCTCCCTCTTCCCCTCTCTCATCTTTTTAACTTGCTTTCATACTGACATTTTACACGTATTCTGTATTCCCCGGGTATCGCAGAAAAGCATAAACATAAGGAGTCTTCTTCCAATCTCTCAACATTACTCGACTTTGAAAGAGGGACTCTAGAGGTAGGTTGGCCAGCGATACCGTGACCGAAACTTCATCAGAGACCATGGACCCAAGCTTGATTAATCCAACTGCCTCGGAAGGTGTCCCAACCATCTCGGCCGTTGAGGCGAGTGCGAGTGCAGTCATAGGAGCTAGCGGCAGTAGCTTGCGTCTTCCTGATCCAAGTGTTCTCTACCGTATGCTGGAACAGTCCACGAGGAATGAGAACATGCTGAAACAGACCGTTGAGAGGCTAGAAGAGGACCTGCGCCAAGAGAGGGCAGCCAAAGGAAAGGACCCATACCTTACTGACCCTGATGATGATTATGTTGATGACTCCCCACACCCCAACTGATGCTGGAGCAATCAAAACCCTATGTTCAACACCACTATACCACAACCGATCATAGGGAAAGAACGTACCATCATTCACCCAGTGACCACAACGTTCCAAACAGCTGACCTACTTTCAGGAGCACCCATGCCACCTCCAATCCTGACCACGTTTCCTACAGTACCAACCACCTTCCCCAGACTACCACCGTTCCCACCCACTGGAGCCACTGCCCAAACAGCCCATCTATATCAAGCCAAACAATCAGAACTCATTCATCCTAACTCACCACACCCTGACACCATTCAACTCAATCCATACCAGTACACCACCCCCGGACATGCTGTCCGTTTTGAGGAAGCAATTCCCCAGACCCAACTGTTACCACAACCGTCTAACCATTTGATTCATGGTTACAACCAAGCCCCACCTGCTGAGTACCTTCCACTTGACCTCAGTCAAATGAAGAAATCCCTAAAAGAAGAGCTACTAGCAGAGATGCAGCTCAGGGAGAGAGCCATGATGTTGGGTTTTCGTCATTTCCAACTGAAGCCAAACTCCAAGTTGCCCGAGAATCTAAAACTGCCAGAAATCTCTAAATACTCTAGGAAAGGGGACCCTAGACACCATCTCGCCCAGCTTGACCGGGTCATGACTATGTATGGGCTAGATGATGAAATGAAGATAATCTGTTTCCCCAGTTATCTCGAAGGGTCGGCCCAAACATGGGTGTCAAGAATGGACTTCTCGGGGAAAAAGTTGGAAGAGGTCTACCAAGCTTTCGTGGAGCAGTACAGTTATAACACTCACTTAGGGGTCACCCAGAGAGACCTAGAGACCATGAGACCAAGAAATCACGAGACAATGATGGAATTCATCACTAGGTGGAGAGAGAAGGCGGGCCAGATGTTAGACTGCCCCAGTGAAGGTGAGCAAATCAGAATCATCATTGATTGTCTAGAAAATCCTTACTCGGATCACCTCAAATCCTTGGGGATTTGTGATTTCAGGCATTTGAAAGCAGCTGCCACGGCCGCAGAAGAACTAGCCCTAGCTGGAAAGTTGAAAGGCCTAAATTTCCAGGGATCATTTCCCCGACAGTCAAACTACCAAAACAAGCAGCCTAAGACAAACACAGGCAGTAAGTTTGTTCCTACCCCGTCAACCATTCAATCCCAACCGCCAGTGTTTCAAGCCCAAGTTAGTGGGTCAACTTCAAACTATTCTACAACTCCACCACCGAGCAGTTACCAATCCCAGCCAAAGAGAAATTACACAAGTCTAGGAATGCCGATGGGTAAAGCCTATCAGAAGTTGAAGAAGAGTGGATTCCTACTGAGACACCCGAATCCAAAACCTGGAGTCACTCAGATGGGACTTGACCTCAACAGCCTATGTGAATATCACATGATCAAGGGACATAGCACGGATAATTGTCGGGCCTTGCGGCATGCCATTCAAGACTTGATCGATGCTAGGGAGGTGGAATTCCCGAAAACTAATCCGAACACTCAGAACAACTCTATCCCCAGACATGTGAATATGTTGAGCTTGATGGGGGAAGGAGAAGAAGAGTCAGATGTTAGCAAAATCATTAGGATCCATGCCATCGAGAATTTCTCTGAGCCAGGCAACCAGAGCACACCCCCTCCGATCATGCTATCTCCGGAGCTAGACGCCTTCCGAGTTCGTTGTCCAGAAATTCAGCATGATATTCAACCGCAGATGCATGAATATCTATCTAGGACACATGAGATACGAGCCACCGTTGAGCGTCTGGTAGGACAAAGAAGGGTGTCTATAATCACCCTATTGATAGTAGGACGACAAATAGAAAAGAACCTTGAGTTACTCGTGGGACTGAATTTTGAAGCACGAGAGCTCTATAACACTATGAAAGCATTGGAAGTGGTAGAAGCTTGGTGCCGACAGAAGATTGTCGAAAGGCGAGGAAGGAGAATCTCTGAGTGCAATGTCATCATGATCACCGACGAAGATGAAAATCCACTGACTATAACCCCTCTTAAAGTACCATTTCTGATAGTAGAGGAGAACAAACCTAATGAAGGCTTGGAAAAAATCAATCACTTAACCCGTTCAGGAAGTCATTTCAAACCCACTGAACTCACAGAGGAGCCAGAAACACTGCAATAGAAGGTCCATGACCTTACCTTGAATGAACCTGAAAACAAGTTGGTGGGAGAAGAAGAGCTGTTGAGAAAATTGAAGACAACCAGGATACCCATCACAATCTGGTTTCTGCTGACAATTTCAGAAGAGCATAAAGATGCAGTAGCTCGGCACTTGAAAATGGATAAGAAGCGGCCGGCGTTGGTTGAAAACATCATAGCTCACCTATCCCGGACTCTGGACCTCTCCATAACGTTCACCGACGATGAGATCCCTCGTTAGGCGGGAAAGGCCCTCTACATAACTGTGAAGGCTGAAGGATTCCAGGTTCCCAAGACTTTGATTGATGATGGGGCTGAGGTGAATGTCTGCCTGCTCCGATTAGCCCGTCATATGGGACTCAACAACATCAAGCCGGTGGACATGACGTTGAGTGCCTATGACAATAGCCATAGAAAGGTTTTGGGAACCCTCTCACTGCGGATCTTCATTGAGGATGTCTCCCTGACCATCGAAGCAATGGTCATAGACATATCCTCCACTTTCAACCTTCTGCTGGGGCGGGAGTTCATCAATCAGATCAAAGGAGTCCCCTCATTCGTCTATCAGAAGCTAAAGTTCAAACACGGGGGACGAATCGTGGAGGTTTTGGGAGAGGCCAGAGCTGAGTCCCCACTATTTGAGATTAATACACCGGGGGGTCGAGAGTTGATGCTCGGGGGCTTCACAGTGGCGAGGCCACATTCACAGGTAAGTCAAACTTCTTCCATCACTCCTCTCTACTTCGACCCTAGTGTTTATAGCCCCGCATCGCAACATATGATGTCTCAGATGGGCTATAAACAGGGGAGCGGACTGGGCAAGGAAATGCAGGGCATGGCAGAGCCACTAACAGCATACATTGGAGGTCTAGGAGCCGGGTTAGGATTTACGGAATTGCCAGGTATGATGTTGATAGATTCTCATGTAAGAATTCCCGCAGATTCTTTCTTACCAGTTAACCTTGAATCATATGTATCTGTGAGTTGTGATAAGCAGAAAGCTGCTCACGCTCAGGGAAATCAGGAGAAAATGGAGTGGGAGAGCTGGTGGACCACTTAATTCTCCCTCAACTCATGCCTTGAAGACCATGACGACAAGGGATGCAACCAAGGAATGCCCGACTATGTAGCGGAGAGCAGTGTCACGACCAAACCAGTCATCAAGGACCCCGCACCCTCGGTAGATGGCCATGGAGTGTGTCTTGTCGTCTATCATAAGAGATAGGAGCTGATTTCCCAAGAACCATACTCAATCAGTCTAGTTGATAGTGATAGTAGTAGCAGTAGTGATAGCAGTAGTTCTTGTAGCGCTGATGATGAGAGTGGTATCTGTCTTAATTTCAATGAAGAAGAAAGAGTGGGGGACCACCATTTATTTCCCGCTGTAAAAATGGTGGCAATTTTATAACAATCATTGAGTTACCCAGCTCTTTCAATATTAATGAAAGTTCAGTTTATTCAGAAAATTCATCTCTTTTGTCACTTAATTCAATGCAAAACTATGAGGCTGGAGAAGAAGAATATGACAAGGAGAATATGCCTGCCACAGAACAATATTCTACCCACACTCAGATTGTAGAGGACACTGTAGCAATAAATATCGGAACACTTGATAACCCCAAAACTTTGCAAGTTGGTTTGGGTCTGAGTGAAACAGAGAAACGGGACCTGACTTCTCTGCTAACTGAATATGTCGATGTTTTTGCTTTGAGCTACGCAGACATGCCAGGAATTGACCCCGACATTGTCCAACACCGAATACCGTTGTATCCTAATACCAAACCTAAGAAACAACGTTTAAAAATGATGAAACCCGAGCATCAACTGAAAGTGAAGGAAGAAGATGAAAAGTTGTTACGTGTTGGCTTTATTCGGGTCGTCAATTACCCCGATTGGCTAGCCAATATCGTAGCCGTCCCAAACAAAAATGGAAAGGTGCGAGTGTGTATTGACTTTCGGGACTTAAACGAGGCCAGCCCCAAAGACAGCTTTCCCTTACCCCACATTGATATCCTTGTTGATAATACTACCCAACATGCACTACTGTCGTTCATGGACGGGTTTTCAAGTTACAATCAGATCCGGATGGCCGTTGAAGACCAAGAAAAAACGTCTTTTATTACACAATGGGGAACCTTTTGTTACGTGAACATGCCCTTTGGCTTGAAAAATGCCGGAGCCACGTATCAAAGAGCTGCCACTACCTTATTGCATGATATGATTCATAAGGAAGTGGAGGTATACATAGACGACATGATTGTCAAAGCAGCCCAACGGGAGGACCACTTGATAAACCTGAGAATGTTCTTTGATCGGATGCGGAAATACCAGATGATGCTAAACCCCGAGAAATGTACATTCGGAGTGACCGGAGGAAAGCTTTTGGGCTTCATGATCACTACCCGAGGAATCAAGGTAGACCCAGATAAGCTAAAGGCCATTCAAGAAATGCCTCCTCCAAAGACCGAAAAAGAAATCAGAGGTTTCCTAGGCATAATTCAGTACATCAGAAGATTCATCATGCAGCTAACCGAGACCTGTGAGCCTATCTTCCGGCTGTTGAAGAAAGATGCGTCTAAGGTCTGGAATGAACAGTGTCAGGAAGCCTTTGAAAAGATAAAAACATATTTGCAAAATCGGCCTGTTTTGGTACCGCCCAGGAGGGTAAGCCAATGATTCTTTACTTGACAGCTCAGGAAACATCCATGGGCGCCATGCTAGCCCAAGAGCAAGGATCCCCACCGCGTGAAAAGTCGATTTACCATATCAGCAAGAAATGGGTCGATGCAGAAACGCAATACTCTGACATCCACAAATTCTATGCTGCTTTGGTCTGGGCTACGAAGAAGCTAAGTCACTACTTGTTAGGGTAAGAGGTTCATCTGATCGCACGCATGAACCCTATAAAGTACCTTTTGGAAAAGCCAATTCTGGACGGTCGCTTATCCAGATGGTCCCTATTATTGTCTGAATTTGATATCACTTTTAAAATTCAGAAATCAATCAAAAGGAGTGCCATAGCTGAACATCAAGAAGAATGCCCTGTAGCATCCAAGTTCTTCGGAAACGATGATTTCCCAGACGAACAAATCATGACATTACGGAAAACTCGTTGGAGGTTGTACTTCGACGGTGCCGTCAACCATAAGGGTCAAGGGGCCGGAATCTTGCTGATCCATCCTGAGGGATATTTGCTTCCAGCTGCGGTAAAAATCAATTACCCAGTCACTAATAACATGGCAGAATACGAAGCCTGCATCCTAGGACTTGAAATGGCGTTAGAACTGCAAGTGGAGGAGTTAGAGGTCTTTGGCGACTCTAATCTCATTATTTCGCAGGTAAACCAGACTTGGGAGATCAGAGAAGAACGGTTGATCCCCTACCATGACTACCTTTCACATCTAATCACCTACTTTCGAAACGTAACTTTCAAGCATGTGAACCGGAGCCAGAACATCTTTGCAGACTCTTTAGCCTCCCTAGCTTCAGTAGTCGAAGTGCTAAGCGGCTCATTATACTTTCCCTTATGGGTAACTATGACCAATGTACCCTCGTTTGAAATTAGAGCCATCGAAGCAGAAGAAACCGGAGATGAGTGGTTCGTAGACATTGAGAACTTTCTCAGGAAAGGTGAGTATCCACCAGAAGCCATTAAGCAGGACCGCATTGCTCTGGGAAGAATGCCAAATCAATATGTGATCTGCGGAACCAGGGTCTATAAGAGAATGCCGAACGGGGTCCAACACTTATGTGTGACCAGAAGAGAGGCTGACAAGATCATCGAGGATGTCCACGAGGGAGTATGTGGGACCCATGCTGGAGGACATTCTCTATCCCAAAAAATTCTCAGACTAGGGTACTACTGGACAACAATGGAAGCCGATTGTCACGAATTCGTGAAAAAGTGCGCCAAGTGTCAGACCCATGCTAACTTGCAACACCTGCCTCCCCTACCCCTGACAGCCATGGCGGCTCCTTGCCCGTTCTCTATATGGGGAATCAACATCATTGGTGAAATCCATCCCAAAGCTTCAAATGGACACCGCTACATCCTTGTGGCGATAAAGTATTTCAGCAAATGGGTGGAGGCACGGTCGTTCACGAACATCGGATCAAAGCAAGTCGCCCATTTCATTGTGCGAGATATCATATGCCGATACGGGGTTCCCTCAGAGTTTGTATCCGAAAACGGTCCTCAATTCGGCGGAGACACTATCTGGGTCATGGAAAAATACAACATCCATTACCGCAGATCATCTCCATACAAACCTCAGACTAACAGAGCAGTCGAAGCCGCCAACAAAGCCGTAAAGAGTGCACTGGCAAAAATGGTTGAAACATACAGAGATTGGCCAGAAAAGCTGCACTACGCTCTCTGGGGTTACCGCACTACTGTCACAACTACAACAGGAGCCACCCCGTATTCCTTGGTGTATGGTTCAGAATGCGTCTTGCCAATCGAGCTTGAAATTCCAACTCTTCGGGTCACTAACGAACTGAAAATTGCTGAAAATGACTGGTTGCAACAACGCTCTGACAGTTTAGCTCTTCTTGATGAAAAACGCCTACAGGCATTATATCACATCCAGGGTTACTAGAAGAGAATGGCTAGAGCGTTCAACAAAAGGGTCAAACAACGAAACATCCGAGTGGGTGATCTCGTCCTAAAAGAGTTGAGAAAAGATCTACCAGACCCACGAGGGAAGTTCAGACCGAACTGGGTGGGCCCTTATCTGGTCAAAGAGATAACCCCTCATGGTGCCGTATTACTGACAGATTTGGATGGGGAAGAATTTCAAAGCCTTGTCAATCTCGACCGGTTGCAACGATATTATGTCTGAACCGTCACAAAAAAAAACACATTCATTCAAAAAATTCAAAAAATGCATCCACACAAAAGTTATCGTTATCATTTACAGTAGGTTTAGCTTAATTGCATTTGCATTGCAAATCCCTAGTGTCAAGGCGTATCTCGATCTTTAATTCTAGGAAAGTCACATAAGTCATCAAAGGCCGCCGAACTCTTGTATCATTTTCCCCGAAGAGGTCTTGAAAGGAGTTCTAACCTCCCGTGAGAGTTGAGTGCATGAGAGAAACACAGAGCGTGCAAAACCCAGAGCGCTTGATGCATTTAAATTTCAAAGCACCATGTGAGGATCTCCCTTCACGGGACTAAAATATTGATGAGAAAAGCGCGTTACCATTCATGTCAAAATTTGGGAATAGTAGAGGAAACAATTATCTGTCAATAGGGATGACGAGGCACCTAGGGTCGAAGAAAACCTCCACAAGGCCAAAAGCCTTATTGACCCTGAAAATGATCCCTTAGTGAACCCCGCTGAGCCTTTCCTTGAAAATCTTTTCGAAAACAACTCCACGATATACCACCCCACATCACACAACCCTTCACCCCTGCACAAGAGGATAAAAAAGAGCCGGAGCCATGGTTCCTACACCACCAATTAAAAGCACTAAAGAAGGCTTGAAAGAGGTACCCAAAGATGATGAAAACGAGAGAAATGGAACACAAAATACTTAAAACAGTAAAGAGAGGAAATGAAGCTCTCACATCACTCGATACCTCCACACTTGATAAATAAATGAGACCGGAAATGTCAAACACGAAGAAATACAGATAGACTACTCAAAGAAAGTAGCAAATCAAAAATGAAAGCACATAATAATCCGCACAAATGCAAAAGGAGACCAAAAATCACTCCATTCATGGCAAAGGTGAAGCATATCCTCCGTTGCACCAAAGCTCCACAATCCTCAAACGAATCCTCCAGTCCCATGTCACATGCCCTGCAGCCCCGTTATAACCCATCGAAAGACCTCCGACTTAGAGATGGTAGTTGTTTGATTTGAAAAGTACCAAATTTGAAACATGAACAGCTACGACGCGTCCGATCTTGCCAATACAATCATGCACAAATGAGCGTCAAAGAAATCAGGAAGGTATAGAAAAAAACGAGTGTTCATCACCCCGATTAAAGAAAGCCTAACTGACCTTAAGAAAGGAAACGGAAAGGTATAAGAGATCCCGAGAGACCTCTTTCGGGAAGATTTTTTCAAGAAAGAAGTGGCTCAGAAGTGACTAATCTGACTTAACTAGAATTCTTAGGTGAGCTCACCTTGACGCGACATCCTCTTTGCATACAATCATGTCCAATTCCAAAAAAATGCATGTAGAATATAATTTGCATCCATAGGTGCGGACATAATATCCTACACCACGGAAAGAGAAAGATGAGTATGCTCTTTTAGAAATGGAAGCCACAACACAGAGCCTGTCTCCTTCACCAGTCGGCACGACAACCACTCTCATAAACTGCGCAGCCATCAAAACAAAGGATTAAAAGTCTTCTGGCACCGTTCAAAGAAATGCCCCGCAAGACATCCCTCCTCAGCACTAAACTTCTCACTCGCCAAAATTTATGAACTACGTAAGGTCTGATCTCAACAAGGAGTTGAGTACGTAGGCAACCCTCTCAGGGTGCGACTCCGTCCCAAGCAAAAAACCCTCCTCCCCTCGAACCGCAAGGCCTTTGCCATCACTCTATGGAAGAATCCACCTTATCGAGAAGATCATCTCAAGGTCATACCAGAGCCATCTCAGGGCCATACTGGAGCCATCTCAAAGCCATACCGGAGCCACCCGACCTCAACGGAGCCATCCGATCATACCGGAGCCCTCAGATCATATCGAAGCCAAACCCATCAACCATCCCAGAGTCGTTGCTCACAAGGGAGTCGCATATCAAACCAGAGCCATCTCGAACTCGGGAGCCAAGTGTCATACCAAATCCCGAAACCATAGTGCACATCGGGCCAAGACCACCAAAAACAAAGCCAAAATAAAAGTCCCACACTGACAAAGTCAAAGGCGACATTGGCAGAAAGCATTCGACCATCGCATCCCTCATGAAGGAAGTCAAGAAGCATCTAATCTCGGATTAATCCACAACTAGAATCATCCTCAAATCAACCACTCAAGGCAGCGAGTTTCGTATAACTCCATAAAGTATCATAGGCTCGTCATAAGTCCTATGACTAGATGTCAAGAGGTCTAGTTGAGGCTCGTCATAAGTCCTCGTACTTTCAATAGCATTATAGGCTCGTCATAAGTCCTATAGCTAGATGTCAAAAGGTCTAGTTGAGGCTCGTCATAAGTCCTCGTGCACCCCAATCAATCTAATTGTTATTATCATAGGCTCGTCATAAGTCCTATGACTAGATGTGAAGAGGTCTAGTTGAGGCTCGTCATAAGTCCTCGTACTTTCAATTGCATTATAGGCTCGTCATAAGTCCTATAGCTAGATGTCAAGAGGTCTGGTTGAGGCACGCCATAAGTCCTCGTGCACCCCAATCAATCTAATTGTTAGTATCATAGGCTCATCATAAGTCCTATGACTAGATGTCAAGAGGTCTAGTTGAGGCTCATCATAAGTCCTCGTACTTTCAATTACATTATAGGCTCGTCATAAGTCCTATAGCTAGATGTCATGAGGTCTAGTTGAGGCTCGTCATAAGTCCTCGTGCACCCCAATCAATCTAATTGTTAGTATCATAGGCTCGTCATAAGTCCTATGACTAGATGTCAAGAGGTCTAGTTAAGGCTCGTCATAAGTCCTCGTACTTTCAATTGCATTATAGGCTCGTCATAAGTCCTATAGCTAGATGTCAAGAGGTCTAGTAGAGGCTCGTCATAAGTCCTCGTGCACCCCAATCAATCTAATTGTTAGTATCATAGGCTCGTCATAAGTCCTACGACTAGATGTCAAGAGGTCTAGTTGAGGCTCGCCATAAGTCCTCGTACTTTCGATTGCATTATAGGCTCGTCATAAGTCCTATAGCTACATGTCAAGAGGTCTAGTTGAGGCTCGTCATAAGTCCTCATGTATCCCATTATCGTGTAATTTTCCTATTGAATTCATACAGTGTTCCACTTGCAACCGCATCTTGGTGCACGCATACTACCATTATTTTCTATTTACTTTGAGTATTTTATCTTCATTACAAGCATTAATTTTCATTATTTAATGTACATATGCTATTCTTTTATTTTATATATCGTTACGTTTTTGAATCTTGTTTTTAATTGTATTCCATACTTTCATGTCATTAGATTAATCATCTCATTTTATTGTATATACTTCCTTCTGGATTCGTCGCGTTTTAGAGGAGTTATCCAGTTGAATTTAGAGCTCTTGTATTATTTCTCCCATTGATATATTGAAATCTGACCCAGCATAACTGGTAATGTACTTGCCATGCAATCCTCCTGGTCCAGAGTTCGATCCCTGGCAAGGAGCAGATAACGTTTTAATTGTTTGTCTTTTATCCTGGCTCGCAGCGGAGTTTTTGTTTTGCTAAGTCGCGGTAATATACTGAATTCCACTGTGGCTCAACTGGTAGAGCACGAGAGGGAGTAAGGCGGAGGTCTCGGGTTCGAGACTCAACACACGCATTTTTTTCATTTTTCATAGCATGTAATTTATTGGACCTGATGTAGCCTGCTTCAGTTTGGACTTGTTCAGCCCAAATGCCTCAAATAAGCCCAACCCCATGGCTAGCCCATAGAATAACCAGATATTCCCCCAAAAAACCCTAAGCCTCTATTATAAAACTACCTACAGTAAAAGGAACGTGGGGGTAGAGGTTAGAAGATTCTTTTGCTTCAGTTCATTTTTGAAATCCCAGTCGATCACTTCTTTTCATCTTCCCTGAGAAACCGTCTCCTCCACCCCTTCGACCTCGTACACCCACGCTGAAAACCACCATCGCCGTCTTCAGCGTCATCAAGAAACACCACCCCAACATCCTCGTCTGCTCTATTCACATTCACAAACAACACGCAACTCCCCATCTTTCATTTCGACCATCCTTAACTAAACAAAACCGCCCGAAAAGGGAGAAGAGCCCCGTCGAAAGCCCTTGTTCTTTCAGTTCAATCGACAGAGTAAGTGGTTACTACCGTTCTTCTTTCCTTTTGAATTTGTAAGACCCCGGACCAGAACCTTGAACATTCATTTCGGGGATCTCTGGTCTCGAAAGGGTGAAGGATAGCCTTTCGTTTTTCGCTTCCCTGTTTTTCGTTCTTCGTGGTATTTCTTTTCAACGGGGTTTGCATGGTCCCGTTTCGGGTACCGATTCGGGATTATAAGCCTCTGTGGGTTTCCCTTTTACATTTCGTTTGTGTAATCATCTAAGTATACCGCCTGGTATGGACCTTGAAGTCCACGAACACGGCAAACCTGATTGCGAGTTTAAGTTTTGGTTGTACTGGTTATCTCCGTCTGATCTTCGATATACCCATGTCCTTGAGGCTTTGTTGAGTTGAATATTGTCCACTGCCGGCTTCTGTAATGAGGATCCTGCATATTCTCATTTTCTTTGATCTGAGACAGACTGGTCCCTTATTCCAGTCATTGGTTATGAGTATTTTGTGCTACTGTATTCGAGTTGGAAAGACGAATCAACTGGTCATCTTCCAGTTTCGATTTTGTCTAGTTATGAAAATTTCCTTATGTTCTGACACCCCTCTTTTGGAAATGTGTATTTGGAGGAAGGTATAATTCATTGTCATCAGATTTGTCTTCCCTCTCTTCGTTCATCTGTTGGACTAACACTTTGTTCAAGTCTTTGGTGTGCCTTTTTTTTTGAGATATTGACAGGAATCTATGTATTCCCTACCCTCGGTATTGATTTCTAACTCATGTATTTACCTCACTCCCTTGCGAGCATCACTGCCTTGTTTGCATGCTTGCTTTAGACCTCCATGCCTTCTGTTGCGTTTCGTTTTGCTTCTCAAGATGTATGCCAATACTCTCTATTCATGTTGATAATGTGGTCATCTATTGTTGGTTAGCCTGCTTCTTGAATGCAAACCGTTGAACTTAGCTTCTGAAGTTTGTTTTTACCCATGCAAGTGTATAAAATCTGACAGAAACCCTTGGGTTTAAGCTTCCACTTCATTTGTCTATAAGTTAGTGAGGATTAATAAGAGCAACCATCAATATATAACACCATTTCTTTTCCTCTAGCAGGATAATTGATAACCCTGTTCAATAAATGGCAAATAGAAAGGTTAAGCCACACTTTGTGTAGATAAGATGAGTCCATCGGTTGAGGCTACATTGGTACAGTTAGGAAATCAGTTGGCTAATTTCATAGGGAAGTCTGTACCTAATATTTTTTATTTTGGGTTTAATTTGCTCCTCTCTTAACGATGAAAACCTGGCATGTGACAACCGCTATAATGTGACATCCTTTTAGATCACTCAACTCTGGTGTTTGGTAAAGAACGTGTGGTAATGACATAATTTGGTTAGCAACTTAAGCCTGGGTTTGATCATCTTGTGGTCTGTTGGCAGCTGTTTCTATGCAAGTTTCATGTATACAGTTTTTAAGGAGAACAAAATTTATTCTGATTACAATTTGCTTTCCTGCTAGTTCACTCCCGTTGATTGCCCTATGTTCTACTTGTGCATGTCTTATAATTTTTTTGTAATATTTGTTTCTTCCTTGTATATATTAATCTATTTATTAAGCCCTAGTTATTAGACCTTAGGACCAAGCCTTAGAATAGAGGGTGAGCCCTTGCCAATGGTGAGCCATGGTCCCACCTAGCAAAGGGTGACCCCTAAACCCAAACCACACTTTATTAATAATTTTGTGCATAAAAAAAAGCATTCTCAGAACTCATCCTAGTTGATCCGTCATTCCTTCCGAATCCTTCAAAGCTGAAATCAAGCCCCAAATTGTCTCTCTTATTCTTCATCACTCACTTTTATTCTAACTTTGATTAATTTTTTTAAAAAACCTTCTCTGAAGTGGCCCAATTGCTTTTACCCCGGCCCAAAGCCCAATTCAAACTTGGCCCAATTGTCTTGACCCAGCCCAATGTCTATATTCGGCCCAGGAGTCCACCACCAGCCCAAAGCCCAATTCAAACTTGGCCCAATTATCTTGACCCAGCCCAATGTCCATATTCGGCCCAAGAGTCCACCACCGGCCCAAAGTTCGAAGCCCAGCCCCCCAAAGCCTGAAGGCCAAATCCACGAAACCAGGCCTAAGTTCGAAACCCAAACCCACTCAAATCCGGCCCAAATGCTCAGCCCGGCCCAGAAGCTCACAAAATAGCCAAATCCCCAAACCAACCCAAAGCCCCCGAAATAGGCTCATGTCCAATCCAAACCTGGTCCATTACTTGCCCCGGCCCAATATAGAAACCAGCCCAATCCGACCCATTTACCCACACTCGGCCCTTGAGCCCACCATCAGCCTAAGCCCACCACCAACTCAATCCGGCCCAAACACCCGCACTGGGCCCTTTTGCCCACACTTGGCCCAAAACCCATGGCCCAATACTATATGATCCAAACTCATGGCCCAATACTACATGATCCAAACCCATGGCCCAATACTACATGATCCAAACCCATGGCCCAAAACCAATCTCGACCCAAACCCGAAGCCCAAGGCCCAAACCCGAAGCCAAGGCCCAATACTACATGATCCAAACCCATGGCCCAAAACTAATCTCCACCCAAACCCGAAGCCCAAGGCCCAAACCCAAAGCCTAAGGTCCAAACCCGAAGCCCAAGACCCAAACCCGAAGCCTAAGGCCCAAACCGAAGCCCAAGGCCCAAACCCGAAGCCCAAGGCCAAAACCCGAAGTCCAAGGCCTAAACCCAAAGCCCAAGGCCCAGACCCGAAGCCCACGGCCCAAACCCGAAGCCCAAGGCCCAAACCCGAAGCCCAAGGTCCAAAACCATGGTCCAATCCTACATGATCCAAACCCATGGCCCAATCCTACATGACCCAAACCCATGGCCCAATACTACATGATCCAAACCCATGGCCCAATAATACATGATCCAAACCCCTGGCCCAAGCCAAAAAACCCACAACTCAATCCTACATGATCCGGCCCATGTCCAATTTGAATAAGATCGGCCCCATTCAAAACCGGCCCAAGTTCCATTCTTAACTAGGCCCAAATTGACCTCAATCGACCCAAACCCCAAAAATCCACAAAAATCAAGCCAAGTCCCCAAAAATCAACCCAAACCCTAAAAGTCCCCAAAATAATCCAAAAGTCCAAGAGTTGACCCGAGTTGTTGACAATCTGACCTTGACCAACTTTGACCATCCGACATTGACTGACTTTGACCAGTTTCGACCAACTTTGACCATCTGAGTTTGACCAAGCCAAACTTTGACCAACCAGACCCGTTTTCAATTCCAGCCTTAGTTCAATCCATGCCTAATTCAAACCCACCTCCTCTTTAATCCGAGCCTAGATTAAATTCATCCGTTTCAAATTTATCTTGTAAATCCCGTATAACTCCAAAATTCAAAAACATTTCTCCTTATTTGGTTTTTCAAAGGTCCTTTTTCTCAAAATTCAAACCAACATTTCATTCGAACTTCATGAAGTTTTCAAAAGAAGCCATTTTGTGGAATTTTAAAGGAACAACTCTTCTCATATCACATAAAACTCTTCTCAAATGCAGAAAGTTCTTCTCACATACACAGAAAGTTTTCTCCTAAAACATTTCTCAAAATCCGTGTTTCTTCACCGAGAATTCCGAACAACTTCAAAAGTTTTCCAACTCAGTTTTTAACTCAAATAAACCGTTTTCGGGGTGCAAGTAATGTCTAACCCCTTCAAAACATTTCCTCCATGGTTAGAACATCACTTGTGTTCCCTCCCAAAATGAAAATCCGAGGCAGGGCATTGAGGTCATAATCTCCCTTGTCGCAGTCCGGATCTCTTTAGGCGGGGCATTAGGGTGACAAACCTCCCCTAATTGCAGCCTAGATTTTTACAAGGCGGGGTGCTAGGGAAGTAACGACCTTCCTAGTTGCAGCCGGGATTTTAGAATTGTCTAACTCCCTTCCGCTCGGTTACAATGTTTTGGTTTTCAATGTTTTAAAACTCGGGAGTTAGAGACGTTATTAGGGTTCGACCGAGAACATCTTATTCATGGTGTTTCTCTCTGAATCTTATTTTTCGACATAAATTCATTGCCCCATTTTTCGAGCCTCGACACTTACCATTAGTTGAGTGTCGTGTTCGAGGGGGTACATAGGGTAATCCCACGGGATTATCCACCCTTTTATAACAAAAATTGATTTTTCGGTTTTAGAAAACTTTAAGAGAGGCAATTCTGAATAAAACAATCCAACCCTTCCATTAGAGCCTCACGACACATGAACACTTCTTAATCCTTCCCTGAACAAACTCCAAGTCATATAGGAACTCCAATTCCCGAGTATTCCCGAACAACCTTAGTCATTTGGAACCTGAAACATCTTCAAAATTCGAGTACCTGCAAACTGAATATCCTCTTCTGCCCCCAATCATCTCAAAAACTTGAACTTTTCTTTAACACCTTTGGCTTCACAAAACGCCTCGAAAGCGAACCACTTTGAAATTTGAGCCCCTCAAACCTGGGAAGCTCTTCAACTCCCAACAAATGATCCAAACATCCCTCAACTCCACAAGAATGACCAAAATGCCCTTAACCCCATAAATGCCGAGACAAACTCAAACTCCTCAAAAATAATCAAAGCCTCTTAACACTTTGACCAATCCGACAAACCGATATTTCGAGAGCAGCCTATTTCCTCAAACTCTTCAAAATCATCTACTCCTCAATCCACACTTAATCCTATCCTTTGGCTTTAATTGAATCTCTCTATTAAGGCTTATATAGAGGGCAATCCTGACAATTGGAGACCGAGATTTCCTCGGGCACCAATCCAAAGTCGTGGTCGTTGCCACTTCTAAGGGGTGTAACCCAGTGCGAACCCACATAGAATCTCTAGTATGACCGGATAAGCCCCATCCATAGGCAATAAATCCCCAAAGTCAATTAACGGTTCTTAGAACCCTTCTCATCCCTTCCTAGTTCCATAAGTCAAACTAGGTGGCGACTCTAGTCAATTCCGCCCTTATGGCATAAGTCCGCGTGGAGCCCATCGAGAGCGGGTGTAGTGCACACTTGCACTCCTCTTTATGATTTCTGGGAAAGACGGACGATTTAGTAGGTATTTGAGTGATGTAAAAATAACGGGTTTTCACCCTCCACAGAATGACATTTTTGGATCTAGGCTTTTCAGTCAGACCACATTTACATAGACCTCCACTCATACCAAAAAATCACCCTCCACAGAATGGCGACTCTGCTGAGGAAAACTTGAGTAAGTTTTTCCCGTAAACTTGGTCAAGGAAGACTGAATTCCATCAAAATTGTCAGGATTTCCCTACTTCTTTCAAAACCTTCAAGAGATTCTTTTCAAAGCCTTTAGGATTATTCTACTCCACACTTAGAGTGTGTATCTGATGAGGACAGATAGGACTTGATAGATCCTCAACAAACATGACAACAATTGGGTTAATGATTAGCTCACGATTAGAAAGAGACACTTAGGATTGAATGAAGCTAACTTCCCTATAGGTTAATAAAGAACCAATTTGGAATCACTTTCAAGATAAAACTCTTAGCAAATTGGATGCTACTAACTTCATCGCTTTTATATTTATGTTATGATTGTGGGGTGCATTGGGAGGGTAGCTTAGGACATGCATTCCTCTGTGTCACCCGATTTATCCACGAGTCACAGAATCCCGACTGGTCCACGGTTGATTTCCCATGAGCTAGGGCATTCATACGAATGGCTAAAACCCACGGGGCAAGATGGTCATCGACCTACGCCCTACAGGCTCATGATCCAAAAATACCCTCCATTATCCGAGTCTACGCCAGCATATAGCGAACCATGAGCCTTCAGTGTCCAGCTGCCTGATCCGGTGTCTAGGATGGGTTTTACGGAGAGTCACCCTCTTGTATGCCGCCTATCTGACCACCCTTTTGCCTCACCCTGAAGATTGCATGGGCTCAGTTCTCCATTGTTCCTCTACACCACAGGTGTCCCTAAAGCCCAATGTCGCGCTACATGTACATAGAGGATCCCGTATTTACCGGATACCCGTACATGGCACAACGTAGTCAGTGAGTAATTTGGACTTTAGACACACCTGCCCGTGCAGATGACGAGAGACCCATTCCCATGCAGTACTTCCCCGAGTTTCCCGAAAAGTGGGGTGTTGTTGGATCATCACTGGCCGTGGCGTATATTTCCTTATCACTTCGGGTGTCCTGACCCTTCGAACTTACTCACTCAATGAGGGGCCTTCTTTATAACGTGCCCCACAAAGGGCACAGTAGAGAAAAACCCTGAGAGATGACAGTGAAGGGACGATGGTTTCCCCGGTGAGACGGAATCATAATTGACCTGGAAAGTGATTATCCCAACATTAACACTTACAGCTCCACATCAAAAACAACCACGATATAATTTCTATATGCAAAGCGTTTACACAAAATCATCTTGTCAAAAGTTGTTCGGAATTTTTCCTTTACAAATGAAAGACTTTCAAAACATTTGAAATTCCTCAAAGAGCTTATCATTCAATATTTCTTCTGCCAAGGTGTTTTTCCAAACTTCTTTTCAAAGATAGTAACATTTCTTTCAAAAAACTCTTTTCAAAATCAGTTTTCAAATCTTCCTCCATCTCTTAGAGTAATGGTAATGCTATTAATTGCTAAATTGCCTCCCCTATTCTAACCTTTCATTTCCCCTCCCTTTATTTCCTCTTTCGCTACCCTTTTTTGTAGGGGTAATCATGTTCAGCAGATTGGTACCAGTACCCGGAGAGGAAAAGAAACGCCGAAGGGTCCAAAGGGAATCAAGGGAAGGATCCACATCCAGAATGCCAGCACAACCATCCCCTTACCAGCAAGAGATGAACGAGGATAAAGATTTTGCTATAGAGCTTCTCAATTTGTGCATAGAGATGAAGGACACATGTAAACCTCTCTTGTCCAGATTAGCTCACTTATGCAATGTCGACATGTTCTATGAAGCACTATTTAAGTCAGTCAGCTACTGGGATTCGACTGACCATCTATACCGCTTCAACCTGAAGGAGTTGGTCATATTACCCGCTGAGATGGATACCTTCTTGGAGGTGAGCACGGAGGATGTCAAGAATTTTGGTTACATGGGTCTGAGCCTACGGGATCTCTTGAGCAAGTTCTACACACTCTATGTTCCTAGGGAGAGTCGACGACGTGTGTTAGATCTTTGCCTCATGGGTCTCTACCTTTTCAGACAGAGAGGTCTGAGGATGAATTCCCGGGTAATTTACTTGTTGGAGGCTTTTGAGAGAGGTTGCAGCATCGGAATAGTGGGGGTAGCAGAAATAGTACGATCCTTAGACCGATGGAAAGAAATCGGGGTCGTCGAGACTTTCTTCATGGGAAGCCCTCTACTTTTGCAGATATGGTTACTTGACCACCTATGGGTATTGCCTCTATCTTCTACATATGTAAGAGTCAATATGGATTCGTACATGATGGCAAGGAAGCGGGAAAAGAAACTATAGGAGGGGTGAAAAGCCTTCTTTCGAGACATTGTTAGTTATAGACAGATCATATGGGTCATCAAAGATTGAGATGTTCGTGGAGGGGCCGTCCAGTCAGCAGACAATAATGGTTTAATCCTCATAGGCCATGAACGATTTGTCACTATTTATCCACAGAAGGAATGCGTCAGTTCGGTTGTGAACAGACCATCCCAGGAGCAAACCAGATAGGCTTCAGAAACCATCGATACAATGATGCTATGGCCAACTACCTCGTTCAGGCATACACCTCTGGGATGAAATGGGCCATTTTGGGTATTGATCCTTACTACATGAGATTGAGCCCTAGATACTTCACATGGTTAGGGCGTAGAATCGATAGATTGGTGCCTCATGCCTACTCCTTAGAGCATACGATGATTGAGCAAGACCCTCGCCTCCCGATCGTCGAAAGCCTTCAGCCCCCAGATTACGATCTTGCGCAGAAGAAAAAGGAAAAGAAAAAGCTACAGAAGAAGGAAAAGAAGAAGCTGAAGCGTGAGCAGGCCGCGAAGTGATCGGGGCCTATCATGCTTCCCCTTTTATTCTGATCATGGTGTACTCCTTTTTCCTAACCATGTACTTTGAGATTAGTATTTTACTCTATCTGTAGCTATTGACCCCTAATTTCCCCCTTTTTTATTTTGATCATGATGTATCCCTGGAAATGCGCATATGTAATGATATTTTGTTTTATCTAGTAAACATCCTATCTCCCCTTTTGATTTAGATGTAATTCCCCCCTCCTCGTTATGAAGGATCGACTATGTAATGTTTATCTTTAAACTAATGTCATGTTTCCCCTATGGATCTAAATGTAACTCCCTATTTCCCACAACATTGCAATTGCGGTTAAGTGATGATAGCATAACCGTTGTTCTGGAGATGGAACCGGCTCGTGCACCTTTCCCCTTTATCGTTTTCACAAAAGAGTTCAACCGTTTTCATACGTCTTTACACAAAACCGGGGACGACCCCTCCCCCCTCTTCCCCTCTCTCATCTTTTTAACTTGCTTTCATATTGACGTTTTTCACGTATTCTGTATTCCCCGGGTATCACAGAAAAGCAGAAACATAAGGAGTCTTCTTCCAATCTCTCAACATTACTCGACTTTGGAAGAGGGACTCTAGAGGTAGGCTGGCCAGTGATACCGTGACCGAAACTTCATCAGAGACCATGGACCCAAGCTTGATTAATGCAACTGCCTCGGAAGGTGTCCCAGCCATCTCGGCCGTTGAGGCGAGTACGAGTGCAGTCATAGGAGCTAGCGGCAGTAGCTTGTGTCTTCCTGATCCGAGTGTTCTCTACCGTATGCTGGAACAGTCCACGAGGAATGAGAATGTGTTGAAACTGACCGTTGAGAGGCTAGAAGAGCAACTGTGCCAAGAGAGGGCAGCCAAAGGAAAGGACCCATACCTTACTGATGCTGGAGCAATCAAAACCCTATGTTCAACACCACCATACCACAACCGATCACAGGGAAAGAACGTACCATCATTCACTCAGTGACCACAATGTTCCAAACAGCTGACCTACTTTTAGGAGCACCCATGCCACCTCCAATCCTGACCACGGTTCCTACAGTACCAACCACCTTCCCCAGACTACCACCATTCCCACCCGCTGGAGCCACTGCCCAAACAGCCCATCTATATCAAGCCAAACAATCAGAACTCATTCATCCCAACTCACCACACCCTGACCCCATCCAACTCAATCCATACCAGTACACCACCCCTGGACATGCTGTCCGTTTTGAGGAAGAAATTCCCCAGACCCAACTATTACCACAACCGTCTAACCATTTGATTCATGGTTACGACTAAGCCCCACCAGCTGAGTACCTTCCACTTGACCTCAGTCAAATGAAGAAATCCCTAAAAGAAGAGCTACTAGTAGAGATGCAGCTCGGGGAGAGAGCCAAGATGTTGGGTTTTCGTCATTTCCAACTGAAGCCAAAATCCAAGTTGCCCGAGAATCTAAAACTGCCAGAAATCTCTAAATACTCCGGGAAAGGGGACCCTAGACACCATCTCGCCTAGTTTGACCGGGTCAAGACTATGTATGGGCTAGATGATGAAATGAAGATTATCTGCTTCCCCAGTTATCTCGAAGGGTCTGCACAAACTTGGGTGTCAAGAATGGACTTCTCGGGGAAAAGTTGGAAGAGGTCTACCAAGCTTTTGTGGAGTAGTACAGTTATAACACTCACCTAGGGGTCACCCGGAGAGACCTAGAGACCATGAGACCAAGAAATCACGAGACAGTGATGGAATTCATCACTAGATGGAGAGAGAAGGCGGGCCAGATGTTAGACCACCCCAGTGAAGATGAGCAAATCAGAATCATCATTGATTGTCTAGAAAATCCTTACTCGGATCACCTCAAATCCTTGGGGATTTGTGATTTCAGGCATTTGAAAGCAACTGCCACAACCGCAGAAGAACTAGCCCTAGCTGGAAAGTTGAAAGGCCTAAATTTCCAGGGATCATTTCCCCGACAGTCAAACTACCAAAACAAGCAGCCTAAGACAGACACAAGCAGTTAGTTTGCTCCTACCCCGTCAACCAATCAATCCCAACCGCCAGTGTTTCAAGCCAAAGTTAGTGGGTCAACTTCAAACTATTCTGCAACTCCACCACCGAGCAGTTACCAATCCCAGTCAAAGAGAAATTACACAAGTCTAGGAATGCCGATGGGTAAAGCCTATCAGAAGTTGAAGAAGAGTGGATTCCTACTAATACACCCGAATCATAAACCTGGAGTCACTTAGATAGGACTCAACCTCAACAGCCTATGTGAATATCACATGATCAAGGGACATAGCACGGATAATTGCCGGGCCTTGCGGCATGCCATTCAAGACTTGATCGATGCTGGTGAGGTGGAATTCCCGAAAACTAATCTGAACACTCAGAACAACTCTATCCCAGACATGTGAATATGTTGATCTTGATGGGAGAAGGAGAAGAAGAGTTAGATGTTAGCAGAATCATAAGGATCCATGCCATCGAGAATTTCTCTGAGCCAGGAAACCAGAGCACACCCGCTCCGATCGTGCTATCTCCAGAGCTAGACGCCTTCCGAGTTCATCGTCCAGAAATTCAGCATGATATTCAACCGTAGATGCATGAATATCTAGCTATGACGCATGAGATACGAGCCACCGTTGAGCGTCTGGTAGGACAAGGAAGGGGGTCTATGATCACCCTATTGATAGTAGGACGACAAATGGAAAAGAACCTTGAGTTACTCTTGGGACTGAATTTTGAAGCACGAGAGCTCTATAACACTATGAAAGCATTCGAAGTGGTAGAAGCTTGGTGTCGAAAGAAGATTGTCGAAAGGCGAGGAAGGAGAATCTCTGAGTGCAATGTCATCATGATCACCGACGAAGATGAAAATCCACCGACTATAACCCCTCTTAAAGTACCATTTCTGATAGCAGAGGAGGACAAACCCGATGAAGGCTTGGAAAAAATCAATCACTTAACCCGTTCAGGAAGGCATTCCAAACCCACTGAACTCACAAAGGAGCCAGAAACATTGCAACAGAAGGTCCATGACCTTACCTTGAACGAACCGGAAAACAAGTTGGTGGAAGAAGAAGAGCTGTTGAGAAAATTGAAGACAACCAGCATACCCATCACAATCTGGTCCCTGCTGACAATTTCAGAAGAGCATAAAGATGCAGTAGCTCGGCACTTGAGAATGAATAAGAAGCGGTCGGCGTCGGTTGAAAACATCAAAGCTCACCTATCCCGGACTCCGGACCTCTCCATAACGTTCACCGACGATGAGATCCCTCGTCAGGCGGGAAAGGCCCTCTACATAACTATGAAGGCTAGAGGATTCCTGGCCCCAAGACTTTGATTGATGATGGGGCTGAGGTGAATGGCTGCCCGTTCCGAGTAGCCCGTCAGATGGGACTCAACGACTTCAAGCCGGTGGACATGACGTTGAGTGCCTATGACAACAGCCATAGAAAGGTTTTGGGAACCCTCTCACTGCCGATCTTGATTGAGGATGTCTCCTTGACCATCGAAGCAATGGTCATAGACATATCCTCCACCTTTAACCTTCTGCTAGGGTGGGAGTTCATCAATCAGATCAAAGGAGTCCCCTCAATCGTCCATCAGAAGCTAATGTTCAAAGACGGGGGACGAATCTTGGAGGTTTTGGGAGAGGCCAGAGCTGAGTCCCCAATATTTGAGACTAATACACCGGGAGGTCGAGAGTTGACACTCGGGGGCTTCACATTGGCGAGGCCACATTCACAGGTAAGTCAAACTTCTTCCATCACTCCTCTCTACTTTGACCCTAGTGTCTATAGCCCCGCATCGCAACACATGATGTCTCGGATGGGCTATAAACAGGGGAGTGGACTGGGCATGGAAATGCAGGGCATGGCAGAGCCACTAACAACATACATTGGAGGTCGAGGAGCCGGGTTAGGATTTACGGAATTGCCAGGTAAGATGTTGACAGATTCACATGTAAGAATTCCCGTAGATTCTTTTTTACCAGTTAACCTTGAACCATATGTATCTGTGAGTTGTGATAAGCAGCTCAAGCTCAGGGAAATCAGAAGACAATGGAGTGGGAGAGCTGGTGGACCACTTTATTCTCCCTCAACTCATGCCTTGAAGACCATGACGACAAGGGATGCGACCAAGGAATGCCCGAGGATGCAGCGGAGAGCAGTGTCACGACCAAACCAGTCTTCAAGGACCCCACACCCTTAGTAGATGGCCATGGAGCGTGTCTTGTTGTCTACCATAAGAGAGAGGAGACGATTTGCCAGGAGCCATACTCAATCAGTCTAGTCGATAGTGATAGTAGTAGCAGTAGTGATAGCAGTAGTTCTCGTAGCGCTGATGATGAGAGTGGTATCTGTCTTAATTTCGATGAAGAAGAAAGAGTGGGGGAGCCACCATATATTTTCCGCTGTAAAAATGGTGGCAATTTTCTAACAATCATTAAGTTACCCAGCTCTTCGAATATTAATGAAAGTTCAGTTTATTCAGAAAATTCATCTCTTTTGCCACTTAATTCAATGCACAACTATGAGGCTGAAGAAGAAGAATATGACGAGGAGAATATGCCTCCTACAAAACAATATTCTTCCCACACTCAAAGTGTAGAGGACACTATAGCAATAAATATCGGAACACCTGATAACCCCAAAACTTTGCAAGTTGGTTTGGGTCTGAGTGAAACTGTAAAACGGGACCTGACTTCTCTGCTAACTGAATATGTCAATGTTTTTGCTTGGAGCTACGCAGACATGCCAGGAATTGACCCCGACATTGTCCAACACCGAATACCGTTGTATCCTAATGCCAAACCTAAGAAACAACGTTTAAAAAGGATGAAACCCGAGCATCAACTAAAAGTGAAAGAAGAAGTTGAAAAGTTGTTACGTGTTGGCTTTATTCGGGTCGTCAATTACCCCGATTGGCTAGCCAATATCGTAGCCGTCCCAAAGAAAAATGGAAAGGTGCGAGTGTGTATTGACGTTCGGGACTTAAACGAGGCCAGCCCCAAAGACAGCTTTCCCTTACCCCACATTGATATCCTTGTTGATAATACTGCCAACATGCACTACTGTCATTCATGGACGGGTTTTCAGGTTACAATCAGATCCGGATGGCCGTAGAAGACCAAGAAAAAACGTCTTTTATTACACAGTGGGGAACCTTTTGTTACGTGAACATGCCCTTTGGCTTGAAAAATGCCGGAGCCACGTATCAAAGAGCTGCCACTACCTTATTGCATGATATGATTCATAAGGAAGTGGAGGTATACGTAGACGACATGATTGTCAAAGCTGCCCAACGGGAGGACAACTTGATAAACCTGAGAAAGTTCTTTGATCGGATGCAAAAATACCAGATGATGCTAAACCCCGAGAAATGTACATTCGGAGTGACCGGAGGAAAGCTTTTGGGCTTCATGATCACTACCCGAGGAATCGAGGTAGACCCAGATAAGCTAAAGGCCATTCAAGAAATGCCTCCTCCGAAGACCGAAAAAGAAATCAGAGGTTTCCTAGGCATAATTCAGTACATCAGAAGATTCATCATGCAGCTAACCGAGACCTGTGAGCCTATCTTCTAGCTGTTGAAGAAAGATGCGTCTAAGGTCTGGAATGAGCAGTGTCAGGAAGCCTTTGAAAAGATAAAAACCTATTTGCAAAATCGGCCAGTTTTGGTACCGCCCCAGGAGGGTAAGCCAATGATTCTATACTTGACAGCTCAGGAAACATCCATGGGCGCCATGCTAGCCCAAGAGCAAGGATCCCCACCGCGTGAAAAGTCGATTTACCATATCAGAAAGAAATGGGTCGATGCAGAAACGCGATACTCTGACATCCACAAATTCTGTGCTGCTTTGGTCTGGGCTACGAAGAAGCTAAGTCACTACTTGTTAGGGTAAGAGGTTCATCTGATCGCACGCATGAACCCTATAAAGTACCTTTTGGAAAAGCCAATTCTGGACGGTCGCTTATCCAGATGGTCCCTATTATTGTTTGAATTTGATATCACTTTCAAAATTCAGAAATCAATCAAAAGGAGTGCCATAGCTGAACATCAAGCAGAATGCCCTGTAGCATCCAAGTTCTTTGGAAACGATGATTTCCCGGATGAACAAATCATGACATTACGGAAAACTCGTTGGAGGTTGTACTTCGACGGTGCCGTCAACCATAAGGGTCAAGGGGCCGGAATCTTGCTGATCCATCCTGAGGGAGATTTGCTTCCAGCTGCGGTAAAAATCAATTACCCAGTCACTAATAACATGGCAGAATACGAAGCCTACATCCTAGGACTTGAAATGGCGTTAGAACTGCAAGTGGAGGAGTTAGAGGTCTTTGGCGACTCTAATCTCGTTATTTCGCAGGTCAACCAGACTTGGGAGATCAGAGAAGAACGGTTGATCCCCTACCATGACTACCTTTCACATCTAATCACCTACTTTCGAAACGTAACTTTCAAGCATGTGAACCGGAGCCAGAACATCTTTGCAGACTCTTTAGCCTCCCTAGCTTCAGTAGTCTAAGTGCCAAGCGGCTCATTATACTTTCCCTTATGGGTAACGATGACCAATGTACCCTCATTTGAAATTCGAGCCATCGAAGCAGAAGAAACCGGAGATGAGTGGTTCGTAGACATTGAGAACTTCCTCAAGAAAGGTGAGTATCACCACTAGGGTCTATAAGAGAATGCCGAACGGGGTCCAACACTTATGTGTGACCAGAAGAGAGGCTGGGACCCATGGTGAAGGACATTCTCTATCCTGGAAAATTCTCAGACTGGGGTACAACTAGACAACAATGGAAGCCGATTGTCACGAATTCATGAAAAAGTGCGCCAAGTGTCAGACCCATGCTAACTTGCAACACCTGCCTCCCCTACCCCTGACAGCCATGGCGGCTCCTTGGCCGTTCTCTATATGGGGAATCGACATTATTGGGGAAATCCATCCCAAAGCTTCAAATGGACACCTCTACATCCTTGTGGCGATAGACTATTTCAGCAAATGGGTGGAGGCACGGTCGTTTGCGAACATCGGATTAAAGCAAGTCGCCCGATTCATTGAGCGAGATATCATATGCCGATACGGGGTTCCCTTAGAGTTTGTATCCGACAACAATCCTTAATTCGACGGTGACACTATCCGGGTCATGGAAAAATACAACATCTGTTACCACAGATCATCTCCATACAGACCTCAGACTAACGGAGCAGTCAAAGCCGCCAACAAAGCCGTAAAGAGTGCACTGGCAAAAATGGTTGAAACATATAGAGATTGGTCAGAAAAGCTGCACTACGCTCTTTAAGGTTACCGCACTACTGTCAGAACTGCAACAGGAGCCACCCCGTATTCCTTGGTGTATGGGTCATAATGCGTCTTCCCAGTCGAGCTTGAAATTCCAACTCTTTGGTTCACTAATGAACTGAAAATTGGTGAAAATGACTGGTTGCAACAACGCTATGACAGTTTAGCTATTCTTGATGAAAAACGCCTATAGGCATTATATCACATCCAGGTTTACGAGAAGAGAATGGCTAGAGCGTTCAACAAAAGGGTCAAAGAAAGAAACATCCAAGTGGGTGATCTCGTCCTAAAAGAGCTGAGAAAAGATCTACCAAACCCACGAGGGAAGTTCAGACCGAACTGGGTGGGCCCTTATCTGGTCAAAGAGATAACCCCTCATGGTGCCGTATTACTGACAGATTTGGATGGGGAAGAATTTCAAAGCCTTGTCAATCTCGACCGGTTGAAACGATATTATGTCTGAACCGTGACAAAAAAAAAATGAATTCATTCAAAAAATTCAAAAAATGCATCCACACAAAAGTTATCGTTATCATTTACATTAGGTTTAGCTTAATTGCATTTGCATTGCATATCCCTAGTGTCGAGGCGTATCTCGATCTTTAATTCTAGGAAAGTAACATAAGTCATCAAAGGCCGCCGAACTCTTGTATCATTTTCCCTGAAGAGGTCTTGAAAGGATTTGTAACCTCCCGTGCGAGTTGAGTGCATGAGAGAAACACAGAGCGTGCAAATCCCAGAGCGCTTGATGCATTTAAATTTCAAAGCACCATGTGAGGATCTCCTTTTGCGGGACTAAAATATTGATGAGAAAAGCGCGTTACCATTCATGTCAAAATTTGGGAATAGTAGAGGAAACAATTATTTGTCAATAGGGATGACGAAGCACCTAGGGTCGAAGAAAACCTCCACAAAGCCAAAAGCCTTATTGACCGTGAAAATGATCCCTTAGTGAACCCCGTTGAGCCTTTCCTTGAAAATCTTTTCGAAAACAGCTCCACGATATACCACCCCACATCACACAACCCTTCACCCCGCACAAGAGGATAAAAAAGAGCCGGAGCCATGGTTCCTTCCCCACCAGTTAAAAGCATTAAAGAAAGCCTGAAAGAGGTACCCAAAGAAGTTGAAAATGAGAGAAATGGAACACAAAATACTCAAAACAGTAAAGAGAGGAAATGAAGGTCTCACTTCACTCGATACCTCCACACTTGATAAATAAATGAGACCGGTAATGTCAAACACGAAGAAATGCAGATAGACTACTCAAAGAAAGTAGCAAATAAAAAATGATAGCACATAATAATCCGCACAAATGCAAAAGGAGACCAAAAATCACTCCATCCATGGCAAAGGTGAAGCATATCCTCCGTTGCACCAAAGCTCCAGAATCCTCAAACGAATCTTCCAGTCCCATGTCACATGCCCTACTGCCCCGTTATAACCCATCGAAAGACATCTGACTTAGAGATGGTAGTTGCTAGATTTGAAAAGTACCAAATTCGAAACATGAACGGCTACAATGCGTCCGATCTTGCCAATACAATCATGCACAAATGAGCGTCAAAGAAATCAGGAAGGTATAAAAAAAACGAGTGCTCATCACCCCGATTAAAGAAAGCCTAACTGACCTTAAGAAAGGAAACGGAAAGGTATAAGAGATCCCGAGAGACCTCTTTCGGGAAGATTTTTTCAAGAAAGAAGATCAGAAATGACTAATCTGACTTAACTAGAATTCTTAGTTGAGCTCACCTTGACGCGACATCCACTTTGTATACAATCATATCCAACTCCAAAAAAATGCATTTAGAATAGATTTTGCATCCATCAGTTCGGACATAACAACCTACACCACGGAAAGAGAAAGATGAGTATGCTCTTTTAGAAAAGGAAGCCACAACGCAGAGCCTGTCTCCTTCACCAATCGGCACGACAACCACTCTCAGAAACTGCGCAGCCATCATAACAAAGGATTAAAAGTCTTCGGGCACCGGTTAAAGAAATACCCCGCAAGACATCCCTCCTCAGCACCAAACTCCTCACTCGCCAAAATTTATGAAATACGTAAGGTCTGATCTCAACAGAGAGTTGAGTACGTAGGCAACCCTCTCAGGGTGCGACCCCGTCCCAAGCAAAAAACCCTCCTCCCCTCGAACCACAAGGCCTTTGCCATCACTCTATGGAAGAATCCACCTCAATCGAGAAGATCATCTCAAGGCCATACCAGAGCCATCTCAGGGCCATACCGGAGCCATCTCAGAGCCATATCGGAGCCACCCGACCTCAACGGAGCCATCCGATCATACCGGAGCCCTCAGATCATATCCAAGCCAAACCCATCAATCATCCCAGAGTGGTTGCTCACAAGGGAGTCGCATATCTAACCGGAGCCATCTCGAACTCGGGAGCCAAAAGTCATACCAAATCCCGAAACCATAGTGCACATCGGTCCAAGACCACCAAAAACAAAGCCAAAATAAAAGTCCCACACTGACAAAGTCAAAGGCGACATTGGCAGAAAGCATTCGACAATCGCATCCCTCATGAAGGAAGTCAAGAAACATCTAATCTCAGATCAATCCGCAACCAAAATCATCCTCAAATCAACCACTCAAGGGAGAGAGTTTCGTACAACTCCATAAAGTATCATAGGCTCATCATAAGTCCAATGACAAGATGTCAAGAGGTCTAGTTGAGGCTCGTCATAATTCATCGTACTTTCAATAGCATTATAGGCTCGTCATAGTTCCTATAGCTAGATGTCAAGAGGTCTAGTTGAGGCTCGTCATAAGTCCTCGTGCATCCCAATCAATCTAATTGTTAGTATCATAGGCTCGTCATAAGTCCTATGACTAGATGTCAAGAGGTCTAGTTGAGGCTCGTCATAAGTCCTCGTACTTTCAATTGCATTATAGGCTCGTCATAAGTCCTATAGCTAGATGTCAAGAGGTCTAGTTGAGGCTCAACATAAGTCCTCATGCACCCCAATCAATCTAATTGTTAGTATCATAGGCTCGTCATAAGTCCTACGACTAGATGTCAAGAGGTCTAGTTGAGGCTTGTCATAAGTCCTCGTACTTTCAATTGCATTATAGGCACGTCATAAGTCCTCTAGCTAGATGTCAAGAGGTCTAGTTGAGGCTCATCATAAGTCCTCGTGCACCCCAATCAATCTAATTGTTAGTATCATAGGCTCGTCATAAGTCCTCGTACTTTCAATTGCATTATAGGCTCGTCATAAGTCCTATAGCTAGATGTCAAGAGGTCTAGTTGAGGCTCGTCATAAGTCCTCGTGCACCCCAATCAATCTAATTGTTAGTATCATAGGCTCGTTATAAGTCCTACGACTAGATGTCAAGAGGTCTAGTTGAGGCTCGTCATAAGTCCTTGTACTTTCGATTGCATTATAGGCTCGTCATAAGTCCTATAGCTAGATGTCAAGAGGTCTAGTTGAGGCTCGTCATAAGTCCTCATGTATCCCATTATCGCATAATTTTCCTATAGCATTCATACAGTGTTCCACTTGCAACCACATCTCGGTGCACGCATAAAACCATAGTGAGAATTTTTGGCGCCCCATCAACCTTGATCCAATTCTGCAAGCCTTCTACTGCAGAATTGAATCAAAGGGAGCCATCTGTAGACACCAAAAATTCTCACCCATTTTTATATTGAAACAAAAAATATGAAAATAAACATGCTTCTAGAAACAAGGCAGTCGTCCCCATTTTCAACCAAAGGAATTTCTTTTTCCCGGCTTTTAAATCTCACATTCCTATGGGAAAGGGAGCACGAGCCTTTTATCATGCTCCGTTTTAACCTGCTTCATTTTGTATACATATTTTGTTGCTTTTGTTTTAAAACATTTCACGGTTTTACCTCGTATTATTTCACGTGTTCGATCGATTTATACGTTATTATTATTTGTTATTTCTTTTTGACTTTCTTCGTTTTATCGTCACTATTTTTATTATTTCGTGTGTCCTTTTTACTACCATTATTTTCTATTTACTTTGAGTATTTTATCTTCATTACGAGCATTAATTTTCATTATTTCATGTACATATGCTATTCTTTTATTTTATATCTCGTTATGTTTTTTAATCATGTTTTTAATTGTATTCCATACTTTCATGTCATTAGATTAATCATCTCATTTTATTGTTCCTTCAGGATTCGTCGCGTTTTAAACGAGTTATCCAGTCGACTTTAGAGCTCTTGTATTATTTCTCCCATCGATATTGTTATACCCAAAATTTTGACCCCCCTGGTTTGGGTCTGTAAGGCTTTGGTGTCACGAGAGGCACTTCAATCAAGTAGTGAGAGATTCCATCTCGATCGGCGCGTTCCAGGGCATGAGGAGCAGCTTCGTCATTATCAGGGGTGTTTTCGTAATTTTTAAAGGCTCCTAAGACCTCTTATAAGCTTTCTCTCTCCTCCAAAAGATGCCCAAATCAGCTTGAAATGCTTTGATATTTTAACCCATGATAGGGGATTACATTTTAAGCATAATGGCGTTGGAATTTTGATTTTTTTGAATTTCCAATAATTTTCTAGCAATATCTGACTGAATCAGACGAGAAATTCAATTTAAAAATATTCCAACATTTAAAAAATCCAATTCCACTTTAGAAAATTCATAATTGTCATCCTTGACATGTGGTTAAAATTTCACAGAAAAATTCCTTTGGGAAGTCACTTAATTAAAATATCAAAAAATCTTACTTTTACTAGATTTTCTTTATCTTTAAGAAAGTCTATATAAGGGATAGGTTTTTTGATAAAATGAGAATCTCATAAGCTCAAGAACCCTAGGGAGTCAGGAAACACAACCTCCTCTCTCTCTCTCTCTCTCTCTTCCAACACCCGGACACCCGAATCATACCGAAAATCCCCCAAAATCACCATCTAAACACGTTTTCCAATCCCCAAAGCACCAATAATCATCAAAGCCCCACAAAAACATCACCAAAACGTGAAGAACAACAAGAACAACCAACAACCAGAAGCTTGGTTCGAAAACCTTTCGGGTCTGCCATCAACGGAGCACTCGACGAATCCCGGTGTGAAGAATCATCGTGAATCCGAAGGTAAAATAGGTAGAAATTTCACTTTCCTAACTCCCCACGATATTATCAGTCTTGCCTCAAAATTTGGGCTTAAACTAACTCTTTTTCGCTTCTGTATCGCTAATTGTTTTAGCTACTGCCTTGTTACTCGTTTGCTAAGTTTCGTATTAATTTTGATGTCAAATTGAGTTCTTTCATTTACTAACGTGTTTAAAATCTTTCAGGCTACACACCCATAAAATTTGAGCTCAAAACACCCTCGGGAACCATCGAAAACCCACTGTCCGTGGGTTGTCCGTGACCACGGACACCCATGGACGGTGGCGGGATTTTATATTTTTCAATTTTTCAAATTGTAGGGTTTCTGTCAATACATGTCCAGGCCCACAGACACCCTGTCCGTGGCCCCGTACTTTTCAAGTTTGCGTTTTTATTTTAGTTCCGTTTTCGAAATCACTTAATTCAATTGGGGTCCGTGGTCTCGGACATTCGGTCCGTGGCTACAGATGTAATTAAAATTTGACCTAATTCTGCCTCCGAGACCCTAGTTTAGGTAACTTTCAATTTCACTTTAATTTTCTGTTTTTTTTTTTTGTTTTTCTTTTTTTTTATGTCAAAAAAAACGTTAAAAAATAAAAAAAAAACAGAAGAGCGCACCTAGGTTAAAAGCAACATTGTAGAAAGCCGTAAATAAACCAAGTAGAGGAAAAACGACCTAGGAAGGGTAATGAAAGTAATTTGAACCCTAATTAAGTCGAATGCCAAGCCCCCGAACCCGAACTCTCCTTTCCTAATTTGATCTAGGTTAAAATTAGGTGGCGACTCATAATAGGTTCCAGTGAGCTAGCTTAGGTTTTAATAATTATTATTATATGACATAGTTATTAATCTTAGCTTATAAGTGGACCTAAAACCCGGTTCGATCCTAATCAATCTAGTCAAATAGGATAGGGTTTAAAATCGAGGCTCACAGACTGGCGACTCTATTGGGGACAAACTTCTTAATTTTAACTTGTTTTAATTTTAAGAAAGAGGGCTTAACTCGAAAATGTTTATTTATGGCTTTTATTACATTGTTTGTTTACTTTTGTGCGCAATTTAAATTTCTGCACCTTTGCATCATATGAGAGCGAGGGTCCACGCAAACCAATTTTACCCTGGGACCCGTTTGAGGGCCCCTGTCAGGGACTCACACCTTTTAGGTGATGTGAATAAGTGGGGGAAAAGATGAGGGTGTCGTCTAACCACACCCCCTTAATACCTAGGCTTTAGCCCCAAGCATTTTCCTGGCAGTACCCTTACCTAGCCCATTGTTTGGTTAGTCAAAGACCCGATCGTAGACGCACACCTTCAGGTGATGTGAAAAAAGTGGGGAAGCCCAAAGAGAATAGCGTGCAAGCCCCATTCCTTTGTGGTGACCTGGGCCCGCGCCCCAAGCACCTCTCCGGATCGATCCATACCTGTTGGATTTAATCGTCAAGCGAGGACATGTTGAATTCTTGTGGGCCCTGATTGTTTGTATGATCGACCCACTACCAAGCCTAGGAAATGATAGGAATCTTTCCTACACCAGTCTCAGCCCAACTCAAATTCATAATCTTGTTGTTTACGGCCCAGCGGCCCTTTTTTGAGTATGTAAGTCATTTATTTGGGCTTTAGCCCAAAAGCTCGGGTTAGGTAATTCTTCTATCGGCCTAATTGAATTGCCCACTTACTTCCAGGCCCACATGAAAGAAATTCACTAGGACTATGGAGTGATCCACAAGATTAGAAAACCACTTAGGCCTTAGCGCTTCTCTATAGTCCTTAAAGTTTTGTGAACCACGTAATGTCACAATACTCGAGTCATGTACTTTCATTTCCGACTCACAATTTCAGCTATGTTCCTTTCTGATAAACGACATTGTGAGAACAGGCAGACCGTCATCACAAGCATGGAGGGAAAAGGCAGGTCAGGTGGTGTAGAAGATAGGATGGCAGAAATAGAGCTTACGTTGGAAGCCATGACAAAAGATTTGGAAGGCTTGAGAGACAAGATCAATTCTCAAGGTGTAGATTTGCATGTTCCAAGAAGGGCCACTGATGCTAGAACCGAACTTGAAGCCATGATGGCTGCCATGGAACGAAGACATAACAGTGTTAGGGATGCCATGGAATCCAACTATATTGCCGTAATTGAAGAATTGAAGGCAAAGGTTCTCTCCCTGGAGGCCGAACGTCAAGCTCAGGACGAACTAGCGGGCAGGCTTCTTAACTCTCTTCATGATCGTACAGAAGCTGGCCCCATCTGGGCCCAGGGTTCACAGGGAAATGTCGAGGAACTTGTTGCAAAATTTCAGAAAGCTATTAAGCAGCCGGAAGTGGTCAACCAGGTAGCAACTTGCATTCGAGGTTGCACCCGAAAAAGGACTAGACAACATGAAGAAGGCGCCAGTGGGTGGATAGGAGGACCACGTTGGGACGTTAGAGCAATAGAGTCACCACAGCAGAACTCTGATCTGAGAAAATTTACTAATATCGGCCAAACAATAAGTCAAGCGCTTGAGGAACTTCGAAGGAGAAGTCTGCTACAATCAAAGGCCCCGAAGGCAGGACTCGCTCGACTGGGGAAAGATCTGAACCAATTCTGTCACTACCATCAGCTTCCCGGTCATGACACTGACCATTGCAGGGCCTTGCAGCATAAGATCCAAGACTTTATTGACCAGGGATTTCAGTTCTCAAAGCGCGAGAACATTTTCGGAAGTTCCAGGCCAGAGCATCGCTAGGAGTTATCTTTAATTTTTCCCTACTTGTTTCCTTAGTCATTCGGTGTAGTTTCCTTTTTCCTTAGTTAGCTTAGTTGGCCGTTGCTTTGCTTTTGAAATAGTCTAAACAATAAGGGATCTTGTTGTCGCACTTGTCTGCTATTAATAAGAGAAATGTTCGTTTTGCTTTCATGAAAAGTCCGAATTGGTATTTATACATTCATTTTCGCATCTTTCGAAGAAAAAAAAAGCATGTTGTCTCAGGGAACCCACCTGCAAGTGTTATAAGGTAGAACCCTTGTTTTCACTAATTCCTCTGTGCAAAGCCACCACTCCGCATATAGACGCCACTTTCATCATATACATCCTATGTGTCTCACCACTCCACTTTCTCAACATTTCACCAAATACGTAAAGCCAAAAATTTGTTGTTACAAAATCACCTGTCACCTCTTCACAAGAATATCTCATCACCATTCATCATTACACACACAACCATCCTCCACAAATAACTTGGGCATTCTAAGGTTTGTTAAGTAAACCCCACAGCAATACCGGGGGCAATCTGAGTTAAGGAACGATAACGTTTGTTTATTTTGTGCAAGCAAGTCTCTGAGTGTACACTTCGCGAGAGTGCCTTGAGCGGTAAAACCAAGAGCGAAAGAGCGTATCATTTTTACACGACTCCAGAGAGGTCACATTCAAAGGTAAGGCAAACGGCATGACTCCGACCGAAGGAGATAATTTGTAAATTTACAATTAAACCTATGAAAAGTAACAAAGAATGGATACACAACTCTTAGGGATGACGAAGCACTTAGGTACAGCACCACAACCAAAAGCCTGTGAACCCAGACATTAAACCCTAGGCACCCCCGCTGAGCTTTTCGTGTACATCATCTTTTACAACACTACAAACTCCACAAAATAAGCCAGCCAATGATGAATAACCGACCCGGTGACCAAAGGAAGTAAAGAGCCTGACTTCCGAACAACAACTTCACAAGTTCAAAGAAGCAAAACTACTACCAGCATGACGAAACGATCCGCAAGTGGTCCCAAAGTGACACAGGTTCCAAATGAGCTAACATCAAAAACGGCTCTCAAAGCTCAAAACCGGGAAACACAAGAACCCCGAAGGAAAAGAGATTCAAATAAAGGCAAACCTGAAGAGCCTCGAAGCAATCCAAAATCAGAAATAAGAGAGAAGGTGCAAGGAACAACTCAAAAGTCCCAAGTTCCAAGCTCACAAGCAAAGTCATCACGGAGTAGCCAAACGACTTCAAGACAAAGAAGGCAAGTCCAAGAGAAGGTGCAAGTTGCAGCTTTGGTCACCCTTATAGCTCCACATATCCTAAACGTTCCTCCATCATCCTTTTGTCTTTTATCACACCTTATAGCCACGTTATAAGCTTAAAAGACTTCCGACTTAATAGTTGTGTATCCAATCACGTGAAAGTAACAGGTTGAATGCGTAAATCTAACAAATGTCAAATTCAACGGTTGAGATGTTTTGACCAGAGGGAGAGCATGAGTGCAAGCATCAAACACTTTGAGCGTAGGATAGGAATCACCACATCAAGATCAACCCTAACCTTATGAGAATGGGACTTGTTTTGCGCAATTAATCAAAGAAAATACTGGGGGAAATCGATCGTTCCATTCGATTGCCATGAAATCCTAAAAAACTCAGATTGCCTTAAGGAAAATACTGGGGGCAATTGTTGGTCCTAACAATTGCAAACGACACCGTTTGAGGCCCAAAAACCCAAAACCTAAAGGATCAAACCCTCCACATCAAATTTCTCCAGGCCCGTCCTAAGCCCTTCCTTCACATTCAAACATCCACAAGCCCGTCTTGAGCCCTACCATTTCCAGGTTTGACATAAGCCCTAATCCTTCTACATTCATCATACACCCAACACATTTTCGCTTAGAACTACCTTTAGGCTTGTCATAAGACCAAAAACCATCCTTTAGGCTCGTCATAAGACCAAGATCCATCCTTTAGGCTCGTCATAACACCTAGATCCCATCCTTAGGCTCGTCATAAGACCTAGAACCATCATTTAGGCTCGTCATAAGACCTATAACCAACCGTTAGGCTCGTCATAAGACCTAGATCCATCCTTTAGGCTCGTCATAAGACATACCCATCCTTAGGCTCGTCATAAGACCTAGAACCATCCCTTAGGCTCGTCATAAGACCTAGTTGCATTCCCTTAGGCTCGTAGTAAGACCTAGCATTACCTTTTACCTTACCCACTCTCATCAAACACATTGCATTCATCTCATTCATATAGGCTCGTCATAAGACCTAGTTGCATTATCCAGGCGCGTCACAAGACCTGGCGACAGAAAGTTAGCGAGGTGATGGCAATAAATCCTCCTTTTGCGATGTCAACTTATTTTTAGGATCAACAAATGGTGGGCGAAGGCAATAAGTTCCCAGGGTTTTTACCAGGAGTTATCCCTGCACACCAGCTTCGGGGGCGATGACAATAAGTCCACATTGGGTCCAGCCAGGAGCATCAGCACGGGTTTTCGGTCTCTAGAAGCATCCGAGCATCATCAGCATCATCAACATCATCAGCATCATCAGCATCATCATCAGCATCAGCATCATTAGCATCGTTAGCATTTTAGCATTCTTGCATTTGCATACCACCCAGCTTTCACATTTTAGGTTGTCAACACCTTAGAATCGCTTGACATTATTTCACTTTACTTATAGTTAGTCAGCTCCTTAGAATAGCTCAACGCGGCTTGTTTGTAACACCCCTCTCAAACATGACGTAATAATCGCTCACGTGAACAGAAATAAAGGCGTCTCACAGCGGAAGAAATTACAGTATTATAACTCACATGGGTGTTACTTGCCATCACTCGCCCATACGAGTGATGTAGCAATACAACAACTTAACAACATTAAACTTAACAATACAAACCGCGGTGACAACGAGATACCGCCTACATGTCTAGCTAAGTATCAAGAGTACAACTACTGTGAGCATCTAACATAATCCAAATCTTACAACCCATTTCCAGTGAAATTACTTAATACATAACGAGGTAGAAACGTTAAATCCAAAATCCACAACATCCTACTACCCGACCCCGCACTCCGGCTTCGTCCGTGATCATCATCCTGCATAAAGCCATAAAGGCTCAGTGATAAACGCTGAGTATGCCGAGTCTGGACCCTAGTGGTCAATTAGGTCGTATTAACCGTCTTTTTATTAGGTTCGTTACATGCAATGCCAGATTACAGAGTATAGCAGGAACTGTAAAACATAATTAAGCATGTAACAATCATCACAGGTACACACATACAGCAATATATCGTACATTACATTAGCATCGGTAATTCACAAGCTGTTCTTAGTTTCACATCGCTCGGCCCACCGGGCCTTCACATATTGTTGGTTAGGTTAGCACTGTCGGGAGTCAGTTAGGACAACCCGAATTTTATTCACTTGGACTGTAGTCCCACGTACACACAAGGTGCTCACTGCCCTGATCATCCGAAGACTCTGGGACTAATTCACTTTGCCTTTGTAAAGGCGTCCATTTAGGTGGCCAAGGGCCTGGTGCCAACGGTAGCACACTCCGCCTGACGATATATCTAGGCTCGTTCAGGATTTACTAGGGAAAACCGGACATAGGTTAACCCAAGAGATCTCTACGCGCGACCAGCAGCCAATGACTGTCTGGATTAAGGTCCACATCACTTTCACTTATACTTCACTGTTAGCTTGTTAGTTAGTGATCCAGTTACAGGTTTAAACAGGGAATACATCACTTACTTGTTGGCTGCCCTATGGGTCTTACGCATGCCTAGAATGATTCTAGGTAGTATTTATCTTAGAGTTGAGGCTCTAGGGACCGACAATGTCGTGTCCCGCTCCTAAGTGTTTTACTTAGGTTATAACTACATACTTGTATACTTAATGTATTAGGTCGGGCAACGGTAATCACAGTCACACAACTCGTATATGTAGTTTTATATAAGCCGATCTATAGTCGGTCATAGTGTTATTTCGTGCATAAATAGGTAATGCAGTAAACACATACACTTCACACATAGTCATACAAGTTATCAAACAAATCCGAGCCCGAGGAATTCCTCAGGACAACTCGGATCAAACTCCTTTACATACCGTACACCGTTGTCTAGATCCGTGCAGTGCAGGCCACTAGAGCTTTCGAGCGCGTACGTCAGAAATGCGATCTAGTAATACAAGGAACACTAAGCGTCAATCCACATGACAGCACAATTCGGTATTTCCGAATAACGTTTGAAATCCTAGTACTATGTCCCCAGACTTAACATTTGTCACTAGTTAAAGTATCGTTATTAATATTTTATAACCCCTTACTTATTGTGTGGGTTAATTCTCGGTTTACATTAGAGCATGAAACCTTGCGTTATACACTTATGATACTTCACTAGGGTTTATTTATCCAACCAAAGTTTTATACTAACCTTAGCATTATATGTCGTTATAACTATAGTGTATAACTTTATTTCTTGGTACTTGTTTACCTATGTATGTATGTATTTAGCATAACAGTTTGGATAACTATATCCTTAGCCACATAATATCATTTGTGTTATATTTGTTCCATAATGTTATATGGTATGATATTTTATGTGTCACTAGACTTTATTACATGTGGCTTGGCAACTTAGGAATGTATCGAAGGTAATATACACATGTGCCACATTTGAGCTCCTTTTTTTTAATCTACTTTCATTACTCATAAAACTACCACCTAACTTATAATATATTGTAGATATTTAATTTTATAAAACAAAAAACCATGTGGTAAAATATAACCCAAGGTTTTTGCACACTTGTTTTATTACCGGTTACATATATATATGTACAACTAATCTCATTTCACATCTCAAAATCTCCATCCCACCATTTCTGCTACAGATTAATAGTTTTAGGACTGCATCACCACTTAAACTCAATTCCACCCTTAGTATACCTCTGTAACAGGTTTGTACAGAAAATTATCCATTTCAGAAACAGCTAGAACTGATTTATTAAGTTTGTTAATTCTTTTCCCCTTCTGTCGTGTTTCTCATTCCCGGATTTAGTTTCCTTTTCCACTCCCTCTTTCCCCATCTGTATAGTTACTCATTTCATGGTAATATTTCTATTTCATTTCAGCCTGTTACAGACACAGGAACAACTCTACAAAATCTGAAACAGAAGAGGCAAGAAAACTGAAACATCATTTGTTTAACCCTTCCTCAAGTCTCGATTTAGGTTTACTGATTGGTTTCCAAACTTTTCAAGCTATTACACCACTCGATGCTTGCATTGGTAAGAGGTTTGAACTTAAAAGCAACTCAAACCCATGGTGTTATCATCTTAGAAAAATCACTTAACAGAAACCAATCAAAACTGTCAAATGTAAAAACCAAAAACCATAACCTGACAACCTATTTGAACTTGCAGTTTGCTCACGGTTCTGATTTGAATTTTCCCTAGGTTGTTTAGCTACCTAAGTAAGTACCTCAGTATAGTTATGACCTCAAAACAGATTTACCAACACAATATTTAAACTCGTAAAGGTTCCTATATAGAAGATCAGAATTGCAGAATTTAGCTCAAAACAGATACGTGTTCTGTCTGTTTTTTTTTTCTTCTTTTTCATTCGCAGTTGAATTATAGTTTGTTTCTCTATCTTACCGATGTGCTTACACACTTAGCTAAGTGGTTTAGCTAGGTTTTTAAACTCTTGAACCACCCAAGGTCATTCCTTTGTGCTCTCTAAAATTTGTTATACAGAAACTGAAGTTTTTCTGGAGTTAAGGTCAAAACAGAAACTGATAAGTGTTCCTTATTTTCTTTCCTGTCTGTCCTTTCATCTAGTTACACTTATCCTAACTCCTTACCCACTTAACTAATGATTCATCGAGATTTTTAGATTCAAGGGTAACCCAAAACAAACTTACCGATTCTTCTGTAATTGTGTTCACTGAACTGAAATAGCAGGACAGAAACTGTAACAGCTGGACTTTCTCTTCCATTTTATTTTCTGTTTAACTTACATTTTGATCCTCAATCCTCCCTAAATAACTTACCCAGTTACTGAAGCATCTCCATCAAGCTTTTTAAACTCAACAAAACCCAATACAGTCCTGTTACAGATATAGTAATGACTAGACACTTATCTGCTAAGAAAACTGAAGCTAAAACTTAAACTGCATTCAAAACTGGTGTCTCCTTGTTCTTCAGTTTATCTTTCTTTGATCTCTCATTTAACCTCTTTCTTTCCCCGAATTTATTACTCAATCAGCTAGTTGTCTACCCTAGCTTATCCTCATAACAGGTCTACAATGACTTAGGTCACTCTTTTGAAATTCCTCTACACAGAAACCGAATCTCATTGTTACACAGAAACAGTTTCTTACACCAGTTTTTTTCTTCAGCTTAGGTTAGCTTATACAGAAACATCTGTACTAGTTCATGTGCTGTTATTTTTCCAAGGCAGCTAGTACCTAGATTGTTTGGAGCTTCAAAACTCCTTAGGTACTTTCATAGTACAATCCCACAACATAACACTAAGAAACATAAGGTTCCAATCTCAGATTTATTCTGTTTTTCTGCTGTTGTTAAAACAGTCTATACCAGTTTTCTTTTTCTTCTAGTATTAGTTGGTTCTCATCATTGTCTAAATGTTTAGGTGGTCCTGGGTTTACAGTTACTAAAACACACTCCTAGTGTTACTGAAATCAAAGTCTCTAAGACAGAAACTAGTCTCTTGTATTTCCTCTTCTCTTTATTTCACGATTATGCAACAGGTGGGGTTTCTGTTTACTCAAGATTTTTCTTATCTTTATTTAGCTGTGTTGGAAGTGGTTTAGGTTTAATGACACACACACATCACAAGCCAGTTATGCAGGAATGCAAACAACTCAAAACTAACAGAAACATCAAAGCTGCTAACTCCCTTCTGTTCTCTGAGAATCCTCAGCTTTGGTTCTCTTTTCAGTTCCCACTCACTACTAACCTAGATAGTTAGGTGTTTGACTGAGTTTTGAGTTTCTAATCTAGCCTTTCCTATCCTCACATTCCCTCTGCAAAACTAGATATCCCAAAACACGGTCTCATCAGTTGGAACTACACTGGAAACAAAAAAAAAAGAATTAGAAACCATTACTTCTGTTTTCTGTTTGTTTTCTTTTCTTGTGTTGCAATCTATTTTTATTCTTTTCTTCAATACTCTCACGTACAGAGATTTGTTCAGGTGTGTTATAGGCTTATAAGGTATTAGCAACTCAAAGACACCTTTATACACCGAGGTTACATGCTATAGGTTTGCATGATTATCCAGTTTGACAGACTTACTCTACTTTCTATTTTCCTGATCTTGAGTTAGTTCAGGAGTTACTCACCAGTCTTGACAACTCTCTAGCTACACCTTGGGTGGAAACCTCGAACCCACAGCACCTTGGTCAGTTGGCTACACTGGAATAGTTTACTTAGATGTTAATCCGTGACAACTTAGAGAAAAGGCACGATTTGGAGAAACTGAAACAGGTATGGCTTGTACCTGGTTTTTTCTTCCTTCTTCACCGAGGATAGTACAGCAAAAGAGGTTGGCTTGATCTTATTCCTTCAACAAGCTGAGAACCATCTATTGTCTTCTACATAAGGAGAGACAGAAAGGAAGAAAAAGAACTCAGAACTAGCAATGGCTGTAACCGGTACAACCGTGAGTGAAGATATGGTGAAGTTTATGTAGGAAACAAAAACAGAGAACAGAAGCTTATTGCATGCTGGTTTTATTGCTTTAACAGTGGAGGAATCTGAGCTGGGTTTCGTGTGGTTTACCTTGAGAAGACGAAGGGCTAGCTTCCCTTCCCTCTCTGTTTTTCTACCGAGACTTCCCACAACTCTAGCTCCCGATTCAGTCTGTAATGCGGGGTGTACATGGTCACGTTTTAGCTTTTGAAGGTAGGAAACCATGGAAGAAGAGTGAGTATGCTTTACCCTTGGAAACTTACCTAGCTATGGAGCAACAGTCATGGAGGTCGTGGGCAGCTCTCCGGTGGAAGTTGAAGAAGACGAAGGTACAGGAGAAAGGAAGTTGAGAACTGGTTATAACATGGTGGTATGGGCAGTTGGTCAGTAGCTGAGTCGCTTGGGAATCCTCAAGGGTTGGGCATTTGGCAAAAATAAACCCTCTGTTGCATGGGATTACAAGACATTGTAGAATAATCTGCTCTGTCAGATCTGGAAGTTTGAAACAGTCAAGTTTGAGGCGTCAATTCTAGAGGGGAATGTCGGGTGATTCACCATTCATTTCTGTAACTTAAGTATAGTGGCTACTAAATATAAATCGTGTGTAGTTTACATCGAATTCGAGCACAGCTCAAGCGGTTAAGGTTTCGGGATAGGTTCGAAGGGTCTCGGGTTCGAATCCCAGCTAGAGCATATTTGCTCTTTTATTTTTTTCAGCCTCATTATGCCTATTTATTGCATATAAGTGACTTGTATTAACATGTCACGTTATTAGTTGTATGTACATATACATATATGACTATTTCGTTATGTCCCGTTTTTAATTACATCATTATACGGGTACAACTATTTTATATATACAACGTTATAATTTGTAACGTTGTGTATATGTACGTATATATTCGTTTTATACTTTAATGTTGTAAGTTACATATATTTAATGACGTTTAATTATTTAGGGGTATTTCAGTCTACCCCCCTTAAAGAGACTTCATCCCGAAGTCGTCTTTCTCGAATGATTTATAGCAACTACCCATATGGCCATGGTGCACATCTATTTGATGTGACGGTATCTAAGCGATACAGTACGAACTAAATTCATAAGGGAGTACACATACTATATATATATATATATATATATATATATATATATATATATATATATAACAATCATCAACCATTCATGCATTCATCCATACATGTTCACAACATACACATGTGCGCAATGCGCAACAATTCATACATCCGAGTATCTACGAGTATCTCGTAGGATACTTACATACATGTCCACAACATACACATATGTGCAATGCGCAAACAACCTACCAACAAGACAAAACACGTATGCCCTGCATACATATGCGCAATGCGCAAACAACCTACCAACAAGACAAAACACGTATGCCCCGCATACAAATACACATACAAACATACAAAACTTGAGGCTCTGCCCCCCTTAAAAAGGGGTTACGCCCCCGTACCCCACAAGTACTGACAGACGCTACTCGAAAAGTGCTGCGTACTTGGCTCTCATCGAATCCTTTAACTCCTAAGTGGCCTCTTCGACCTCGCGGTTTGACCAAAGAACCTTGACCATGCGGACGGTCTTGTTCCTGGTCTCCCGTGTCTTCGTATCTAGGATACGTAGTGGAGTTTCTTCGTAACTGAGGTTCGGGTCTAGTTCCAGATGCTCTAGCTGTAACACATGCGAGGGGTGAGGGATGTATTTTTTCAGCTAAGATACGTGGAATACATCATGCACTCTCCCGAGCTCAGCAGGTAAGTCTAACCTGTAAGCTAACGGGCCCACCCGCTCCGTAATGCGGTACGGACCAACATACTTCGGGCTTAACTTGCCCTTCTGTCCAAAACGAAAGATGCCCTTCATAGGTGACACTCTGAGGAAGACTCGGTCGTCGACTGCGAACTCGAGATCTCTTCGTCGGACGTCTGCATATGATTTCTGTTTATCTTGGGCAGCTTTCATATTTCTACGTATCTGTAGGATATCCTCTTTCACCTGCTCTAAGTACTCGGGTCCAAGGAATGTGTTCTCGCTAGGCTCGTCCCAGTAGAGAGGTGTCCTACGTGGTCTACCATATAAAGCTTGAAATGGTGGCATCTGAATCGATGCGTGGTAGCTATTATTCTAGGCAAATTCAATTAGATGTAATCGATCAACCCAACTCTCCTGAAAATCTAGCGCGCATGCTCGTAACATGTCCTCCAAAGTCTGGATGGTCCTCTCACTCTGACCATCCGTTTGCGGGTGAAAGGCGGTACTTAGCTTCAGCTTGGTACCCAAGGCCTCCTGTACTTGCCCCCAAAACCGTGATAGGAATCGAGGGTCTCTATCTGACACAATAGTTTTTGGCACACCGTGATGTCTTATGATTTCTTGCTGGAAAAGGTCCGCTAATTTGGGAACTTTCCATGTGTCTCTAATCGGTATAAACTTAGCCACTTTCGTCAATCTGTCGACGATCACCCAAATAGTGTTCGCACCTCCCTTAGTCGGTGGGAGGCCGACAACAAAATCCATGGATAGGTCCTCGAACTTCCAGTACGGAATGGGCATAGGCTGCACCAAACCTCCTGGTCTCCTGTGCTCGAACTTGAATTTCTGACAAGTCAAGCAGCGGGTAACAAACTCTGTTACATCCTTTTTCATACCACTCCACCAAAAGTGAGTCTTCAGATCTTTGTACATCTTCGATGGTCCCGGGTGGATGGACAAGGAAGAAAATGAGCTTCACTAAGTATCTCTCTTTCAACTCTGGGCTGGACTCTGGAATGCACAATCTGCCATTCAATCTGATCAGTCCATCATCACTGAGTGTGAAATCGTATTTCTGCCTCTCGAATATGCCGTCAACTAACTGCTGCCTGATGGTCTGTATGTACTGGTCGCTCTCCTGAGCACAGCGTACTTCTTCGACTAGGCTACTGTTTGCTGACATGGCATGTAAGGAGTGAGCTCTCCGGCTCAGGGCATCAGCTACTATGCTTACTTTCCCCTCCTTGTACTTGAGGTCGATGTCGTAGTCCTTCAAGAACTCGACCCATCGCCTCTGTCTCATGTTCAGATCTTTCTGGGTGAATAAATATTGAAGGCTTTTGTGATCTGAGTATATCGTCACTGTCACACCATATAAGTAATGTCTCCATATTTTCAAAGCAAAACCACTGCTCCCAGCTCTAAATCATGTGTCGGGTAGTTTTCTTTGTGTCTCTTCAGCTGTCGGGAGGCGTAGGCTACAACCTTCCCATGCTGCATGAGTACACACCCCAGCCCCGTACCTGAGGCATCACAGTACACTTCGAACCCGTCGGTCCCTTCAGGAATGGTGAGTACGGGAGCCGACGTCAAAGGTCCTTCAGTTTTGAAAGGAACGCTCGCACTCTACAGTCCACACAAACTGAGCGTTTTTTCATCAATTAGTCATAGGCTTAGCTTCCTTGGAGAAGTCTTTCACAAAACGTCTGTAGTATCCGGCTAACCCCAAGAAACTGCGGATATCGGTCATTCTTTTTTGGTCTCGGCCAGCTCTTAACTGCCTCTATCTTCGCAGGGTCGACTGATATGCCACTGGCTGAGATGATGTGTCCCAAGAATGCCACGCTATCTAGCCAAAACTCACACTTCGAGAGCTTGGCATATAGCTGATTTTCTCTCATAATCTGTAGAACTTGCCGAAGGTGTGCTTCGTGGTCTTTCTTAGTCTTGGAGTAGATTAAGATGTCGTCGATGAATACCACTACCGATGAGTCAAGCTGCTCTCTGAACAGGCGGTTCATGAGATCCATAAATACTGCAGGTGCATTTGATAATCCAAATGGCATCACGGTAAACTCGTTGTGACCTTAACGTGTTCTGAACACTGTCTTCTCTATATCTCTCTCTGCAATGGGTATCTGATGGTAGCCTGATCTCAAGTCGATTTTTGAGAACACTGCTGTGCCTCTGAGCTGATCAAATAAGTCGTCGATGCGTGAAAGAGGGTATTTGTTCTTTATTGAAACGGCATTTAACTCTCTGTAATCGATGCAGAGTCTCATACTCCCATCTTTCTTCTTGACAAACAATACTGGCGCTCCCCATGGAGAGACGCTCGGTCTGATAAAGCCCTTGTCTAGTAGGTCTTCTAACTGAACCTTTAACTCTTTCATTTCTGCAGGCGCGATTCGGTAGGGTGCCTTGGCAATAGGCCCCGTGCCCGGCATAAGGTCGATGGCGAACTCCACCTCACGTGGTGGTGGCATGCCTGGTAATTCCTCAGGAAACAGATCAGGGAATTCGGATACCACTGGTATATCCAAATCCATCCGCTCCTCTTGTCTCGTATCGTGGACATAACATATATATGCGGTGTGGCCCTTCCTCACTTCTTTCATTAGATTCAAGGTAGATACAATTTTGATGGTGGGTTCTTTCGGTACACTGCGGTAGGAAATAGCCTTGCCCCCCGGGCTTTTGAGTAACAGTCGGTGCTCGGCACAATGTATCCGGCCCTTGTGTCTCTGCAGCCAATCCGTACCGATGATGACGTCGAAACCCAACCCTCTGAATTCGGTCAAGTCGACGGGGAATATCTCGTCCCGTATAACAATCCGCAAGTCGCGGTAGCGTCCCGTGCACCGCACTCTCTCCCTGGATGGTAACGTGACGGTGAAGTCGGAGAGGTGCTCCGGGGTCAGTCCCAACTTCTTTGCAAAAGAAGAGGAAACGAAGGAGTGGGATGCCCCTGAGTCAAACAAGACTGATGCATCGGTGCCATTTACAGGGACGGTACCTGTAGCATTTGGTTTACATTAGTACATGGCTATAGAGGTTGAATTCATAACTTCGGTTGGTTCTTGTCCTTCCCAGTGATGACGTTGCCAATCTCTTTGGCTTGTGCCGTATTCAGAATGTTGAGGTTTGCTTCTTTCTCAGGTTCGTGGCCTGGATTAACGAGTCGCATGAGGATAAGACTGATAACAATTGTACGAAAACTTTAAAACTCCACTTTTATTTATTCCACAAATCATTACATTATACTTGTGTACAAAGCTAGTGGCTTACAACATTACATCAAAACTCTCTTAAGGTCAAGTTTAAACGTCCCGGTTTGATGTGGGTAGTGTGTTTACTAAAGCTGGTGGTGCGGTGTTTAACTTAATCCGCTTGATTCCGTGATACACTAATCTCGAATCTCCACCGAATTAAACATCTCCAGATTTGAGGACTAGCTTCTTAGCCAGATCCATTCTCTTTTGGTCGCCATATAAGAATTCTGCTTCATCACCAATGGAGAACGACACTACGGGAATACCCTTTGCAATGGACTCGGGTGTCTCATCCCGGTCCTGGTGTAATCCCAGTCGCCCATTTTGTTCGTAGAAGTTTACAATGCAAACGTCGGCATCAATGGGTACTGGTTCGTCTTCAAGCTGCTGCGCGGTCTCCACCGCCTTCCGTGCTAAGGTCTTGAATCTCTCGGGTATCCTAGGTACTCTCGCCCCATCTAGTTTCCTCACTTCCTGGTATGTCCTAGTCTGTGGATCCCAATCCTTACCTAGGCACATCATGTGTAGCCTCATCTTCGAACCGCTCATAAAACCTGGAATGTAAAACCCACCTAGTTCTCTACCCAAGGCTCTACACTCTTCTATGATGTCGGTTTGCTCGTCTAAGGTTAAGAATTCTCTAAGCAGAATCATGCCCGGTCGGATGACTTGGCTATTCTCTTGGATGGTCTGTCTTTCGGCTGCGGGTCTTGGCGATCTCGGTCTCGTAGATAGGGGGTAGCAAATGTCGAAACTACCTAAGATGTGGAAGTTTTCCTATGATAAGTCTACTTAAGGTCGTAACACACACACATGGTTCATGCTTTAAAGCGTTTAACACACATCATGGTTCATACAATCCAGTCGGGTATTAGAGTTACCTGTAGTGCGCTGGGTGCTCGCCTCAGTGCCTGAGGCTCCCGCTGAATTAAGGGTGGCGTCCCTGGTCGATTCCCTTTCCTTTCTGGAAACGTATGTCAGTGGACGTCTGGCCCCCTTGGCCACCTCGTGGCGCTCCTGATCCTCCAACAGTGGGCTTCTGAGCAGTCTTCGTCCCCTGGTAATTCCGGCCATCTGGGTTGGAGTAGCACTCATAGTCGCGGTGCCCCATCTTTCTGCAGTATCGGCATTCCACCTTGTTGCCACTGCAATCCACACCTAGGTGGTCCTTCCCACAGCGCTTACAGTAGAAGTGGCGCTGGGGCTTACCGGTGCCTGTTGTAACCGTACCTTATGGTAATACGAGTCATACACAATATTAGGATTAATGAATGGTTTAACAACTAAAATTATGAGGAGCGTATTCTCACCCCTGGGAGGTGCCGATCTCAGTGGCTGGGCGTCGATGGGTGGGCCGGTCAGCCGTGGTACGGAATCTTTCCCCTTGAAGCCCTGCTGACTCTGCTGCCCCTGTTGCCCCTGCTTTCCCTTCTTTTTGAAGAAGCCTCTATCAACACAGATTTGGGGTCAGCACACATGATAATCAATTAATGATCGAATCAATAAATGAAAATATTTTCTTACTTTCCCTCTTTGAGCCCTCGCCTCGGTTCACTCCCCCGTCCTCAGACTCCCTCTCGGACTTCTTCCTTTTCTTCTGGCCCAGAGTCTCATCCCGAGTCTAGAGCATCAGCTCCATCCTCGAGGCCGCATCATAACATTCCTGGAATTTAAACTGGTGATTCTTCACACATTCACTGTAATTGGATATGTAGAACATTAACAAGAATTAACGGTGTTTAGGTTTTACCTGTATGGTGGTATAGAATGTGGCGCCCATGGCTGCCTGGATACGGAATGAAAGACCCCCCTGGAACTTTTCGACCTTAACGGTCTCAGAGTAGTCAACGCCGGGGATGAAGTCAAGAAGACCGATGAAACGAGCGTAGTACTCGTCCACGGACAGACTCCCCTGGGTCAGCGTCTCAAACTCCCGACGCTTCTTCTGCTTGAGGTGAGCGGGATAGTACTTCCCTCGCAGGATCTCCACGAACATAGTCCATGAGAAGTCGGGTGTCACCAAGTGCTGGTCCTTCACAAGTCTCCACCAGGTACTGGCTGCGTTCTTCAGATTGAAGGCAGCAATTGTAACTTTCTGATCCTCTGGCACTCGTAAGGCCTCGAAGGCCTTCTCATGCTCTACGATGAAGCGCTCCAAGGCAATGGGGTCCGGCTCCCCTGAGTAGGTCGGTGGTCGTGTCTCAGATACCGCCTTAAGCCAATTCGTCTCGCGGGGCTGCGGTGGGTGGGGTATAGTACCTCCAATCTGGGTCAGTATGGCAGCAACCGCTTCATTGATGCCTGGAATACCGGTGTCGCCACCGGCCCCTCTGCCCGCTCCGCGGCCTCTAGGTCTACCAGCCATCTGCTGTATAGACCGTCGTATCATAACTCGGTAAATATACCGTCATCACAGACATAAAATATTAAGTTGCCTTAGAGGCTAAATGTGTATACGCATAGTGCCGAATCTCTACTTAGATTCACCAATAAGTCGTCTCATACCTCACAGACGTATCCCGGGTTTCCCAAATCCTAAGCTCACTGTTAATTTCCTAGTATCTCGTCATCAGAGCGGTACTCCGCTCTAATACCACTTTTGTAACACCCCTCTCAAACATGACGTAATAATCGCTCACGTGAAAAGAAAAAAAGGCGTCTCACAGCGGAAGAAATTACAGTAATATAATTCACATGGGTGTTACTTGCCATCACTCGCCCATACGAGTGATGTAGCAATACAACAACTTAACAACATTAAACTTAACAATACAAACCGCAGTGACAATGAGATACCGCCTACATGTCTATCTAAGTATCAAAGTACAACTACTGTGAGCATCTAACATAATCCAAATCTTACAACCCATTTCCAATGAAATTACTTAATACATAACGAGGTAGAAACTTTAAATCCAAAATCCACAACATCCTACTACCCGACCCCGCACTCCGGCTTCGTCCGTGATCATCATCCTGCATAAAGCCATAAAGGCTCAGCGATAAACGCTGAGTATGCCGAGTCTGGACCCTAGTGGTCAATTAGGTCGTATTAACCGTCTTTTTATTAGGTTCGTTACATGCAATGTCAGATTACAGAGTATAGCAGAAACTGTAAAACATAATTAAGCATGTAACAATCATCACAGGTACACAACAGCAATACATCGTACATACATTAGCATCGATAATTCACAAGCTGTTCTTAGTTTCACATCGCTCGGCCCACCGGGCCTTCATATATTGTTGGTTAGGTTAGCACTGTCGGGAGTCAGTTAGGACAACCCGAATTTATTCACTTGGACTGTAGTCCCACGTACACACAAGGTGCTCACTGCCCTGATCATCCGAAGACTCTGGGACTAATTCACTTTGCCTTTGTAAAGGCGTCCATTTAGGTGGCCAAGGGCCTGGTGCCAACGGTAGCACACTCCGCCTGACGATCTATCTAGGCTCGTTCAGGGTTTACTAGGGAAAACCCGACACAGGTTAACTCAAGAGATCTCTACGCGCGACCAGCAGCCAATGACTGTCTGGATTAAGGTCCACATCACTTTCACTTATACTTCACTGTTAGCTTCGTTAGTTAGTTATCCAGTTACAGGTTTAAACATGGAATACATCACTTACTTGTTGGCTGCCCTATGGGTCTTACGCATGCCTACAATGATTCTAGGTAGTATGTATCTTAGAGTTGAGGCTCTAGGGACCGACAATGTCGTGTCCCGCTCCTAAGTGTGTTACTTAGGTTATAACTACATACTTGTATACTTAATGTATTAGGTCGGGCAACGGTAATCACAGTCACACAACTCGTATATGTAGTTTTATATAAGCCGATCTATAGTCGGTCATAGTGTTATTTCGTGCATAAATAGGTAAAGCAGTAAACACATACACTCCACACATAGTCATACAAGTTATCAAACAAATCCGAGCCCGAGGAATTCCTCAGGACAACTCGGATCAAACTCCTTTACATACCGTACACCATTGTCTAGATCCGTGCAGTGCAGGCCACTATAGCTTTCGAGCGCATACGTCGGAAATGCGATCTAGTAATACAAGGAACACTAAGCGTCAATCCATATGACAGCACAATTCGGTATTTCCGAATAACATTTGAAATCCTAGTACTATGTCCCCAGACTTAACATTTGTCACTAGTTAAAGTATCGTTATTAATATTTTATAACCCCTTACTTATTGTGTGGGTTAATTCTCGGTTTACATTAGAGCATGAAACCTTGCGCTATACACTTATGATACTTCACTAGGGTTTATTTATCCAACCAAAGTTTTATACTAACCTTAGCATTATATGTCGTTATAACTATAGTGTATAACTTTATTTCTTGGTACTTGTTTACCTATGTATGTATGCATTTAGCATAACAGTTTAGATAACTATATCCTTAGCCACATAATATCATTTGTGTTATATTTGTTCCATAATGTTATATGGTACGATATTTTATGTGTCACTAGACTTTATTACATGTGGCTTGGCAACTTAGGAATGTATCGAAGGTAATATACACATGTGCCACATTTGAGCTCCTTTTTTTTATCTACTTTCATTACTCAAAAAACTACAACCTAACTTATAATATATTGTAGATATTTAATTTTATAACACCAAAAACCTTGTGGTAAAATATAACCCAAGGTCTTTGCACACTTGTTTTATTACCGGTTACATATATATATATGTACAACTAATCTCATTTCACATCTCAAAATCTCCATCCCACCATTTCTGCTACAGATTAATAGTTTTAGGACTGCATCACCACTTAAACTCAATTCCACCCTTAGTATACCTCTGTAACAGGTTTGTACAGAAAATTATCCATTTCAGAAACAGCTAGAACTGATTTATTAAGTTTGTTAATTCTTTTCCCCTTCTGTCGTGTTTCTCATTCCCGGATTTAGTTTCCTTTTACACTCCCTCTTTCCCCATCTGTTTAGTTACTCATTTCATGGTGATATTTCTATTTCATTTCAACCTGTTACACACACAGGAACAACTCTACAGAATCTGAAACAGAAGAGGCAAGAAAACTGAAACATCATTTGTTTAACCCTTCCTCAAGTCTCGATTTAGGTTTACTGATTGGTTTCCAAACTTTTCAAGCTATTACACCACTCGATGCTTGCATTGGTAAGAGGTTTGAACTTAAAAGCAACTCAAACCCATGGTGTTATCATCTCAGAAAACTCACTGAACAGAAACCAATCAAAACTGTCAAATGTAAAAACCAAAAACCATAACCTTACAACCTATTTGTATCTTGTAGTTTGCTCACGGTTCTGATTTGAATTTTCCCTAGGTTGTTTAGCTACCTAAGTAAGTACCTCAGTATAGTTATGACCTCAAAACAGATTCACCAACACAATATTTGAACTCGTAAAGGTTCCTATACAGAAGATCAGAATTGCAGAATTTAGCTCAAAACAGATACGTGTTCTGTCTGTTTTTTTTTTTCTTCTATTTCATTCACAGTTGAATTATAGTTTGTTTCTCTATCTTACCGATGTGCTTACACACTTAGCTAAGTGGTTTAGCTAGGTTTTTAAACTCTTGAACCACCCAAGGTCATTCCTTTGTGCTTTCTAAAATTTGTTATACAGAAACTGAAGTTTTTCTGGAGTTAAGGTCAAAACAGAAACTGATAAGTGTTCCTTGTTTTCTTTCCTGTCTGTCTTTTCATCTAGTTACACTTATCCTAACTCCTTACCCACTTAACTAATGATTCATCGAGATTTTTAGATTCAAGGGTAACCCAAAACAAACTTACCGATTCTTCTATAATTGTGTTCACTGAACTGAAATAGCAGACAGAAACTGTAACAGCTGGACTTTCTCTTCCATTTTATTTTCTGTTTAACTTACATTTTGATCCTCAATCCTCCCTAAATAACTTACCCAGTTACTGAAGCATCTCCATCAAGCTTTTTAAACTCAACAAAACCCAATACAGTCCTGTTACAGATATAGTAATGACCAGACACTTATCTGCTAAGAAAACTGATGCTAAAACTTAAACTGCATTCAAAACTGGTGTCTCCTTGTTCTTCTGTTTATCTTTCTATGATCTCTCATTTAACCTCTTTCTTTCCCCGAATTTATTACTCAATCAGCTAGTTGTCTACCCTAGCTTATCCTCATAACAGGTCTACAATGACTTAGGTCACTCTTTTGAAATTCCTCTACACAGAAACCGAATCTCATTGTTACACAGAAATAGTTTCTTACACCAGTTTTTTTCTTCAGCTTAGGTTAGCTTATACAGAAACATCTGTACCAGTTCATGTGCTGTTATTTTTCCAAGGAAGCTAGTACCTAGATTGTTTGGTGCTTCAAAACTCCTTAGGTACTTTCATAGTACAATCCTACAACTTAACACTAAGAAACATAAGGTTCCAATCTTAGATTTATTCTGTTTTTCTGCTGTTGTTAAAACAGTCTATACCAGTTTTCTTTTTCTTCTAGTATTAGTTGGTTCTCATCATTGTCTAAATGTTTAGGTGGTCCTGGGTTTACAGTTACTAAAACACACTCCTAGTGTTACTGAAATCAAAGTCTCTAAGACAGAAACTAGTCTCTTGTATTTCCTCTTCTCTTTATTTCACGATTATGCAACAGGTGGGGTTTCTATTACTCAAGATTTTTCTTATCTTTATTTAGGTGTGTTGGAAGTGGTTTAGGTTTAATGACACACACACATCACAAGCCAGTTATGCAGGAATGCAAACAACTCAAAACTAACAGAAACATCAAAGCTGCTAACTCCCTTCTGTTCTCTGAGAATCCTCAGCTTTGGTTCTCTTTTCAGTTCCCACTCACTACTAACCTAGATAGTTAGGTGTTTGACTGAGTTTTGAGTCTCTAATCTAGCCTTTCCTATCCTCACATTCCCTCTGCAAAACTAGATATCCCAAAACACGGTCTCATCAGTTGGAACTACACTAGAAACAAAAAAAAAAAGAACCAGAAACCATTACTTCTGTTTTCTGTTTGTTTTCTTTTCTTGTGTTGCGATCTGTTTTTATTCTTTTCTTCAATACTCTCACGTACAGAGATTTGTTCAGGTGTGTTATAGGCTTATAAGGTATTAGCAACTCAAAGACACCAATATACACCGAGGTTACATGCTACAGGTTTGCATGATTATCCAGTTTGACAGACTTACTCTACTTTCTGTTTTCCTGATCTTGAGTTAGTTCAGGAGTTACTCACCAGTCTTGACAACTCTCTAGCTACACCTTGGGTGGAAACCTCGAACCCACAACACCTTGGTCAGTTGGCTACACTGGAATAGTTTACTTAGATGTTAATCCGTGACAACTTAGAGAAAAGGCACGATTTGGAGAAACTGAAACAGGTATGGCCTGTACCTGGTTTTTTCTTCCTTCTACACCGACAATAGTACAACAAAGGAGGTTGGCTTGACCTTATTCCTTCAACAAGCTGAGAACCATCTACTGTCTTCTACATAAGGAGAGACAGAAAGGAAGAAAAAGAACTCAGAACTAGCTATGGCTGTAACCGGTACAACCGTGAGTGAAGATATGGTGAAGTTTACGTAGGAAACAAAAATAGAGAACAGAAGCTTATTGCATGCTGGTTTTATTGCTATAACAGCGGAGGAATCTGAGCTGGGTTTCGTGTGGTTTACCTTGAGAAGACGAAGGGCTAGCTTCTTCCCTCTCTGTTTTTCTACTGAGACTTCCCACAACTCTATCTCCCGATTCAGTCTGTAATGCGGGGTGTACATGGTCACGTTTTAGCTTTTGAAGGTAGGAAACCATGGAAGAAGAGTGAGTATACTTTACCCTTGGAAACTTACCTAGCTATGGAGCAACAGTCATGGAGGTCGTGGGTAGCTCTCCGGTGGAAGTTGAAGAGGACGAAGGTACAGGAGAAAGGAAGTTGTAAACTGGTTATAACATGGTGGTATGGGCAGTTGGTCAGTAGCTGAGTCACTTGGGAATCCTCAAGGGATGGGCGTTTGGCAAAAATAATCCCTCTGTTGCATGGGATTACAAGACATTGTAGAATAATCAGCTCTGTCGAATCTGGAAGTTTGAAACAGTCAAGTTTGAGGCGTCAATTCTAGAGGGGAATGTCGGGTGATTCACCATTCATTTCTGTAACTTAAGTATAGTGGCTACTAAATATAAATCGTGTGTAGTTTAAATCGAATTCGAGCACAGCTCAAGCGGTTAAGGTTTCGGGATAGGTTCGAAGGGTCTCGGGTTCGAATCCCGGCTAGAGCATATTTGCTCTTTTATTTTTTTCAGCCTCATTATGCCTATTTATTGCATATAAGTGACTTGTATTAACATGTCACATTATTAGTTGTATGTACATATACATATACGACTATTTCGTTATGTCCCGTTTTTAATTACATCATTATACGGGTACAACTATTTTATATATACAACGTTATAATTTGTAACATTGTGTATATGTACGTATATATTCGTTTTATACTTTAATGTTGTAAGTTACATATATTTAATGACGTTTAATTATTTAGGGGTATTTCATTGTTAGTCTCAAATGGCATGCAGGGTCTGTTCACGATCAGAAATTTTGGGTACCACTCAAGCATCAACTAGTCCTTTCATCTTCATTACAAAGCCTAGTTGACGGGGGGCAATCTGTTATACCCAAAATTTTGACCCCCCTGGTTAGGGTCTATAAGGCTTTGGTGTCACGAGAGGCACTTCAATCAAGTAGTGAGAGATTCCGGCTCGATCCGCGTGTTCTAGGGCATGGGGAGCAGCTTCGTCATTATCAGGGGCATTTTCATAATTTTTAAAGGCTCTTAAGACCTCCTATAAGCTTTCTCTCTCCTCCAAAAGATGCCCAAATCAGCTTGAAATGCTTTTTCGAATTTCCAATAATTTTCTAGCAATTTCTGACTTAATCTGACGAGAAATTCAATTAAAAATATTCCAACATTTAAAAAAACCGATTCCACTTCAGAAAATTCATAATTGTCATCCTTGAAATGTGGTTAAAATTTCACAGCAAAATTCCTTTTGGAAGTCACTTAATTAAAATATCAAAAAATCATGCTTTTACAAGATTTTCTTTATCTTTAAGAAAGTCTATATAAGGGATAGGTTTTTTGATAAAATGAGAATCTCATAAGCTCTAGAACCTTAGGGAGTCAGAAAACACAGCCTCCTCTCTCTCTCTCTCATGTTTTCCAACACCCGGCCACCCGAATCATACCGAAAATCCCCCGAAATCACCATCTAAACACGTTTTCCAATCCCCAAAGCACCAATAATCATCAAAACCCCACAAAACATCACCAAAACGTGAAGAACAGCAAGAACATCCAACAACCAGAAGCTTGGTTCGAAAACCTTTCGGGTCTGCCATCCACGGAGCACTCGACGAATCCCGGTGTGAAGAATCATCGTAAATCCAAAGGTAAAATGGGTAGAAATTTCACTTTCCTAACTCCCCACGATATTATCAGTCTTGCCTCAAAATTTGGGCTTAAACTAACTTTTTTCGCTTCTGTATCGCTAATTGTTTTAGCTACTGCCTTGTTACTTGTTTGCTAAGTTTCGTATTAATTTTGTTGTCAAATTGAGTTCTTTCATTTACTAACGTGTTTAAAATCTTTCGGGCTACACACCCATAAAATTTGAGCTCAAAACACCCTCGGGAACCATCGAAAACCCATTGTCCGTGGGTTGTCCGTGACCTCGGACCCATTGTCCGGGACCACAGACGGGTTGTCCGTGACCACCGACACCCACAGACAGTGGTGGGATTTTATATTTTTCAATTTTTCAAATTTTAGGGTTTCTGTCAATACATGTCCGTGGCCCCAGACTTTTCAAGTTTGCATTTTTTTTTTAGTTCCGTTTTCGAAATCACTTAATTCAACTGGGGTCCGTGGTCTCGGACATTCGGTCCGTGGCTACGAACGTAATTAAAATTAGACCTAATTCTGCCTCCGAAACCCTAGTTTAGGTAACTTTCAATTTCACTTTAATTTTCTGTCAAAAAAACGTTAAAAAAAAAACAGAAGCGCACACCTAGGTTAAAAACAACTTTGTAGAAAGCCGTAAATAAACCAAGTAGAGGAAAAACGACATAGGAAGGGTAATGATAGTAATTTGAACCCTAATTAAGTCGAATACCAAGCCCCTGAACCCGAACTCTCCTTTCCTAATTTGATCTAGGTTAAAATTAGGTGGCGACTCATAATAGGTTCCAGTGAGCTAGCTTAGGTTTTAATAATTATTGTTATATGACATAGTTATTAATCTTAGGTTATAAGTGGACCTAAAACCCGGTTAGATCCTAATCAATCTAGTCAACATAGGATAGGGTTTAAAATCGAGGCTCACAGATATACTGAAATCCGACCCAGCATAACTGGTAATGTACTTGCCATGCAATCCTCCTGGTCCCGAGTTCGATCCCTGGCAAGGAGCAGATAGCGTTTGAATTGTTTGTCTTTTATCATGGCTCACAGCAGAGTTTTTGTTTCGCTAAGTCGCGGTAATATACAGAATTCCACCGCTGCTCAACCGGTGGAGCACGAGAGGGTGTAAGGTGGAGGTCTCGGGTTCGAAACTCAACACAGACATTTTTTTCATTTTTCATAGCATGTAATTTATTGGACCTAATGCAGCCTGCTTCAGTTTGGACTTGTTCAACCCAAATGCCTCAAATAAGCCCAACCCCATGGCTAGCCCATAGAATAACCAAATATTCCCCCAAAAAACCCTAAGCCTCTATTATAAAACTACATACAGTAAAAGGAACGTGGGGGTAGAGGTTAGAATATTCTTTTGCTTCAGTCATTTTTGAAATCCCAGTCGATCACTTTTTTCATCTTTCGTGAGAAACCGTCTCCTCCACCCTTTCGACCTCGTACACCCACGCCGAAAACCGCCATCGCCGTCTTCAGCGTCATCGAGAAACACCGCCCCAACATCCTCATCTGCTCTCTTCACCTCCACAAACAACACGCAACTCCCCACCTTTCATTTCGACCATCCTTAACTAAACAAAACCGCCCGAAAAGGGAGAAGAGCCCCGTCGAAAGCCCTTGTTCTTTCAGTTCGATCGACAGAGTAAGTGGTTACTACCGTTCTTCTTTCCTTTCGAATTTGTAAGACCCCGGACTAGAACCTTGAACATTCATTTCGGGGATCTCTGGTCTCGAAAGGGTGAAGGATAGCCTTTCGTTTTTCACTTCCCTGTTTTCCGTTATTCACGGTATTTCTTTTCGACGGGGTTTGCATGGTCCCGTTTTGGGTACCGATTCGGGATTATAAGCCTCTGTGGGTTTCCCTTTTACATTTCGTTTGTGTAATCATCTAAGTATACCGCCTGGTATGGACCTTGAAGTCCACGAACACGGAAAACCTGATTGCGAGTTTAAGTTCGGGTAGTACTGGTTATCTCCGTCTGATCTTCGATATACCCATGTCCTTGAGGTTTTGTTGAGTTGAATATTGTCCACTGTCGGCTTCTGTAACGAGGATCCTGCATATTCTCATTTTCTTTGTTCTGTGATAGACTGGTCCCTTATTCCAATCATTGGTTCTGAGTATTTTTTGCTATTGTATTCGAGTAGGAAAGACGAATGAACTGGTCATCTTCCAGTTTTGATTTTGTCTAGTTATGAAAATTTCCTTTTGTTCTGACGCCCCTCTTTAGGAAATGTGTATTTGGAGGAAGGTATAATTCGTTGTCATCAGATCTGTCTTCCCTCTCTTCGTTCATGAAATACCCGGGAATTTGAGGTTAGGAGTACGATAATATATAGTCAGAATAAAAGTCCGAATTAGTAATATAGTGGCCCAGGGAAACTAACGATACTTCTATATTAATTTATTTCCTCACTTTCCTCTCCACATTTATTTTAAATACATAGAGTTCTAATTCAAATTGACTTTCTCTTCGTACTTAGTTAATTTCTAGAATTCAAATCTGAGTTTACTTCCTATTAGTAATTATCTCTGATTATAGAGTTCAAATCCCATTTGACTTCTTCAAATTAATTTATATATATTTGTTATTAGTATTCTAGAACTCTCTCTAACGCAATTATAATTCCTTGCTAGTATTATTACTTTACTTTATTTAATTTATTTCAATCTCCTTCCTACTTCCAAGTAAATGTTTATTAATTATCTTCCTAGATTTTCTATTCCATCCTTATCTTGTTACAACGATCTACTTTCTCAACAATATTCAAACTAGGAAACTATTCTGAATTTCTAAAAGAATGTTGTTAGAGATTTTATTTTCCTTCCTGATGTTCCTCAACGCTATGTTGTTGTATAGGTTTCCTAAAAACAAATTACAATGTTAAGTATTTATTTTGATTTCCTTTTCTGAGTTATTTGTATTTCGTATTTATTTAACTCTTTTGTTTTAAGATAGTAATCATTAACTTGTTTAACAATATCGATTTCCCTTATTCCTATAATTTACTTATTTATATAACGACCTTCCCCACTACGGTCTACCTTCATCACGACGCTTCTACGCTTCTGCTCTACCAAAAACTTATTCACGTATCTTCTTCCTTGAGTTCTTATAATTCGCGTTCTCAATTCTACCTTCGGCGTTCTTCACTCTACCCTTGCTGGATCGTTTCCCTTGGTGCCAATTAGGAGCTTTGTTGGGTAATGTATTCTACTTAGTTACTTAGTTATCTATTCATGGCTTGACGAATTCTGATTGTTAATTTTGGTTACCTAGACGTCGATATCGTTGACGAGTGCTATCAATAGTCCGGAGCAGTTGGGTTCTTGAGGGATTTGGTTGTTCCAGGTAAATTCTATGCTCAATGGTTTTGATTGTGGTTTTGCGAAATATTGGAAAAGGGTTCGTTGTGTTTTATCTCGGTTGTGGTTTGGAGATTTGGGATTATTCCCCACGTTTTGGAATTGAGGAATTGGATTGAGATTGTGGTGTTCAATTGTGGTTTTGGGAGTCTTTCACAGGTTGTATTCTGTTGTTTGGGAGCCCATAGGTGCTCCCCATTATTGATATTATTTGCGCTGCACACATTGTTGCAGTTAAGCTCTATGATCTACTCTATGTTACTGCTGTTTCATAGGGGGTGTGCACACTTAAGGACTTAGGGTGAGGTGGTTGTTTGACGGTCCCATAGGTGACTGTCCTGGAATTGTTGTTTGGGGTCCCAGGTGACCCCGTGTTCGGAATTGTGGTTATTACTCCCTGTTGAAAGCTCCCTACTGCAGTTCGGTATTGTATGTTTTTCTGGAAAATTCACTAACTATTCAGTAAACCCTCTCATCTGTTGTTAAAGGCAATGGTGTTCTAAAATGTATTTTACAGCTTGAGGTGGAATTTACTCAGTTTTTCTGATTTGTGCGATCCTTTCTGTGTTTTGTCTATGTTTTATGATCGCAGGTATGGATGACTAGCTGAGGGGATCGGGACCGCGAATCACATAGTTTAGGACCACGTAATAATAAGGCGATATCTTGAATTTCAATGTTTTAGAGATGTTGTTATGTTCTCAAGGTTTTTATACATTAACGTTATTTTGCTTCCGCGTAATTTGAAAGTTAACTTTGGTTTTAATGTTGTTTAGTTCATCAGCCTGAGCACCCATGGGTATTGGGTGTGGCGGTAATGCCCTGGATATTTTGAGATCCGCTGCTATATTGAAGGTTATGTGCATTTGAGTTTTGGTTAACTAAGTTAATTGCTCTTGAATCAGTTTTATCAAGTTTGTGGTTGTATTGAGTTTTATTAATGACTTCTTCTGCTCGAGAGATTCTCTGTTGTATTTATGTTTTGCATAAGTATTTCTAACGGTTTTTGGGTTCTATTTCTGTATTTAAAACTGCACTTAAGGACCTGTCCGAACGTCCGTCCGGACATCAATGTTCGGACAGGCCCCGAATGTTTCAAGTGTTTTCTTCGTTTGGCTGTGTCCGAACATATGTCCGAACTTCTAAGTTCGGACATCATGCGAGGACGGGTTCGGATTGCAAGTCTCGACCTATGTCCGAACTTGCAAGTCCGGACCAATGTTCGGACCACGTAAGGATTTTTTTCCGGAGTTTTAAAAGTTCGACTTGTGTCCGAACTTCGAAGTCCGGACACAAGTTCGGACATTTGGTTTTCCGCAGTCTATTTCTCTTCGGCTTGTGTCCGAACTTGCCATGTCCGGACACAAGTTCGGACCAACTTTGTTTTGCTCCTCTAGGACTCGTTTGGAGTCCGTTTTTAATGCCGTTTGCGCCGTTAGATTTGTATTTTCATAAGCTATGTTTTGAGGTAAAATCCAGGGTGTTACAAGGTGGTATCAGAGCTTTGTTTTCGAAATAAGATAAAACTTGAGTAACCGGATTAAAATTTGGGGGACAAGCCGTTTGGGGAAGTTATGATGGATCACGTGTATGTTGTGAGCTGTTGAGTTATATTGGATACCTTGGTGTGATAATTGAAGGTTATACAGGGATTATTGTGTACTAACCAATTGTTGGAATTGTATCATACTTGTTACATGTATTATTGTTATATCTGTATTATCTACCCGTGGGTTAGGGTAGTGAGATTGTAGTATATTTGGGAAGGGATTGTTATAGGGGATTTAAAAGCCTTGAAATTCTTGACTCATAATCAGGAGTCCACCTTGAGTAGGGTAGACTGGCAGACCGATTGAATTTCCCCTACAACACCAGAAGTAGAAGCGGGAGGACTACCATGGCAGCCAACGACCCAATGAGACAGCTTCAGGAGCTCGCTTTGAACCTGGGCCAGATTGTGCAACGCCAAGCCCAGCGAGACAATGTGCCAGAAGACTACACGAAGAGAATTGCCCACTTGAAGCCAACTGCATTCAAGGGGGAGGAGGACCCAGTACTGCTGGAGGATTGGCTGCGTGAGTTTGACAAGATCTTCGAGGCGGTCAACTGCCCTGCTAATAGAAGAGTCAACGCCGCTGTGTACTACTTCAAGAGCGAGGCGGACATCTGGTGGTCTGCCAACAAGGATGCTCTTTTGGCGGGACCTGACTTTGGATGGGAGGCACTGAAGGAGGCCATGCGAAGGCGATTCTACCCTGAGCATGTCCGGATGCAGAAATACCTGGAGTTCTCGGAGCTCAAACAGCAGGCCCGGAGTGTGAAGGAGTACCACTCCAAGTTCCTAGAGCTGGCAAGGTTCGCGCCGACGATGGTCCCTGATGAGGCGTCGAAGGTGCAGAGATTTGTGGGAGGACTCAACTGGAGTCTCCAGGAGGCTTTGAGCGTGCTGACGATACCCACCCTCCAGGACGCATATGGAAAGGCTGCTAACCTGTATAGGGTGCAGCAGAAGAGGAGGGAGGTACAGGCGGGTCAGAAAAGGAAGATGGAGGACGGGGAAGAGACTCGGAGTCGAGACGACCGACATCAGAGGCCACACCAGGACAAGAGGTGGAGGCCTAACTCAGGTGATGGGAGGAGGTTCGATGTGAACCAGAGGAATGACCAGAGGCGGAATGATAGGCCCCAGGGGCAGGCCCAGAGAGCAGAGAACGGGCATAGCAGGCACTTCCACTGCAGGAGATGCCACAAGGATCACCCGGGGAAGGACTGTGAAGGGAACCTGGTGGCGTGCTACCGGTGTGGCAGGAAGGGCCACAGAGCTTTTGAGTGCTTCCAGGATCCTCAGGGAGGCATTCAGCAGAGAGGGAATGGCGGAGACCGGACCTACAGACCAGCAGACCCCCAGTCTCGAGGTAGAGACCAGCATCAGGCCCAGAATCAGCGAGGGGATGCTCCCCAGCGTGGCAATGGCGGGGGTGGAAACGGAGGTAACCGAGGTCCAGGGGAGAACCGAGACAACAGCAGAGCTCCGGGGAGGATTAATGTTATGAGTCGGGCCGAGGCAGAGGCTGAAGCAGAAGTGTTAGCAGGTACCTTTTCTGTTCATGGTACTTCAGCTCGTGTTTTGTTCGATACTGGAGCTTCATATTCTTTCATTTCTGAGAAATTTGCTAAGAAATTGGGGCTAGAAACTTGTAAGACTTCTACCATAGCAGTATCTATACCCTCGGGGCAGGTTATTTCTTGTAATCATGTATTGAGGGATGTGGGGGTAGACATAAAAGGGGAAACTTTTGTAACTGACCTGATCCAGTTCGTCCTCCCCGACTTCGACATTATTTGGGGATGGACTGGCTAAGCAAGTATAAAGGGAAGATCGACTGTGGAGAGCAGAAGATCATTCTGAGAGGACCAGCGGGCCGAAGAGTCTCCTACAGTAGCGGGAGAAGAAACCGGGAGTAAAGATAGTCTCAGCCATGTCAATTCTCTCCCAAGTGAAGAAGGGCAGCAGGCATACCTCTGCCATGTCCAGGATTTGAACCGAGCGCCGAGCCCATTAGAAGAGATTCGGGTGGTGAATGAGTTCCCTGACGTCTTTCCAGATGAGATTCCTGGTATGCCGCCAGACAGGGAGGTGGAGTTCAGCGTCGACCTTGTGCCAGGAGCAGCGCCCATCTCCAAGGCCCCATACCGTATGGCGCCATCAGAGTTGAAGGAACTGAAAGTCCAATTGGAGGAGTTACTAGAGAAGGGATACATCCGCCCGAGTGTATCGCCATGGGGAGCTCCTGTCTTGTTTGTAAAGAAGAAGGACGGGAGCATGAGGCTGTGCATAGATTACCGGGAGCTGAACCAGATCACTGTGAAGAACCGGTATCCCTTGCCCAGAATCGACGACCTCTTCGACCAGCTTCAGGGTGCAGAGTTCTCTAAGATAGACCTGAGGTCGGGATATCACCAGTTACGGGTTGCAGAGAAGGATATCCCGAAGACGGCCTTCAGGACCAGATATGGGCATTTTGAGTTTCTGGTGATGCCCTTTGGTTTGACGAACGCGCCGGCAGTCTTTATGGACCTCATGAACCGGATCTTCAATCCCTATCTAGACCGGTTTGTGGTGGTATTTATAGACGATATCCTCATCTACTCCAGGGATGAGGAAGAGCACGAGGAGCACCTGAGATCAGTCTTACAGATTTTGAGAGAGCAGCAGCTTTACGCCAAGCTAACTAAGTGTGACTTTTGGTTGGACCGAGTGGCATTCCTAGGCCACATCGTCACCAAGGACGGAATCTCAGTGGATCCGGCCAAGATCCAAGCGGTGAAAGAGTGGCCAAAACCGAGCAATCTGACGGAGGTTCGCAGTTTCTTGGGTCTAGCGGGGTACTACAGACGTTTTGTGAAGGATTTCTCAAAGATAGCTAGACCCCTCACAAACCTCATGAAGAAAGTAACCAAGTTTCAGTGGGATGATGACTGTGAGAAGGCGTTTCAGACGTTGAAGGAAAGGTTGACCACAGCCCCAGTGTTGACTTTGCCTTCGGGGACAGACGGATTCGAGGTTTTCAGCGATGCTTCCAAGTATGGCTTGGGGTGTGTCTTGATGCAGCATGGGAAAGTCATAGCCTACGCATCGAGACAGCTGAAGGAGTACGAGACCAGATACCCGACGCACGACCTAGAGCTTGCAGCAGTAGTCTTCGCCCTGAAGATTTGGAGGCACTACTTGTATGGAGTTTCCTGCAAGATCTACACCGACCACAAAAGCCTCAAGTACATCTTCACTCAGAAGGAACTAAATATGAGGCAGAGGAGATGGTTGGAACTGATCAAGGACTATGATTTGGAGATCTTATATCATGAGGGGAAGTCTAACCTAGTGGCCGATGCTCTGAGTAGGAAGAAAAGTCATTCTGTGAATTCGATGTGGGTTCTTCCAGACGAGCTAGTTCGTGACTTTGAGAAGCTGAACTTGGAAGTGATGGAGGCGGGAGGAGTAGAGCGTGAGGTGAGGTGAGGTTGTACCATATGAGTGTCTCTTCCGACATTTATGGGGAGATACTCAAGGGACAGCCGGTGATGCGAAGTTGGAGCGCATCAAGGAGAAGATGAAGGAAGGGAAAGCTGAAGGGTTTGAGACCCACAGTGACGGCAGTCTGAGGTTTAGAGGCCGATGGTGTGTACCTCAGGGGTGCGTGGAGGTAAAGGAGAGACTGATGAGGGAGGCTCATAACTCCCTATTCAGTTCATCCTGGTGGTGATAAGTTGTATAAGGACCTAAAGAAGATGTTTTGGTGGCCTAAGATGAAGAGGGAAGTTGCAGAGTTTGTGTCGAGATGCCTTACCTGCCAGAAGGTCAAATTCGAGCACAAGAGGACGGGAGGTTTATTGCAGCCGTTGGAGGTCCCAAAGTGGAAGTGGGACTCCATTTCCATGGACTTTGTGATGGGTTTACCACCGGCGAAGGGAGGAGTTAATCAGATTTGGGTGATAGTGGACCGACTCACTAAATCTGCACGGTTTATACCCATGAAGAAGACGTGGTCCATGAGCCAGTTGGTGGATGCTTACATCAGAAATGTGGTGAGATATCACGGGGTACCTGAGACCATCATTTCAGACAGAGATTCGAGGTTCTTAGCTCATTTCTGGCAGCAGTTTCAGAAGGCGATGGGCACCAAGTTGAAGTTGAGCACTGCGTTTCACCCAGCCACTGATGGTCAGACAGAGAGAACCATCCAGACCTTGGAGGACATGCTTCGAGCATGTGTGATGGATTTCCAGGGTTCGTGGGCAGATATGCTACATCTGATAGAGTTCTCTTATAACAACAGTTACCACACCAGCATCAAGATGGCTCCTTATGAGGCTTTGTATGGGAGGAAGTGTAGGACACCGCTATGTTGGAGCGACATTAGTGAGACTGTTGTTTTGGGACCTCAGTTGATAGAAGAGACTATGGAGCAAGTCCGGATGATCCAGAGACGAATGAAGGCAGCCCAAGACAGGCAGAAGTCCTATGCCGATCTCAAGCGCAGACCAGTTGAGTTCGAGGTTGGAGATAGAGTTTTTCTGAAAGTATCGCCCATGAGAGGAGTAACCAGGTTCGGGAAGAAAGGGAAGCTCAGTCCCAAGTTCGTTGGACCCTATGAGATTGGAGAGGGTTGGAGAAGTGGCATACCGGCTAGCGCTTCCTTGTGAACTGGAGAAAGTTCACAACGTCTTCCATGTATCCCAGTTGAAGCGGTATGTTCCCGACCCTTTGCATGTGTTGCAGCCAGAGGTCTTGGAGCTGGAGCAGAATCTATCCTATGAGGAGTATCCCATCAAAGTTATGGACACTAAGACCAGGGAGACACGATCGAAGTCCATCCGTATGGTCAAAGTCTTATGGTCTAATCATGGAACCGAAGAGGCTACATGGGAGGTAGAGGAGGAAATGAGGAAGAAATACCCACAGCTTTTCGATCAGGTAACCACTCGAGTCAGTATCTAGTTTAGCAACTTCTCGCCTTATGGATGAGTTTTAGCTTCGAGGGCGAAGCTTTCTTTTAAGGGGGATGAGATGAAATACCCGGGAATTTGAGGTTAGGAGTACGATAATATATAGTCAGAATAATAAGTCCGAATTAGTAATATAGTGGCCCAGGGAAACTAACGATACTCCTATATTAATTATTTCCTCACTTTCCTCTCCACATTTATTTTAAATACATAGAGTTCTAATTCAAATTGACTTTCTCTTTGTACTTAATTAATTTCTAGAATTCAAATCTGAGTTTACTTCCTATTAGTAATTATCTCTGATTATAGAGTTCAAATCCCATTTGACTTCTTCAAATTAATTTATATATATTTTGTTATTAGTATTCTAGAACTCTCTCTAACGCAATTATAATTCCTTGCTAGTATTATTACTTTACTTTATTTAATTTATTTCAATCTCCTTCCTACTTCCAAGTAAATGTTTATTAATTATCTTCCTAGATTTTCTATTCCATCCTTATCTTGTTACAACGATCTACTTTCTCAACAATATTCAAACTAGGAAACTATTCTGAATTTCTAAAAGAATGTTGTTAGAGATTTTATTTTCCTTCCTGATGTTCCTCAACGCTATGTTGTTGTATAGGTTTCCTAAAAACAAATTACAATGTTAAGTATTTATTTTGATTTCCTTTTCTGAGTTATTTGTATTTCGTATTTATTTAACTCTTTTGTTTTAAGATAGTAATCATTAACTTGTTTAACAATATCGATTTCCCTTATTCCTATAATTTACTTATTTATATAACGACCTTCCCCACTACGGTCTACCTTCATCACGACGCTTCTACGCTTCTGCTCTACCAAAAACTTATTCACGTATCTTCTTCCTTGAGTTCTTATAATTCGCGTTCTCAATTCTACCTTCGGCGTTCTTCACTCTACCCTTGCTGGATCGTTTCCCTTGGTGCCAATTAGGAGCTTTGTTGGGTAATGTATTCTACTTAGTTACTTAGTTATCTATTCATGGCTTGACGAATTCTGATTGTTAATTTTGGTTACCTAGACGTCGATATCGTTGACGAGTGCTATCAATAGTCCGGAGCAGTTGGGTTCTTGAGGGATTTGGTTGTTCCAGGTAAATTCTATGCTCAATGGTTTTGATTGTGGTTTTGCGAAATATTGGAAAAGGGTTCGTTGTGTTTTATCTCGGTTGTGGTTTGGAGATTTGGGATTATTCCCCACGTTTTGGAATTGAGGAATTGGATTGAGATTGTGGTGTTCAATTGTGGTTTTGGGAGTCTTTCACAGGTTGTATTCTGTTGTTTGGGAGCCCATAGGTGCTCCCCATTATTGATATTATTTGCGCTGCACACATTGTTGCAGTTAAGCTCTATGATCTACTCTATGTTACTGCTGTTTCATAGGGGGTGTGCACACTTAAGGACTTAGGGTGAGGTGGTTGTTTGACGGTCCCATAGGTGACTGTCCTGGAATTGTTGTTTGGGGTCCCACAGGTGACCCCGTGTTCGGAATTGTGGTTATTACTCCCTGTTGAAAGCTCCCTACTGCAGTTCGGTATTGTTATGTTTTTCTGGAAAATTCACTAACTATTCAGTAAACCCTCTCATCTTTGTTAAAGGCAATGGTGTTCTAAAATGTATTTTACAGCTTGAGGTGGAATTTACTCAGTTTTTCTGATTTGTGCGATCCTTTCTGTGTTTTGTCTATGTTTTATGATCGCAGGTATGGATGACTAGCTGAGGGGATCGGGACCGCGAATCACATAGTTTAGGACCACGTAATAATAAGGCGATATCTTGAATTTCAATGTTTTAGAGATGTTGTTATGTTCTCAAGGTTTTTATACATTAACGTTATTTTGCTTCCGCGTAATTTGAAAGTTAACTTTGGTTTTAATGTTGTTTAGTTCATCAGCCTGAGCACCCATGGGTATTGGGTGTGGCGGTAATGCCCTGGATATTTTGAGATCCGCTGCTATTGAAGGTTATGTGCATTTGAGTTTTGGTTAACTAAGTTAATTGCTCTTTGAATCAGTTTTATCAAGTTTGTGGTTGTATTGAGTTTTATTAATGACTTCTTCTGCTCGAGAGATTCTCTTGTTGTATTATGTTTTGCATAAGTATTTCTAACGGTTTTTGGGTTCTATTTCTGTATTTAAAACTGCACTTAAGGACCTGTCCGAACGTCCGTCCGGACATCAATGTTCGGACAGGCCCCGAATGTTTCAAGTGTTTTCTTCGTTTGGCTGTGTCCGAACTATGTTCGGAATCATGCGAGGACGGGTTCGGATTGCAAGTCTCGACCTATGTCCGAACTTGCAAGTCCGGACCAATGTTCGGACCACGTAAGGATTTTTTCCGGAGTTTTAAAAGTTCGACTTGTGTCCGAACTTCGAAGTCCGGACACAAGTTCGGACATTTGGTTTTCCGCAGTCTATTTCTCTTCGGCTTGTGTCCGAACTTGCCATGTCCGGACACAAGTTCGGACCAACTTTGTTTTGCTCCTCTAGGACTCGTTTGGAGTCCGTTTTTAATGCCGTTTGCGCCGTTAGATTTGTATTTTCATAAGCTATGTTTTGAGGTAAAATCGAGGGTGTTACAGTTCATCTGTTGGACTAACACTTTGTTCAAGTCTTCGGTGTGCCTTTTTTTTTTGAGATATTCGTAGGAATCTATGTATGCCCTACGCTCGGTATTGATTTCTAACTCTTGTATTTACCTCACTCCCTTGCGAGCATCACTGCCTAGATTGCATGCTTGCTTTAGACCTCCATGCCTTCTGTTGCATTTCGTTTTGCTTCTCAAGATGTATGCCAGTAGTCTCCATTCATGTTGATAATGTGGTCATCTGTTGTTGGTTAGTCTGCTTCTTGAACGCAAACCGTTGAACTTAGCTTCTGAAGTTTGATTTTACCCATGCAAGTGTATAAAATCTGACAGAAACCCTTGGGTTTAAGCTTCCACTTCATTTGTCTATAAGTTAGTGAGGATTAATGAGAGCAACCCTCAATCTATTGCACCATTTCTTTTCCTCTAGCAAGATAATTGATAACCCTGTTCAATAAATGGTAAACAGAGAGGATAAGCCACATTTTGTGTAGATAAGATGAGTCCATCGGTTGAGGCTACATTGGTACAGTTAGGAAATCTGCTGGCTAATTTCATAGGGAAGTCTGTACCTAATTTTTTTTTATTTTGGGATTAACTTGCTCCTTTCTTCACGATGAAAACCTAGCATGTGACTACCGCTATAATCTGACATCCTTTTAGATCACTCAACTCTGGTGTTTGGTAATGAACGTGCGGTAATGACATAATTTGGTTAGCAACTTAAGCCTGGGTTTGATCATCTTGTGGTTTGTTGGCAGCTGTTTCTATGCAAGTTTCATGTATACAGTTTTTAAGGAGAACGAAATTTATTCTGATTTCAATTTGTTTTCCTGCTAGTTCACTCCCGTTGATTGCCCTATGTTCTACTTATGCATGTCCTATAATTTTTCTGTAATATTTATTTCTTCCTTGTATATACTAATCTATTTATTAAGCCCTAGTTATTAGACCTTAGGACCAAGCCTTAGGATAGAGGGTGAGCCCTTGCCAATGGTGAGCCATGGTCCCACCTAGCAAAGGGTGACCCCAAAACCCAAACCACACTTTATTAATAATTTTGTGAATAAAAAAAAGCATTCTCAGAACTCATCCTAGTTGATCCGTCATTCCTTCCGAATCCTTCAAAGCTTAAATCAAGCCCCAAATTGTCTCTCTTATTCTTCATCACTCACTTTTATTCTAACTTTGAATTTTTTTAAAAAACCTTCTCTGAACTGGCGCAATTGCTTTTATCCGACCCAAAGCCCAATTCAAACTTGGCCCAATTGTCTTGACCCAGCCCAATGTCCATATTGGCCTAGGAGTCCACCACTGGCCCAAAGCCCAATTCAAACATGGCCCAATTGTCTTGACCCAGCCAAAGTCCATATTCGGCCCAGGAGTCCACCACCGCCCCAAAGTTCGAAGCCCAGCCCCCTAAAGCCCGAAGGCCAAATCCACGAAACCAGGCCTAAGTTCGAAACCTAAACCCACTCAAATCCGGCCCAAATGCTCAGCCCGGTCCACAAGCTCACAAAATAGCCAAATCTCCAAACCAACCCAATGCCCCCGAAATAGGCTCATGTCCAATCCAAAACCGGTCCATTACTTGCCCCGGCCCAATACAGAAACCAGCCCAATCCGACCGATTTACCCACACACGGCCCATGAGCCCACCGTCAGCCTAAGCCCACCACCAACTCAATCTGGCCCAAACACCCGCACTCGGCCCTTTTGCCCACACTCGGCCCATAACCCATGGCCCAATACTACATGATCGAAACCCATGGCCCAATACTACATGATCCAAACCCATGGCCCAAAACCAATCTTGACCCAAACCCGAAGCCCAAGGTCCAAACCCGAAGCCCAAGGCCTGAACCCGAAGCCCAAGGCCCAAACCCGAAGCCCAAGGCCTAATACTACATGATCCAAACCCATGGCCCAAAACCAATCTCGACCCAAACCCAAAGCCCAAGGCCCAAACACGAAGCCCAAGGCCCAAACCCGAAGCCCAAGGCCCAAACCCGAAGCCCAAGGCCCAAACCCGAAGCCCAAGGTCCCAAACCATGGTCCAATCCTACATGATCCAAACCCATGGCCCAATACTACATGATCCAAACCCATGGCCCAATACTACATGATCCAAACCCATGGCCCAAGCCAAAAAACCCACAACTCAATCCTACATGATCCGGCCCATGTCCAATTTGAATAAGATCGGCCCCATTCAAAACCGGCCCAAGTTCCATTCTTAACTAGTCCCAAATTGACCTCAATCGACCCAAACCCCAAAAATCCACAAAAATCAAGCCAAGTCCCCAAAAATCAACCCAAACCCTAAATGTCCACAAAATAATCCAAAAGTCCAAGAGTTGACCCGAGTTGTTGACCATCTGACCTTGACCAACTTTGACCATCCTAACTTGACTGACTTTGACCAGTTTCGACCAACTTTGACCAACTTTGACCATCCGAGTTTGACCAAGCCGAACTTTGACCAACCAGACCCATTTTCAATTCCAGCCCGAGTTCAATCCATGCCTTATTCAAACCCACCTCTTCTTTAATCCGAGCCTAGATTCAATTCATCCGTTTCAAATTTATCTTGTCAATCCCGTATAACTCCAAAATTCAAAAACATTTCTCTGTATTTGGTTTTTAATTCAAAGGTCCTTTTTCTCAAAATTCAAACCAACATTTCACTCGAACTTCATCAAGTTTTCAAAAGAAGCCATTTTGTGGAATTTTAAAGGAAAAACTCTTCTCACATCATAGAAAACTCTTCTCAAATGCAGAAAGTTCTTCTCACATACACAAAAAGTTTTCTCCTAAAACATTTCTCAAAATCAGTGTTTCTTCACCGAGTATTCCGAACAATTCAAAAGTTTTCCAACTTAGTTTTTAACTCAAATAAATCGTTTTCGGGGAGCAAGTAATGTCTAACCCCTTCAAAACATTTCCTCCATGGTTAGAACATCACTTGTCTTCCCTCCCAAAATGAAAATCCGAGGCGGGGAACTGGGGTCATAATCTCCTTTGTCGCAGTTTGGATCTCATTAGGCGGGGCATTAGGGTGACAAACCTCCCCTAATTGCAGCCTAGATTTTTACAAGGTGGGGTGCTAGGGAAGTAACGACCTTCTTAGTTGCAGCCGGGATTTTAGAATCGTCTAACTCCCTTCCACTTGATTTCAATGTTTTGGTTTTCAACGTTTTAAAACCCGGGAGTTAGAGACGTTATTAGGGTTCGACCGAGAACATCTGATTTTTTGACATAAATTCATTGCCCCATGTTTCGAGCCTCGACACTTACCATTAGTTGAGTGACGTGTTCGAGGAGGTACATAGGGTAATCCCACGAGATTATCCGCCCTTTTATAACAAAAATTGATTTTTCGGTTTTAGAAAACTTTAAGAGAGACAATTCTGAATAAAACAATCCAACCCATCCATTAGAGCCTCAGGACACATGAACACTTCTTAATCCTTCCCTGAACAAACTCCAAGTCATATGGGAACTCCAATTCCCGAGTACTCCCGAACAACCTTAGTCATTTGGAACCTGAAACATCTTCAAAATTCGAGTACCTGCAAACCGAATATCCTCTTCTGCCCCCAGTCATCTCGAAAACCTGAACTTTTCTTTAACACCTTTGGCTTCACAAAATGCCTCAAAAGCTAACCACTCCGAAATTTGAGCCCCTCAAACCTGGGAAGCTATTCAACTCCTAACAAATGATCCAAACTTCCCGCAACTCCACAAGAATGACCAAAATGCCCTTAACCCCATAAAAGTCGAGACAAACTCAAACCCCTCGAAAATAATCAAAGCCTCTCAACACTTTGACCAATCCCACGAACCGATATTTCGAGACCAGCCTATTTCCTCAAACTCTTCAAAATCATCTACTCCTCAATCCACACTTAATCCTACCTTTGGCTTTAATTGAATCTCTCTATTAAGGCTTTGAAAGAAGGCAATCCTGACAATTGGAGACTGAGATTTCCTCGGGCACCAATACAAAGTCGTGGTCATTGCCACTTCTAAGGGGTGTAACCCAGTGCGAACCCACACAGAATCTCTAGTATGACCGGATAAGCCCCATCCATAGGCAATAAATCCTCAGAGTCAATTAACAGTTCTTAGAACCCTTCTCTCCCTTCCTAGTTCCTTAGGTCAAACTAGGTTGCGACTCTAGTCAATTCCGCCCTTAGGGCATAAGTCCGCGTGGAGCCCATCAAGAGCGGGTGTAGTGCACACTTGCACTCCCCTTTATGCTTTCTAGGAAAGACAGACAATTTAGTAGGTATTTGAGGGATGTCAGAATAACGGGTTTTCACCCTCCATAGAATGACATTTTAGGATCTAGGCTTTATAGTCAGACCACATTTACATAGACCTCCCCTCATACCAAAAAATCACCCTCCACACCTGGGTGTACTGATAAGGATGAGCATGAGCTTCCTGTAATATATTTTCCTTCATGTCGGGGCTGGACTCTAGAATGCACAAAAGGCCATTCAGTCTGATTAACCCATCTTCACTGAGTACAAAATCATATTTCTATCTCTCAAAGATACCGTCGGTCAACTGCTGCTTGATAGTCTTCATGTACTGGTCGCTATCCTGAGCACAATGTACCTCCTCGATGAGGCCGTTGTCTCCTGTCATGGTAAATAGGGATTGAGCTCAACGACTCAGGGCGTCAGCAACAACATTTGCCTTACCCTCCTTGTACCTGAGGTCGATGTCGTAGTCCTTTAGAAACTCGACCCATCGCCTCTGTCTCATGTTCAGCTCCTTCTGTGTGAATAAATGTTGAAGGCTCTGATGATCTGAGTAGACTATCACTGTAACTCCATATAAGTAGTGTCGCCAGATCTTCAGTGCAAAAACAACTGCCCCCAATTCTAGATCGTTAGTCGGGTAGTTCTCTTCATGTTTCTTCAACAGTCGTGATGCATAAGCAACAACCTTTCCATTCTGCATAAGTACATACCCTATCCCTGTGCCTGAGGCATCGCAATAAACTTCGAATCCGTTGGTCCCCTCTGGAATGGTGAGTATCGGTGCCGACGTCAGTAGATCCTTCAGTGTCTGAAAGGAACACTCACAATCTTCAGTCCATACAAATTGAGAATCTTTCTTCATCAGGCTGGTCATCGGTTTTGCCAGTTTGGAGAAGTCTTGAACAAATCTGCGATAGTAACCAGCTAATCCCAAGAAACTACTGATGTTTGTCACTGTCTTCGTTCTCGGTCAAGTCTTAACTGCCTCAATCTTCACAGGATCTACAGATATACCGCTGGCTGATATAACATGCCCTAGAAAAGATACATTGTCTAGCCAAAAATCACACTTTGAAAGCTTGGCATACAATTGGTTCTCTCTCATGGTCTGCAAGACTTGCCTCAGATGCACCTCGTGCTCGCCTTTGGTCTTAGAATATACTAGAATGTCATCGATGAATACAACTGCTGATGAGTCTAACTGCTCTCTGAATAACCGGTTCATAAGATCCATGAATATTGCTGGGGCGTTCGACAAGCCAAATGGCATAACTGTGAACTCATAGTGCCCACAACGCGTCCGAAAAACTGTCTTCTCTATGTCTTCATCAGCTATCCGTATCTGGTGGTATCCTGATCTCGAGTCAATCTTCGAGAAAACTGTAGCGCCTCTTAAACAAATCGTCAATCCGTGGTAACGGGTACTTGTTCTTCATTGTGACTGCATTAAGCTCCCTATAGTCGATGCATAGTCGCATGCTACCATCCTTCTTTTTTCACAAATAAAACTGGTGCTCCCCATGGTGATGCACTCGGTCTGATATAACCTTTATCAAGTAGATCTTCTAACTTGATCTTCAGCTCCTTCATTTCTGCTGGTGCCATTATGTATGGTGCTTTAGCAATAGGCCCTGTGCCTGGTAATAAGTCAATGGAGAACTCCACATCTCTCTTAGATGGCATCTATGGTAATTCTTCTGGAAATAGGTCAGGAAAATCTGAAACGACTAGTATATTTGACTGTGTCTTCTCCTCCTGCCTCATGTCCTGAACATAGCACAAATAGACTGGCTGTCCCTTCTTCACCTTCTTCATCAATGTGATAGCAGATACTAGCTTGAAAGTAGGTTCTCTTGGTGTACTGCGATATGAAGCTGTCTTGCCCTTTGGGCTCTTCAGTAGTAATCTACGCTCTGCACAATGCAGTCGTCCCTTGTACTTTTGTAGCCAATCCATGCCCATGATGATGTCAAATCCTAAATTATCCAGCTCAATCAAGTCCGCTTGAAACTCTTCATCCATGATGTTAATCTGAACTCCCTTGTGTAGTTTCGTGCACCTCACTCTCTCTTTCGTCGGTAATGTGACTAGGAAATCTAAGAGAGGCTTAGGGGTTGTGCAACACCCCAACCGCATAAACACGTCGTTACCTCTGAAACTGTCACAAATTACCATTAACTCGCAGCGGAACTCCTCTACAACGGAGGGTGATACAACGTCGTTAGCCACCCTCATGGCTAACAAGGCCTAACTCAAATACAGTAACGGTCTAATGGACTGGAACAAGCGAATACACAATACAAATACTTTACTCAAATCATTTCTTTACTATACCGAGTCTACAATATACGGACGCCGATAACATGTTCGGTCTTACACCTCATTCAAATGCATAAGTAATTTAACCCTAACTACCCATGCTAACCACCGTCCCCGTCCTACTCTCGAACGGTATCATCTTCGGTGTACCTGGAAAATAAAAACGATGCCCCTAGGGGCTCAGCTTAAAGATGCATATGAAATTCGCATATACCGCATGCTAACCGCGGTACGCCGACTACTTTGGGTCGGATATACATGAAGTTCATTTTAATTCAATCAACATGCAACATAGCAAGACATTACACATGTACACCACTAAGGATCACATTCACCCATGGAATACAATCCTTAACTAACATAACAAGGTTGTTAGTTGTGTTAATTTGCTCTTAGGCCTCGCGGGTTACTGCCACACTATGCCTTAGTTACTTATTCCATAACACACCCATTCACTCGGGTTACTTATTCTTATTCTCGCCCATTCTCTCGGGTTACGCATTCTTATACTCACCCATTCTCTTGGGTTACTTGCTCCTTATCTCACCACACTCTTGGTTTGCCTACTCTCAAGCTCACGTAGTTCTCGAGACACTACAGGTCTCCTACGCTCTTCTCGCTTGTTTCTCTTAATACATACTTAAGCCAAAACGCATGGCTCTCGAGCATAGTTCGACAAGCTCTCAGAACTCTCTCTTAATTCCTACTACCTTTACATCGGTCCGACTACTCTCGGACTACTCACATTCCCATGCACTCCTCTCTCGGAGTTATATTATTATTATGTAAATTAGTCTAGAAGAATCACTCGATGTTCTAAGGACTTTGGGAACATTACTTAAGTTCGGGTAATCTTAGGTTTATGGGTTACCCTTACATTGCACTTACTCATTCTTTCGATTATTTTCTCATACCGGGTAAAATTCTCATGTAGGAGGTCGACCATGTCTCAAGGGAGTTAAATAATCCCTTAGGTCTCTTTTACCTTTCTTTTAAGTTCACAACATTGGTCTTACTTCAATCCTCTCGATGGAGGTTCATTTATCCCTCCACTCTAATTTATTTTGTGGATTGTTTCAATATGGTTTCCATAACCATTATCGGGTATTACTCAACCCGTACTCTCCTCACATTTAGGGAGTCCATATTTTGAATTTCGTTATACTTTAATCGATAGCTTGGTGTTTGCACGATTCCGTTATTTACGAAACGACCCGACCTACGAGTCTCTAGCCGTAGTTATCAACTAAGAGTGGTCTAAACTAAGTTAGACCTCACCGGCATTCAAGCATGTTAGCTCATACAATATACAACAAGAATACATACACAAACAATGGTTCATTTTCAGCTTTAGTCTTGATTAAGCCGGCACAAAACACAAAATCAGAGTAGCTCGGTTAGCATACGGGGATGACAAAATCATACCTTTCACCAGGGTTTTACATTTACCGTGTCATATCACCATGCTCGGTTCACACACGATCCTCTGATAATGTTCCAAACATTATTATTAATACTAACTTCATACGGTACACAATTAAATGCTACTCCCGTACTTACTTCGTTATCCCGTTATCTCGGTTAACTCTTGTTAGTTTGAGTTCTTACTTATCACTCACTTCTAACACTTTTCTATACTTCTTAGGGCTTTAAATAACCCAACAACTCCTAAACAACTCCTAAAACCAATACCAATCAATCCCCCATGTTCTAGACACTTTAAAACACTTTCTGGGTATTTTTGGGGGTGGTCCGGACCCAAACTCTCGGACCAATACTTCTGTGTACTTTCGGCTCACTTTTCTACCTGGTCCTGGACTTGGTCCTGGACTTAAGTCCCGGACCAATTCTGCATTCACTCTCGGGCCTTTTTTATGCGGTCTGGGACTTGGTACATATCCTAAGTCCCGGACCCTGCTTAAAAGCTGCTATTAAGGTATTTTCAACCCCAAATAACCCTTAATCCACCCCTAATCATCCATAAACTTCCACAGGTTTCTACATGTTTAAACCACTTAAAACATGCTTTTTAAACCTCTTCAAAACATAGGTTAATCCTCACTCAATTCTGCTCAATTCACAAATTTTGCATTCTTTTTGCACTAATGCACACTGTGCATTCCTAACTTCTCTTTTCACTTGCTTATTGTTCTCACCAATTTACCATTCCAAATATTCCAAGATAATGCACTTCTCATGCCAAGGTTTCATGCCTCACTCTTAAAGCTTTAAATTCTCATTCCTTACTAAATTCCAAAAAGCACTTAACCAACTCTATTGCTACAGATTTTGTACAAATCTCCTCTCCTTCAACAAGATTCTCAAAGGGTTAACTAACCCAAAATCAACCTCCATACATATTAGATATCTTAGGTTATTCATGCTCGAGAAATACAACTAAACACTTAGATTCCTAGCGAATTCGCCATAGTCCGGCTACTTTTATAACATTGCCCAAAGCTCATTTATTCACATCATTCATCCTAAAACTATCCAAACCACAAGGGTTCTACCAGCACACATATAAAACCATCAATACTCATCAATTCTCCAAATAACACAATGCATAATTCAATAAATGCATAGCTCTTAGGCTCTTAAGTCAACATTAATTTCACAAATGTTTTCTTACTTGCATAATCTCTATACAAGCGCATTATTACCACACTCATGTAGGGTTCATTCATTTTATTAACCCACCCCAAATTCTAATACATGTAGAATATACCTTAGAGTTGGTTTCTTACCTTGGATTCTCTTAAGTTTCCTTTAAATACTCTTCTCCTTTTTCCCTCTTCTCCTCTTCTCATCCACCCAAAATCGGTCATGGCAAATCACTTGCCTAATTCTCTAGACAAAAGTCCCAATACACACAAGGAGTACTAATTAGCTCACCTTGTTTGTGAAAACAACTCATGAATTCAAGAAGAGGGCTTAAGGTATAAAATTTGAACATTACCTTTGAAGCTCTAATATGGATCTTCATCCATGAATTCAAAGAGGGCACTCCACCACCATTGGAGACTTGGATTATTGCTCAACAAGGAAATACACAAGGCATCAAAGGAGGCAAAAATCGGCCATGTAATAGAGATGAAGAAAAATGGATTTTTCTTAGGTTTTTCTTACCTTGAATGAAAGAGGAGATGTCTAGCTCCAAGAACATGTGATTTCCTTCTCAAATGAGGTATACCCATGAATATGAACTTATTCCTTTTTTTAATTTTGAAAAGAGGGAAGTGTATTCCTTGCTCTAGCTAGCACAAATCTCCCTTCGGTTTTTGATTCAGAGCATGATTGTGGCTTACGGAAGCAAGGAAAGAGGAGCAGCCATGGAAGCTCATTGGTGCAGCTCAAATCGCCTGAATGGGGAAGGAGAAGGGGAGAATACGGTGGAGAGAGAGGGAGGAGTTCAGATTGGAAGGAGGGAAGTGAGGAAAGAGAAGAAAGAAAAGTAATAAAGTACTTTCACTATTCCCCTTTTGACTTTTTACACCATTAATTAACTAGCTTAGTGTGTGAGTGAGGGGATGACTCACTAATTAAAACCGGCCCCCACCTTAATTGGTGAGCTGGAGCGTTTCTTCGTTTTTTTAAAGAAACGCTCGTTATTTTACCCGGATTGACACTATTCACTAACCGGGCCCGTTTTTTGGATTTTTCTCGCTTTATTTTTACTGGTTATTAAGCTCCCATTAATTCTTAATTATAGTTATATAGTCAACCATAGTTTGTACGGGTCTATTTAACCACTCAAAGTCATGTTTTTGGGTTTTCTCGAAAAACGTGCTTTAAAACTCCGTTGCGTTTTAATCCATTATTTGGATCCGTTTTCTTCTGGAATCATTCCCGTATACTAATTAGGCCTAACTAAGCCTTAGGAATCCATCTCGGACCCTAACCGATGTCATATACCTCCTTTACTCATTTAACACACGTTTTAACGTTTTTTCGCTTTTCAAGCGTTTTCTCTTTTCTTTTGGTTTTATTCTCTTTACCAATACTCTCTAGGCACCATTAGGCCTTTAATAACCACATTAGGATAATTCAATCACGATTTTAAAGTCCGGGGTATTAAAATCTACCCCCCTTAAGAACTTTGTCCTCAAAGTTGATGTAACTATTGTTACTCTCATGGGCATACTATGCCAAGGTTATAATACACGTATAACCTTACATACTCCACAAGTCAGTCTTATTTCACACTACACATACCACACACATATCACAGCATGTATAGCAATCAAAAATACTTTTTATACCTCTCTATGGAATCGGTCCGAAGACAAGAAGGCACTACAGTCCTCGAATCCATATCGAGTAATATACTACTGATCCCTCAAGTACCGGTCACGTTGGACACTTACGCTCTCTGGTCCACGGCCGTTTCATGACAAATGGACACTTACTCTCTCTGGCCCACGGTCCCTTCGGTGCTGATCAGAACGTTACACATATACATATCCTCAGGCACTCTGGTTGACTCACTCAACACAGGACATTCTTAGGGTACTCTCCCCGTCCCGCTGCCTTTGGAAAAATCACTCACTGTCACCGCCCAAACCGGTCACTTAGGACCGCCGCACGTAGGGTGCAATGGTTTCAAAACCATTTTTCGCCTTCATGCATGAAGGAAAATTCTTTTTCAAATTCTGTTTGAAAATTCTTTTTAAACATCACACAACTCCAATTCCGGTTTATGGTAGTTGTATCTTTTCTTTGCGTGATTACTTGTGACCACTTATAGGGAGCTTCAAGAATCATCCAACCCTGATGTGATCAGCATCATTGTTGAACTATCCTTCCACCCCAATCTGTGTTTGGTTTCCCTTGATCGCTAGCAGATCAAGTTCCACCTCCCACGTCAGTTTCAAACAATCAGATTGTCAAACATTTTTGTTTTCTATCTTTTACTCTTTCAAGTCACATTCATAAACATTCTATCTTAACTTATCTCCAATTCCTAGAACTTAGGTTATTTGTCATTATCAATTTACTATACTTACTTTACCTAAGTAACTCATGGGCTCATTTCCTTAAACCGCTACTCAATTTAAAACATACCACATACAACTCTAAAGGATGGAACTCACTCCATCAATCATTCTCAATAAATTACTTAAGGAAACTTACTTCCTACTAGTTAACACCGGTTTCATACCGATTCATACTCATAATATTTCATGTCTAATCTCAATAGACATATACTATAGGGATTCTCTCTCCCCAGGAGTTTCTCTACTCCTCTGTTCATATTTATCATATACACATTACTCGCATCTCTCATGCACGATACTCATACTTACACGATGAATGGGTACACATGTTTATGTAACATGAGTTCCAACCATCAAAATAATTTCTTTGTGCCATGCACATAGTAGTTTACGCACCTGTACGTAAAACATACTCTAAGCGGTTTCTTGCCCTACCCCCCTTAAAAGGGGTTACGCCCGCGTAACAGACCATATGTTATTGCTGAACATTCGTTCACTAATTCGGGTATCATGTAGTATTTTAACTTCGATGCGGTTAATTAACTCATAAGCGGGTTCAGTTCTAGCCTCTAAGGCTTCAAGGCGTTTATGATTAGCCATTTACTCATGTTTGCCATGTACAATTACTTTGAATTACGGTCCATAAGCTTCTGTTGTGTGACCTGATAACTAGAGCTTAATTCGCCCCTTGGTATTCTAAATGTATTAATCCACTCCCTTTTATCCCTTTGTGTCTTGGGAATAAAGGTTCTTAATCGTCGCTAGGTATCTCTTACCGTGTGTGAATTCGATGAGTTATAGATTTTCTCTCCAGTTTTCTAGAAATCTATTTCGTATAACTCTGTATACCTTCGTGATTATTCAATTACTTTTCCCGACTTATTGTCGGTTGAGGTCGAGCTACTACTTAGTATGTAGTGCTTCCTCGTTTAATAGTGCTTCTCAATTATGTTTGTTCACTTGTTTCCGTACAAGAATTCCTCATTCATACTACTCTGCATTTACCATTCATCAGTCCTGGGACTTGTGGGTTACAGCCCACATTCTTCATGCATCTTTGGCCAACGGCCGCACGGTTATTCTCTAGATTCTCACTCAACAAGCTTCGTTGACATTTCTCAATTCTTGGCTCTCCCACTTGATCATTACCGCACAAGTGCAGTACCAAAACACTCAGTCATACAGAGTGCAGAAGCGTAAACCCTTGACAGTAAATCTCTCATGAGATAGGAATGAATGTCTCCTTTACCACATTTTCTCATCAGCTTCATATCATTATCTGATTATACTCTTACAATGGTCGTTTACTGCGTACCATGTTCTTACTCATTACAGCATTCGCTTATATGGCTTCCGCTACTACTTTAGCTTCCGCTCATATACTCTCGCCATTTATACTATGGCTTGCCATTCACTTGGCTCAATAGGATATACTACTCTAAACTCTCTACACTTATTGCGCATTGTTTACTCTGCAATTCACATTGCACATGTGTTGTGTTTACTTCTTAACCGATTGCTCTCTCGGTTTCCTTCCATTGCTATCAAATACATACTATTTTTGTTCATATACTCCTTGACAATATATATTTGCTCAGGTTTCACTACACCGCTTTAGTGGTTTCACATCACATACTTAGGTGGTAGCCTTTCTCTGGAGGATTCACGCCATTGCCGCTCCGTAGGCCCACAAAAACGAGGGGTATCCCCACTCTAAGGTAGTGCTTCATTCTCCACAATTCCTTCTATGCCTTTATGCATAGGTTTTCCAACGTTTAGATCTACAAGTTGTAGTGGGTTTTCCCGGCTTACAAGCCACCTTGCCTTGAGCCATGCTCTGTTCGGCTGTTTATACAAGTTTCTACTTCTCCATATGCCGTTACACGGTTAGGAGGTATTTCTGGGCTCTTTGATATGGTTGTCTCATCACACTTCCGTACATGGAAGGCCTTTCGTATCTTAATATGAGTCTATGCCCGCTGGCAAATTAGGGTATCCCGTGTAGGATCCCTTCGGGTTCTACCTGAGTGTTCAGTTTACACTTGTGTTCTCAACGTGATATTTCGTTCAACTATTGTTGACTCCAGCACCCTTCATGGATTGCTCCTGGGTGTTACTGAGTTGTGCCATTACATTTGGCTTGAACTCATGGGTATGTTCAGTTCCTTACTCCGCCTTGCGGTTATATATATCTCGAACTATCCCGTTTAGGGTTGTAGTGCCTCTCATTCCTGGGTAGACCTTTAATTCTTTTCCCTTTACCTTCTTGGTCAGGTCATTAACCTCTTCAATGGGTATGTTACGGGAATTTCTATCCCTTTTCATTAAATATTGATATGATCATTTTAGGCCTTCGTTGTATTGTTTACGCTGGGTATCCATTCCAGTTATATGTATTTTCTGAGACATATCCAATGTCTTTACTTAATACTCTGTGCTTTCTGCACTTCCTAACGTTATATCCTTAGGTCCATCATCTTACTGGATTCTTGACTCCTCCGTCTGTCTTGGTTTGAATTAGCTCTTTCGTCCGTAGTATGGAGTGGGCTACTTCCCATGTTCCGTACTCTACTTGGATACATACATGGAGTATCTTATTGACACGTTGCCACTTGCTCGACTAACTCATAACTGGTCTGTTAGGCCCGCAAGCTCCTTCGGAGTGCGGTCGTCCCATGTCTCGTTTTTGTACACTATAGTGTCGGTCACATGCCTAGGTGAAGTATTCTGTTGCCAACTCCTCTTATATTGTCCTATGATAACTTATCGTGGTTCTTTTGGCTTAGATTTTAAAACTTTAGGGGTTTTTGAAAAATTTGAGTTTTGAAAGAAAATTTGGGTTTCAAAAGTAAAATCTTCATGGCCCTTGATGTCGGTTGCTTCTCACCAGGTCTAGCCTCTCGCTGACCGGTATGTTTCTAATACAATAGTTAGGCCATTCGGCCTTCCCAAGGTTTCGTTTCAGAATTCTTCGGTTTGTCTTGCCATATTGGCTTCTCTCACCATTTTGGTACGTGCCAAGTACTGGTCGCTTGTTAAAGCTCTTCTTAATAGTCCCGTTTTTACTGCACTTGCCGTGGCAAGTGCGCAGTACAGGCGGTTTTTAGGTTAACTCATACCGGTCACGGTATTGTTCACATTGTATTTGGTAGCGTTGTCGGCTCTTCCTTGGTCCTTTAGTTGCATAACTGCTCGTCGGAGCTGCTTCTTGTTCATCTTGACATGATTGTCATCCATTTAGGTGCTTCTCCACTCTCGGAGTTCCTTTGTTTACTTAGTTCTGTGTTCTACCTCGTTGCTCCTTCCCACGTCTTTACTATGGTTTCCGAGGGTAAAGTCATTTAGGCACTACTTCTGTAGTCCTATTCGGGTCCATCCAGGTTATGCTCATAGCTGTCTAAGCTATATCAGTTAGGTATTGCGACCTCTTCGGGTGTGGCACGGTGGGTGTACCTACTCCTGACTAGATTCTTAGTCGGTTAGTATACCGTTAGTGGTATTATTTAAATATGGCGGTCCGTGGACTTGAGTCCCGGTTTTTGTTATTTCTCATGAATCCGCCTTGTTGAATGGTTGGTGCTTACTTTCCTGCTGCTACTCGGCCTGCCGGGTTCTCGCGACTGCTAAGCATGTCGCCCCAAGCTGCCACAGATTCCGGTCTCCTTTGAATAGGATGTCTCGATCTCCCGCCATTGAGTGCGGTTATTGTCGTTCCAGCGGGATCCGTCTCCGGGATTTACCGCATGACAGGTTCTGGTTAATGAAGAAATATTTAGTAACTGCCAGATCGGGTTTTCCTGTCTCTGTGGCGTTCTTTCCCAAGAATTTAATACGGGGGGTTGTGGAGGGCGGGTTTGGTATTGTAGGTATCCAGATTTTACTGGAAGTTCCTAACTAGCGCATCTCTCACGCTACCACTCAACCCTTAGCCGTAAGCCACTAATTCCTAACTTGGTATTTCCTAAGCTCGGTATTTCCAGTATCGCTCTGATACCATTTTTGCAACACCCTAACCGCATAAACACGTCGTTACCTCTTAAACTGTCACAAATTACCATTAACTCGCAGCAGAACTCCTCTAAAACGGAGGGTGATACAACGCCGTTAGCCACCCTCATGGCTAACTAGGCCTAACTCAACTACAATAACGGTCTGATGGACTGGAACAAGCGAATACACAATACAAATACTTTACTCAAATCATTTCTTTAATATACCGAGTCTACAATATACAGACGCCGATAACATGTTCGGTCTTACACCTCATTCAAATGCATAAGTAATTTAACCCTAACTACCCATGCTAACCACCGTCCCCGTCCTACTCTCGAACAGTATCATCTTCGGTGTACTTGGAAAATAAAAACGATGCCCCTAGGGGCTCAGCTTAAAGCTGCATATGAAATTCGCATATACCGCATGCTAACCGCAGTACGCCGACTACTTTGGGTCGGATATACATGGAGTTCATTTTAATTCAATCATCACATGCAACATAGCAAGACATTACACATGTACAGTACACAAGGATTCACATTCACCCATGGAATACAATCCTTAACTAACATAACAAGGTTGTTAGTTGTGTTAATTTGCTCTTAGGCCTCGCGGGTTACTGCCACACTATGCCTTAGTTACTTATTCCATAACACACCTATTCACTCGGTTACTTATTCTTATTCTCGCCCATTCTCTCGGGTTACGCATTCTTATACTCACCCATTCTCTTGGGTTACTTGCTCCTTATCTCACCACACTCTTGGGTTGCCTACTCTCAAGCTCACGTAGTTCTCGAGACACTACAGGTCTCCTATGCTCTTCTCGCTTGTTTCTCTTAATACATAATTAAGCCAAACGCATGGCTCTCGAACATAGTTCGACTAGCTCCCGAAACTCTCTCTTAATTCCTACTACCTTCACATCGGTCCGACTACTCTCGGACTACTCACATTCACATGCACTCCTCTCTCGGAGTTATATATTATTATGTAAATTATTCTAGAAGCATCACTCCCAATGTTTCTAATGACTTTGGGAACATTACTTAAGTTCGGGTAATCTTAGGTTTATGGGTTACCCTTACATTGCACTTACTCATTCTTTCGGTTATTTTCTCATACCGGGTAAAATTCTCATGTAGGAGGTCGACGTCGACCATGTCTCAAGGGAGTTAAATAATCCCTTAGGTCTCTTTTACCTTTCTTTTAAGTTCACAACATTGGTCTTACTTCAATCCTCTCGATGGAGGTTCATTTATCCCTCCACTCTAATTTATTTCTTGGATTGTTTCAATATGGTTTCCTAACCATTATCGGGTATTTACTCAACCCGTACTCTCCTCACATTCTAGGGAGTCCATATTTTGCGTTATCGTTATACTTTAATCGATAGCTTGTGTGTTTGCACGATTCCGTTATTTTACGAAACGACCCAACCTACGAGTCTCTAGCCTTTCGTTACTCAACTAAGAGTCGTTCTACACACTAAGTTAGACCTCACCGGCATTCAAGCATGTTAGCTCATACAATATACAACAAGACATATATAAAACAAACAATGGTTCATTTTCATGCTTTAGTCTTGATTAAGCAGGCACACAAACAAACAAATCAGAGTAGCTCGGTTAGCATACGGGGCATGACAAAATCATACCTTTCACCGGGGTTTTTACATTTACCGTGTCATCTCACCATGCTCGGTTCACACACGATCCTCTAATAATGTTCCAAACATTATTATTAATACTAACTTCATACGGTACACAATTACATGCTACTCCCGTACTTACCCCGTTATCCCGTTATCTCGGTTTAACTCTTGTTAGTTTGAGTTCTTACTTTTCACTCACTTCTAACACTTTCTTATACTTCTTAGGGCCTTTAAATATCATCCAACAACTCCTAAACAACTCCTAAAACCAATACCAATCAATCCCCCATGTTCTAGACACTTTAAAACACTTTCTGGGCATTTTTGGGGGAGGTCCGGGACTTGGTCCGGACCCAAAGTCCCGGACCAACTTCTGTGTACTTTCGGCTCATTTTTCTACCTGGTCCTGGACTTGGTGCTGGACTTAAGTCCCGGACCAATTCCTGCATTCACTCTCGGGCCTTTTTTTATGCGGTCCGGGACTTGGTACATATCCTAAGTCCCGGACCCTGCTAAAAGCTACTATTAAGGTCATTTTTCAACACCAAATCAACCCTTAATCCACCCCTAATCATTCCATAAACTTTCCACAAGTTTTCTACATGTTTAAACACCTTAAAACATGCTTTAAACCTCTTCAAAACATAGGTTTAATCCTCACTCAAATTCTTGCTCAAATTCACAAATTTTGCACTCTCTTTTTGCACTAATGCACACTTGTGCATTTCCTAACTTCTCTTTTCACTTGCATTATTGTTCTCACCATATTTTACCATTCCAAATATTCCAAGATAACGCACTTCTCATGCCAAGGTTCATGCCTCACTCTTAAAGCCTTAAATTCTCATTCCTTACTAAACTTCCAAAAGCACTTAACCAACTCTTTTGCTATAGATTTTTGTACAAATCTCCTCTCCTTCAACAAGCATTCTCAAAGTGGTTAACTAACCCAAATAAACCTCCATACATACTTAGCTAACCCTAGGTTATTCATCTCTCGAAATACAACTTAAAACACTTAGATTCCTACCGGAATTTCGCCATAGTCCGGCTACTTTTCTAACATTGCCCAAAGCTCATTTCTTCGCATCATTCATCCTAAAACTAGCCAAACCACAAGGGTTCTACCAGCACACATATAAACCATCAATACTCATCAATTCTCCAAATACCACACAATGCATAATTCATAAAATGCATAGCTCTTAGGCTCTTAAGTCAACATTAATTTCACAAATGTTTTCTTACTTGCATAATCTCTATACAAGCACATTATTACTACACTCATGTAGGGTTCATTCATTTTATTAACCCATCCCAAATTCAAATACATGTAGAATATACCTTAGGGTTAGTTTCTTACCTTGGATTCTCTTAAGTTTCCTTTAAATACTCTTCTCTTTTTTCCCTCTTCTCCTCTTCTCATCCACCCAAAATCGGTCATGGCAAATCACTTGCCCAATTCTCTTGACCAAAGTCACAATACACACAAGGAGTACTAATTAGCTCACCTTGTTTGTGAAAACAACTCATGAATTCAAGAAGAGGGCTTAAGGTATAAAATTTGAACATTACCTTTGAAGCTCTAATATGGATCTTGATCCATGAATTAAAAGAGGGCACTCCACAACCATTGGAGACTTGGATTATAGCTCAACAAGGAAATACACAAGGCATCAAAGGAGGCAAAAATCGGCCATGACAAAGAGATGAAGAGAAATGGATTTTTCTTAGGTTTTTCTTACCTTGAATGAAAGAGGAGATGTCTAGCTCTAAGAACATGTGATTTCCTTCTCAAATAAGGTATACCCATGAATATGAACTTCTTCCTTTTTGAATTTTGAAAAGAGGGAAGTGTATTCCTTTCTCTAACTAGCACAAATCTACCTTCGGTTTTTTATTTAGAGCATGATTGTGGCTTACGGAAGCAAGGGAAGAGGAGCAGCCATGGAAGCTCTTTGGTGTAGCTCAAAACGCCTGAATGTGGAAGGATAAGGGGAGCAATATGGTGGAGAGATAGGGAGGATTTCAGATTGGAAGGAGGGACGTGAGGAAAGAGAAGAAAGAAAAGTAATAAAGTACTTTCACTATTCCCCTTTTTGACTTTTCAACACCTTTAATTAACTAGCTTAGTGTGTGAGTGAGGGGATGACTCACTAAATAAAACCGGCCCCCACCTTAATTGGTGAGATGGAGCGTTTCTTCGTTTTTTTAAAGAAAACGCTCGTTATTTTACCCGGATTGACACTATTCACTAACTGGGCCCGTTTTTCGGATTTTTCTCGTTTCTTTATTTTTAATGGTTATTAAGCTCCCATTAATTCTTAATTATAGTTATATAGTCAACCATAATTTTTACGGGTCTATTTGACCACTCAAAGTCACGTTTTTGGGTTTTCTCGAAAAACGTGCTTTAAAACTCCGTTAGCGTTTTAATCCATTATTTGGATCCGTTTTCTTCTGGAATCATTCCCGTATACTAATTAGGCCTAACTAAGCATTAGGAATCCATCTCGGACCCTAACCGAGGTCATATACCTCCTTTACTCCTTTAACGCGCGTTTTAACGTTTTTCGCTTTTCAAGCGTTTTCTCTTTTCTTTTGGTTTTATTCTCTTTACCAATACTCTAGGCACCATTAGGCCTTTAATAACCACATTAGGATAATTTAATCATCATTTTTAAGTCTGGGGTATTAAAGGTTGTCTCTAACTTCCTTACTAATGTAGAGGATATAAAGGAATGAGACGCTCCTGAATCGAACAGTATCGATGCACTCACGCCATTTACTGTGAAGGTTCCCATGATAACATTCCCTTTATCCTAGGCCGCGGTGTTATACCCAAAATTTTGACCCCCCCACGGTTAGGGTCTACGAGGTTTTGGTGTTGTGAGGGGCATTTCAATCAAGTAGTGAGAGATTCCGGCCCGATTGGTGCATTCCAGGGCATGTGGAGCAGCTTCGTCATTGCCAGTGGCGTTTTCATAATTGTTAAGGCACCTAGGGCCTCCTATAAGCTTTCTCTCTCCTCCAAAGGATGCCCAAATCAGCATGAAATGCTTTGATATTTTAACCCATGATATCGGATGACATTTTAAGCATAATGGCATTGGAATTTGGATTTTTCAAATTTCCAATAATTTTCTAGCAATTTCTGACTGAATCTGACGAGAAATTCAATTTAAAAATATTCCAACATTTAAAAAATCTAATTCCACTTCAGAAAATTCATAATTGCCATCCTTGACATGTGGTTAAAATTTCACAACAAAAGTCCTTTGGGAAGTCATTTAATTAAAATGTCAAAAAATCTTACTTTTACTAGATTTTCTTTATCTTTAAGAAAGTCTATATAAGGGGATATGTTTTTTGATAAAATGAGATCTCATATGCTCAAGAACCCTAGGAAGACAGAAAGCACAGCCCCCTCTCTCTCTCACGTTTTCCAACGCCCGGCCACCCGAATCATACCGAAAATCCCCCGAAATCACAATCTAAACTCGTTTTCCAATCCCCAAAGCACCAATAATCATCAAAACCCCACATAAACACCACTAAAACGTGAAGAACAACAAGGACAACCAACAACCAGAAGCTTGGTTCGAAAACCCTTCGGGTCTGCCATCAACAGAGCACTCGACGAATCCCGGTGTGAAGAATCATCGTGAACCCGAAGGTAAAACAGGTAGAAACTCCTTTATTCTAACTCCCCACGATATTATCAGTCTTGCCTCAAAATTTGGGTTCAAACTAACTCTTTTTCGCTTCTGTATCACTAATTGTTTTAGCTACTACCTTGTTACTTGTTTGCTAAGTTTCGTATCAATTTTGATTTCAAATTTAGTTCTTTCAATTACTAACGTGTTCATAATCTTTCAGGCTACATACCCATAAAATTTAAGCTCAAAACACCGTCGGGAGCCATAAAAAACCCACTGTCCGTGGGTTGTCCGTGACCTCGGACTCATTGTCCAGGACCACGGACGGGTTGTCAGTGACCACGGACACCCACGGACGGTGGTGGGATTTTATATTTTTCAATTTTTCAAATTTTAGGGTTTCTGTTAATATATGTCCGGGCCCACGGACACCCTGTCCGTGGCCCCGGACTTTTCAAGTTTACGTTTTTATTTTAGTTCTGTTTTCAAAATCATTTAATTCAACTAGGATCCGTGGTCTCGGACATTAGGTTCGTGGCTACGGACGTGATTAAAATTTGACCTAATTCTGCCTCCGAAACCCTAGTTTAGGTAGCTTTTAATTTCACTTTAATTTTCTGTCAAAAAACGCTAAAAATAAAAAAAAAACAGAAGCGCGCACTTAGGTTAAAAACGACTTTGTAGTAAGACGTAAATAAACCAAGTAGAGGAAAACGACCTTGGAAGAGTAATGAAAGTAATTTGAACCCAAAATAAGTCGAATACCAAGCCCCCGAACCCGAACTCTACCTTTCCTAATTTACTTTAGGTTAAAATTAGGTGGCGACTCATAATAGGTTCCAGTGAGCTAGCTTAGGTTTTAATAATTGTTGTTATATGACATGGTTATTAATCTTAGGTTATAAGTGGACCTAAAACCCGGTTAGATCCTAATAAGCTTTAATCAACATAGGGTAGGGTTTAAAATCGAGGTTCACACGCGGTCTTGTCCAATACATTCAGCACTGCTCCTCCATTAGACTCGTGGCCTGGGGTTAACAATTCGTAGAATAGTGCATGTCTCAAAGGTATTAAAATGCCATTCATTAATCCAATGATTCTCACATACAAGCTCCATAATAACATCAATATTGCCTAAACATCAAATTTAACCTTCCGGGTTTCAAATGGGTAGTATTTACTAAGATTGGTGGGGTTGTATTCAACTTAATGCTCTTAATCCCATGGTACACTAATCTAGATTCTCCACCAAATATCAATACATCTCCTGACTTCAAAATAATCTTTCTCGCCTTGTCCATCCTCTTCTGATCACCGTACAAAAACTCTGCATCATCTCCAATGGAGAATGATACAACTGGTATCCCTCTGGTAGTTGACTCAGATGTCACATCTCGGTCCTAGTGCAATCAAAGTTTTCCCCCTTCCTCATAAAAGTTTGCAATACAAATATCTACTTCCATGTCTGGTATAGGGTTGGTCTCTAATTGTTGTGCAATCATGACCGCTTCTTTCACTATCATTTAAAAAATATAGGGTATCCTAGGAACTCATGTTCCATCTAGTTTTATAACTACTTGATACAACCTAGTTTGTGGATCCCAATCCTTTCGCATACACATCATATATAATTTATGTTTTGATCCACTACCATATCCTGGAGTGTAAAATCCTCCAAGGCCTATTCCCAAAGTTCTACATTCATTTACAATAGCTATTTGTTCATCAAGAGTTAAATATTTCTTGAGTAGGATCATGCCGGGTCGAAGTACTTGGCATTCTCTCTCTGGACATTCCCGACCTTCGCTCATAGGCTTAGGTGATCTCGGTCTCACAGGTATGGGAAAACAAATGTCGAAGTACCCTATTAGGTGAGAGGTTTCCTAAGTTAGGCCTCTCTAAATTTTTATTTCACACAAAACACATACAAGTCTCATCGACTGAATAACTGTAAACATACATACATAGCATCATGCTTTTGATTTAAGTCCTAGGCTTACCGGTTTCGCGCTGAGCGCTAGCCTCAGCCTGAAGTTCCCACTGAGTACAAGGTGTTCCTACTTGGAACTACCTCCTTCCCTTCTAACTCCCGGATGAGGATGGCTGTCCTCCCGGTCCCCTAGTATAGGTTTAGTCTGGGGTGCTTGACCTCCTCTGGGTCCTCCAGTCTCTGTAGCTGGTGTCCTCTGTGAACCTCTAGCTCCCTTGTATACTCGGCTTGCTGGGTTGGAAAAACATTCATACTCCTGGTGGCCATCTTTTTTGCAATAGCGGCACTCCACCTTCCTGCATGCGCAGTCCACTCCGAGGTGATCATTTCCACAGCTCTTACAGTAGTAGTGGTGCTGGGTTGGCTTATTGCCTATTGTTTATACAACATGGTTTAGTAAAGGTATAGCTAATAAATATCTTGGTTCAGTAACAGGTGGTATCCTTACCACTAGGTGGTGCTGATCTAAGTGGCTGTGCATCAATGGCTGGGCCGGTCAGACGAGGGACCTGCTCCTTCGTCTTCTGACCATGGAAATCCTTCTGCCCCTTCTTCTTATCAAATAATCTCCTGTTGAAGGTTTAGATTAGTGACCAAACTAAGTGTAGGTAATATATGGGTACTCCTTCTCAAGTAAAGGTTTTTTACTTCCCCTTTTGTAGTAACCGCCAGAGGTTGCTCCACCATCATCTCCTTCGGTACTCTTCCTCTTCTTCCCCTGCGCCTCCTCTCTAGACTGAAGCATTAACTCTGTTGCCGATGCTGCATCATAACACTCTTGTAGGGTAGCGAAACGTATTGCTCCCATAGCGCCCTGGATGCAAAATTGCAAACCTCCCCTAAACTTTTGGATCTTCACAGTGTCGGAGTAGTCGACTCCTGGTATGTAATCTAGCAAGCTGATAAATCGTCCGTAGTACTGATCGACTGTTTGGCTCCCTTGGATTAAAGTCTCAAACTCTTGCCTTTTCCTCTACTTCAAGTGTTCGGGGTAGTACTTCTCCCGCAACACTTCTACGAACGCTGTCCATCCAAAGTCCGGTGTAGCTCTATGGAGGTCCTCCACAGACCGCCACCAAATATCAGCTGCGTCCTTCAGGTTGTACGCGGCGATGTCGACCTTCTGGTACTCTCATAGCTCTGAAGGCCTTCTGGTGCTCAACAATGAACTTCTCCAGTGTGGCAGGGTCTGGTTCCCCTGAGTATGTTGGAACTCTAGCGTCTGCAACGCTCTTCAACCAGTTGGTTTCTCTGGGCTGCGGCGGGTGGGGTATGGCTCCCGTAAGTTGAGCTCCTAGTTGTTGTGCGAAGGCTGCCATGGCCGCTGTTAGGCCTGGTACTTCTGGAACATCCGCCGGTATCTCGCCACCGCGTCCACTGCTGCCTCCACGTGGTCTTCCTCTTATCGACATCTATAAGATAGTATACAATTATTCTACTCGGTTGCTACACCGTTTTACAAACACAGTCACAATCATGTAAGAAAGCTAACTACTAGTAATAAATATTCCTAGGATTTTCTAGATCACGAATCCTCACAGACGTTTCCCATCCCCAATATTCCTATGCTCATGTTCTTGACTCAGTATCCTTCATCAGAGCGTAACTACGCTCTGATACCACTTTTTGTAACACCCTTAATCCCAAACCTGTAATAACGTCGCGAGTCGTAGCATAATAAATAATAATTTGCAGCGGAAAATTAAACTATCTACCTTGGTGTTACACGCCAATACTCACCCTTGTGAGTAACAAGGCATCCTTACTCCTTCCAACAATCTCAACTGAAATACCCCAAACTTAGAGATGGTGTTTAAATGATAAACTAAGTTATAAGGAGGCTAAATAATGCCTTAGCAACATTAAGAAACCATTTTAACCAAAGAAAATATAAGGAAACACCAAAAGAGCAGTTTAAGCAAAAACGTGCTCTAAGCTTGGAGAGACTTGGGTGAGTACCCAAATATTGTTCTAAGACCTTAGTAATATCCTAATGGTCATTTTAAAACAATTACCAAAGAAAACCAAGCTTGAAAACAAGTTAAAACACAAAATGTGCTTTAAGGAGTCTTAAAGCACATTTTTGAAAAATTGTCTTCTAAATGGGTTTTGAATGGCTAAATATCCATCATTACTCTATAATTAGCATGTGTACTAATTAGTATCACATTAGGAAGTCTAAATCAATGGGAAATCAAAAATTTCATAACAATTTGCCTTGTTTAGTGAATAGTAACTAAATAGTGCTAGTTTAAGACATTAGTCAAAGTAAGTCAATTTAGTTTATTTAGTTGGCCAAACAAGACCATGACTAGCCTAATTAAAAGGGGGGCCGGTTTTTAAGGTGATGATTCACCACATGAGCAAATAAGAAAGGAAATTATAGGATAAAGTAGAAACTACTATTTACTTTATACATTAATATCTCATTTTACTCACCTCTCTCCTCACCTCTTCATTCTCTCTTGTTCCCACGGTTTTGAGCTGCTCTCTCCCTTCTCCATTAACGTGAAGAACAACCCCATGCTAGCTCCACCTTCCTTTGTACACTACTTACTCATTTTAGCTCCAAAACCAAAACAAATTACATATTCCTCTTAGTTAGCTCAAGCTCTCTCTTTCTATATTTTCAAAACTTCAAGAGCTTTGATTTGGTGCCAAGCCAAACCACCATTAGAGGAGGAAACTCAAGTTTGGAGACTCCATTGGCTTCTCCATTCTCTTAAGGTAAAGAAAGTGTAAGAAAATCTAGGTTTCCATCACTTTTATTCTTGACTGAAAATGCATGCTCATGAGGCTTCATTTTAATGCCTTGTTCTAGCTTGTTTTCTACTCTTCAAAGGATTGAGAAGGTCCTTCTTGCTTCATATCCAAGCTTGTCTTGAGAAACCAAGGTAAAACAATCACCTTAATACCTTAAAGCACATTTTTTAACCTAGGGTTTGTTCCTTAGGGTTAATGTATTATCTAGTACTCATTGGAGTTATTGGAATTTGGTTAGAACATTGGCAAGGAGATATATATGGTGACCGAGATTGAGCAAGGAAAAATCTAAGGAAGAAAGTTTATAAAGCTTGTAAAAGAACAAGGTAAATTACTTACCTTAAGGTGTTTTATTGTTTAAGGGAATGGGATGTAGATATGTGATGAGTTTAATGTAGAATTTATATTAGAAAAGGGCTATATATAACCTAGGAGAAACAATGACTATGTTTGAGAACTTGTGACTAAGGAGTCAATGAGAAAAGAGATAGTCAAACAATGTTGAGATGAATTACAAGAAGCATTTTATTTCAATGGGAGCCTTGTTGTGTGTATTCGCAGGTTAAAGGCAATATATGTGGAAATTCAGTGGTTAAGATTATTGTCATTTAAGGGCCTAAGTGTCCAAGCATTTAAGTTTACACACTATGTAATGATGCGGTGTAGTTTTGGTGTAAATTGTGTGTTAAGGTGTTGTGATGAGAATTTGAGTGATCTTGGTTGTTTGATGGTGAAAAACCAAGTGTTTGGATGTAACTATATACTAAAGAACCCATGACAAAATTTAGAGGAGAACCTAAGTGTTTGAGATGTTCTAAGGAGATTTCATGACTAAGGAAGTGCTAGGAAGTCCTAAAGGTTGTCTTGATGAAAAAGGGTGAGAATAGGGTTTTAAATGACTTATAATGACTTAGGCATCACTATGAAGGATTTAGGAATCAAAGGAATGTACTTGAGTATTTAGGACTTAGGTAAGTGTTGATAGAAGAAGCTAGGAAACTTGGGTGAGTTTGATGTGATTGAGTGAGAAACTTTGAGATGATTTAGGTAGAAACTAGAGTTTAGAATTTAAGGAAAACCTTGGAAAGTGTAAGCGAGATGAAAGTGGTGTATATGGTGTGATCAAGTTCTTAAGGAGGGAACTTTTGGCTAGTAGAAGTTCTAGGTGAAAGGGATGTTGAAATGTAGGAAAGAGATAAGTGTTAAGTGTTAGTAGTTGTTGTTAAGAATTGAGTAAAGGATTGGAATGATATTTGAAGGTTGATTTAATGAGCTTGGAGGATGATCTAAGGTGGGTTTAAGGGTCTAAATGATGTTAGAACACATTGGAAGGCTTGAGGAAAAGTTTAGTGAAGATTTGACATTGTTTAGGCATGTTCTGGTGGCGTCCGACCCAGGGTCCGACCCAAGTTTGGGTCGGACGGCCTCTGTTAAACGCCAGGGAAAGGTTCTGGAATGGTCTGACCCAGAGGACTTGGGTCGGACATGGGTCGGACGGGTGTGTTTTTAGAGGGCGGTTAAGTTTCTGTAATGGTCCGACCCAGTTGGTTGGGTAGGACATGGGTCGGACGTAGGAGGTTTAGAAGACGGAAAATTTCTGGAATGGTCCAACCCAGTTGGATGGGTCGGACATGGGTCGGACAAGTGGAGTTTTTCAAACCCGAAAGTTACTGGAAGGGTCCGACCCAGTTGGTGGGTCGGAGGGTGGGTCGGACGACCCTTAACACTTAAAAAAAAAGAAATTTTGAATTCTAAGGATGATAATTGGTAATAAGGTATACCTTTGGTAGAGTGGTAATGATTAGGACCCTAAGAACTTAAGGGATTAAGTTATGTAAGAACCTTAATGTTTAAAATTAAGTTTAAAAGGTTAAGTGGTAAGGACTTGAGAGGATATTCATTGGGAATCTTTAGGGACTAAGTGAGTTAAGTAAGGTGCAAATAACTAATGGCCTAAAAATGAATCAATGTTTTAGGTTTGTGAATTGGGACCCCGGAGAAGGTTAAACAAACGACGATCGACGGTGAACGGTACAATCTTTCTTGTGACCTGCTTGCTAACGAGGTGTCCCTCGGCTTGTGTGCTATCTGTTTACTTGCTATGACTAAGACAAGATAAAGCATGCAACCGGTTATATTTGTTCTCGTTGTGTGTGTGTTTTCTTTGCACTAACCCACGAGATTTGAGATTGTTACTAACCGAGGTTAGTACTTATTGAGTTAAGGATAACAATTAAGTATTGGTGATTGTTGGTTAATACCCGCTAAGGTTTAACTAACACATGGTGTTTAAGATTTCATCTAACTGGAACTTGAGTGAGGAAACCCGGGACTGATTCCGGTCATGCATGCTAAGGAAAGGGGGACGGTTTCTGAATCAGATTTGCCCTCCGCTTAAGGACTTGTCTTCGGACTTGTAGCCTAGGGCCGGTTGCCGGCTCAGCTACGCTGGACTCCCGTCCCGGGTAGGTGGCATTAAGATGGTGTGGTGGGATCACCTAAATCCCAGGTTTGAATTAAGCTACAACCATTCCCTTCCATGAACGGTTTGTATACTGAGATTAAGTTGAGGTTAAGATTAAGGTAAGGTAAGGAACTGAGGTTAAGGAAATCAGGACTAAGGAGGGGGTTACTAACCCACTTGATAAGGGAACGCTTGTGTCGTTCATTGTTTGTGAACTATGCATGTTCATCTGTGGATTATTGTTATTGCACTTCATATCATGCTTGTGTATGTAATCAATTTCCATGCTATCGACAATTAGTCGTCGTAGCCCCGTTAGCTTGGGGGCCATGAGAGGGAGTACCAACATTCGTGCTGACCCCCTTTGGGGGCTGTTTTATTTTACACTTGCAGGTAAGAGGCCCATGAGGACGCACCACGAGAGTCGGAGCGGTTAGACTTAGGATAGGATGTTTATTTTGAGTACGGGTTGCACTTATGCTCCCGTCTGTTTATATTGAAACTGATGTAAGGATGTGATTATGACTTAGTTACTTGTACTCGGTTGGTTGTTGGTATTTTGGATGGTGATGTTTGGGTCGGTTGTTTATTTTGGATAAGTGTTGTAATTGATAAGGCCGGTATGTTCTAACGATCAGACTGTGGCAAGGTCCAGGTGTTTGTTATTTCCGCTGCAATAATTTCGATTAAGTGTTCAGTTTTGCGATAACCACGATTGGCTTTGGATGGGGTGTTACAAAAAAGTGTATCAGAGCGTAGTTACGCTCTGATCAAGAAATACCGGACATGAGTAACCACCGAGTTAGGATATAAGTTAAGGAATAAGTGATGGGTTAAGGGTGTGAGAAGTTAGAGTGAGTAGAGTCAGATGACCACTAATAAGTGTGGATCGTCTTTACCGTCTACGGATGTTATAAATTCGTTAACCGAAACAGTGGTGAATATGAATCTAATGTGAGTTATGCTTGTTCAGATGTCAGGAAGGAGAAGCCGAGGTCGTGGCCAGGGCGACGATCGCAGAGATCGTGGCTGCCGCACTAGGGCACATGGGCTATCAGCCTGGTGTGGGTGCACCACCTCCACCGCCACAACCCCGGGAACCGAATTGGGTGAAGAGCCTTGCAGATCTTCGACCCGCACACTTTAAGGGGGAGACCGATCCCACCAAGCTTGAGGCGTACATCTCCGAGCTGGAGACCGCCTTCGAGACCCTTGACGTCCCTGCTGAGATCAAGGTCCGTCTGGCTGCTTTCTATCTGAAGGGGGCGGCAGGCGATTGGTGGAAGCTGTGAGGGCCGAGCATGTGGCCAATCCAGAGTTCGGCTGGGAGCAGTACATCGCCTTGCTACGAGCAAAGTACTACCCCGCCCATGTCCAGACGAAGAAGCGCTTGCAGTTGGATGCGCTTAAGTAGACCGACAAGATGACGGTGGACGAGTATTACTCAGAGTTCACTGCCTTGCTCCGTCTTCTGCCAGGTCTTGGGTATTCAGACCAGATCCTGGTGGACCGCTTCTATGGCGGGCTTAGCCATCGACTCCGCTATGGCATGGGGCCGACGAGTTACACTACCTTGCAGGTAATAAGAATGGATGATATTTGAGTAAGTAATGAGTAAGATTTTGATTATGGAAAAATAGAGTGACTAATACTATGGAAAGTAGGAGTGCTATCATGCCGCTGCTAAGGTTGAGATAACCGTCCAGCTGAGAGACGAGGATAATGCTAAGAGGAAGAGTGCCGGTAAGAGCACGGAGAGCCAAGGGCAAGGTGGGTACAAGAAACAAAAGTACCAGCCTCAGGCCCAGAAGAATCATAACCCAAAAGGGAAGGAGGAAAAGGAGAAGGCTCCGGAAGAGCCATTGAAGTTGACGTATGCTTACGCAGCTACACCCCTGCGCTCTAGAGCGCTAAAGGGTAAGGGATTGGTATTGAGTGAGTTAAGAAACAAATAGTAACCGTTTGAGGTATGAGTATTGATATTGTGAATGGTCAGGATCTAAGACTGAGAAGGGAGCCGGTGGTGGCTACCAGCGACGCTACATCTGTAGGTGGTTTCACAAGGACCACCCCGGGCTCGATTGTAAGGGGAATAAGGTGGAGTGCAACTTTTGTGGGGTTTACGGACACCGAGCATATGAGTGCTTCCGGAACCCCGCTAGCAGAGCCTACAGGCCCGATACTAGGGGCAAGGGCAAGACCGATCAGGGAGCTGGATCTGACGGTCAGAGGAAGGTGCAGCAAGCTGCAGACAAGAACCCACGGGTGACCCAGAAGTCGGGATCCACACTACACATGGTGGACCGGGACGATGAGCCTGAACCCTCATCGAGGCCAGGTACCGCTATAACCCTTTAGTAATAAAACTACCTGCTTACCGCATTATCATGCATGTTTGGTGAATGATTGAGTTAAGTAAGAATGAGATAAGATTAGAACTTGAGTAAGATATGACCTACTACCACTTTAGGAAGCTTCAACATCTGTTATCCAATACCATTTACACCTAACCCGAAGCACACCAACATCGAAACCATAGACTTTCCAACCGAACAATTTCAGGTTATCCGCCCAGGTATGATTTTATTAAGGGGATACCTGACACCCGAAGCACAAATAGCCATCATCAAGAAATGCAGTCAACTAGGAATGGAACCGGGAGGTTTTTACACCCCGGAGTACCCAGGGGGAGCAAGGATGAAACTAAAAATGATGAGCTTAGGCAAGGATTGAAATCCGTATGCCAAGAACTACCAAACCATGAAGATGCAAGATGGAGTCTCACCACCGGGAATACCTGAAGAGTTCCATCCAGTTATTACACAAGTCGTGGAGATCGCTCAGCAGTTGGAAGCTGAACCGATTCCAGACATTCAAGCAGACATTTGCATTGTGATATTCTACGAGAAGGATGGGCGACTTGAACTACACCAGGATAAGGACGAGACAACAGAGTCTCTCGAAAGAGGGATACCCGTAGTGTCTTGGTCCATTGGGGATGACGCAGAGTTTTTATACGGCGAGCAGAAGCGTGCAGACCGCACGAATAAGCTGGTACTTAAATCTGGAGATGTATTAATTATGGGAGGAGAATCAAGGATGTTATACCATGGGATTAAGAGAATCAAGTTGAATACAGCACCGTCAGCAGTAGTCAATGCGACGCATATGAGACCTGGGAGATTAAACCTAACCTTTAGACAATATTAACCATGTAACGTTAGAATGAGATGAGGAATGAGATGTAAGATTAAAGCACATGTTGTAAACAGGATGGTTATGAATAAAATAACAGTGTTGTTCATATAAATTGTTACGACTCTTGTTATACCATCAATACTCATGAAGCTTGTGAATACAATTAGGTTATGGACTCGGTACGGAAGGTGCGCTAAGTATACTTACAGAGGCACAGGACCGACGCTAGCGGGTACTATCACCGGCACTTTCCGTAATGGGATTGAGGCATCAGTTCTCTTCGACTCAGGGGCCTCGCATACCTTTGTCTCGGCATCTTTCGCGAGCAGGTTGGGGATAGACGTTGTTGAGCTACCCGACTTCACGGTTACGCTCCCGTCTAAGGAGAAGGTTCGTTGCACTCGTTACTACCAAGGAGCCACTATCAGAATTAAGGGAGAAGACTTTCCAGTCAGTTTTATTGAGTTCAGTGAGCTGGGATTTGATGTTATCTTCGGGATGAACTGGTTGGAGCGGCACAAGGGACGTATCCTCTACGCCGAGCATAGACTGCTGCTCAGGAGTCCGTCTGGGGTAACAATATCATACCGCCAAAGGCCCATAGAGCCTTCGAATAAGATCATCACCGCCATGGCAATGTATAAGGAATTGAGGAGAAAGGAAGAAGTGTACCTCTGCTATGTACAAGACATAGAGAGAGACCCCGAGTTCGACCCCGACTTACCGGTAGTGTCGGAGTTCCCCGACCTGTTTCCACGGGAACTGCCCGGCGTGCCACCCACTCGGGAGGTAGAGTTCACCATTGAGCTGCTACCTGGTACCGGACCGATAGCCAAGGCACCATACCGCATGGCTCCGGCAGAAATGAATGAATTGAAAGAACAGTTGAAAGATTTGTTAGATAAGGGATTCGTAAGACCCAGTGTGTCACCATGGGGAGCGCCAGTCCTCTTCGTGAAGAAGAAGGACGGTAGTCTCCGCCTCTGCATCGACTACAGAGAGCTGAATGCAGTGACAGTGAAGAATAAGTACCCAGTACCCCACATTGACGATCTGTTCGATCAGTTGAAGGGAGCATCTGTGTTCTCCAAGATTGATCTCAGATCGAGGTATCATCAGATAGCCATTAAGGAGGGAGACATTGAGAAGACGGCATTCCGGACATGATACGGCCACTATGAGTTTACAGTGATGCCGTTCGGATTGTCGAACGCACCGGCAAAGTTTATGGATCTGATGAACCCTTGTTCCGGGGTAGCTGGACAAGTCGGTTGTGGTGTTTATTGATGACATTTTGATATACTCGAAATCTAAGGTTGAACATGAGGAACATCTGAGGAGGGTATTGGAAATATTGAGGGAGAACCAGCTATATGCTAAGTTCTCTAAGTGTGAGTTTTGGCTTGACCAGGTCACTTTCCTAGGTCATGTCATCTCAGATGCTGGGATCTCAGTGGATCCAGCAAAGATTGATGCCGTACGTACTTGGCCAAGGCCGAAGACTGTTACTGACATCCGGAGCTTTCTCGGTCTGGCAGGTTACTACAGGAGGTTTGTTAGGGATTTTAGCAAGGTCGCAAAGCCGATGACCAGTCTGATGAAGAGAGATGCACCGTTCGTATGGACGGCTGACTGTGAGAAATCATTTCAGAGTTTGAAAAACTCACTGACCACTGCACCGGTTCTGACCATTCTAGACGGTACAGAGGGCTTTGAGGTTTACTGTGATGCATCCGGCAGAGGGCTGGGTTGCGTGCTCATGCAACATGGCAAGGTGGTGGCATATGCCTCACGCCAGTTGAAGAAACATGAGGAGAACTATCCCACACATGATTTAGAGCTGGGAGCTGTAGTCTTCGCCTTGAAGATATGGCGCCACTACTTATACGGGGTTAGTGTGACGATCTACACCGATCATAAGAGTTTGAGATACATATTCACTCAGAAGGAGTTGAATCTTCGACAGAGGAGATGGTTAGAGTTTCTGAAAGACTATGACATTGACCTCCAATACAAAGAGGGGAAGACCAATGTTGTAGCAGATGCCCCGAGTCGTCGAGCGCACTCACTCCATTCGCTAGTTTCTTTCTCCAGCTTGGTTGTTGAGGTGCGAGAGGCTCAGAGGACAGATGAGTACATGAGAGAGGTCAGACAGAAGCTGACAGATGGTACCTTTGAGAGTCAGAAATACGACTTCAGACTTCATGATGATGATCTGATCAGACTTAAGGGCCGGTCATGCATACCACAGGGCAACACGGATCTGAAAGCCCGTATACTTAGAGAATCACACTGTTCTTCAGTTTCCATCCATCCGGGAGCCTCTAAAATGTATATAGACATGAAGAGATACTTCTGTGGTCGGGGATGAAGACAGATGTCATCGAGTTCGTCTTGAGGTGTCTCACATGCTAGAAGGTGAAATTCAAGCACCGACGACCGGGGGAATGGTACAGTCGATGCCAGTTCCGGAGTGGAAGTTCCATGATATCTCCATGGACTTTGTAGTTGGACTCCCACCTGCTAGGGGAGGTCTCAACATGATATGGGTGGTGGTGGATCGCCTTACCAAAGTAGCCCGATTCATACCGATGAAGGATACTTGGAAGGTGACCAAATTAGCTGAGTGTTTGAGAAAGAAATCATGAGACATCACGGGATACCGAAGACCATAGTGTCAGATAGAGATACCAGATTCCTTTCGAGGTACTGGAGAGCTACCAGAGAAGCGTTGGGTACAGAACTCAAGCTGAGTACCGCGTTCCATCCTCAGACAGATGGTCAGACTGAGCGTACGATTCAGACACTCGAGGACATGCTGAGGGCATGTGCCTTAGACTTCCAGGGCAGTTGGATTGACAGACTACATCTGATCTAGTTTTCATACAACATCAGCTATCACGCTTCGATCAAGATGGCACCTTTTCAAGCGTTGTACGGTAGACCATGTCATACACCGCTCTACTGGGATGAGTCGAGTGAGATGGTCATTATAGGACCAGAGTACTTAGAACAATTTAAGGCTGAAGTTCAGCAAATCCGGGAGAACATGAAAGCTGCTCAAGATAGGCAGAAGTCGTATGCTGATGTTCGACGACGGGACCTGGAGTTCGCAGTGGGCGACCAGGTATTTCTGCGAGTTTCACCGATGAAGGGTGTATTCAGGTTTGGGCAGAAGGGCAAATTAAGCCCGAAGTTTGTTGGTCCCTATTTGATTACGGAGTGGGTGGGCCCGGTTGCTTACAGGTTGAATTTACCTGCTGAACTAGGTAAAGCGCATGATGTTTTTCATGTTTCACAGCTAAAGAAATACATGCACCACCCCTCCCATGTGTTAGAACCTGAGAGGTTGACTTTAGAACCAAATATGAGATCCGTGGAGACTCCTCAGAGAATCTTGGACAGTAAGACTAGGGACACTCGCCACAAGTCAGTGCGACTAGTGAAGGTTCTCTGGTCTAACCAGGATGTCGAAGAGGCGATGTGGGAATTAGAGGATAAGATGAGGGCGAAGTACCGTTATTTGTTTACTGACTAGATCGTCTGTATAGGGTATGGGGCGTACCCCTTTTTAAGGGGGGTAGAGCTTCCTCGCTTTTGAGTTAGGAAACAAACTTGTTGTCGCTTGTTTGGTTGTTTAAGATGTGAATTTGTGTAAGTTGCTACACTTTGGTGTTAAGTTTGAGTTATGTATAATACTTATGTATTGTATTTGAGATTGACCTTTGAGTCTTGAGATGTGTGAATGTGAATATAAGATGTGGTGTTAAGATTAAGGGAATTGAGTACCGTGAATGGTTAAGCATATATGTGAACTTTGGGGACAAAGTTCTTTTAAGGGGGGTAGATTGAAATACCCCAAACTTAGAGATGGTGTTTAAATGATAAACTAAGTTATAAGGAGGCTAAATAATGCTTTAGAAACATTAAGAAACCATTTTAACCAAAGAAAATATAAGGAAACACCAAAAGAGCAGTTTAAGCAAAAACATGCTCTAAGCTTGGAGAGACTTGGGTAAGTACCCAAATATTGTTCTAAGACCTTAGTAATATCCTAATGGTCATTTTAAAACAATTACCAAAGAAAACCAAGCTTGAAAACAAGTTAAAACACAAAATGTGCTTTAAGGAGTCTTAAAGCACATTTTTGAAAAATTGTCTTGTAAATGGGTTTTGAATGGCTAAATGTCCATCATTACTCTTTAATTAGCATGTTTACTAATTATTATCACATTAGAAAGTCTAAATCAATGGGAAATCAAAAATTTCACAACAATGTGCCTTGTTTAGTGAATAGTAACTAAATAGTGGTAGTTTAAGACATTAGTCAAAGTAAGTCAATTTTGTTTATTTAGTTGGTCAAACAAGACCATGACTAGCCTAATTAAAAGGGGGTGGCCGGTTTTTAAGGTGATGATTCACCACATGAGCAAATAAGAAAGGAAATTATAGGATAAAGTAGAAACTACTATTTACTTTATACATAAATATCTCATTTTACTCACCTCTCTCCTCACCTCTTCATTCTCTCTTGTTCCCAGGGTTTTGAGCTGCTCTCTCCCTTGTCCATTAACGTGAAGAACAACCCCATGCTAGCTCCACCTTCCTTTGTACACTACTTACTCATTTTAGCTCCAAAACCAAAACAAATTACATATTCCTCTTAGTTAGCTCAAGCTCTGTCTTTCTATCTTTTCAAAACTTCAAGAGCTTTGATTTGGTGCCAAGCCAAACCACCATTAGAGAAGGAAACTCAAGTTTGGAGACTCCATTGGCTTCTCCATTCTCTTAAGGTAAAGAAAGTGTAAGAAAATCTAGGTTTCCATCACTTTTCTTCTTGACCGAAAATGCATGCTCATGAGGCTTCATTTTAATGCCTTGTTCTAGCTTGTTTTATACTCTTCAAAGGATTGAGGAGGTCCTTCTTGCTTCATATCCAAGCTTGTCTTGAGAAACCAAGGTAAAACAATCACCTTAATACCTTAAAGCACATTTTTTAACCTAGGGTTTGTTCGTTAGGGTTAATGTATTATCTAGTAATCATTGGAGTTATTGGAATTTGGTTAGAACATTGGCAAGGAGATATATATTGGTGACCGAGATTGAGCAAGGAAAAATCTATGGAAGAAAGTTTATAAAGCTTGTAAAAGAACAAGGTAAATTACTTACCTTAAGGTGTTTTATTGTTTAAGGGAATGGGATGTAGATATGTGATGAGTTTAATGTAGAATTTATATTAGAAAAGGGCTATATATAACCTAGGAGAAACAATGACTATGTTTGAGAACTTGTGACTAAGGAGCCAATGAGAAAAGAGATAGTCAAACAATGTTGAGATGAATTACAAGAAGCATTTTATTACAATGGGAGCCTTGTTGTGTGTATTCGCAGGTTAAAGGCAAATATATGTGGAAATTCAGTGGTTAAGATTATTGTCATTTAAGGGCCTAAGTGCCAAGCATTTAAGTTTACACACTATGTAATGATGTGGTGTAGTTTTGGTGTAAATTGTGTGTTAAGGTGTTGTGATGAGAATTTGAGTGATCTTGGTTGTTTGATGGTGAAAAACCAAGTGTTTTGGATGTAACTATATACCAAAGAACCCATGGAAAAATTTAGAGGAGAACCTAAGTGTTTGAGATGTTCTAAGGAGATTTCATGACTAAGGAAGTGCTAGGAAGTCCTAAAGGTTGTCTTGATGAAAAAGGGTGAGAATAAGGTGTTTAAATGACTTATAATGACTTAGGCATCACTATGAAGGATTTAGGAATCAAAGGAATGTACTTGAGTATTTAGGACTTAGGTAAGTGTTGATAGAAGAAGCTAGGAAACTTGGGTGAGTTTGATGTGATTGAGTGTGAAACTTTGAGATGATTTAGGTAGAAACTAGAGTTTAGAATTTAAGGAAAACCTTGGAAAGTGTAAGAGAGATGAAAGTGGTGTATATGGTGTGATCAAGTTCTTAAGGAGGGAACTTTTGGCTAGTAGAAGTTCTAGGTGAAAGGGATGTTGAAATGTAGGAAAGAGATAAGTGTTAAGTGTTAGTAGTTGTTGATAAGAATTGAGTAAAGGATTGGAATGATATTTGAAGGTTGATTTAATGAGCTTGGAGGATGATCTAAGGTGGGTTGAAGGGTCTAAATGATGTTAGTACACATTGGAAGGCTTGAGGAAAAGTTTAGTGAAGATTTGACAATGTTTGGGCATGTTCTGGAGGCGTCCGACCCAGGGGTTTGACCCAAGTCTGGGTCGGACGGCCTCTGTTAAACGCCAGGGAAAGGTTCTGGAATGGTCCGACCCAGAGGACTTGGGTCAGACATGGGTTGGACGGGTGTGTTTTTAGAGGGCGGTTAAGTTTCTGTAATGGTCCGACCCAGTTGGTTGGGCGGACATGGGTCGGACGTAGGAGGTTTAGAAGACAGAAAATTTCTGGAATGGTCCGACCCAGTTGGATGGGTCGGACATGGGTCGGACATGTGGAGTTTTTCAAACCCGAAAGTTACTGGAAGGGTCCGACCCAGTTGGTGGGTCGGACGGTGGGTCGGACGACCCTTAACACTTAAAAAAAAGAAATTTTGAATTCTAAGGATGATAATTGGTAATAAGGTATACCTTTGGTAGGGTGGTAATGATTAGGACCCTAAGAACTTAAGGGATTAAGTTAAGTAAGAACCTTAATGTTTAAAATTAAGTTTAAAAGGTTAAGTGGTAAGGACTTGAGAGGATATTCATTGGGAATCTTTAGGGACTAAGTGAGTTAAGTAAGGTGCAAATAACTTATGGCCTAAAAATGAATCAATGTTTTAGGTTTGTGAATTGGGACACCGGAGAAGGTTAAACAAACGACGATCGACGGTGAACGGTATAATCTTTCTTGTGACCTGCTTCCTAACGAGGTGTCCCTTGGCTTGTGTGCTATATGTTTACTTGCTATGACTAAGACAAGATAAAGCATGCAACCGGTTATATTTGTTCTCGTTGTGTATGTGTTTTCTTTGCACTAACCCACGAGATTTGAGATTGTTACTAACCGAGGTTAGTACTTATTGAGTTAAGGATAAGAATTAAGTATTGGTGATTGTTGGTTAATACCCGCTAAGGTTTAACTAACACATGGTGTTTAAGATTTCTACTAACTGGAACTTGAGTGAAGAAACCCGGGACTGACTCCGGTCATGCATGCTAAGGAAAGGGGGACGGTATTTGAATCAGATCCGACCTCCGATTAAGGACTTGTCTTCGGACTTGTAGCCTAGGGCCAGTTGCCGGCTCAGCTACGATGGACTCCCGTCCAGGGTAGGTGGCATTAAGATGGTGCGGTGGGATCACCTAAATCCCAGGTTTGAATTAAGCTACAACCATTCCCTTCCAGGAACGGTTTGTATACTGAGATTAAGTTGAGGTTAAGATTAAGGTAAGGTAAGGAACTGAGGTTAAGGAAATCAGGACTAAGGAGGGGGTTACTAACCCACTTGATAAGGGAATGCTTGTGTCGTTCATTGTTTGTGAACTATGCATGTTCATCTGTGGATTATTGTTATTGCACTTCATATCATGCTTGTGTATGTAATCAATTTCCATGCTATCGACAATTAGTCGTCGTAGCCCCGTTAGCTTGGGGGCCATGAGAGGGAGTACCAGCATTCGTGCTGACCCCCTTTGGGGGCTGTTTTTTTTTACACTTGCAGGTAAGAGGCCCATGAGGACGCACCACGAGAGTAGGAGTGGTTAGACATAGGATGGGATGTTTATTTTGAGTACGGGTTGCACTTGTGCTCCCGTCTGTTTATATTGAAACTGATGTAAGGATGTGATTATGACTTAGTTACTTGTACTCGGTTGGTTGTTGGTATTTTGGATGGTGATGTTTGGGTCAGTTGTTTATTTTGGATAAGTGTTGTAATTGATAAGCCCGGTATGTTCTAACGATCAGACCGTGGCAAGGTCCAGGTGTTTGTTATTTCCGCTGCGACGATTTCGATTAAGTGTTCAGTTTTGCGATAACCACGATTGGCTTTGGATGGGGTGTTACATCAACTCCTCACGCTGTGATGAACAGATACTGAGCACTCTAATTATTACAAACCAAATCCAAACTAAATGAGCAACTAACTGAATACAACAAGCTCCTTAATACAATACATAATAAAATTACAAGTGTTTGATAAAACACATCAGCTACCCTGTTCCCCGCACTCCGGCTCGAGTCTTCAGTAACCTGAAATGTTTTGCACATTGAAAGGGCTCAGCAATCGAAATGCTGGTATGCTAAATGTAGTCCTAAGTCATCTTGATTCCTTAAGTCATTTTAGCCATCTTGATATTAGATTCATTACATGATATACCGGTTTACAATAATAACAGTAATAACTGTAACATTAAATAATCACATAATAGTTCACCTACAAACATCAGTGTATAATAGTAAACAACAATCAGATAATCAAACACCAATAATCCATAACAATAACCAAACAATATACACGTATTAATTAACTGTACTTGTTAGCTGGCCACCAGGCCCTTATCCTTTAAACCAATCTCTTAAACTTTTCCAATTAAATTCCACCTCAGACGTCATGTTGAGACAACCCTTCATAACTTAATAATGGACTGTAGTCCCCTGGGTTCCAATGGAACCGTTACCAACTGACCTTATGGCCATGGATAATTGACTGATCCGGTCGAACCTGTGCACCAACAGCAGTGCCCTCCGCCATCGTCGAATGTGGACAATGGATTCCCTTGAGTGACTCCCCATTGAAGTCTCTCGTAGTGATCACGATGTGCAACCAGAAAGTCGAAACAGTCTGGATTCCTCTCTTTATAAGTTAGCCCTTTTGTCAATGATACAATATCCAATCCTTGAGTTAAGACTATAACAGTTGACCATTAGTTAGGTTCAATAATACCTAAAGGTCAGTTAGTCTTGTTCCAGTTTAGATGTATAAACTTCCAGTCATAAGACGTTCGCGTAAAAATAGAACGCAACAGTGTTGAGCAATACAGTGTACAATATCATATACATAAATCACAGATATCGCTCTTAAACAATTAAACACATAACGTCTGGACCTTAGGAAAATCTTAGGACATTCAGACCACACAATTAACATACCGTTCACCGAGTAACTGCTAGCTTGACAAATTCACGTTCAGTAATTCCTTCCCGTACGCTGTGATATATACATGCAATACCGGGTAATATTAATACAACTGTTCACTAAGTAATACAGTATTGTCACTGTAGAACTAGTACTTGTAATATACTAACCACGTATGTTTTTTATTTTCCCCTGTTATTTTATAGTGGTTCTAGGTAGTTCATCAGTTCGTTATTTTATGTGGTAACCACATGTGATAATGAATTTCCAATTTAAGATATATCTTTATCTCATTAATTATATATCCATAATTATTTCCACTTATTCCATATATCAATATGATTTGGTTATTTTTTATTATAACCACAATTATTTTATAAACTTTACATTATACTCCATAATATGCTATAATATATTATATTACTTAGTTTTAATTCCTTTCTTTATTAAATTTCAAAACCAACCATAATAGTTCGGTATTTATATTTTATACCCAGCAACTTTTATAATTACCATATAACTTTATAATTTACTAATTAACCACTTAACATTTCGGTAATTACAAAATGAACATTCTAATTTTATACATTATCAAATGACCACATTAATTTTCGGTCTTGACATATACTTTCCTTATATTCACATTTTAATCCCAAAACTTTATATAAGTTACATATTAACTTATAAAATATAGTTTTAATATTTAATTTCTTAAAATAACCAAGTGAACACTTAAATTTTCATAAATTACCATTTTGCCCCCTTTTTAATTCGATTTCACATATATCCTTTATAAATTACATATTCACCCCAAAACTTATGTAAAGTTAATATTTTATGACATAAATCATTTTAACCCAAAGTGTTTGGTCCACACTTTGACCAAGACTTAATTTCATAATTAATACTCTAATATACCCATAAATTCATATGTACTCTCGGTTTTATTTCCAAACTTTCCAATAATTACAAAATAGCCCCAAAATTTTATAAATGTTATTTTACACTTAAACACTTATTTAAATTCACCAAAATTCATAATATTAATTCCTACCTTATATTATATCATAATTATACCAAACAACTCTTTAAACTCTCGGTTTTTATTATTTGTACACTAAACTTTTCAAAATTTATATTTTAGCCACATAACTTTATAAACTAGCCATATAAATACTTGTAGCTATTTTTCATGTTCTCAAAATTTATAATACAAGTTAATACACTTATATATATTTCAAAAATCACCAAATAACACATATTGTTCTCGGCTCCAATTATATTTTACCATATGCTTTTAAAACTTGTTTTATACCTTATAATAAATACATATAAATGTATATAAGCCATATAACACTTATAAAAATTATGCTAATGACTTATAATGATTATAAACTCAAAATAGAACATTTTATTCTTAGACAACTTGGTTTAACTATATATGCTTCATAACTAATTTTTGTGACACATATTTATACCTTAAAGTAATAATCTTACCTTATATGTTATAAATTATTTTCTTGATATAATAACCCAATATTTTCGGCCTTAATTTATTTAGAGGTTATACATAATTTTTATACCAAAGTTTGAAGCTTAAATCAAACTTAAACTTATTAAACCTTAATTATATAAACTTACTCCTTAAATCAAGACAATTCTTGTACTTGAATTCCAAGCTCTTCAAATGCTATTTTGATGAAGAGAATTCGACCTCCTTGTACATATTTAGGAGATCCATTTTTTAGACTTCTAACAAGGATTTATAAATAAGATTTGGACTAATTTTACAACAGCTTGCCTTATGTATTTAACAAGGTATTTTTGTACACCTTAGGATGATTGTAGATCCAAGTTTCCTTCATGAAATAATGAAGAGAATATAGATTTAGAAGCTGAAAATTTTCAGAAATGCTGAAGGTATTTTCTTAGGATTTTTCAACATTAAAATATACCTTAACTTGATCTTGTTGTTCCTTGTGTTGTTGTTGAATCAAGGCACCTCCATGGATTACTTATGCTTGGTGAAAATAGCAAGGATTGCTAGGATGATTTCTTGCTTCAAGACTTAGTAGGATTAACTAGGAATTTACATAGAAATGGTGTTAGAACTTAATTCACCATTAATGGAGCTTAGAAGCTCTAAGGTATGAACTAGCAAATGAAGAAGAAAAGAGAGGAAGTGAGAGACTTACCCAATCGGCAATGGAGTCGGCAAGGAGAATGGCTAGCTCACGTTGGACTTCAGGTAAAACAAGGAAAGAGAATTCAAAATTTGATTGGCTTTGTTTATTGTTTCATTTGATTAGGCATGCTTTTCCTTAGTTTATTGCTTGTTGTTTGGCTCCATAAAATTTTCTATCAATTAGACAAGCTTTCGGCTGGATTGGCAAAGGATAGAAGACTTGTTTGACAACTTGAAACAAGAAGACAAAGGCAAGGTTGGTGCATGATTCTTTTGATTTTTCTAAGCTAATTTGTCCTTGTTTTTCCTTGTATTTTACGGTGGTATTTATATAGATTGGCTACTGATTTCTTTGCCCTTTGAAACATGAGAACATGCCTAATTTATTAGGTGTTTTAGTTTAATTTTTGTACAGCAACAAGACCTCTTCTTCCTTGCTTAAAATCGGCCACTGGGTGCTGTATGGGCACACTTGATTTTTGATTGTATTGACCATAGGCATGTGTATTGTTAGGTGGCTGATTTATTTGACTAATTAATGAGGCAATCAATCCCCCTTATTCTTGCAAGGAATCGGCAGCACATGCCATGGGAATGGGTAGGTTTCATTGTTTATAGTCTTGTTAAAAGTTAGATCTACTTTTGTTGTATTTAATTACTATAACTTTTGCTAGGCTAATCTCTTATTGTTTTACTGCAGGGAAATCGGTAATGGAGTTCCCATTTGACTGAATTATTTGACATTATATCATATGGTATATGTAGGGATGAGTCACCATTCCATAAGACAAAGATTTAAGCTAAACTAGTCCAAAATATACCCTAAATGGCGCCGAACATAGAGAATCAATGGGACTGATTTTTAATTTGGATCCTGTCACACTATATTGTATTAAGACCATATTATAACATGTAATAGGTTCCAGCATTTATTTGGTACATTTATATCATGGTAAAAGATGAAAGTTCTAAGGTAAAAATGTTGATTTTAGGTACCTTTTTGACCCAAAAATAGGACCTACTTGTGCTTTGATTTTAGCACTGGAATTAATTGATTTAGATGGTAAATTCATCCCCTTTTAATATTATCAACTCATGGCTCCTCAAAAACTTCAAGGTAATTGCGTAAAACGCGTTTTTATGACACCCGAAGGTGCGTTTTTGTGCTTTAAGGATATTCTGAAAAATAAGTAGTCACTATGAGTTCCAAGTGTTTATAAATATTTTTAATAGTCATTAATAATATATTAAGGTGTTACATTGAGTTATATGGGGTTATATCAACTCATAACTCAATTTTCGGTCTACTGGGACACTCCCGGGGCAAAAAGGAGCGTTAAGAAATACGTTCGAGCACTTTGTTTATTTTTGAGAAAGTAGCTCAAGAATCCTATTTTGAATGATGAATATTAGTGATAGGAACTCTAAGAATGATTTATATTGGAGTTTGTGCCACTTCGGTACTTCTTCGGGGCATTCCCGGGGGTTTATGGGGCCCTCAACTAGAACCTCCGAGCACTTTGTCTTTAACTAAAATTCTACCGTGAGGACTTCATCTTAAATGTTTATTAAAGTGTTATTGTGCATTTAGAATGATGTGTAATGCTTTAATTTATTTAATAAAGTATTTCCTGGACTTTCGGGCCTTATGGGGCCCTTAAGGGAACTCCTGGGCATATTGTATTTTTACTCAGTTCTAATTGAGGACTTGTGTTTTAAAGGTTATAAAATGATCCTTGATTAACTTCATATGAGTTTTATAACTTATATAACTTCTTGACGAACAGCACAGGAGCACCCCAAGGTGAGACACTGGGTCGGATGAAACCCTTGTCTAGTAACTCCTGCAGTTGTTTCTTCAATTCCACCATCTCCGCAGGGCCCATCCGGTATGGTGCTTTGGCAATCGGGCCTGTACCAGGTATGAGGTCGATGTTGAACTCAACCTCCCTCAATGGTGGTAGTCCAGGTAACTCCTCCGGAAAAAACGTCGGGGGTACTCCGACACAACAGGTACGTCACTCTTGAACTTCGGATCTGTCCTCAGGTCCTGGGCATAACAGTAGTAGGCGGTCGCTCCCTTGGACACCTCCTTCATCAGGGATAATGCCGATACAACCTTCACAGTCGGCTGTTTGGGCTGCATTCGGTATGATACTGTGATCCCTGTAGCTGACTTCAAGAGGAGGTGATGCTCTGCACAGTGTAGCCTACCTCTGTATCGCTGTAGTGTGTTCATGCCTACAATTATATCAAACCCCATGCCAGGGAAGACAATGGCATCAAAGAGGAAGTCTGCTCCCTTGATGTGTATGTTCATGTTCCTATATTGCTTACTGCACTTGATTAACTCTCTGGATGGCAATAAGACTGAGCAGTCATGGATATCTTCTGTAGGAGCATCTATCTTAGCATGGAATGCCTGGGATATGAATGAATGGGAGGCTCCAGAATCAAACAGAACAGTGGCTTCCACCTCATTAATTAAGAACGTGCCTGAAACCACAGAGTAAATTCTAAGATTCTCAGGCATCTCTTCCAAGGTAATAAGTCAGGCTAGTAGTTATACCTGTGATGACCATCCCATTGCTCTTCGCTTGAGCCTGGTTCAACACAGTCAATCTGATCTCTGAGTTTCCGACCCCTACAACGACGCAACAAACTCATAAGATTTCCATTCTTATTAAGGTCTTCACGAGCATTTTAATGATTACAATGCTGAAATTGCATAAATTATAAGGCTAGATCTGTCTAAAGGTCAGGTTTAAACGACCAGGTTTCATGTGGGTCTGGTTGATGATGGATGTGGGGGCTGTGTGGGGCTTAATTCTCTTCACCCCATGGTAGATAAGTCTGGCTGCTCCCTCGAATATCAGCACATCACCTGACTTCAGGAGGATCTTTGTAGCAAGATCCATTCTCTTCTGATCTCCAAATAGGAATTCCGCGTCGTCTCCAAGTGATATGGACACCACTGGAACTCCTCTGGTGATGGACTCTAGAGACTCGTCCCTATTCTGATGCATTCCTAGCTTACCTTCTTTCCCATAGAAGTTGATGATGCACACGTCTGAGGTTAGGTCTGGGACGGGCTCATCCTCCAATTCTTGGGCTGCTTTAACTGCAGCTGCAATGATGGTCTGCAACTCTCCTGGGATTGGTGGCACCTCCACCTCTTCGTAGCTTCTAGTGGTGTGGTCCCACTTCTTACCTAGGCACATGATCTTCACCTTCATGGTTGCACCGTTCTTGAAGGTAGGGGTGTAAAAGTTTCCTCCTCTAATTCTCTGATCTTGAGGATCAATGCATATTGGTCAGCTGGGGTCAAAAATTCTCGTAATAAGACCATCCCAGGTCTCAGTATCTCACACTTCTCTGGTGGGTGTGGTTTGGCTTCAAAGGGAATGGTGGGTGTGGAAATAGGCAATACAGGAAAGCAAATATCGAAAGCTGAACGAAAACAACAGTTGCCATTAAGTAAACAAGTCAAGGTTCAAACTGGTCTTAGCACAATGATGTAAAAGAAAGAGGGATTTATAGTTCATCCCTTTACAATGCAGAGGGAAAATTATTTGAAGAAATGAAGCAAAACGAAGGTCTAAGCTTCTTCAGTAGGAAAGTAGTCCTCACCAGGTGAACTCGGGTCATCACTCGCTGATTCGACACGGTCCACCAGGTTGAGAACTGGTGCTTTTCCCGGCCTCTGAGGGTAGTTCTGGGCAGGGCGGTGGGTAGATGGTCCAGCACCTCCGGTGCCACCTCTACCTCCTCCTCCATTTGTATTAGTAGCTGGGGCTTTAGTCACTGACCCGGTGCGTGGCTTGTAGTTCCTAGAATCCGGGTTCGAGAAGCACTCAAAGGATCTATGCCCCTTCCTGCCACAGTGGTGACACGTCACCAGGGTTCCGTCACACTCCTTTCCCGGATGGTCCCTCTCACACTTCCTGTAGAAGTATCTTCTTACGGGTTGGTTTCCTGTTCCAATTCAAGGTCAATAGCGTGATAGCAATATGTAACCACATTGTAGATTCTGTATTATCTTACCACTAGGTGGCTGGGAGCGGATTGGCTCAACATCGATATGTGAAGGGACTATCGCTTTTTCATTCTTCCCCTTGTAGAACTTGCCCTTCCTTTCATAGTTCTGGGAAGAGTTTCCTCCACTACCTCCACCACCATCTCCCTTCCTCTTGCCTAGCACAGAATCCTGGTAGGCAATGGTGGTTTCGCAGTCGTTTGCATCATCAACTAGTTCCTGTCGTTACAATATGTGTTAGTGGGAAAATCTTATCGAACCAGAAATTCCAAAGTCATATTCCATACCTGTAAAGTCTTTCCCTTGGTGGAACCGATCATGTTCATGATCCTGAAGTTCAAGCCAGTATGAAATTTATCCACCAGGTACCTCGGAGCGTAAGCTCCCTCTCCAATGACAGCAAGCAATTCCACAAACTTGTCATAGTACTCAGCAACAGAAGAAGTCCCTTGCTTCAGCTGCTCAAATTCACTTCTCATCCTCTTCTGTAGGTAGGATTGGTAGAACTTAGCTCTCAAGGCCACCAGAAAAGCTTGGAAATCAAAGTTCGCTTGGGCGGTCAGCTCGGCTCTGGCTGTCTGCCACCATCGATGAGCTGGCCCTTGGAGAAAGTAGGCCGCTATGTCCACTTGGCGATCTGCTGGGACATGTAGAGAGGTAAAAGCCTTTTGAATCTCAGCGATGTATTTCTCCAGAGCTTTCGGTACTGGCTGACCTTCATAGGCTGGGGGACGAAGATCGTTGATCGCTTTCAACCAGTTAAACTCCCGTGGACCGTGGGGTGGTGGTGGCGGTGGTTGAGGAATCTGAGCCTGCTGCTGAGCAAATGCAGCAGTCACAATCTGAGCTATGACCTCAGGGGTAACAGCGTCGGGTCCGTAACCACCTGGGCGTCCCGCTCCTCGTCCTCCTCTTCCTCCGCGTCCTCGTCCTTGAGACATTTAGCTGCTAAGGATGGTATTTGTTGTTCAGAAGTTGTATGTTAAATGTAGATATCTATGTAGTAACGTGCGAAGTGTTTCATAACTACCCAGGGACGGTATGTAGTTAGAGTGTTCATGAGTAATGTAAATAAGGTCAAGTATGGGGTAAGGGTAACGTGCCTTTCTGGAATCCTCACTTCCCAATTCTACCCCACTTCCCCAGTTTTAAGGGCACCTATATTCTAAGTATTTCACTCGGCTTGTTTTCTCGGGCTCAGAGCGTAACTACACTCTGACACCACTTTCTGAAACGCCCCTACTTATCATAAATGCAGCGAAATAAAATACAAAGGCGATTACAGATCATCGGGTTCCAAACACCCGGCACCAAACCTCACCAATTACAACTTATGACATTACAAATGCTACGGTCTGAACTCGAGAAAACATAACATAAAAGAATAATAACAAAACACAATAGCTCTCCAAAGTTCCTAATTCCTATCCCATACACTCATACTCTTCGTGGCTACCTGTATAGCAATTCGTACCTGCAAGATGAAACCAAGCAGCCCACCCCAGGAGGGGTGAGTCAGTTCCCTGGAATGGAACTGGTACAAGTCTCCAAAACAACAGTTTAAAAGCATGACTCTTAAAAATAAACAATAAGATGAAGCCAAACGCTTAGAACAAAAAACAGAAGAACAAGGCACACCAAAACACCAAGTCAAAGATAACAAGTCAAGGATAGAGATAAATAACAAGAAGTAAAGTGAGTCAACATAAAAGTAACCACGCCAGAAGTTAGTGAACATCCATTGCTTAAGTTAGATTCAGTTCCAATTAGGATTAGAAAGACCCAAGTAGTCACAAGGTCTAGGAATGAAAGAAGATATCCAAGAACCCATAACTCAAGAGTGGATGATAAGTGTCCAATGAGCATGTTTATTAGGTGTATTTCATATATAATATTAGCACTTTTCTTGCTCATTTCTCCACTTCGGTTAGTTTTCCTCTAGTTTATGTTTTATTGTTTATCTCACAAATTTATTGGTTTAACATGAGGAAAACCAAGCCGGGAGTAAAGTAGACGAGGAGACGAACGCATAGACGCAAACGGCTCAGAAAACGGTATCCAAACGAAGAATCTAGAGCCGGTCGAAGTTTGAAGGAAAATAGGTCACGGTTACACTTGTGACCGCCTAAGGAACCGCCTACACAGCCGCCTAATAAGGGGCGGACACCACATAAGGCAACCGCCTATAATCAGGCGGACTTAGGGGCGGACACCTCATAAGGCAACCGCCTATAATCAAGCGGACTCCAGGCGGACGTGAAGGAGGGAACCGCCCAAACAGAGGCGGTTGTTCAGGTGGACACCTCTAAAACCGCCTAGAAAGGGGCGGTTGCTTAGGCGGACAACACTAAAATCAGTCACGAAACAGTTTTCTTCTTCGCACCGACTCTGCAACTCGCAATATCTGCTCCGCCTACCTTAAATCGCTCACGCGTTTCGGCTCTGTCCCCTGCAATAAATGAAGCAATCAATGAAGCAATCAGTGAAGCAATCAACTACAAATCCTCTACGGAAGACTACCTCTTCCTTTCCTCTATAAATACCCATTTACTGCAACCTTGTACGAGTGCACGGAGAAAACCAGAAAATCACTCACGCTCATCTCATCTCATTCTCTTCCAGTAAAACACTCCCGTACATCTCAACACTCCATTCAGTTCCCAGTTCTCTAACTCTCCAATTCACCCAATCCACATACAATAACCTACGTACATGTTTCACTCTTCGTTCTCTTCATTTCTCCATTCACTATTCACGTCTCCGTGTTATTATTACGTCCAACCTCTGTCTGACTTATTACCAGTTAATATGTCTGGCTAAGGAGGATTTGCTCCGGGCAAAGGTTTTAATTATGGTTTGTTTAATTATGTAATCAATATTTCTACCGGTTAAAATAAATACAGTCTGTTATGCTTAAAGGTTATCTCTCACCATTTTAATAAATTACATGAATTTATTAAAATGCTTTCCTAAGTCTATTTTGATCAGACCAGGTGATAAATAGACAGGTTAATTAAGCCGTAAATCTGGAGAAAGCTTATTATGATTTAATAGGTTAGTATTTTCAGATGCAATTATAATTCCTCGAATTTAATGTCCGTTTACATAGTATTGCTCGAACCTTGATTAGACCGAGCATTTTCTGGTAAACGAGTTCTTAAGGGTCTATGACTTAGTCCTTAGGATAATAACAGGAATTTTGCCAAACTAATATATTAAACCGGTAGAGATAGCATAATTAATCAGATTATATAAAACCTGAACCCGGAGTTCCATTTAATTCATCTGCACTCAGTAATTTTAATCTGCTTAATATTTTCTCTAAAACAAGTCAATTAACTTCCCCCCTTTTGTGACAAGCTTAGGAACTATTTTATCTCGCTATAAGTCCCACGGTTTGACCCCGGCCGCTTCTGTCTTCTATACTACTGCGACCGGGTTTTAATTTGCAGCCGACGGACGGATATTTGAGTATTAATTTCTTTCTTTTATCAATTTCACCAGTACTAATCACTCACGATAAATCCACTCTGCAAAATGGCGCCGTTGCCGGGGACTTGATTTAATCTAGTCCCTATGCCCCGGTTAATTCACCTGTTATATTATAATAATCTGTCAATATTATCTTGTTAATAATCTGACTTGGACATCGGACTTCTGATCTGACTTGGACATTTGACTTCGGACTTTGGACATCTAACTCTAACATCTTAATATTATTGTCTTTTATTTCTGTCATTTCATTTCCATTGTCCTTTAATATTCCATTGTCTCTAACTACTAACTTAAAATTTCTGTCATTTCGTTCCATTGTCATTTCTTTCCATTGTCATTTCAATTTTCTATTATTTCTTTCCATTGTCCCTAACTACTAACTTTAAATTTCTGTCTACTAATTCCTAACATTTTTATTTATTCTAACACATAACCAGTTCTTTCTCTGTTTGAGTGGTGAATGCCTTTTACCAGGTCAAAGTCTCCCGAAATATATAATAACACAGTTGGTTATAATCCAGAGATCGAGAGAACCTTTCTGCGTACCTAAGGCAGAGAGACGAACTCAACAAACATTACCACCACAGTGATAGATTCTGACTCGGAAGCTAACATGGCATCTACCCAGCAACGGTTCGAATATCAACAGGTCGTCTACACCAGGACAACAGCCTGATCATCCTCCACTCAGCCCATCAGAATACGATGAGTGGCAGAAACTGAAGCCATATCATCAAATCAGATGTGTGAAGGAGTTGGGCATGTTTGATGGTACCAGTCCAGACGAAGCCCTGTTACATGTTACAAAATTCTTGCAACATGCCAATAGTCTTACTGCGACCGACGCAGTACTTCAATATGCAAGATTGTCATTATTCCCACACAGCCTGACGGGAAACACGAGCAAGTGGTATCATAGCCTAACACCAAGTACCATCGGTACATGGGACGACATGGCCACCAAGTTCTACGACAAATTCCTACCCCCGAGCCGAACATTAGAGATGATTGCTGAAATTTATAATTTCAAGCAACCAGGGTCGGAGAATATTTGTGAAACTTGGGACTGTTTCAAAGGTCTATTACTTACTTGTCCTCACCATGGTCTGACGAAAGAACAAGTATCACAATTGTTCTACAAAGGCTTGATTGGTCCGTGCAGAACAATGGTGTTATCTTCGTTAGGGGCTGACATTCTGAAAAAGCCAGGAGCACAATTTCTGAACAGCATGGAGTCTCTCTATGAGGAAATCAGAGACTGGGCCTCCGGTGGATCAAGGAGCGGTACTCCAGGTTTATACCATGTTGGGGAGAGTGATAACAAGTTCGACCAATTGATGAAAAGCCATGAGCAACTCATGGAGAGCAATGCTCAGCAGGCAACAAAAGTCAGCACTCTGCAGAAAGTGGTTGAGCAGATGGCTATGAATTCCTACCCCCAGCAAGCTAAGTCGATGATTTCTCGATCATCTACTACCCATCCAGGCTATGCTCCTCTTTCCCAACCATCTCCAACTAATTCTTGTACGCAATGTTGCGGGCCTCATGACTATGAACAATGTACCCAACTACAAGAATTAAAAGCAGCGGAGGAGGCAAACTACATCACCAACAATTCAGGATACAGACAACCATGGCAACGTAACATGCAATCTAACCTTCGCTACTCAAACACAGAAAATATCCAAAACCCACATACCCTTCAACCATCTCAAAACTACAGACCTCAGTCCAATTTCCAAGGAGGCCAAAGGCAATATCAACAACAGCCTTATGGCAATGAAGCTTCTTCGAGTCGACCGGCTCCACCTCCTTCGAATCCTGAGTCTGAAATGTCTCAATTGCAAGAGATGTTCAAGGCTATGATGGGTAAATCCAGAGATACGCAAGAAGAGGTTGCCGCTTTGCGCAAGGACCAAAAAGCCTTGCAATCTCAGATCCAATAGTTACTCACTCAACAAAGACCACCTGGTCAATTCCCTTCACAGACTAACCCCAATCCAAAGGAACAAGCGAATTCAATCCTTATAGACGATGGCACATTTCAATCAACAAACTTGTGTGTAGTCTCCTTAAGGAGTGGAAGGGAACTTGCCACTAGCAAAGGAAAAGAAAAAGAAAATCTTGAAGAGTCATATATCAATGTTGAAGAAACTACCAAACCAGCTTCACCTCCCTCAGAAATCCAAGTTCCTACTCCTGCAACTCCACCTCCATCTCGAGTCACAATCGACATCCCAACTTCCACTCATAAAAACAATGAACTCCCGTTCCCAAACAGAATGAAAAAGAAACACCTAGATGAGCAGTTCTCCAAATTCTTGAGCATTTTCAAGAAACTGACTCTCGACATACCTATACTTGATGCTTTGCATGAGATGCCTAACTACGCCAAATTCCTAAAGGATCTCTTGACAAAGAAGAAAAAGAAACCTGGAAAAGACACAGTGCACCTCACGGAGGAATGCTCTGCGGCCCTTCTTCGAGCACTCCCTCCAAAACAGACAGATCCGGGAAATCCCGTGATCCCGTGTTTTATAGGTGGGGTGGACTGTGGAAGTGGTCTATGCGACCTAGGAGCCAGCATTAATATCATGCCATACGCCACCTTCTTGAAAGTTAAAGGAGGAGAAATGCAACCGGTTCCTTTCAAACTCCAACTAGCAGACAGATCAGAGATCAAGCCCATGGGCATAGTCCGGGATCTGGTAGTTGGAGTATCTCGCTTTATCTTTCCAGCTGATTTCGTCATTCTAGAAATGGATGATGATGTTGAGGTCCCCTTGATTCTAGGTCGACCGTTTCTATGTACCGCCAAAGCCATCATTGACGTCCATGATGGGAAAATCACTCTTCGGTACGAGGATGAAACGATTGAATTCGACATGCAGAAAATGATGAAGAAAAGTTCTAACTTTTCTCCTCATGCTAAGACAGTGGGATTCACAGATGATGAGGAGGAGGAAAGTGATTTTGCTACAGATGAGGACATGTATTCCCCATCTTCCATCTTGGAAGCTGAAACTGAACCGCTAGAGCGAGTATTATTTACTTCTCTAGAAGAAAAGGTGGACAATCCGGAAGTTAACGCCATGCTGGCGTATGTAGAAAAAGGAAGGGCTGGTTATCAAGCGTACCGGCCACCAATCGAAGAACTCGACAGAAAACCTCAAAAATCAATTCCATCAGTGGAACAACCACCTGAACTCGAGCTTAAAGAAATACCCTCTAACCTCAAGTATGCCTTCCTAGCTGAAAATGACCATTTGCCTGTCATTATTTCCTCTTCTCTGAATTCCGGGGAGGAAACAAGGTTACTTGAGGTATTAAAGAAGCACAAGACAGCAATCGGGTGGACTATTGCTGATATCAAAGGAATTGACCCCTCCTATTGCACGCACCATATCTATATGGAGGAAAACTACAAGTCTATCAGGCAACCTCAACGCCGGCTAAACCCTAACCTCAAGGAGGTAGTTCGAAAGGAGGTTCTGAAACTCCTCGACGCGAACATCATTTATCCAATTTCTGACAGTCCATGGGTCAGTCCTGTTCAAGTTGTCCCGAAGAAGGGGGGCATCGAAGCTGTTATTAATGAAAAGGGAGAGACTATCCCTCAAAGAAAGATCACAGGATGGCGCATGTGTATTGACTATCGGCGTTTGAACTTGGCAACCAGAAAGGATAATTTCCCTCTCCCCTTTATCGACCAAATGTTGGAGCGACTAGCAGGGCAAGAGTACTACTGTTTTCTAGATGGGTTCTCGGGGTATTTCCAAATACCAATTGCACCAGAGGACCAGGACAAGACAACCTTCACTTGTCCTTACGGTACCTTTGCATACCAACGAATGCCTTTCGGTCTATGCAATGCCCCTGCTACCTTCCAGAGATGTATGCAAGCAATATTTGCTGATTTCATCGAGCAGAGCATAGAAGTCTTTATGGACGACTTTTCAGTCTATGGCTCTAGTTTCGAAAAATGCTTGGCACAACTGGATTTGATCCTAAGACGGTGTGAGGATACGAATCTCATTTTAAACTGGGAGAAATCTCATTTTATGGTCAAGGACGGGATTGTCCTTGGACATAAAATATCAGCTAAAGGAATAGAGGTGGATAAAGCCAAGGTAGAGGTTATCGAGAAGTTACCAGCACCAACTACTGTTAGAGATATACGAGCGTTTCTAGGGCATGCAGGATTTTATCGGCGGTTTATACAAGACTTCTCCAAAATCAGCAAACCATTGACCGACCTGCTACAAAAAGATGCCCCGTTTCATTTTGATGAAAGGTGTTCAGCTGCTTTCCAAACTATAACACAAAAATTGGTGTCAGCAGTTGTCATCCACCTGATTGGTCTCTTCCGTTTGAGATCATGTGTGATGCAAGTGACTACGCCGTGGGGGCTGCTCTATGCCAGAAAAAAGAGAAAATCTTGAGAGTGATCGCTTATGCCAGCAGAACACTAAACGACGCCCAGAGAAAAACTATACGACCACCGAAAAAGAACTTCTGGCTATAGTTTTCTCCCTTGATAAGTTCAGATCATACTTATGGGGAAGCAAAGTCATCGTGCATACAGACCACTCCGCTCTCAAATACTTATTTACAAAACAAGAAGCCAAGCCTCGCTTATTGCGCTGGATTCTTCTACTTCAAGAGTTTGACATCGAAGTCAAAGATAAGACGGGAATTGAATGTTGTCGCCGACCATCTCTCTAGATTGGTGACTCCTAGGATAGTGTGCCTATCAACGAATTCTTCCCCGATGAGACTGTCTTCTCAATACCAAGGTACAGAGCCATGGTATGCGGACCTGGCCAATTATTTAGTCTCTGGAACAGTACCCTATGATCTATCCTACTCCCAGAAGAAGAAATTTCTTTCTGACTCAAGGCATTATTTCTGGGAGGATCCGTATTTGTTCCGAGTTAGTGCTGATGGGTTGATTCGACGATGTCTCCCGGAAGATGAGGTTCCAAGTGTCATACATTTTTGTCACTCACGGGAAGCCGGAGGTCACCATGGACCCACAAGGACCGCAGCTAAGATCCTGGCCTCAGGATTTTATTGGCCGACCCTTCATAAAGATGTGTACCAATTCTGCAAACAATGTGATAATTGTCAGAAAATGGGTAACACATCCAGGAGACATGAAATGCCACAACAGGGGATACTAGAAGTGGAGCTCTTTGATTGTTGGGGCATTGATTTTATGGGACCGTTCCCTTCCTCGCAGGGCCACCAATATGTTTTAGTAGCAGTTGATTACGTGTCGAAGTGGGTAGAAGCCATACCCTGTCATCATGCAGATGCAAAGACAGTAACCAGGTTCCTCAAGAAGCACATCTTTACCCGTTTCGGCGTGCCTCGAATTATTATCAGTGACGGAGGATCTCACTTCTGCAACCGTTTATTTGAAGCGCTTATGGTTAAGTACGGGGTACGTCACAAGGTAGCTTTACCTTATCACCCCCAGACAAACGGCCAAGCAGAAGTTTCCAACCGTGAGTTAAAATGGATCCTCCAGAAGATGGTTAACTCATCACGAAAGGATTGGGCACTTAAGCTGGATGATGCGCTTTGGGCTTACCGCACTGCATTAAAGACTCCCATCGGGATGTCTCCTTTTAAGCTGGTCTATGGGAAAGCGTGCCATCTGCCTAGTAGAGTTGGAGCATAAGGCATATTGGGCAATCAAGGCCCTAAACTTTGACTTAATTTCTGCGGGAGAGAAAAGGAAATTCCAACTTTCCGAATTAGAAGAGCTGAGAGATCAGGCTTACCAGAATGCAAAGATTTATAAAGAGCGCACCAAAAAGTTCCATGACAGGATGATCCTCAAAAGGGACTTCGAAATTGGTGATTGGGTTCTCTTATATAACTCAAGATTAAGGATCTTCCCTGGGAAACTCAAGTCTCATTGGGCCGGCCCTTTCCAGATTGTTAGTGTGACTCCGTACGGTGCCTTTGAACTCCAGAACAAACAAGGCGAAACTTTCAAGGTCAACGGGGCACGTCTTAAAAGGTATAATTCTCATTCTAATATTTCAACTAACCTATCTGCAACTTATTTTGTCCAAGAACAGCGGGACAACTCGCCCTCGAACTCTTCTCCAAACTAAAGCTTGGTCAAATACGTCTAGCTAGAGACGTTAAACCCGGGCAGCTCGGTGGGAGGCAACCCACTATCTATCTTTTGTCTTTCCTTTAATTTAATGTTATTTTTTTTTGTACTATATTTCCCTTTTTATTTGTTATAATAAAATGCAGGTTTCACTTGAGTTCTTCTCGCTGTGTAGAATATTCTTTACAGGTTCAAATCATGAAATTCCACAGCTGCACTCAAGTGTGGGGGAGCTCTACACACTCTACGAAATCTGGGGAGTACACTCTTCCTTTATTAATTGCATGCCCTATTAATTTTATTTCATCTACGCAATGAGGGCATTACTTAAGCTTAAGTGTGGGAAGAGCTTTTCAGGGCATTTTGTGCTTAAATTGTTTAAATCTCTCTGCTTATCTTGCATTTGTTCAAAAATTAAAATTATGTACCCTGCTAATGTAGGTTGTTCTCTTTAAAAACAAATACTATTATGAATTGTGGGATAAATGGTACAAATTTTAAAATTTTCATTTGATTACTTTTGAGGAGCATTTTATATGCGGTGTGACCAAATAATCTGCAAATGGTTGGATTTTATTGCTCAGGGTTTCTTTCTGTCTTCTCTCTTAGGGATTGCTAAGGGGTACCTCTCTGTTAAAAAAAAGAAAAAAATATAAGGGACTTTCGAGACACCGTTGGTAACCAACAAAAGAGAGTTGAGTGTTCTTGAATACAAAGGCGTGATGCCTATATTTTCTCATCTCTGATGCAAAGTGAAACAAATGCATAAATCTTTTCTTCCTTTTGTTTTCTCCTCAATGCCCATTCTTGAGAGAAGTTGGCCATGGTAAAAGTTCTCGGAGTCACCTAAACAAAAGAAACAATGAAGTACCTTAGATCATACCCCGAAACTCTATATTTTGTTTTTACCCTGAGCACACCTATGCCACCAGCAGATAATTTTTCACACTCCTCAATAAGTTATAAAGATCATGAATTGTTTACCTCTTTATCCTACCCTTCATAATAATATTTGTTAGTATTGAGCATTTCCTACTTGCTTAGGTACGTGGTTTTGCTTGAGGACAAGCAAAAAGATAAGTGTGGGGGTGTGATAAGTGTCCAATGAGCATGTTTATTAGGTGTATTTCATACATAATATTAGCACTTTTCTTGCTCATTTCTCCACTTCGGTTAGTTTTCCTCTAGTTTATGTTTTATTGTTTATCTCACAAATTTATTGGATTAACATGAGGAAAACCAAGCCGAGAGTAAAGTAGACGAGGAGACGAACGCATAGACGCAAACGGCTCAGAAAACGGGATCCAAACGAAGAATCTAGAGCCGGTCGAAGTTTGAAGGAAAATAGGTCACGGTCACACTTGTGACCGCCTAAGGAACCGCCTACACAACCGCCTAATAAGGGGCGGACACCACATAAGGCAACCGCCTATAATCAGGCGGACTTAGGGGCGGACACCACATAAGGCAACCGCCCAAACAGAGGCGGTTGTTCAGGCGGACACCTCTAAAACCGCCTAGAAAGGGGCGGTTGCTTAGGCGGACAACACTAAAATCAGTCACGAAACAGTTTTCTTCTTCGCACCGACTCTGCAACTCGCAATATCTGCTCCGCCTACCTTAAATCGCTCACGCGTTTCGGCTCTGTCCCCAGCAATAAATGAAGCAATCAATGAAGCAATCAGTGAAGCAATCAACTACAAATCCTCTACGGAAGACTACCTCTTCCTTTCCTCTATAAATACCCATTTACAGCAACCTTGTACGAGTGCACGGAGAAAACCAGAAAATCACTCATGCTCATCTCATCTCATTCTCTTCCAGTAAAACACTCCCGTACATCTCAACACTCCATTCAGTTCCCAGTTCTCTAACTCTCCAATTCACCCAATCCACATACAATAACCTACGTACATGTTTCACTCTTCGTTCTCTTCATTTCTCCATTCACTATTCACGTCTCCGTGTTATTATTACGTCCAACCTCTGTCTGACTTATTACCACTTAATATGTCTGGCTAAGGAGGATTTGCTCCGGGCAAAGGTTTTAATTATGGTTTGTTTAATTATGTAATCAATATTTCTACCGGTTAAAATAAATACAGTCTGTTACGCTTAAGGTTATCTCTCACCATTTTAATAAATTACATGAATTTATTAAAATGCTTTCCTAAGTCTATTTTGATCAGACCAGGATATAAATAGACAGGTTAATTAAGCCGTAAATCTGGAGAAAGCTTATTATGATATAATAGGTTTGTATTTTCAGATGCAATTATAATTCCTCGAATTTAATGTCCGTTTACATAGTATTGCTCGAACCTTGATTAGACCGAGCATTTTCTGGTAAACGAGTTCTTAAGGGTCTATGACTTAGTCCTTAGGATAATAACAGGAATTTTGCCAAACTAATATATTAAACCGGTAGAGATAGCATAATTAATCAGATTATATAAAACCTGAACCCGGAGTTCCATTAATTCATCTGCACTCAGTAATTTTAATCTGCTTAATATTTTCTCTAAAACAATCAATTAACTTCCCCCCTTTTGTGACAAGCTTAGGAACTATTTTATCTCGCTATAAGTCCACGGTTTGACCCCCGGCCGCTTTTGTCTTCTATACTACTGCGACCGGGTTTTAATTTGCACCCGACGATATTTGAGTATTAATTTCTTTCTTTTATCAATTTCACCAATACTAATCACTCACGATAAATCCACTCTGCAATGGAATAAAACCAATTGGGAGAGATGGCCACCCACCGCCAGTAGTTGTCACAAGGACGAGGTAAACAGACCTCCGCTGTCAGTTGTCCACTTGGACGGGTATAGCAGACCTCCGCTGCCACCGACCCGTTCTCAGTCATCGGTGAAAAGTGAGTGCACCACTTATTAGAAATAATCCATACCCAATACCAAGATTGACATTTCCCATATTCCCTAGATTATTAACTGTACAAGTGCAATACCAAAACACTCAGTCCTACAGAGTGCAGAGGCGTAAGCCCTCAACAGTCAATATCTAATGAGATAACCAGATAAAAAGGAACCAATGATCATGTGAGTTGTACATCCAAGGCTCAGTTAGTCACAACAGGCTGAGTTAGTCACACAGACAATTTCCTTTCAAGACACATTCACACTCATTTAGCGTTTCTCAAAACGTTCCATAAAATTTGTCACCAAAAGCATCTGAGTATGAGAAATCGTACCTGGTATATGTAGTAGCAGTAACCAAACTTGAAAATGCGAACTACTTCCACTAATCACCTATAATTAAAGTATTCCAAGCATTGATTAGTTAAGGTACTATAACGCTACACATCCTCCATCCTTATTAGTCTATAGTTTTGTTTACAGTTACTCCCTCCTAGGGATCTGGCTAGATCTCGTAATTAAATCTTTAATGCATACTTAACTTATTCCATTTACCCACTCGTGATTATAGGTTTAGTTTAATTAAACCCTTTGGTTACGCTTGGCTAACTTACTTTATCACCTACTTAAGGTTTAAGATATGTATTTCCCCCTAATAGTCCACCTAGATGTCACATTAACATTTGATATTTTTAATTGTCACGTATGAATTCGATTTATCCCAAATTTTCCCTCTTAATACGTTTCCCATAAGGTATGTTACTACTTTTGTTTACTTCTAATGTATTATATATACACTTATATTTTCCTTAGGATTTATCCAAAACATTCTTTAAGAAATTCTTATTCTATTTAATTATATTCAATACCTTTTAGACATATCCACAACTGATATATGGTTTATAAAATAAAGTGTTTGCCCTAGTTTAATTAAGCATATTAACCTTAATAATAATATGCAGTTTAGTTTAATACCTTGATTTAATATAAGTTCCTATTTTATTTTCTTCATATAAGTATATTTATGTGTAAACAACTTTTACTTCACCTAAAAGATAATACCCAAAATATTTATAAACATACTGATGTAAAATGTTAATTTAGGTTTAATTATTTTCCCCAACCTAAACAGCTTATTAACAAACCATACTTTAATTTTTGTTACATTAAAAACCATATATTATAAGTTATTCTTATGAAAATTCCATAAACATAATTTTTAAACCCATTTAACCTTGTCCAAAAATTCCCAAATTTAATATATAATAACTATAACATTTTAGACATATTATAAAATTTTTATTTCATAAAAATATCTTTTCAAATGTCCCAAATAATTCCATAATACTCGTAACTTGCAAAAATCATAACTTATGTTTAAAAACTCAAAACCCATATTAATTTACATCAAAATAAACTAGATTTTATAAGGAATCTATGGTTAAAATTTCAAGTCAAAATACATTCGGGAAGGCCATTAAATAAATCTAGCAAGTTAGGACTTTATTCTGGAAAATATACTAACTTATTACAACTTAAATCCCCACGATCAAACCTCGGCCGTCCATGTTTATTAACTGAGATCGGACGGCCCAGAATTCGCTAGTTCATCAGAAATCCCCAATTCACACCCGAGTACTAATCCGATGTTTTCTCACAATCCACAGAACGAAATTCGATGATTCTTGTTCCTATCGTCTCGAAATTAAATCCCGGTTCTAATGGTACCAATTTCCCCAATTATCATGCGGAATTGAATAGATTCGAATCTGGGTTCGAAGTTTAGGGTTCTTATTTGGTTTTCGATTTGAATTCAGCAAATCCTCCTATTGTAATGCATAATAGACTAAATTGGTATGTGGGTTTGATCGATGATGAAATTTCGAATGGAAACCATGGAGAAATTTGATCGGAAACTCACCGGAATTGCATTAACGGGGAGAATCCAAATCGAGAATTCTGGAAAACGTTATTCTATGTGCGGTTCAGGTATGCCACTTCTCGAATCAACTCGCACCAACTGAGAGAGATTTGATTCACGTAACCTATCACAATCCAAACTAGACATGTAACTCTAGATGTTAGTGGAAGAATCATTGATTTTGATGAACTAGGGAGAAAGTTACAGATCTCACAAGATCCGTGTTTACCTAGTTGGTTTCGGGATGAACTGGGCAAAATTACCGCCGTGATCGAGTAGGCATCTTTAGACAGATTTATCTCTCAAACTAGTGCGAATCAGCCTTGGCCATCAACATGAAAGTTATAGAGGGATTAGAGATCTTCAAAACAAGCTAAAGAACAAGAAATTGGACGAGAAATGAAGAAGTTATGGCGTGACGAAGTTTACCCGATTTCAGGAAAAACTGCAGTTCTGGGTTACGCAATCGCGAGGAGCCAACTTTGGATCAATTTTCCGGTCATTGTAGAAGGAGTTAGATGATGTGTGAGTAATGGTTGGAAAGATGGGATTAAGGAGAAGAAGATGAAACAGACGGCATACCAAATGGTGGAGTAGAGCAGGAGATATAGGCGTCTCAAATTCGACCCTCGACATGCCAAAACTGTCGAAAACTGGGACTGTTCAGTGGTAATGCCTGGCTGACTGACACGTCACCATTTCTCAAAATTTTGGCTCTAAACTTCAATCTATCATAACTTTGGCTAGGATGATCCGTTTTTGACGTTCTTTTTATTGATCTTCATGGTTTTTCATAACCTATTTATTGGTTTAGGTTTCATGGCCTGGTTTGACCATTCTCAAAAAGTCAACTCTAACAAGGCTTAATAAGCTTTAAGGTTTCTAGAATTTTATATTGACTTTTATGTTTCAAAACAATGTTCCAACACATCCTAAAATCTTTATAATATATTTGGAGTGTTTAGAAATTTTCCCAAGATTTATGACTTATAAATCTTATTATTAAATTCATAATACTATATAATAATGTATAATAATTAGGGTTAAATAGGAGAAAACCCCTAAATAAATTTCACAATTCCATATATAATTTAATATTCATAATCCCATATAATAATTTAATATTTAATAAAAGAAATCCCCTAAATTAATTTAAATTAATTTAGGGGTATTTCAACAGATCCCGGTAGTCCTAATGATATCCGAGGATTCACAGAGGATCACATGCATAGATCGAAGTCGAGGTGGCTTCAGGATGTAGGACGGAGAACCCGACATAGAGGGGAGGAGGACAAGGATGTCCTCCCTTTCACGAGTTTCCCCACACTGCTTCAGAGGCTTCTCCTGGAGATCCTCAGTCATTAGATTCGCCCCCATAGCGCGCACGATGCTTCTGATGAGGACTGTGCTTTATTAGACTACTTCCTCTCACCTACTCCACCCACACAGCGCATCTCCATCTCGCACATCATGTTCGGCCAGCTCCACAAGGTGGTCTACTATCTGAGGACGAAGAAGAAGAAGATCACTCCTATTTTTCCCTTCTTCATCATGCACCACCTTTTCTCTGTCCTTCCAACGGTGGAGACCACGAGGTTTAGAGCTCCAGACAGGAGAGCGCCTAGTCACACTGCAGATTGTGCGGCGCTGGGGCTTTATGCGCTTAGATGACGGTACATGGGTCAAGGGTCGCGCTGCCCTCTTCCACCGCCTCTTCCACTGCAGGAGGGCCTTCTACAGGAGCTACACCTTCAGCTGATGCTGACCCACCGTCCACTGACACTGCACAGGGAGAGGAGCCCTACGTGCCGACAACTGCCATGATGCAGATTCCAGCTCCTGTTCCTATCTCGACAGATCTACAGACCCAGCTTCAGGCCTTCCATCAGATGCAGCAGCAGATGCATCAGCGGTTTGAGAGCTTTGAGCAGACCCAGCAGAGGATGCTGGCTGAGCAGTCACAGATGACACAGCGCTTAGATCGGAGTGACAAGTTGTATGCACAGATGACACAGCGCTTGGACCGGAGTGACGAGTTGCATGCACAGACAGCGCAGCAGCACGAGCGGGCTGCTCAGCTCATGCAGCATCTCCTTGCTCAGATAGGCCAGGGATCAGCGCAGCCTCCACCACCACCGCAGTGATTTTTATTTTATTGTTATTTTTATTTTATTTTATATTTCTCTATTGTTAACTGACTTTTTGTAGACTCATACTGTTTTAACCTTGTCTAACTTTTGTTGTATTCAGGAAGGTAACAGTTCAGTTTACTTTATGCTTTTATTTTATGTAATGCTTTATTATTTATGCTTTATTATTTATGTTTTGCCTTTTATTAATTTTGGTGCAATTTGAGTTCTGCTGGCTATATATGTTTTTCTTTTCACAATGAATTCTATATTCGACAATATAGCTGAACTCGCATATGGAAGCAACCTGAGTTCTTTGGAAATTTCGATATCTTCAGTTGAACACTTTGCGCGAATTTAAGTGTGAGGAACGTCTCACCCCTACCAAAGCTTTAAGTGTGAGGAAGGGCACCTTCCTCAATCTACGATATAAGGGGAGTCTCAGTTCTATCTCTCTAATATTAATGTTCAACCTATCTGATGTTAATCCTTCTCTATTAGTTTAATCCTTTATGAGTCTGTCATATTTTGAAAGGTCCTTTTTCTTGAATTTATTTAGAACAATGAGGGCATTGCTCCTCTCAAGTGTGAGGAAGAGTAGAGACCTTTTCCTGAAAATATGACAGTTGTTCGTTAATGCCACACTCGCTTTTTGCTACTCTAATTGCCAGTATAAAAAAAAGATGAAAGAAATGGGATAAAATAATTGTAGAAGTGTCTGAAATTATGTCAAGTGACAACTGAAAGATGGTTTTATTTAAAGGAGTTTGTATAAAATTATTTTCCATCAAAATACTCTATTTTCACTCAAAAATACGATAGATCTGCTAATTGTAAAAACCAATTTAGTTTATCTTGGGATTATGGAAATGTTTGGAAAGTTAGGAAAGAAAAGGATAAAGACAAGGTACTCCGCTGTTTATGAATTTTTCTAACCAAAACAGGCCTCGTCTATCCGGTTATTAAGTTCTTCGGGGTGCTTTAACACCTATCTACCTAAGGTCTCGTGATCTGGGATAGAAGACCCAACACCGCTACAAGGATGGAGAGAAAAGTCTGGGGTACAGAAAAATAATGCAATTAAAAAAAAATGTTTGTATTGTATATACAATCTTCGCATTCAAAAAAGAAATGAAAATAATAAATTGCAATTTATATTTATAAACATGAGTACGTGGTGTTGAAAGGTATTGCGGAATAAGGCTTACTTCACCCCCCTTGTCATCCCGGTTTAGAGAATTGAAATTGGAGGATAATCCTAGGTTAATCTAACTTGTTTTCTGCAGTCTAGTTTTTCTATGCTTTTAGTAAATTGTTCTTCTTCACTGTTTGCAAAAACCTACTTCTCAGAGCAGAATTATTCTTTCAATTGTCACTTTGTCTAATTCCCTTCTACACTTATTTATTCTTGTTTATATTATGGCTTGGAGATGATATATTCCTTATTTTGCTTGAGGACAAGCAAAAGCCAAGTGTGAGGAAGTTTGATAAGTGCTAAACATATAGACTTATTAAGGTTTAATCACCTTATAATTTGCAACATTTTTAGTAATGTTTCTCACTTATCATGGGTTTTTCCTATAATTATGTTGTGATATTAACTGATGTATTATATGTGTTAAATGTAGGAAAAATACCATATAATTACATTTATAAAGAGGATTAAAAAGTCACGCGAGCAGCACGCAACTGGCCTTATTTCTATGGTGTGTCCGCCCCCACGTCCGCATTACTTTAGGCGGACAAGATAAGAAACCGACGGCGGACAGCAAAAGAGATGGAGCAACCGCCCCCGTGTCCGCGTGAACTTAGGCGGACAAGAGATGGAGAGTCCGCCCCCGTGTCCTCATAAAACAAGGCGGACAACTAAAGGAGACAACCGCCCCCGCGTCCTCATAAAACAAGGCGGACATCTACACGGACGCGTGTAAATGTCCAGATCTGGAAATTAACGCAACTGGTTTTCTTCTTCGCCGACTATCTTCTCCAACTTGCTTCTTCCTTTCGGCGCGCCTGCAACATATCCATCTACTCCATTTTAACATATCAGGCGCCTGCCTTAAATCACTCATGCGGTGTTCCCTCTTCTTCCTTTTCCTTCCTCTATAAAACCCACGCTCCATTCATCTTCTCCAGTGTCCTTTCGGAGGTTCCTTCCGTGGTTCCTTCCGGAGTTCCAATTCATCCAATCGATCCATCTTCGATCCACTACACCTCCATTCACTCGTTCATTCCATTTCTCTTCTCCCGTCTTCTCCATTTTGGTTTCTTTTCATTTCACCATTTCCACCTCTAGTCTTAAGCATTTAAATAGCAAATCAACTATTTAATATGTTAGGCTAGAATACGTATACTCTGGGAATGATTATTATGTATTTGTATTAATTATGCAATATTTTTACTGGTTTTAATTTAAATACAGTTTGTTACGATTAAAGTTTATCTCTCTCCTTTTTTAATAAATTTCATCGATTATTAAAAAGCCTTAATAAATCTGTTTTTAATCTGATCGGTGACAAACAGATAGGTTAATTAAGCCGTAAAACTGTAGGAAACTTATTTTCATCAGATAAGTTAGTACTCAGTTGCAAGAATAAAATTCCTCACACTCCTCTGCCGTCTACTAGTGCTTGCTTGAGTTTTCATTGGACCTTGCATTTCTGGAACGAGTTCTTATGAGTTTCATCGGACCTTAAGATAAAAATAGGAATCTTGCCAAACTATTACATTAAACCGGTAGAGATAGCATAATTAAGCAGATAATATTAGCCTGAACCAGAGTCCCATTTAATTTATCCATTAGCTTAGTTTATTTAATCTTTCCTTTTTATTTATTAAGAACAAGTCAATTAATCCCCCCCTTTTGTGACATGCTTAGGTACTATATAATTCCCATTAGTCCCACGGTTCGATATCTGGTTGCTTACACTTTACTATACTACCACGACCGGGATTTGTTTGCAGCCCGACGTTTATTTTGAGTTTTAATTTCTTTTCATTTATTTTAATTACTCCAGTTCTAACCACTCACGATATCACGTCTGTAACTCCTTAATAATTTATATATCTAACCAAACAACTTATTTACTATTTTAAATCCCTAAATTTATTGACTTATTTTATTACTTACTAACTCATTATTTTTGTTAAGCGTAGGGATATACATATATATGTATTTTAAATCCTAAATCTACCTGCCTTTTAACCATTTTACTAACTATTATTAGGTTCCCTTTTCTTTTCTCAATTCTTTTAACAAATTCCACGTTTATTGATTTAATAAATTTGTGTTAACTTTATTTTAATATTCTATTGGTTTAACTTCATAAGCTAATATTTATATTATCTATCTTTCGGTGCATTTTTTGTAACTAATACTCATCATTTTACTTGCTTAAATCTAAAATTATAACTTTAGTAATTTAACTAACTAAACTCTACCCAAATTAGCGCCACCTATCACATCATAAAATTCTCAACTTACACCACAAATAATAGCAATTTATGTTTAATTCAGCAACTACTTTTTACCCTAATTATTCCTACATCTAATTAACCACTTAATTTGTTATACACTTAATACATTTTTTTTAATTTAAATATTTTTTTATTGCTCATATGTTCTCCATTTGTTTTACTGGTGCAACAGAACAAAACTTCTCTTATTATAATGGTCATAGAGAAGATAATAAGTGTTGGGTAGATTACCGGTTCAACAATAGAATGTTTTTGTCCCTTCTTAAACTAGCGTACGAGATACAGCACTTGCGTAGATACAAAGGAAGGGAAATAAAGAGAGCGTTGCCGCTGCCTTCGGTCTGATAATGATTTTTGTTGCAGAGGCATCATACATAATTGACTCTCAGATGTCGAAATCTAATACCAAATCCATGCTGGAGTTCAAAATCTGGTGTGCGAGAACATATATGGCACAGATACCGGAAAAGAATAAGGATGGAGCAGAGGAATAACAATTTGAGAAATTAAACTGGGGATGAAGAGAAGAAGGGATGAGGCTTGTTTGTTGGTTAGGGATGTAAAATTACCGAGAGTGAGGGGATGGAGATGTTTGAGTCTTCAATTTGCCCTGGTGAAGAGTATGAGGTATGCGACTGATCATGTATTCCCTGTTCCCAGTGAGTTCTGTAAATTATAGTGAAGATAATGAAGTTGGGGTGTAATATTGCCGTGAAGAGATGAAGACTGCACCACCATATGCTTGTTTGTCGGTTTAGTTTCCAGAGAAAAGGGAGTAAATGAGTGAAGGGAATACGGTATACCGGTTGGGTCATAATGTGAGTGAATGGAAATAAAATGAAGTGTGATATTGTAACGAGTGAGAAGAGAATGCGAAATAGAGAGATTTATTATAAATGAAAATAATATAAATAGAATAGAAGTAGAAAAGAAGAAGAAAATGAAGAGAAGTTGGCATATTTAACCGTGAGTGTGAGTGAAGAGGAAATGGAGAGGGTTGACATGTATATTTACTTGTCATTAGGATTGTAACATGAATATAAAGAATTTGAAGAGTATAGATAATAGGCTATTACTTGAGTCATTTAAATGTTCATAATTTACGTTAGTTGTTAAATAAACTTCTCATAATAATTTTTGTTATTATTCATGTAATAATGTATACTACATATTACGCCGATTTTTATTGTTTGACTTACTCCTTATAAATTAATGGTGGCCACGGGTCCGGTTCCACCGGTTCCGGTTCCGGAAAATGTGTATTCGTATTCGGAACCGGTCTGGGCGGTTCCGGTTCCGGTTCCGGTTCTGAAATCTGGATTCGCTTCGGATTCGGTCAAAAAACCGGTTCCGGTCGGTTCCGGCCGGTTCCGGTTCCGGTTCTGATCGGTTCCGACCGGTTCCGGAGCGGTTCTGGAAAGATTTGATCGGCTCCAGTTGCTTCGTTTTAGCTCCGATTTGAGATCCGTTTGAGCGCACATGTTTCTCTTTTCATCCACTTTACTCCTAGATAGGTTATTCTTCAATTTTATAATCTTAAATGTGTAAGAAACAAAGACTTAGGAATTTTTATTGAATTTACAAAAAATAAGGAACAAAGAGAATTTTATTATATGATTCACTGCCTCATTAAAACCTTATTAGATAAAGCCCCATTGGAAAAACCCTAATAAGGAAAAAGAGTACAGCTACTAAGAGGTTACATGATTTCAATTTGCACGTCTTAAAAAAAAGATTACATGGAAAGAAAGTAATACTAAATTACTAATACATTCTAAAATATTACAAGATAGAAGTCCTAAGTGGTGTTATCCCCATTCATCTCATACCAATCATCATGTTGACCTTTATATTGTAATGCGCGTGCTTGGGATCTAACGGCTATTTTCTTCAGAGGAGTGCGCGCCCGAGACCCAAAACGACGTCCTTTTGGCCCGATTCTAATGGTAACTTCAACCGGTTCCGGGGCGGTTCCGGTTCCGGTTCCACCGGTTGCGGTTCCGGTTCCGGTTTCCGGTTCCGAATCCGACAACGGTTCCAGGCGGTTCCAAGCGGATCCAGGCGGTTCCGGTTCCGGGCCCGGTTCGGGCCCGAATCTCAAAACATGTATTTGTATTCGGAACCGGCTGAGGCGGTTTGGTTCCGGTTCCCACCGGTTCTCGGCCGGTTCCAGTTCCAATCGGTTCCGGGTAGAACCGGACCCGATGGCCACCATTATTATAAATGTACCCTTTAATTTTATACTTCATGTGAGGTTTAATAACCCCTTTTTTACTGTATATTTATTTATACAATTCGCGTTCCTTGAACCCTTAATTCATGTAAATATTTATCATGTAAATATTTATTTATTCCATGATTAGAATATGTAAGTCTTTATAAATTACATAATTAGACCTTAATTATTTTTATAATTATTAGGAATATTTCCATTATGATTTTATATTGACTTTTATGATCCAAATCAATGTTCCAAATATTTCTAAAATCTTTTAATATATAATTGGAGTGTCTTGAAATTTTTCCAAGATTTATTGACTTATAAATCTTACTATTAAATTCATAATACCATATAATAATTTAATATTTAATAGTATTATTTAGGGTAATAAATGAAATCCCCTAAATTAATTTAGATTAATTTATGGGGTATTTCAGGATGTTAATGTCTTTGGCTTGTTTAAGGATGAAAAACTAAGTGTTTAGGTGTAAGAGTATACTAGAGAAGCTATGGCAAAATTTGGTTGAGAAAACAAGAGTTTTAGGTGCTTTGGTGAAGTATTGTAACCTAGGTTGTACTAGGAATTGTTAAGTGTTAACTTGGTGAAAGAAAACGAATTAAGGTGTTCTTAAGTGCTAGGACGACCTAGGAATGGTCTTGGAGGATTTAGAGATCAATGGGTGTTTTAGACACACCAAAGTTATGTTGTGTGAAGTGTTAAGACTTGTGCAAAATTTGGTAACAAAGAGGTATAATACCTTGTGAAGGATTAAGTATGAACTTGTGGAAAATCTTAAGGAGTTGTGTAAAGGAGGTGTTGGTGAGAAATGATGCTTTTGGAGTAGTTGGGATGTTTGTGAGGCAACACTTTGGTTAGTGATATTGTAGGCATGATTTACCACTTAGAAATCCTAAGAAAAAAAATGTTACAAGTGTTAGAAATTTTTGTAAGAATTTAGTAACAAGTGGGTGATGATTCAGGAAGGTTTAGTGCATGTTTTAAGGTGTTTAAACATATGAAAAGATTATGGAATGATTAGGTAAGGTTTAAGGTTGGATTAGGGGTTGAAAAATGATGTTTTGACAGCTTATTAGCAGGGTCCGGGACTTAGCCCTTGTATAAGGTCCCGGACCACCCTTAAAAATGTGCCAAAAATCAAGTTTGCAAGTGGTCCGGGTCCTTAGTCCAGGACAAAGACCCGGACCAAGTGAAAAAAATGGCCGAGAGTGTATTTCAGTGTTGGTCCGGGACCTTGGGTCCGGACCAAGTCCCGGACCAGGGCAAAAATTGTCCAAAATGTGCTTTAAAGGCTACTAATGATGGGGGATTGGATGGTAATGATTTTAGATGATGTTTAGGTCTTGTTTGGTGACATGTAAAGGCCTTAAAAAGTGTAAACAAGTGTTAGATTGGATGTGAGAGTTGTGAACTTAAGATCACAAGAGAAAAATTAAGTATAATGGGATGACGGGGTTAAATATGGGCACATTAGTCGTTAAACAATCATATTACCCCGATCTTAATGGAAACAATTGTAATGTTACCAATTGATCAAGAATTATTCGAGGAACATAAGAGGACACAATAGAGTGGACCTTGGTGACAGGTATGGTTTTCTTGCAACCTGTGTTCTACCGGATTACACCGGCTTGTGTGCCAACCTGTTTTTCTGTGTGTTTGCCACCTTGCAAGAATAAGCATGAAATGATTTTCAGTAATTCATTTATGTGGCGCATTTAGTTTCCGATACCGTTTAACCTTAAATATGTGTTAAACCTTAGCTAACCGACTCTAAGATCACATAAGAGATCGGTATTCGGATTTAACGAGCCATCCCAAGGGTACTGTAACACCCACAACTCTAATCGGCTCCTAATCGTCTTACTTAACATTGTAATCATAGCGGTAACCTAAACAATTGAACTACTGGTGTCACCGTTCTCACTCGCCCATACGAGTAATAACGTGCTTACTGATATATTTATAAATATGAAACAATTTCGCACAGTGACAACAAGAGATAGATCTAACCTTCAATTCCAATATAAAATACATTCATAGTGAGCATTCTAAGTACCCCAATCCTATACATGTTTCTATGTTTGTATCAAAATACAACAGTGCATATTTAAACAACTGTAACTAAACTACCCAGCGCGTCCCGCTCTTTGTCGACACCGGAAGCTACATACATGCAAAATATTTGTTTGTGGTATGAAATCAGCCCCTACTGAGTATGTTACTACATGACTGTCATGCCCCTCGGACCCTCAGTTAATTGGTCGAGAGCATGCAATTCATTTTCATGCAAGTAGTTTAATATAAAAACTGTAAAGCAACAAATATATTGCAGTAAACTCAAATAGCAAACAAGCCCATGGATTCACACATCACATCGCAATAAACCAACTGAAAGCGTTACAACGCTTATATGAGTACAAAGACTCCACTCCAACAAACACTTAATAGTTCATAATTGAGTACGACTACTCACTTGACCAAACAATCCACAATAATCCACACACGAGTACAACGACTCGACTCAACCAGTTCACAACATAGATATAAGTACAACGACTCAATTAAACCAATTCACAACACACATATTTGCCCTTGCGGCACCCTAGGCCATGTGCCTATAATTATAAAAAAAACACACACATATGAGTACAACGACTCGTTTCAACAAATCCACCAACATACAACACATAACCACATAGCATAACCAATGAGCAACAAGGCGAAACAACGAGGATTATAAACAAGTATAAATTCTTGTCTTTGGCATGCAAGCCCAAATAATGTTCGCCTATTGTACGAGCTAATATAGTTGTTGGTAATTGTTTAGTCATGCCTAATGACAACGTCTCGTTAAAATGACGTGTCTCTAAGTTACCCATCTCCTATGGCAGGTCACCCACGGCAGTAGCCACTCCAGCGGTAGAGTCTCCGACCGACGAACCATCTATAGTCCGTTGGAAATTTATTCTGATACTTACGGATACCCACACGGTATCCTAGTATCGTTAATTGATCACAATTCACAGCAAGAGCCACATCCTCTTGATAAACTTATCTATACCATCGCATCGTCTTACTATTTTTCCAAACACAGTAGACTAAGGTCGTTAGTCCTATCCTGAGTATGTCGACTCGGGATCCAGTGTTACATACGAGAGCGGTGTTAAAGAGGCCAATGCTCCGTATATAAGTCTCGGATAATATATATATATATATCTTATTATCCTAATGCTACAATGTTTTACTTACGTTCCTTATATTACACATATAAGATAGCATCATTACCGCTAGTTCGTATTATAATATGTTCTTATATACGAACAGTATAGTTATCGTATAACAGTAATAATAATAATGCAGCATTAATACACACCTCAAGCATATTAATTCACGAAAACAGACATTCAATCTTAACACAGATTTTCACACAATGTCTGAACCGAGGAAATCCTCAGAGACAATCTAGCCACATAAATAACATACCGTTCACCAGGATTATAAAACCGTGGAGTATGAATTAGCTAGATCCAAAGCTCCCCCGTGATGTCTCTAACAGTCTAATAATACATAACGCTACAGATTAGCATCCTGTATAACAACATTACTCTACAGTTGTAACACCCCAACTCCAAATACAATGATCATCGCCCTAAGTCCATCTCATTCATTAACAACACAGCGGAAAAGTTCTACTAAATTGGTGTTATCGCCGTTAGCCACCCACGTGACTAACTAGGCCTATTCACTAATAAGTCACGGTCTGACTAACCGGATAATTACTCGAGCATCTATGCAATACAATTCATAAACCACAACTTATGTCGAGTATCTCATATCCTAATAAATCATACTAACTTCTCAGCAATTTACTAAACGAGTGTACATGCACAACTCGTGTAACAAATGTAAAAGCGACCCGAAGTACTCTACCCACTCCCACTCTCATGTTGAGTCCTCGTCTGGCACCTACCCGCAAAATTTAAATCACAGGCCCCGAGGGGCTCAACATATTGCTGGTATAGAAAACGTGCAGCCCAAGAGGCTGGTAGGGTTACACACGACTACTTTGTCGTGTATATGCATTTGTTTATTCACACAAATAATAATAAGAAGTACGATAACAAAACAACACATTTATGTGAAACATTCACAGCTCAAATAAATCGAACGTCGTAATGGACGCCCATTAATGAGTAAGTAAGATTCCTAACTCATGAGGCCTGAGAATTGTTTAGTTCTCGTGTTTGATCATACCTTATAAGTGTCAAACGTTCTCTTATAAGAACTGGTTGTTCTCTAACTGAATTCTTTATTTTTGTCGGGTCAAGGTAACCCTAGCCAATGAGTTATTAACTTCATTGGGTTAATAAACACAAATTCTTAAGTTATGAGGGATGTAGGCTTGACCCTCCCGCGCCTCCTGAATTTGCCTCCCATCTCAAACTGTTCACTCGAGATGGTCGGGTCTGTTTGCCAACCCTAGGCGACAAGTCGTAGACGAGCCATATGCGGAAGACAGATCTGATACGGATGCCGACCTCCTACCCTAAACATGCATGACCGGAGTCAGTCCCAGATTCCTCTCCTCCATGTTCCAGTTAGTTGAAGTCCCATTGACAACTTGTTAGTTAAACCTCTCTCGGTATTAACCAACTAATAGCAGGGAGTATTTATAACCTTATACAATTGTTTACTAAACATAGTTAATGAACAAGCTTTGAATCAATTCGTGTTAGTGAGCAATGGACACACAATAACAATACAGTAAATCGGTTTCATGCTTAATCTTGCTTGGTCGTATCACCATTACACATAGCACACAAATTGAGGTAGAACTCGTTAGCAAACAAGCTACAAGAATCCCATACCGTACACCGGAGATTGGCTAGCTCTTAATCCCACGTTCGCCTTATCCGTCAAACGCCTCTAACTATCTAGATCTATAACCAGAACTAATATTAGTATCCTGTGTCTTAGAACTAATTTGGATCTCTTTTCAACTTAAACCTCTTCCTAGGTTAACCCGGGTATAATAGTATACCGTTAAACGGGTTCGTTCATTTAGGAACATTTTCGAGCTCAATTCCAGTATTAAGACACTAACGTCGTTAGCAGTTATTTAGTTGCACAGTTAGCAACTTTAGACTTATACAGACCTTGTATTAGGTTTTCGTATTTTTCACTATTCATCCGTATTTCACTATTCATTTATACGGTCTCGTATTCTACTATTCATTTATACGGCCTCGTATTTTACTATTCACCGTATTTCACTATTCATGTATACGTATTTTACTATTCACGTATACGTCTCGTATTTGACTATTCATATACACGTAGTTACTATTCATGTATACGTATTCACTATTCATGTATACGTATTTACTATTCATATATACGTATTTACTATTCATATATACGTATTTACTATTCATGTATACGTATACTATTCACGTATACGAGTACTATTCACGTATACAAGTACTATTCATGTACACCAAAAAAATTCGTATATGTCCGTATGATACGGAGTATCATACGTATTTATTTATTTTTCCAAAATTACTTGTATTTTCATTAAAAATACTTTAAGTATTGATTTCTCCTATACTTATTAAATTACGGGTATACCCCTCGTATACCTTAATTTATATACGGGTCTCGTTTAACCCCGTCTTAACTGTGTTTCTTTTACAACTTGTTCTTTATTTAATTTCCTTCACCTTCTAAACAGATAAAAATGTGTTATTTACATTCCTTACCCATTGTTTTCCTTTAATTTCTATTTTACTCATAATAAGTTCTAAACTTGTTATTTATATTTCTAATTTCTTCCAAAGTCTTTCTTAATTAATTTCTTCTATACTTTTGGTCAATTACCAAAACATTCCTAAGTTTGACCAGCCTTTTATGGTCATACCCCCTAACTTTCCAGTATTTACAACATTACCCCTAAAGTTAATTTAACTTAACCTTTATTCCTTTATCCTTTTAATATCTAATCTTTTGCTAAAAAAATTATTCTAGCTCCTCTAAATATTTCACAAACTGTCATTGACCAAGTTTGACCACGTTTGACCAGGGAAATTACCATTTTACCCTTGTGGTCTTTTCTTTTATCCTAACTCATTTATTAACCAATTTAACTCTAATTAATTTCTAATTTTCGTAACTAATTTTCCTACAGATTTTTGAACATCAAAAATCATTTTAAACATCACCAAATCACCAGATTTAATTATCTAATGTTATAGTATATAAATACCATCTTTTATTGTGCTTAAATATACCAAAAACCTTATAAATTCCTTATAACACTTATAAACTCTTTATAAATTGTAAACTTAATTCTACAATTATTTTTTCATCATCTAAACTCTCAAAAATTCCATATTGACCCCATTAATTTTCGGTATTCACCTTTAGGTACCAAAACTTCCTAAATTTTACATATTACTCTTAATTACTCTAATTCCTTTAATTTAACTAAGTTAGATAATTTTCCTAACTTAATTACAACCCCTTAATTTTCAGCCATAATCAAAATCATAGTATATGAATTTTTCTTGTATATTATGATAGCTTATATTGAAGCTTATATCATAAGGAGTATAAATCTATTCTTAGATTTAATAAACATTAACTTTTAATAAGCTAAAAATTGAATATTAATCACCAAAATTTTGGCAATAAATAATAAGATGAAGAACATGTTAGATCTTATATATATCAACAATTATAACCTTGAAATAGGTAGTTGTAGGATTTACCTTGTATATTAAACTTTAGCTTAATATTAAGCTTGTTTTCCTTAGAAATTTTGACAGCAATTTGCTAGAGAAATTAGCTCCAAAATCATAGAATAAGATGAATGATAAGAAGGGTTAGTAACCCTAGGCACTCGGCCTTGATGAAAATCAAAGAAGGAAGAGTTTCCAAGAAGGCAATGTTTTACCTCGAGAATCAAAGGCACTTCTTCGTAGTTTTTCCTGCAAATCTGGGGGCTCATGAGCTATGGTTGTAAATATCTTTGAAAGAGGATTCCAACGAGCTATCAAGCTTGGACTTTAGAATTAAGATGAGAAAGTTATGATTTCTACAACATAAGGTGTTCTTTAAGCTCCTAAATGGCAACAATGAAGGAAAACCAATGTAGGAGAAGGGAGGGAGCTTCTAATGTTGAAGAATAATGGTCTGGGACAGGAGATAATGAAAGGGATTCATGGAAAACAAAGAAGAAGAAGAGAAAAGTAGCTTAATTAAGATATGTTAAAGTAATAATTTGAATAGTAATTTAACATATCATCACTTTGCTTTACGTAAGTTGATTGAGAAGCTGGCCTTCTCCTTTGTCCTTGCCGACATCAATAGCCAAGGATAGTCAATTTTTGACCATTGACCATTCTTGGTCAATATTTGACTAAATGGGCACTATTTGAGGTTACTATTCACATTAAATAATATATTTGTAACAATTTTGGTAAAATCTTTAAATTAAATTCCTAATATGATATTTGGTAGTATACATGTATTTGAGTATGTATAAAAGGCCAACTAGCCACTCAAAACCAATTTCGAAGAAAATTCGCAAATACACGTTTTAAGGAGTTTTTGGGCTCCTTTTTGTGTCTTAACTCTTTTTAGAGTTTGGTTTGCTTTGCAAAAATTTTATTATTATACTTTAGTACATTCACATATAATCAAGCCTTTAAAACCATCCAAGACTCGTTCTTAAGACAATATATCCAAAATATGCTTTAAGGGGTTTTTATGGCATATTTTTGTCTTGAGTTGTTTCTGAGCTTGTTTTTCTTTGGTAATTGTTTCATACTGTTCTTAGCTTGATTATAATACTTATTAATTCACTTTGGATCCTTATTGAGGTCATGAAATCACTATCGTTTCTTAAAACACATTTTTTTTAAACCACATTTTTGTGCTCTAAGGTGCGTTTTCGGTTTAAACGCTAATTCCGCTTAATGTGTATTACTAATCTTAGAGGTATTTCACATTTGAAATCTCTTGGGAACTTATTGGTAGTTCCCTAATTTATTTGTGCTCTTTAAAACACCTTTTGCTCTAATTGTTCCTAAAGGATGTTTTGGTGTAAATTGTTGTTTAACACTTCTTCTAATGTTTCTAAGGCACGTTCTAGCCTTAGTGTATCCTAATTAGATAGTTCATTAATATATTAAGGTTTGGGGTATTTCAATCTACCCCCCTTAAAAGAACTTTATCCCTAAAGTTCCTATGTATCTATATTTCGTAGAACACACAGGTAACTTCACACTAAAAGATCATATTGATCACTCAATATCTGTATAGGCATTCTGACTCATAAGGTATGCCATATATATATATATATATATATATATATATATATATATATATATATTTACCACAATTGTCACACAACATGTCTTTTGCATGTTTTAGTAATCAAAATACTCTTTGTATATTCTTTGATGTATACTCCTCTAGTAACCGGTCCGGTGACAAAGGTTATCATGTCCTCGAGTTCATGAGCGAGTAATACAGAAACTACATGTCAACTCCAATTCCACTTTATGCTACTGCATTAACTCTTAACGTGGTTAATGGTGACCACTTGTAGGGAGTTTCAGGAATCATCCGACCCTGATGTGATCAGCATCAGTGTTGAACTATCCTTTCACCACAATTTGTGTTCAGTTTTCCTTGATCTGGCCAAGATCAAGTTCTACCTCCCACGTCAACTTCAAACAGCCAAATAATTATTCATGTAGCATTTTATATCTTTTAGTCCTTCTAGTCATAATCATAAATCAATACATCTCCAAATTACGAAACTCAGTCCATCAGTCATTCTTAATGCACCTCTCAGCAGTTACTTAGAGAATTTAATTCCTACTAGGTTCTACATTGGTCTCATACCGATTCATACCTCATAACATTACCATATTTGGTCTCATAGCAATACATATCATAGGGATTTGAATTCCGCTGGAGTTTCTACTCCTCTTTTCCTGAATTCTCACACTAAAGTTAACGAGGTCATCCTCTAATACATCTGGTATTCGCATTTAATTGTGCGTAATAACCACAACCACATAAGAATGAATACATGTGTTTATATAACATACGTAACAAACATCACAACTAATTGTATTGTGCTATGCACACTATAGTTTACGTACTCAATACGTGAAATATAGGCTAAGCGATTGTGCGCTCTACCCCCCTTAAAAAGGATTACGCCCACGTAATCAACATTATATCATCCTTGAACATAAGTTCAGGATGTTTAGGTGTCATGGAGCATTCAGGCTTCCTTGTAGTCTATCTCACATTATGATTGGGTCAGAGGGTCTTCACCATGGTAATGGCTTAGTCTTTGTATCAAGGATTCTTATTGGTCTTCATACCAATCTTATAATTGTGTTCCAGTGTAGCCTCTAAGGCTCCAAAGTATTTGGTAGATAAGTCGTATATTTTATTTGACTGGAAGATGTGCAACACATCGTTTCTTTTTCCCTTTTGTTAGTCATATCAAACCTTTAAGATATGGTCCACTAGCTTCTGCTACGCGATTCTGATAATCTTGGGGCTTAGTTTGCCCTTCCTATCCTCTTTAATATGTTTTATAGCTCCTTTGTATCCTTATAACTTAGGAATAAAGGTCTCTTAATGGACGCGTGGTATCTTTATCTATACACAGTCTCAATGAGTTATAGCTTGTCTATCCAGTTCTCTAGAGATCTGATGTTCATGCTCTTATTACGCCTTCTAGCGTCTGAATTGTTTCCTACTAACTGACTCTCAGTTTGAGATTCCTGTGTAATCTGGACTTACTGTTCAGTGCTTATTGCTCTTCCACAGTTTCCTTGAAAATCTTGAGTCATATAAACTATTCGTACTTACTAATCAGTGCTTCTCGCACTTCATAACTCTTAATTGTTTCCTCCTGGAATGAGTTCTCTGACTCTTTTAATCTATTTGGTTTAACTAAGTTCATCCTCCTCAATTGTTCATGGTAACTTGCTGTTCTGGTGTGAGTTTGCATCGCTGACTTTCGTACGAAGTTGACTACTTCTCGCGTTCCTTTCACTACTCGTTTACATATATGGGGTACCTTACTGATACATTGCCACTTACCCGACTAACTTATAAATGTGTTCGTCACACGCTTAGTTACAGCTAATTTGTGAAGTATTCTATTGTTGATCTCCTCTTTCATCAATCCTTGATAACGCACATGTCGTTCTTCTTGAACTTAATCAAGGAATATCCATCTACTGGATTCATAACTACATTATAATTTCTGTATTTAGTACGGACTCGATCCTTTAGTAAATTGAGGTCTCTTTCCTTAGAGCCTCTTATCTTATTTCTCATGTCGATCCACTAGGAATGCACTTCCAGCTCCTTACAGAATGGACAGTGTGCTTCCTGTGCAACCTTTCATCACATGGCCCAGGCTACTGGTGTTACTGCACAGTCTATCTCCCATTTCACCACCTTACCTACATTGGTTTTTAATTCATAAGTGTGATTGCTTTCGTGTCAATACCTGATGGTTTACATATGTAATGGTCGCCTTGCTGCGTACCATAACTTAATCTACCTGGCAGGCATTATTCTCATGGCCTCCACTACCGAAGTAGCTTTAGCTTTCTCATATTGCCCATTGATGGCATCATTCTTTGGTCGTTTTACTTCAACGACTCATCTTATATTCAATCCCCTTCATGGTGTAAACACACTAGGAGTTTTCTAATTTCGGTGTTGGGTGGTTTCCGTATCGTGTTGTAAAATGGTTATCTCTTAATATGAAGGTGTTCTGCTTCAATCTCAGGTTTGTAAGTAGGCTAATTTCTCTTGCATTCTTTCATCCTTTATGATGTTATTTACCATGTAATTTAACCGGTTACTGAAGAAGTCATCCGTTGAATCACAAGCTATTTTGAGCGTTGGTCACTTGACGTGCCATACTGCGCACTCACAATGTTTATCTCTGACGATTGCTGATTCTTAAATCCTGAGTGTTGGATATGAGGTCTGTCTCTGCAGCCTTCCATATTATTTATGTGTAACTGGAATGTTCTAAGGTAATTTCAAGGTCTACGGTTCCCATTCTCCAATAGAGAGTATTCAATCTCTAAGAAGTGAAAGCCCTTTTTGATGTGTTTTTTCCCACTCAAGGCCTCACAACAAGGAGAGGTATCCCCACCCTAAAAGGATGGTTCGTTCTCCACCTCCGTCTGTATCATCTCTCTATTCTCATTGGTGCCCTTTTCTGGCAATTCCTCCTCAATTTAGTATAGGTTTTTTTGTAACCACTCGTATATACGAGTTGTAGTTCACTCATGGCCTATATAAGCCTTTTTATGCTTTCCTGCGCCTCGAGCTCTGATGTATTTAGCATCCTTGGCTCGTAGGCCCACAATGCTTGATTAGTCTCAAATGATAGCCGGTGTTCAGTTCACTGTTGTATTCTTATTCATCAGTAGGTTATCCATATAATTCTCTTGTTCTTTGAACTCTATCAATGTTGGGTCACATCATTGGATGTACTATTGGGTTTCATAATAAATTGCTGTACCTCGCTTCCTGCTGTGGAAGTTCGGTTAGGTAATCCGATGTTAATCAGTGTTTGTGACAATACCTTCGCTCTCATGAACTTGCGCCGTTTAGCAATTAAGGATTAGTTCTCATTAGGCCTCTGCCTTCAGGTGTCTAAGTCGGATATTTACCCTGGATATCATGTGCTTCCATGTCAATACTTTGTTCAACATTCGTTGACTACGCCACCCGTTAATGGTTAATCATACTTGGGTGTTAATGAGTTAGGCAAGCAATACTAAGCATCGTTTATGGGTTTTTTCTACTAAACTACACCAACTCTACGGTGTAGTCCTTTTGAGCTTCTCTCTTTTGTGATTGCACGTCTTTGATCCTAGGTAGGTCATTGCTTAAATTTGTTTTCTTTGATTCCGTTTCTGGGGTTTATCAACATCTTCAATGAAGAGTGCTGTTAATGGTATTATTCTGGGAGTTCATCCCGTTTTTATTGAAAGTTGTTATGACCTCCATCTTCATTGTATGTCGTAATACCTTCCTTGTAGGTTATTACTTACATCGGTCCTCTCACATTGTTGAGTAATCTCTTTGGTTCTTTCATTCAAGGTTAGGCTTGGTTTTGGGTTGTTGTTCTTACCTGTAGTGTCGGTTGTCTGTTGTTGATGATCACGTCGTTTAGTTTCCTGACCAAGTCCAGCTCCCTGTCGACTGGTGTATTGATTTAGTTGTCATGGTTAGGCCGTCAAGCCCTTCCAATATTTCGCTCTTCGGTATTAAGGAATTGTAATCTAGTGTTAATATGTATTATATCCGTGGTTTTTACCATTTGGTCTTCACGGCTTCCTGTAAAGCTTCATTGCGGCGGCACTTGCCAAGGCAAGTTCGCCATGCAAGATGGGCTATCGATACTGTGTACGTCGGCAATGGTACTTTCTCCTAAACTCCATGTAGGTGGTAGTCCATGGGACTCCTTCTTTGCCCTGTTCGGCTTTGGTTATTTGATTATCTGGGCAGCTTCCTGACTGCTTTTCTTAGTATAGTTACTTATCAGGGTATTCCTCTTTCTGAGGGGACCCTTTTTCTTTCGCTTTCGCCTTGGTTCTCACTCTCGTTTCCACACCTTCGTCGAGGTTATCGAGTATTGACTCTGCTTAGGCACTACGTCGTAGTCCTATCTTGGAGTATGACTTGCATATACATTCATAGTCATCTGAGCTATTGCAGTTAGGTCTTAGTAACCCTATTTTTGTAGGTTCGGAGTTACCCAGTACATAATTGACTTTTAGGTAGTCCTTATGCTCTTGCGCGGTATTATCCCACTGTTATTGCTCCCTTGGACTGTTGTCTGGTGTTTCTGTCACTTCTTTCTCCCCTCATTGCACTCGTAGTGCTTTCCTTCTTACTGATATGGCGGGTTTATATCCACTGCGTAGCATGTCGACCCAAGTTGCCGGTAATTATTATTCTCTCATTGGTAGGGTTCCGTTGGTAGCGCCTGTTTCAATGTTGCGCTCCAATTAGGACCTTCAAGTCTTGAAAGACTATTGCATAACGAGGTGCCTCTCGTATTGCATACTACTAAGTAATTGCCAGATCGGGTTTCCCGAGTAAGAGAAAGCTTGTCATCTCTCTGGCATTCATTTCTGGTATCTTAGAACCAGGGGAGCGGAGTGCGGGTCAGGTATTATAGATATCCGATATACATCGGGAATCCTAACTAACGCACCTCTCGCACTAATACTCAACCCTTATCCCAAAGTCTAAACTTCCTAACTCGGTAATTCCTAAGCTAAGTAATTTCCAGTCATCAGAGCGTAACTACGCTCTGATACCACTTTTTGTAACACCCCAACTCCAAATACAATGATCATCGCCCTAAGTCCATCTCATTCATTAACAACGCAGCGGAAAAGTTCTACTAAATTGGTGTTACCGCCGTTAGCCACCTGTCAGCAGAAATATGTTACTATCTCTACCTAGGCAGTGTACCTATCGTTTTGCGGGTATAGTGATTAAGTGGGTTGTCGAACTCAGGGACCTCGTTCAATTAACTGACAAATTATTAATCTAACCGAGAAACTAAATTAAACTAAGAAAACGGGAAATTGTCACTTTTTCAGGTTTTCAATTAATTCAAAACAAATAACGAACACAAAATAATAAAACGATAAAAATAAACAAAGCAAATGTCGGTTTAAAAATCTAGTGAATTAAAAACGCCCCGGGTTATTCCACTCGTCTATTTCGTCGAATTCAATTAATAAACAATTTTCACTATATTATGCAATAAACTCAGGAATTATAAGTAGTTCATTAACCGGTCCTTGTACAACGAACCCTAACTAACTGAAATAACAAGCCGCAAATCATGCCCAAGTTAAATTCAAGTTAATTGCAATAAACACAATTCCTATTAGAGACAGATTGACCTATAGGCAAGCCATGCTTCTAGTCGTTAATCCGGTTTGATTTCCTATGTCTAGAACTTAATCTCAGCACCGCATTTTGATATAAGCTCTACAAAAATCACTTAGAAGATTGGCCAGAAAATCCAAGCGCATTAATAACAGGAATCAAACTATTGCAAAATTATAATTATAGTGAGAAATTTACTTAACGTGAGTTCTACGAAAAAGACTCGCTTCACTAACCCGGGAAGCTAAGTAAAACTACTCACTCATGGTTTTAACAAAGAGAAACAACAACTGAAAGTAACAAAAATAACTTGTAACAAATAACAAGAAATAACAAGACTGAGTTCCAGAATTTCACTCCAGTTTACTAATAACTTTCGGGTTGTTCCTCTGACTTGGTCTTCTTCTTGTGCCGGACTGATGGGTGGAAGTACGGAGTGGTGTGTGTGAGTATGGATGGTGGATGGGTGTATGCGTATGGTGGGGTATGGCTGGATGAAGGTGTGCGGTTGTATACTGCAGTGAAGGAAGGGTGTCGAAGCGTGAATTCCCCCCAAGCGTCCCAATTGTCGAACCCTATTTTTGTTTTTATATCTGTAGCGGCTCCTCTCTTCTTTTCCAAGTGCAGCGTTTTATCAAAGTTCATTCATATGGTGCGTGTGATGATGATTCAAATCGATCAAATTCTTGCTCTTATCTTCATAAAGCAACTCACGTAATGACTTGGAGTTTGATAATAAATACAGCCATGCACTGCGTGATTGATTCCATAAGTTCCAATATCTTTGTTGGTATGAAGTGTCGTGAGTTATATATATATAGAAAATCTATGCATTTTCTAGACCTTTTCCTGCATTTGACACAAAAAATGTATCAGTTCACATCAAAAGACATATCTAAGGAAAAACGTATGATAAGTGAGAAATATGACATGAATTGTTATAAAAATAGGAAGAATTATATCCCTAAAAGTAGATATATTTCGCACTTATCAAACTTCCTCACACTTAGTTTTTGCTTGTCCTCAAGCAAATACAAAATATGATTACTCCTAAGGGCCATAGTATTGAAATTCAGGATCAAACAACTGCCGATGGAAAACAAGCAAAATGACAATCAAAAGAAAAGTTCTGCTACTAGCTGTAGGTTTTCACAAACAGTGAAAAAGAGTGAAGTTAAAAAGCATGAAGAAGTTAGATTATAGAAACTGAAACAGAATAGTTTGGGATATTCCACCATTTCATCCTCTAACCTTTGGATGACAAGGGGTGTGAAGTAACACCTTATTCCGTGATACCTTTCAACACCACATACTCATGATCAGAATAAGCAAAATTGAATTACACATTTAACTTTTCAAAGTTCCTTTTCCTTAACATTCTATTCTGCCATTTGCATATTTAATTCATCCCCTCAGACTTTTCTCTTCACCCTTGTAGCGGCTTTGGGCCTTCTATCCCAGATCACAAGACCTTAGGTAGATGGGTGATGAAGCACCCCAAGGACTTAATAACCGAATGAAGAGGCCTGTTTTAGTTCAGAAATAAATTTCAATTCAGATCAGCGGAGTACCTTGCCTTATCCTTTCATACCAAACTTTCTTATCATTCCCCAAATCCCAAACTAGACTAATTCAGTTTTCATAATCAGCTAATCCACCAAATTTCAGTGAAAATAGATTCAATTTGGATAAAACTACACATACAAACAGCCAAAAGCAGAAAGATTCTTGAGGTGGCCATCAGGCTTGTTTCAAAACCTCAACAAAAAATTTCACCTGAATATTCAATATTTATTGGCACTTAAAAGAGACAATTCTTTCAAAATAAGAGGACAAACAAAAACAAATGTGACATTAAGCGCAATGGCAATATTTAGAAAGTACTCCTACTTCCTCACACTGAAGAGGAGCAATGTCCTCATTGTTCGCAAATTCAAACCAAGAAGAGGACTTTCTAAATAGTGCAAATTCATCAAAAGTTAACTAAAGATATCATGGACTTGATGCATTCAAAGTGTAAGCTGGACTTAAAATAAGAGTGAAAGGACACGAAGACTCCCCTAATATCTTCAGATTGAGGATGGGCACCTTCCTCACACTTAGGTCTTTCACCAGGGTAGAAATCTTCAGATTGAGGAAGGGTACCTTCCTCACACTTAAGTGCTTTACCGGGGTAGGGATCTTCCTCACACTTGCTGTGAAGCAAGTGTCCAGCCTATGGAGTGTCTATGATCACTACACCTGCAAGCAATCTCAGAAAAGCAACAAGAATTGACGCTAAAAGCATCTCATTAAATGCATGGGCATTAGAAACCTCGAGTGAGTAAACTGGACAATAAGAAACTCAATAAAAATTAAAAGTACTACAAATCAAAAGAAAACTGGAAACTAAAAACTACCATCGGGTTGCCTCCTAGTCAGCCGCCCTTCTTTATAGTCTTTGGCTAGACTTTCCCTCGACTACGTCATTCCATTGCAACATGTTGAATCAAGAGGGTTACGCTTACTAGGATCCACTAGACATCTTCTATTTGGTTGAAGGATCCGCTTAATCCGCCAAACTTTTTCAACTTTCTTCTTTTGTCGTACTCGTTTGGGAGTCTGCATTCCATCATGAAAGTCGTTCGGATAAGCAAAATAAATATGATCATTACCTTTGTCCGGCGCCTCAGTCATGTGGCCAGCAAAAGAATGTTTCTTCTTGACTATCACCTTAGTCTCTTACATGTCTTGGTGATCTTTGGAAAAGTTTTAGGACCTTAGGCTCTCTCTGCAATCCTATCTCCTGCACTGAAGAGTCAACAATAGCTATACCAGAACAAAACTGAATCCTGCAAGATTTCTCTTATGGAGTCATATCAAAAGAGACCTGCTCATTATGGTATCGCAATATTATTTTCCCTTCTTCTACATCTATTAAAATACGAGCAGTGCGCATAAAGGTCACCTAAAATAATAGGTACTTTGAATCCTCCTCCATGTCTACAACGATAAATCAGCAGGAAAAGAAAATTTTCCTATTGTCACTATTAAGTCCTCCACCTTACCCTTGGACAAACTATGGAGCGGTCAGCCAATTGCAATCGAATGGAAGTAGGGGAACATTGACCAACTCCTAGTTTATTAAAAACTGATAAAGGCATTAAGTTGATGCTAGCACCTAGATCGCACAAACCTTTACCACAATTACCTTTTCAATAGAGCAAGGTATGATGGGGAGTCCAGGATCTCCAAGCTTAGGAGGAAGCTTCTTTAGAAGGACTGCTGAGACCGTCTCTGTTAACTCCACGTCTCCTGCTCCTGCAAATTACGCTTATCAAATCTGGGATTCTTCAAAAATTTAGCATAATTGGGCATCCTAGTAAATATATTCAAAAGAATACTTAGCAGTTAATGGTTCCATGAAGCTCAAAAATTCTCAAATTGTTTATCATAATCACTCATTAAAACTGGAAAGGATATGGCAATGATTTTATTAATGCAATTCTAGAATCAGAAAAAGAAAATAAGTAGGTTGAGTTTCAAGAGATCTCCTCCTTGGATTTTTCTACTTTGCTGTCAGGAGTCCTCAATTCTATAATTTCAGCCTCAGAGTTTCTTTTGCAGCTTCAGGAGCACTAGGTTCTGGTCGCTTCTCACCGTCCAATGTTATTGATTTACAATGTGCTAACCGGATTTGGTTTCGGTTGATTTGGAAGCGACCCTGCTTGCATTGTGCTAACTGCTGTGACATTTTACTCAACTGCCTCTCTACACTCTGATTCACGTAGGCTTGGTCAGCAAATTTGGCCTCCAAGTCTGCAATTCTGGAATTAGTAGCCTGGCCCTGTTTCAGAACTCTGCAAACATGCTCTCGATCTTGCTGTTCCTTCCTGGGGATCCTGAACTTGTTCTGCTGTCTATTAAAATGAGATTGTCTATTATTCTGATTATAATAATTATTGCCCATAGACTGATCATTACCTCGCCACTGAGACTGTTGATTATTTCTCCAACTAATTTGACCATAAGCATTAGGAAAAGAGTTACCTGGTCGGTTGTTTATAGAATTTACCTCCTCTGGATTTCCAGCAAAACCAGGTCCCTCGCAGTTGAAGGTCTCATGGGCTCCACCACAGATATCACAACATGAATTCAAATACTGGGAAGATGTAGCTACTGCCTTCACCATTTGTTGTGGTTGATTCAAGGTAAGCTTCTCAATAGCTTTTGCTAATTCTGACAACTGAGCTGAAACATGATCCTGGGGGGGGGAAAACTGTGAATTCCAGCTTCTCCTCCCTCTTATTCTGCACCATGTCTGGTGCTCTCGGTCATCGAATCCAGGAGCTCAATTGCTTCTGCACCTGTCTTACTCATAAAATTTCCTCCAGAAGCAGAATTTAGCAAAAGCTTATTAGAATCACTTAAGCCATTAAAGAATGACAAAACAAGGTCTTTATCACTCATACCATGGTGTGGACATAAAATTTGAAGTTCTTTGAATCTGTCCCATGAATCATAAAGTGACTCACCATGGCTCTTGGCAAAAATTAGTAATCTCGGCAATCTTCTCCCTTGTCTTAGATGGAGGATAATATTTTGCTAGAAACTTTTGCCAAATCAGCCCAAGTGTGGATGCTACGGGGCTGCAAAACTTCTTAGCCATCTGGAGGCTGCATCTTTCAAAGAATAAGGAATAACTGGAGACGGATTCGCTCATCTAAGTTTCCTGTCTTGTTAAATGAACTGCAAAAATCCAGGAAAGAAGAATATGGTGCGGAGCATCATCCGAATCGAGCCCGCTAAATTGTCCTTGATGATATAGCGTGGTAATATAGCTTGTCTTGAACTGCCACGAATCCAATTCAGCTGTTGTAACCTGAGGGAGAACAATGGCAGAAGGCCTCCCTTCGACTGACGGCTGTTGATACTCGTTTAAAGTTTGCCCGTCAGCCATTGCAAATTAAAAATTAAATAACAATAAAAATAAAAACTAAACTAAGCTAATAAAAGAAGAAGAATAAAATTACGAGACAATTAATCAACAAATAAACTAAATTCTAGACATAGAAATTTAGACAAATGAAACTGAATTGAGACAAACAAAAATAAAGAAAAATAAATTGACACTAAAAACTAAGTACCGAACTATAATTATTAAAAAGAAAATGATAGGAAAAAAATAATAAATAAATAAATAAAATAAAAACAAAGATAAAACTAAAAAAAAAATAGAATAACTAACCTAAGTAAAAAATAAAACTAAACGAAAATATAAGAAATGAATCAAAGCACAAATATTAAATAGAGAAGTGCAATAATTGAACGCAACCTATACTAGTCCTAACTAATTAAACTCTTGAAACGTAAAACTAATCCAACGCTTTAAATCCTAATCAAGATTAATTTTTTTTAAGAAAAAAAAAGAAAAAAAAAACGAATCAAATAAAGATAAACCGGAACTACACAAAAAATCCAATACGAACACAATTATTAAACAAAGAAAAGAAAGGAAGAATATTTAAACTAACTAAACGTAAAACCACAATCAATTCAGATCAAACAAAATCCAATTTGAAGATATGCTATACACAATGAAAGCCAACGAAACTAAACTGAAAAATAATACAAAAATAAAAGAAGAAAAAAAAACTTAAATAAAATCTCAATCAGATAAATAAAAATGTCAATTAACCGTGCCAGAGGTCCCCGGCAACGGCGCCAAAAACTTGTCAGCAGAAATATGTTACTATCTCTACCTAGGCAGTGTACCTATCGTTTTGCGGGTATAGTGATTAAGTGGGTTGTCGAACTCAGGGACCTCGTTCAATTAACTGACAAATTATTAATCTAACCGAGAAACTAAATTAAACTAAGAAAACGGGAAATTGTCACTTTTTCAGGTTTTCAATTAATTCAAAACAAATAACAAACACAAAATAATAAAACGATAAAAATAAACAAAGCAAATGTCGGTTTAAAAATCTAGTGAATTAAAAACGCTCCCCGGGTTATTCCACTCGTCTATTTCGTCGAATTCAATTAATAACAATTTTCACTATATTATGCAATAAACTCAGGAATTATAAGTAGTTCATTAACCGGTCCTTGTACAACGAACCCTAACTAACTGAAATAACAAGCCGCAAATCATGCCCAAGTTAAATTCAAGTTAATTGCAATAAACACAATTCCTATTAGAGACAGATTGACCTATAGGCAAGCCATGCTTCTAGTCGTTAATCCGGTTTGATTTCCTATGTCTAGAACTTAATCTCAGCACCGCATTTTGATATAAGCTCTACAAAAATCACTTAGAAGATTGGCCAGAAAATCCAAGCGCATTAATAACAGGAATCAAACTATTGCAAAATTATAATTATAGTGAGAAATTTACTTAACGTGAGTTCTACGAAAAAGACTCGCTTCACTAACCCGGGAAGCTAAGTAAAACTACTCACTCATGGTTTTAACAAAGAGAAACAACAACTGAAAGTAAAAATAACTTGTAACAAATAACAAGAAATAACAAGACTGAGTTCCAGAATTTCACTCCAGTTTACTAATAACTTTCGGGTTGTTCCTCTGACTTGGTCTTCTTCTTGTGCCGGACTGATGGGTGGAAGTACGGAGTGGTGTGTGAGTATGGATGGTGGATGGGTGTATGCGTATGGTGGGGTATGGCTGGATGAAGGTGTGCGGTTGTATACTGCAGTGAAGGAAGGGTGTCGAAGCGTGAATTCCCCCCAAGCGTCCCAATTGTCGAACCCTATTTTGTTTTTATATCTGTAGCGGCTCCTCTCTTCTTTTCCAAGTGCAGCGTTTTATCAAAGTTCATTCATATGGTGCGTGTGATGATGATTCAAATCGATCAAATTCTTGCTCTTATCTTCATAAAGCAACTCACGTAATGACTTGGAGTTTGATAATAAATACAGCCATGCACTGCGTGATTGATTCCATAAGTTCCAATATCTTTGTTGGTATGAAGTGTCGTGAGTTATATATATATAGAAAATCTATGCATTTTCTAGACCTTTTCCTGCATTTGACACAAAAAATGTATCAGTTCACATCAAAAGACATATCTAAGGAAAAACGTATGATAAGTGAGAAATATGACATGAATTGTTATAAAAATAGGAAGAATTATATCCCTAAAAGTAGATATATTTCGCACTTATCACCACCCACGTGACTAACTAGGCCTATTCACTTATAAGTCACGGTCTAACTAACTGGATAATTACTCGAGCATCTATACAATACAATTCATAAACCACAACTTATGTCGAGTATCTCATATCCTAATACATCATACTAACTTCTCATCAATTTACTAATTGTGTGTACATGCACAACTCGTGTAACAAATGTAAAAGCGACCCGAAGTACTCTACCCGCTCCCACTCTCAGGTTGAGTCCTTCTCTGGCACCTACCTGTAAAGTTTAAATCACAGGCCCTAAGGGGCTCAACATATTGCTGGTATAGAAAACGTGCAGCCCACAAGCTAGCAGGGTTACACACGACTACTTTGTCGTATATATGCAATTGTTTATTCACACAAATAATAATAAGAAGTACGATAACAAACAACACATTTATGTGACACATTCACAGCTCAAATAAATTGAACGTCATAAAGGACGCCCATTAATCAGTAAGTTAGATTCCTAACTCCTGAGGCCTGAGAATTGTTTAGTTCTCGTGTTTGACCATACCTTATAAGTGTCAATCGTTCTCTTATAAGAACTGGTTGTTCTCTAACTGAATTGTTTATTTTTTTTCGAGTCAAGGTAGCCCTCGCCAATGAGTTATTAGCTTCATTGGGTTAATAAACACAAATTCTTAAGTTATGAGTGATGTAGGCTTGACCCTCCCGCCTCCTAAATTTGCCTCCCATCTCGAACTGTTCACTCGAGATGGTCGGGTCTGTTTGTCGACCCTAAGCGACAAGTCGTAGACAAGCCATATGCGGAAAACAGATCTGATACAGATGCCGACCTCCTAACCTAAACATGCATGACCGGAGTCAGTCCCGGATTCCTCTCCTCCAAGTTCCAGTGAGCTGAAGTCCCATTGACAACTTGTTAGTTAAACCTCTCTCGGTATTAACCAACTAATAGCAGGGAGTATTTATAACCTTATACAATTGTTTACTAAACATAGTTAATGAACAAGCTCTGAATCAATTCGTGTTAGTGTGCAATGGACACACAATAATAATACAGTAAATTGGTTTCATGCTTAATCTTTCTTTGTCGTATCACGATAACATGTAACACACAAACCGAGGTAGACCTCATTAGCAAACAAGCTACAAGAATCCCATACCGTATGCCGAAGATCGGCTAGCACTTAATCCCACGTTCGCCTTATCCGCCGAACGCCTCTGACTATCTAGATCTGTAACCAGAACTAGTATTAGTATCCTGTGTCTTAGAACTAATTTGGTTCTCTTTTCAACTTAAACCTCTTCCTAGGTTAACCCGGGTATAATAGTATACCCTTAAACGGGTTCATTCATTTAGGAGCGTCTTCGAGCTCAATTCCAATTCATTAACACACTAACGTCGTTAGCAGTTATTTAGTTGCACAACTAGCAACTTTAGACTTATACAGACCTTGTATTAGGTTTTCATATTTTTCAATATTCATCCGTATTTCACTATTCATTTATACGGTCTCGTATTCTACTATTCATTTTTACGGCCTCGTATTTTACTATTCACCGTATTTCACTATTCACGTATACGTATTTTACTATTCACATATACGTCTTGTATTTGACTATTCATATATACGTAGTTACTATTCATGTATACGTATTCACTATTCATGTTTACGTATTTACTATTCATGTATATGTATTTACTATTCATGTATACGTATTTACTATTCATGTATACGTATTTACTATTCATGTATACGTATACTATTCATGTATACGAGTGTATATGTACATGTAGTCTAATAATTGCTAGTGTTAGCCAATGGGATATACGATTGTATTTTTACAAGTTCTCATTTTATTACTAACGAATTCCCACTATATATTTTTGGCCAATGAGTTGTATTGTTAACTCGAGTTAGGTATGGTTGATTTACTAATCATGATCTTCTTTAATTGAATCCTATTTACTCCTTGGGTTTTATTGGTGATTTGTCTTTTCTGGTATGTATGTATGTACATTGGTATATATATGTGATTTGATAACTCCTGTTTAGAGTCCCTTAATATGCAGGGTGTTTGGAGGGATTATTTTGCAATAGTGGCATTATTCATTGCCCTTTAGATATTTACATGGGAGGTCAAATTTAGGGGATGATTGTAACACCCCAACTGCTAATCTCATTACCTCTTAAACTGTTACAATTTTACCATTAAGCTCGCAGCGGAATTCAAATACAACAGAGGGTGATACAACCGTTAGCCACCCTCGTGGCTAACCAGGCCTGACTCACATACAGTAACGGTCTGATGGACTGGAACAACCGAGTACTTCATACAAATACCATAATCATTTCACTTCTTTACTATACCGAGTCTACATTATACGGATGCCGATAACATACTCGGACTTACACCTTATTCAAACGCATAAGTAATTACAATCTAACTACCCATGCTCACAGCAGTCCCCGTCCTACTCTCTCGAACGGTGGCCAGCTTCAAGTACCTGCACACTAAAAACGTTCCCCCTAGGGGGTCAGCTTTCGCTGCGCATGAAATTCGCATATACCGCGTGCTAACCGCGGTACACCGACTACTTGGGTCGGATATACATGGAGTTCATTTTAATCAAACAACATGCATCATGCAATACGATATATATGTATATCACACAAGGAATCTACATCCAATCACGGAACACGATTCCTAACTAACATAACAATTGTTAGTTGTAACTGGTTACTCTTAGGCATTGAGGGTTATTCCTCACTATGCCTTGTTTATTATTCAATACCTCACCCGCTCTCTCGGGTTACTTATTCTTATTACCCGTTCTCTCGGGTTACTCATTCGTATACACACCCATTCTCTTGGGCTATTCATTCTTATACTTACCCGTTCTCTCGGGTTACTCATACATATACTCACCCCTTTCTCTCGGGTTATTTATACTCTTACCTCACCCACACTTGGGTTATTCATACTCAAGCTCTTGTAGATTCTCGAGACACTACAGGTCTCCTACGTCACGCTTGTTACTCTTTACACACTTAAGCCAAAACTCATGGCTCTCTAGCGTAGTCTTACTTCCCCGGTTTCGACCCTACTCTGGGTCTAGCATGGTGGGAAGGTTCAACTAGCTCACGGAACTCTCTCTTAGTTCCTATCTCTTTTACTTAGGTCCGACTACTCTCGGACTACTCTCGTTCCCATACACTCCTCTCTCGGAGTTATAATGATATCATGTATATTAGTCTAGAAGCATCATTCTCGATGTTTCTAATGACTTTGGGAACATTACTTAAATTCGGGTAATCTTAGGTTTAAGGGTTACCCTCACGTCATATGCTTGTACATTCGGATATTTTTTACACGGGTAAAATCCTCATATAGAGGTCGACCGTATCTCAAGGGAGTCACATAGTCCCTTAGGTCTCTTTTACCTTTCTTATATGTTTACATTATTGGACTAACTTCAATCCTCTCGACGGAGGTCATTTATCTCTCCACTCATATTTATTTCGTGGATTGTTTCAATAGGTTCTCTAACCGTTATCGGGTATATACTCAACCCGTACATCTCCTCGCATTCTAGGGAGTTCATAGTTTGTGTTATCGTTATACTTTAATCGATAGCTTGTGTGTGTTTGCACGTTTTCGTTATACATCGATCCGTTCTACAGATCTCTAGCCGAACGTTACTCACTATGAGTCGGTCTTTACTCTATGTTAGACCACACCGGCATACAAGTATGTTAGTTCATTCAACATACAACAAGACATACATAATCAAACAAGGGATTATTTTCATGCTTATCTTGATTAAGCCGGCACACAAACACACAAATCAGAGTAACTCGGTTAGCATACGGGCATGAGAAAATCATACCTTTCACCGGGGTTTTTACTTTTACCGTGTCATCTCACCAAGCTCGGGTCACGCACATGGTTCTCTGATAATGTTTCAACATTATTATTAATACTAATATCATACGGAACATAATAAAATGTTACTCCCGTAGTTACCCCGTTATCCCGTTATCTTGGTTTCACTCTTGTTCGTTTGAGTTCTCACTTCTCAAACACTTCTAACACTTTCTAACACTTCTTAGGGCCTTTACATGTCACCAAACAAGGCCTTAACATCTTATAACATCAAACATTCAAACCCCCATCATTAGCAACCTTTAAAAACACTCACGGGGCAATTCTGGGGGTGGTCCGGGACTTGGTCCTTACCCTAAGTCCCGGACCAATACTCGTCAAACTCTCGGGTGGAATTTACAAGTGGTCCGGGACCTTGTACTAGATCAAGTCCCGGACCAAACACAGCACTCTCGGCCTAAATAAAGGGGGTGGTCCGGGTCCTTGTCCATGGACTAGGTCCCGGACCCTGCTAAAACCTGCAACATACTTCATTTTTCAACCCCAATTCAATCCTTAATCCACACCCAATCTTTCCCTAATCTTTCCACAAGATTCCTACATGTTTTATCACCTTAAAACATGCTCTAAACCACTTCAAATCATGGGTTAAACCCTTACTCAAATTCTTCCTCAAAATCACTTATATATCATAACTAGTTCTCTTGTTCTTCTAAGTTGTAACAGATTTTGGTACCCTCTTTACCATTCAAACCTCCTTCACTAATGCCATTCTTAGCACTCAGATGAGATTATTTCACTACTAGCACACACTCTCCTTCTTAGTTCGGTTCCAAACCATTACCACTCACTTAACACACCTAGTTTTACCTTAGAACAAAACACTCAAAACTTTACATTCCTAGGTGAATTTTGACAGCACTTGCCTACTTCTTAAGCATATTCACCACACATAAATCAACTCATGAACATCCTCTTCTCCTCTGTTTAATCAAGCACAAGCAACTAAAATACACCAAATTCCCTCTTGTTCACACATATACACTACTTAGCTCCTAAGTTTATTTGCACACTTAAACCACATTAAAAACAACCTCATTAGTTCAACCTTGTAGTTTCATGACTACACTCACGTTAACATTCAATCCACATTAAAAATGTATTTCCCCAAGATAACATTTCAACTCAAGGTAAGTTCAATTACCTTGCTAGTTTCGGTTTCCCTTTCCTTCTCTTCTTTTTCTCTCTTTCCTCTTCTTTCTCTTTGCCTCTTGATTCTTTTTCTCAACCAGCCAACAACTCAAGCTAGCCAATTCAAGAACCACACACTAACTCAAATACTACCCTTAATATCAAAACCCTAGAATTTTAAGGAGGGTTCTTAAGGTTTTAAGGAGGCTTTACCTTGCACTTCTAAACGGAGTTCTTGGGTAACAAAGCTAGCAAAATTCCCACCTCCAATATGGTTAAAACCGGCTGGAGAAAATCAAAGCAAGGAGGCTCAACATTTTTTTGAACTTCAATAATCGAAGGAGAGCTAGGAAATGAAAAGCTTTGGACCTCCTACTTACCTCAAACAACCAACGGGTTGTTTTAGCTCAAAATGAGCAGCTTGGAACTTCAATCGGAGCTACATCCATGGAGGTCAAGTGCAAGCTTTTGAAATTTTGAAAGGTGGAGGATGATCCCCAAGAAGAGAGGAGTCTCATGGTGTGATTATTTTGTGATTTGGAGTTGTTTAGAGCTTGTAGATGAAGAAGAAGGAGGGAGCTGCTTGGGGAAGAGCAAATCGCCATCGAACAGAGAATGAAGAAAAGGGCTCTGGTGGGAAGAAATAAAACGTGAGTGTGGGGAACAAGGAGGGAGAGATGGGTTTTAAGTCTTCCTCACTATTCACACACTCTACTTTATTTTTTGTCATCTTGTGACTAATAGAAAATTGATTACTTTATTATTGTGAGAGAGGGGAGTCACATGACTCATAAAAATCGGCCCCCACCATATTAGTAAGCTGGAGCGTTTTTCATTTTCTTACAGAAAACGCTCGTTATTTTACCCGGTTTGGCACTATTCACTAACCGGGCCCGTTTTTCGGATTTTTCTCGTTTCTTTATTTTTAATGGCTATTAAGCTTCCATTAATACTTAATTATAGTTATATAATCAACTATAATTTTTACGGGTCCATTTGACCACTTACAGTCACGTTTTCGGGTTTTCTCGAAAAACGTGCTTTAAACTCCGTTAGCGTTTTAATCCATTATTTGGATCCGTTTTCTTCGGGAATCATTCCCGTATACTTATTAGGCCTAACTAAGCCTTAGGAATCCATCTCGGACCCTCTCGAGATCATATATCTCTTATACTCATTTAACGCGTATTTTAGCGTTTTTCGCTTTTCAAGCGTTTTCTCTTTTCTTTTGGTTTTATTCTTTTACCAATACTCTTTAGGCACCATTAGGCCTTTTATAATCATATTAGAGTAATTTAATCGCCATTCCTAGATCCGGGGTATTTCAATCTACCCCCCTTAGGAACTTTGTCCTCAAGTTGCTGAATCTAGGTGGTTACTCTCATGGCATCAATGCCAAGGTTCTAGTACATGTATAACCTTACAGACTCCACAAGTCTGGTCTCATTTCATACTACACATACCAAACACATATCACAGCATGGTATAGCAATCAAAATACTCTTTTTACTCTCTCCATGGAATCGGTCCGAAGACAAGAAGGCACTACAGTCCTCGAATCCATATTGAGTAATATACTACTGATCCCTCAGGTACCGGTCACGTGAACACTTACTCTTTCTGGTTCACGGCCGTTTCATGACAAATGGGCACTTACTCTCTCTGGCCCACGGTCCCTTCGGTTCTGATCAAAACGTTACACATATACATATCCTCAGGCACTCTGGTTGACTCACTCAACACAGGAACATCTCAGGGTACTCTCCCCGTCCCGCTGCCTTTGGAAAATCACACACTGTCACCCACCCCCACCCCCGCCCCCCTCACCCCCCCCTGCCCGCCCCAACCGGTCACTTAGGACCGCCGCACGTACGGTGAAATGGTTTTCAAAACTAATACACGCCCCCGTTCTACCGGTCATCAAGACTTAAGGCCACAGCCATCGGCGGGTGATAGCGGTTTCAAAACCAATTTTCATTTCCATCTTCATACTTGAAGAAAATTCTTTTTCAAAATCTGTTTGAAAATTCTTTTTAAAACATCACACAACTCCAAATCAGATTTATGGTAGCTGTATCTTTCTTAGCGTGATTACTTGTGACCACTATAGGGAGCTTCAGGAATCATCTAACCCTGATGTGATCAGCATCAGTGTTGAACTATCCTTCCACCCCAATTTGTGTTCGGTTTCCCTTGATCGCTAGCAGATCAAGTTCCACCTCCCACGTCAGTTTCAAACAATCAGATAGTCAAACATTTTTGTTTTCTATCTTTTACTCTTTCTAGTCATATTCACGAAACAATTCGTTTCAATTAATCTCTAGTTCCTAGTACTTAGTCATTGTCATTCTCATTCTCGCTTCACCACTTACCTAGGTATTCCATACTTATGGCTTCATTTACTCAAATTGTTGCTCAATTTAAAACACATAACATACAACTCCAAAGGATGGAACTCACTCCATCTATCATTCTCAAATAAAATCACCTAGGGAACTCACTCCCTCTTAGGTTACACATCGGTTTCATGCCGATTCATACTCATCATAACTCATGTCTAATCTCACTAGACATATACTATAGGGATTCTCATTCCATAGGAGTCTCTCTACTCCTCTTTTCATAAATATTACATACTCGTTACTTGCATCACTCATCATGCACAATAATCATTATTACACAATGAATGGGTACATATGTTTATGTAACATAAGTTCCAATCATCAAAACAATTCCTTTTTGCTATGCACATAGTAGTTTACGCACCAATACGTAAAACATACTCTAAGCGGTTTCTCGCCCTACCCCCCTTAAAAGGGGTTACGCCCGCGTAACCAACCATATGTTATCACTGAACATTGGTTCATTAAGTCGAGTATTATGAAGTGTTTTAACTTCAGTACGGTTAATTAACTCATAACCGGGTTCGGTTTTAGCCTCTAAGGCTTCAAGGGGTTTATGACATAGGTATATTTAACCCTGAATCACGGTCCACAAGCTTCTGCTGGGTGACCTGATAACTAGAGCTTAATTCGCTCTTTGGTATTCTCAATGTATTTCAATCGTCGCTTGGTATCTCTTACCGTATGCGAATTCGATGAATTATAGATTTTCTCTCCAACTCTCTGGAAATCTATTTGTATAACTCTGTATACCTTGGTGGTTATTCACTTATTTCTCCCGACTTGTTGTCGGTTGAGGTCAAGCTACTACTTAGCATGTAGTGCTTCCTCGTTTTATAGTGGCTCATGGATTATGTTTGTTTCTTGGTTCTGTACCAGAGTTCTTCATTCATACTACTCTGCATTTTTCCACATATCGATCCTGGGCCCTGTGGGTTACTGCCCACGTTCTTTGTGCATCTTTAGCCAATGGCCGCACGGTTATCTCTCTAGATTGTCACTCAACAGGCTTTGTTGACATTTCTCAATTCCTGGCTCTCCCACTTGATCATTACCGCACAAGTGCAATACCAAAACACTCAGTCATACAGAGTGCAGAAGCGTAAACCCTTGACAGTAAATCTCATGAGATAGGAATGATTATGTCTCCTTACCACATTTTCTCATCAGCTCCGTATCATTATCTGAATATACTCTTACAATGGTCGCTTACTGCGCACCTTGGTCTTTCTCATTTCTATGGCATCCGCTACTACTTTAGCTTCCGCCCAGGTGTTCTCGCCATTTACACGATGGCTTGCCATTCACTTGGCTCAACAACATACGCTATTGTTAAAATCTCTCTGCGCACTTGCGCGCTGCTTACTCTGCAGTTCATATTGCACACATACAGTGTTTACTACTCAACTGGTTACTCTACTATAGTTCGTATACTCATTGGCAATATACACATGCTCAAGTTTTGCTACACCGCTCTAGCGGTTTTGCATTACATACTTAGGTGGTAGCCTTTCTCTGGATGATTCACGCAAATGCCGCTCCATAGGCCCCATAATCACAAGTGGTATCCCCACTCTAAGGTAGTGGTTCATTCACCACTGTTCCTCTTATGCCTTTATGCATATGTTTTACAATGTTTGGATCTACGTATTGTAGTTGGTTTTATCGGCTTACAAGCCACCTTGCCTCGCCATGCTCCTTGCGGGCTGTTTATACAGGTTTCCGCTTCTCCGTATACCATTAAATGGTTTGGAGGTATTACTGGGTTTTCCGATAAGGTTGTCTCAACACTCTTCCATACATGGAAGGCCCTTTAAGTAACTTGATAGTTGTTTATGCCCTCTGGCAATCTAGGGTATCCCGTGTTACGAGGGATCCCTTCGGGTTCTACCCGAGTGTTTGCTTAAACACTTATGTTCTCAACACGATGTTTCGTTCAACTACTGTTGATTTCAGCACCCTTCTCGGATTGCTCCTGGGTGTTACTGAGTAATGCCATTACATCTGGCTTGTACTTATGGCTATGTTCGGTTGCGACTTCGCCTTGCGGCTATGTCCTTGACTATCCCGTTTAGGGTTGTAATGTCTCCCATTATTGGGTAGATCCTTGGTACCTTCTAATACCTACTAGGTCTGGTCATTATTCTCTTCAGTGAGGTATAAGGTGGGAATTCTATCCCATTCATCAATATTAATAATTCATTTAGGCATTCGCCGTAGTATTTACACTGGTATTCACCCAGTTATTAGGTATTTCCTGAGACATATCCAATGTCTGTGTTTAATACTCTGTGCCTCTCGCGTTTATTAACGCTATGTTCTTAGATCCATCATCTTACTGGATTCTTGACTCCCTTAACTTGGTAAGCTTCCTTGTATTCTTCGATCATTCGAGATATCCAACTGTCTTGGTTTGGATTGGCTCTTTCGTCCGTAGTATGGAGTGGGCTACTTCCCGTGTACCGTACTCTACTTGTATACATACATGGAGTATCTTGTTGATACGTTACCACTTACCCAACTAACTCATAATTGGTCTGTCAGGCCCGCAAGCTCCTTTGGAGTGCGGTTGTTCCATGTCTCGTTTGTGTACACTTGTAGTGTCGGTCACGCCTAAGTGAAGTATTCTATTGCCAACTCCTCTTGTATCGTCCTATGATGATTACCGGCTCTCTGGTTTGGTTTTAAAACTTTGGGGGTTTTTGGAAAATTTCATGTTTGAAGAAAAGTTTGAGTCTTGAAAGTAAACTCTTTGCGGCATTTCAATGCCGGTTGCTTTTACCAGGTCTAGCTCTTGCTGACCGGTATATTCTTTATACAGTGGTCAGGCCTTTAGGCCTTTCCAAGGTTTCGTTTCAGAATTTTAAGGTTTGTGGTGCTATATTGGCTTCTCTTGCCGTCTGGTACTTGCTAAGTACTTTTATTGCAAAGCTCTTTATTCCCGCTATTACTGCACTTGCCTGGCAAGTGCGCGGTACTGGGTTTTTGGTTAACTCATACCGGTCACGGTATTGTTTACATTGTATTTGGTAGCCTTTGGCTCTTCCTTGATCCTTTAACTGGATAACTACTCCTTGAGCTGCTTCTCATTCATCTTGACATGACTGTCGTTCATTTAGGTGCTTCCTCCACTCTCGGGTTCCTTAATTACTTTAATTTTTTATGCTTTACCTCGTTGCTCGTTCCCACGTCTTTACTGTGGTTACCGAGGTTTAACTCATAGGCACTACTTTGTAGTCCTATTCGGGTATATCCCGTAGTTATGCTCGAGCTGTCTAAGCTATCAGTTAAGTATTGAACCTCTTCGGGTGTGGCAGGGTGGGTGTACCTACTCTCAACTAGGTTCTCAGTCGGTTAATATACCATTAGTGGTATTATATCATGGCGGTCCGTAGACATGTGTCCCGGTTCTTTATTTCATGAGTCCGCCTTGTTGCACGGTTGGTGCTTTCTTCTTGCTGCTGCTCGGCCAGCTAGGTTCTCGCGACTGCTAAGCATGTCGCCCCAAGTTGCCACAATTTCGGTCTCCTTGGATTAGGATTTCTCGATCTCTCGCATTATGTGCGGTTATTGTCATTCCAGCGGGATCCGTCTCCGGGCTTTCCGGTTCTCAGGACTTACCGCATGACAGGTTCTGGTTCATATTGAGATATTTAGTAACTGCCAGATCGGGCTTCCCCGTCTCTCTGGCGTTCTTTCCCAAGCTTTTAATGCGGGGGTTGTGGAGGGCGGGTCTGGTATTGTAGGTATCCAGATCACACTGGAAGTTCCTATCTAGCGCATCTCTCACGCTACCACTCAACCCACCCCTAAGTCTCTATTTCCTAACTCGGTATTTCCTAAGCTCGGTATTTCCAGTCATCAGAGCGATACTTCGCTCTGATACCATTTTTGTAACACCCCAACTGCTAATCTCATCATTACCTCTTAAACTGTTACAATTTACCATTAAGCTCGCAGCGGAATTCAAATACAACAGAGGGTGATACAACGCCGTTAGCCACCCTCGTGGCTAACCAGGCCTGACTCACATACAGTAACGGTCTGATGGACTGGAACAGCCGAGTACTTCATACAAATACCATAATCATTTCACTTCTTTACTATACCGAGTCTACATATACGGATGCCGATAACATACTCGGACTTACACCTTATTCAAACGCATAAGTAATTACAATCTAACTACCCATGCTCACAGCAGTCCCCGTCCTACTCTCTCGAACGGTGGCCAGCTTCAAGTACCTGCACACTAAAAACGTTCCCCCTAGGGGGTCAGCTTTCGCTGCGCATGAAATTCGCATATACCGCGTGCTAACCGCGGTACGCCGACTACTTTGGGTCGGATATACATGGAGTTCATTTTAATCAAACAACATGCATCATGGCAATACATATATATGTATATCACACAAGGAATCTACATCCAATCACGGAACACGATTCCTAACTAACATAACAATGTTGTTAGTGTAACTGGTTACTCTTAGGCATTGAGGGTTTCCTCACTATGCCTTGTTTACTTATTCAATACCTCACCCGCTCTCTCGGGTTACTTATTCTTATACTTACCCGTTCTCTCGGGTTACTCATTCGTATACACACCCATTCTCTTGGGCTACTCATTCTTATACTTACCCGTTCTCTCGGGTTACTCATACATATACTCACCCCTTTCTCTCGGGTTATTTATACTCATTATCTCACCCACACTCTTGGGTTATTCATACTCAAGCTCTTGTAGATTCTCGAGACACTACAGGTCTCCTACGTCACGCTTGTTACTCTTTTACATACTTAAGCCAAAACTCATGGCTCTCTAGCATAGTCTTACTTCCCCGGTTTCGACCCTACTCTGGGTCTAGCATGGTGGGAAGGTTCAACTAGCTCACGGAACTCTCTCTTAGTTCCTATCTCTTTTACTTAGGTCCGACTACTCTCGTACTCTCGTTCCCATACACTCCTCTCTCGGTTATAATATCATGTATATTAGTCTAGAAGCATCATTCTCAATGTTTCTAATGACTTTGGGAACTTTACTTAAATTCGGGTAATCTTAGGTTTAAGTGTTACCCTTACAATCATATGCTTGTACATTCGGATATTTTCTTATACCGGGTAAAATCCTCATATAAGAGGTCGACCGTATCTCAAGGGAGTCACATAGTCCCTTAGGTCTCTTTTACCTTTCTTATATGTTTACATTATTGGACTAACTTCAATCCTCTCGATGGAGGTCATTTATCTCTCCACTCATATTTATTTCGTGGATTGTTTCAATAAGGTTCTCTAACCGTTATCGGGTATACTCAACCCGTACATCTCCTCGCATTTTAGGGAGTTCATATGTTTGTGTTATCGTTATACTTTAATCGATAGCTTGTGTGTGTTTGCACGTTTTCGTTATCATACCATCGATCCGTTCTACGATCTCTAGCCGAACGTACTCACTATGAGTCGGTCTTTACTCTATGTTAGACCACACCGGCATACAAGTATGTTAGTTCATTCAACATACAACAAGACATATAATCAAACAAGGGATTATTTTCATGCTTCTTGATTAAGCCGGCACACAAACACACAAATCAGAGTAACTCGGTTAGCATACGGGGCATGAGAAAATCATACCTTTCACCGGGGTTTTTACTTTTACCGTGTCATCTCACCAAGCTCGGGTCACGCATGGTTCTCTGATAATGTTTCAACATTATTATTAATACTAATATCATACGGAACATAATAAAATGTTACTCCCGTAGTTACCCCGTTATCCCGTTATCTTGGTTTCACTCTTGTTTTGAGTTCTCACTTCTCAAACACTTCTAACACTTCTACACTTCTAGGGCCTTTACATGTCACCAAACAAGGCCTTAACATCTTATAACATCATTAACATTCAAACCCCCATCATTAGCAACCTTTAAAACACTCACGGGGCAATTCTGGGGGTGGTCCGGGACTTGGTCCTTACCCTAAGTCCCGGACCAATACTCGTCAAACTCTCGGGTGGAATTTAACACTGGTCCGGGACCTTGTCCTATCAAGTCCCGGACCAAACACAGCACACTCTCGGCCTAAATAAAGGGGTGGTCCGGGTCCTTGTCCATGGACTAGGTCCCGGACCCTGCTAAAACCTGCAACATACTCATTTTTCAACCCCAATTCAATCCTTAATCCACACCCAATCTTTCCCTAATCTTTCCACAAGATTCCTACATGTTTTCACCTTAAAACATGCTCTAACCACTTCAAATCATGGGTTAAACCCTTACTCAAATTCTTCCTCAAAATCTCATATATATCATAACTAGTTCTCTTGTTCTTCTAAGTTGTAACAGATTTTGGTACCCTCTTTTACCATTCAAACCTCCTTCACTAATGCCATTCTTAGCACTCAGATGAGATTATTTCACTACTAGCACACACTCTCCTTCTTAGTTCGGTTCCAAACCATTAACCACTCACTTAACACACCTAGTTTTACCTTAGAACAAAACACTCAAAACTTTACATTCCTAGGTGAATTTTGACAGCACTTGCCTACTTCTTAAGCATATTCACCACACATAAATCAACTCATGAACATCCTCTTCTCCTCTGTTTAAATCAAGCACAAGCAACTAAAATACACCAAATTCCCTCTTGTTCACACATATACACTAGCTTAGCTCCTAAGTTTATTTGCACACTTAAACCACATTAAAAACAACCTCATTACTTGTTCAACCTTGTAGTTTCATGACTACACTCACGTTAACATTCAATCCACATTAAAAATGTATTTCCCCAAGATAACATTTCAACTCAAGGTAAGTTCAATTACCTTGCTAGTTTCGGTTTCCCTTCCTTCCTTCTCTTCTTTTCTCTTCTTTCTCTTTGCCTCTTGATTCTTGTTTCTCAACCAGCCAACAACTCAAGCTAGCCAATTCAAGAACCACACACTAACTCAAATACTACCCTTAATATCAAAACCCTAGAATTTTAAGGAGGGTTCTTAAGGTTTTTAAGGAGGCTTTACCTTGCACTTCTAAACGGAGTTCTTGGGTAACAAAGCTAGCAAAATTCCCACCTCCAATATGGCTTAAAACCGGCTGGAGAAAATCAAAGCAAGGAGGCTCAACATTTTTTTGAACTTCAATAATCGAAGGAGAGCTAGGAAATGAAAAGCTTTGGACCTCCTACTTACCTCAAACAACCAACGGGTTGTTTTAGCTCAAAATGAGCAGCTTGGAACTTCAATCGGAGCTACATCCATGGAGGTCAAGTGCAAGCTTTTGAAATTTTGAAAGGTGGAGGATGATCCCCAAGAAGAGAGGAGTCTCATGGTGTGATTATTTTGTGATTTGGAGTTGTTTTAGAGCTTGTAGATGAAGAAGAAGGAGGGAGCTGCTTGGGGAAGAGCAAATCGCCATCGAACAGAGAATGAAGAAAGGGGCTCTGGTGGGAAGAAATAAAACGTGAGTGTGGGGAACAAGGAGGGAGAGATGGGTTTTAAGTCTTCCTCACTATTCACACACTCTACTTTATTTTTTTGTCATCTTGTGACTAATAGAAAATTGATTACTTTATTATTGTGAGAGAGGGGAGTCACATGACTCATAAAAATCGGCCCCCACCATATTAGTAAGCTGGAGCGTTTTTCATTTTCTTACAGAAAACGCTCGTTATTTTACCCGGTTTGGCACTATTCACTAACCGGGCCCGTTTTTCGGATTTTTCTCGTTTCTTTATTTTTAATGGCTATTAAGCTTCCATTAATACTTAATTATAGTTATATAATCAACTATAATTTTTACGGGTCCATTTGACCACTTAAAGTCACGTTTTCGGGTTTTCTCGAAAAACGTGCTTTAAACTCCGTTAGCGTTTTAATCCATTATTTGGATCCGTTTTCTTCGGGAATCATTCCCGTATACTTATTAGGCCTAACTAAGCCTTAGGAATCCATCTCGGACCCTCTCGAGATCATATATCTCTTATACTTATTTAACGCGCATTTTAGCGTTTTTCGCTTTTCAAGCGTTTTCTCCTTTCTTTTGGTTTTATTCTTTTTACCAATACTCTTTAGGCACCATTAGGCCTTTTATAATCATATTAGAGTAATTTAATCGCGCCATTCCTAGATCCGGGGTATTTCAATGATGTCGGAGAGTACAATAGTACAGCTCATTGGAGCAGCTGGTACTGTTGTTAGAATGCGGGGAGTAATATCTAATATTTGGAGAACTCTGCTAAACTTTGGTGTGGATTTTGGAAATTTAGGCATTTGGTAACTTAAGCTTGATGTTACCAGATTTGACTTTCTTTTTACAGGGTTGTTGCTTATTTGTTGTTGTTGAAAGAGGTTATGTTTACAGCAACATTGAGATAATCCTACTGAGGTTATGGTAATTGTTAATTTGTTATAATACAGTCTTATGGCACGAGCCTTATGGGTAACTTGAACCCTCAGTTTTTCACTGTATCCTCTTGCTGTATTTCATATCAATTATTGGAACTAGAGTTTCAATTTCATGCTTTCACTGTATTCATTAGTGAGACTCTATATCATTTCCTTCATAACCATGGTTAATGATATACACATGATCCAAAGGGTTTATCTTTTTATAAATTTGAATTCTGCAGTTACCCGTGGCATTGCTTGCGGGTGTTTTAACAGTTCCTCTTTCGGAATTTGTTCCTCCATGATTGAAACTTAATTCTCTATTGTATCCAACTCCTTTTATTTGGTTTCCTGGATCAAGATACGCGATAGATATTTGAACATAGTGACAGATTCACTGCTATTTCCTATCTGTTTGATTTGTGTTTGGGTGGGTAACCAGTGCCCCATGGTAATGGCTATTTACAAGGTTCGAGAGTTATTGTTATGATCCCTATACCAATGTGTTTTTCTCAGGGAACTGCAATTATTGTCTAAGAAAATTCGTTATATCAGAGAATGAAGGGAAACAAGAGAGTATAAAAAAGATAAGATGTATTTACCCTATGTGGGACGATTGCGGGGTTCCAAAGGAATAAAAACAACACGAACAAGAAGAGAATGAAGGAGACATTAGTGTGTATGTACCTCGTACGCCAGTTGTCGAAGCAAAAGGAAATGACCAATCGTGGTCCCCAGTTTCAACTGTTTGAGATTGAGAGACTTCGAAGAATAATTGAATAAAAGGAGAATAACATGCAGAGAATGAAGAGAAACGTGAGAAGCAGCAGGGAATTTATTGAATTCCGTAATAGTATACTTTAGTGTGTAAAATGTGTCATGCTTCGTTAAGCATTATAGGTTGTACCAATTTTATGGTGTAACTTCGTCCCGAGCTATATTCTCTTATTTCATTGTTTTACGAGAGGTTTCCTTAAATAACCCTCTCAAGTGTTCGAATTGCAGAATTTATCTTAATCCCATCCTTGGCTTAATTAATTGCTTATTTGAGATTTATTTATTTCATAAATTTTAGGGTATTTTGGTCCTCTTTGCTTGTGAGGTAGGGTTCTATCGACTGCTAAGCATGTCGACCCAGGTTGCCGCTAAAATTGGTCCCTATACGGGTATTATCCTTTTGGCAACGTCTACTGTATAGTATAGTCTTTTCTTCACGGGTTGATTGTATGACATTAAGTAGATGCCAGATCGGGTTATCCCGAGTCAGAGGAGGCTTTCTACCTCTCTGGCGTTCTTTCTCTGGATTTAAAGAAAATTAGGGGTGTGGAGGTTGGGCGTAAGTGTCTGTTAGGTAACCAGTAGTTACTAGGGAAGAGCCCTAACTAACGCGCCTCACATACTAACCTTTTACCCCGTTTCCCCGAATTTAGGTTTTTCCTATACTCGGTACTTCTCTGTTCCAGTCATCTGAGCGTAACTACGCTCTGATACCACTTTCTGTAACACCGCCGAATAAATATCTAATAGTACGAACAAAGCTCCTAGCCATATTACAAGATAACTATGCAGCGGATTCTCAACTTCATCCGGGTGCTACAGATGCCAACCACCCACGTGGTTGACAGACCACATTACCAACACCAAGTTACGGTCTGCATGACTGGAAACAGCCCTCAACCAAAACTCATATACAACATAAAATACAATTCCCAAATACCGAGTGTCTACAACAATATTACCAAATCATAAACTGAAAATTACATCCCGGGTGTAGTAACAACCCATACATTAAACATACTACTACAACTCAAAAATTATGCCCTGATGGACTACCCCCATGGTAGCCATCCCACCTACGCTCCGTTATCGTCTGGCTCATTACCTGAAAAAAATTTGGGTTGTCAAGGACTTAGCAAACTACGCTGAGTATGAATATGTGTAGCCCGTATGTTGCCGGGATACACGACTACTTGGTTGAATTTTATTAGGTCCAATTACATGCTATAATAAAGCAGTAAAGTACACCACAACACACCATGATATCATACACACTTAAAGGTAGCATAGCAATATCAACAAAAAACTAAGCATGCCAGGCTGGCAACATAGCAACATCAAACACGCAACCAAGCCCAACAAGCTACTAGTATAGCAACAACAATCATGTAAATAATAAGACGTGTGCATAGGTATGTTATGCCCACGATCCTCACTATGGGATCATTCGAGCGTTGTGTGTTTTCATTTCTTTTCTCTTGTGGCCATAATGTGTATTTTCTTCCTATTTCCTTGCACCGAGTTTTGGGGATAAAATTAGATCCCGTGACCATATCATGTAGGTGCCAATCTTTCCTTGTTTCTTTAAGGATTATTTATGAATTCTTTTATGGGGATATAATTAGATCCTGTAACCATATCATGTAGGTGCCAATCTTTCCTTGTTTCTTTAAGGATTATTTGTGAATTCTTTTATCACCGCACGTTGGAGGACGTCTCCTTCATAGCAAATTCCTCCATCCCCAGTGTCATACGTCGAGGAAGCGGAGTCACCTCTAGACTCCAGGATAATGCTCCACCAATTGCCAATCCCCCATTCCCGACACCCAGGGTCGAGAAAGCGAGGTCACCTCTAGACCTCGGGATGTGTTGAGAAAGTGGGGTCACCCAGGGACCCCCAAAATACGTTCCACCATAGACGGTCGAAGGATCTGACGCAGATACCAACTCCCGAGCATCCATACCGTGCGGCCCGAGATGTTTTCTTCCCGGGATATTCTCATGTTTTCACCAGTTGATATTTGCTCTTCATTATCATTAATGGATAGACACCATAATGGGTGTCATGGTACGTCCTCTATGGTTAGAGAGGAGTTTCCCTTTATGGAGTTTTCTTTGTTGACATAGTTCGTTGTGTTTTATCTCAAAGTTTCATAAACGAGAAAGGGACTAAACTACTGTGTGCGCGCAAATAATATGCAACAATGATATAGCAGTCATATAAGCAAGATAAGCAAGTAATCCAATTCCATGCTTTAATATTATGGTCATTTTCACACAAAGCACACAGCTAACAAGCCGTGTAACACGGCAACATACGGACCACACATATCCATACCTGGATCAGGAGCAAGTGTCGTCTCACACACGGGTTCTTGGTTGGCGTTCGTTACGACCCTAACGTTGATTAAAAATAACGTGTCAGTTCATGATTTCATGTGACGACACTTTTCTAGTTTATCTCATTTATACCGGGTGTTATTCCCTAGGTGAACTTTTGATTGTTCAACTTATATTAGCCCTTAGAAATTTTCCAAGTAATAACCTTAGGCTTTATCTCACTCCTAGGACATTTACATAGTCAATTCACATGTTAACTAAGCCCAGCCTTTAGCTAACGTATTAAGGTGTTATAAGCATTAACTTGTAACAAGCTTATATAAGGTGGACTTTTATTCCCTTAAAATGTATTTCTTCCTTATATCAATAGGTTAGCATTGTGTTTAATCCATTTTCACCGAAATAAATTCTTTAAAATACTCCTAATGTTCATCTATACAGAAGCCCCAAAGTTTAGAAAAACTAAAACACACTTTCGGTGTCTAACCTTCACTAATCCCACATTTAGGGTATCAATTGAGGTTTAATCTTCCCAAACATGTTTCACCAACTTAGATAAATATATTAGCAATGTTTTGGGTTCATTTTTAAACCAACGCCACACTTTTAACACCTCTGGATAATGATCATACAAAGACGCGAGTTTCAGAAAACTGAAACATCAACCTTGTGCAAACCTCCACTAACCCTCTCCCTTTTAATGTATTAAACTGCTTTCTAATTCCTCTCAAATTATTTACCCTCTTAGGTAGATATATTAGCAAGGTTATAAGTTAATTACCAGACCTATACAACCCTCTCATAACAGCTGTACTATAGTTATACAGAAACATCAATCTACAAAGAAACTGAAAACACAGTTTGTATATTACTTCTTCAAGCCTTCTCTTAGTTCATCAATCTGTTTTCATTTCCACCCAAAACATTCACCAAACTAGGTAAGTGTATTAAGGATGTTTTAAGCTCAAACCCAACTCAAAACAACTCTGTTAGCACCTCTGAATGTTCATTATACAAAAGTTAGAAAATGCAGAAAACTGTAAACACCCAAATCTGCACAGCCCCTCTTTAAGTTTCATTTTAGGTTATAAGGCAGTTTCCAAATCTTCCCAAGGTGTTTAACCAACTATATAGGTGTATTAGTAAAGTTTTAAACTAAATCCCGACTTAAAACAGCACTGTTAACCCCTTTGAAAGTTCATTATACAGAAACAAAAACTGCAGAAAAACTGTAACCACTAGTTTAGTACAATAGCCTACCAACTTCCTTTTAGTCCATTAATCAGTGTCAAATCTAACCCAAAATCTTTACCCAACTAGATAATTGTTTTAGGAAGGATTTGAACTTTAAAACAACTCATAACAGGGCTGTTAAAGCTACTGAAAGTTCATTTTACAGAAACTGAAATCTGGAAGAAAACTGAAATCACAACTTCAGTGCACTTCTCCTCTCTTGTATTACATTGATCCTTTCCCCTTCCTAAAGTGTCTATAATTTAATTAAGTGCATTAGAAGTGTTTTAGGATCATTAACAACACAATACAACCTTTTATAACTCTCTGTTACAGAGTCCCACAGAACTTAAGTTTTCAGAAGAGAAAACTATACACGGAAACACAAAAACTGATTTTCTTTTTTTCTGTTTTTCTTACAGTTCTTTAATCTGACTTCCAACTTCTATCCCGAATTGCTTATCCAATAGTTAAGTGATTTAGCAAGATCTTAAACTCAGGAACCACCCATAACCACACTGATAATTTTGCTGAAACCTTCTTAAACAGAAACATAAAACTGCAGTAAACTGAAACTAAGAAACTGATGTGTTTCTTTTTCCTCTTGTCTTTCTTTTCTGTTCTGTAATCTATTTTCTGTTTTCCCCACTGATTTGCCCACTTAGCTAGGTGTTTTAATCCATCTTTATCCTTGAGACAGACCCGCAACAGCCTAGTTAAAGTTACAAAACTTACCTATACTGAAACAACCAATTTCAACGACTGAAAAACTGAAACTGATACCTCTTGCCTATTGTTCTCTTTTTGCTCTTTAACCTGATTTCAGGTTTCCCTCAAATGGTTCAGTCACTTGGTTAAGTGTTTCAATACCGTTTTAACCCCAGAACAAACCCCAACACAATGCTGTTATTTCTACTGAATATGTTTATACAGGAACCAAGAAATTCAGAAACTGATAACCAACCCTTGCAATACTTCTGTTACCTACTTCTGTTGTAATATGTTGACTGATTTTCCCCAGAATTTCCAGCTGTTTAGTTACTCATCTTAATGTATTTTTAACTTTAAACCACCCAAGGCAACTAGTCACAGTCACAGCTACCGAGACAGAAAAATTCTAGGAATTGGAAAAAAACTGAAACTTGACTTATATTTTTTTCTTTTCTTCTTGCTGTTTCGTTCATTACTTTGGTATCTACTTCCCCCACGTTATCTACACGTGGGTTAAGGTGTTAGCACAGTCTTAACATCAGGACTACCCCAAAGAAACAAGGGACACGCCTCAGAGCAGTTCCTTACACACAATCTGAAAACAAGATAACCAGAAATCATTAACCGTTGTTTCTTCCTTGTCTGTTACTCACCAACCTGGTTCTTCAGTTTTCTTATCCCGAATTATTTGGCTTTCGGTTAGGTGTCTTAATATAATCTTATCCTCAAAATGAACTCACGACTATATTGTTAATCTCACTGGTGTAGTTCATATACTGAGACAAAGAGAGAACTGTAGAACTGGAAAACTGAAACAATGAAACATCAGACTAATATTTCCTTTTCTATTTCTGTTCTTCTTTTGTGGTCTTTAATCTGTTTTCTGTTTTTCCTAACACCACAAGGCTGTTTACTACCTAGGAAATTGGGTTAGCCAGATTTTGAGTTCATCATTGGGTCGACACCATCTTCATAGTACTTCTGAAACAGGTGGTGCAGAGGCGTTTCAGACACACGTTTCAGCAATAGTTCATTAACTGTTTTATACAAAAATCCTCCTAAACCGGTTTATGTTAGGATGTACCCATAGGATATATATAAATACATATGTAACTTCCTATTTCTCAGTTACCGATAGTTACCTCTCTCTATCTCTCTATATATACATTGTCTTTTCTCTCCCCTACTTAGTGAGTCAGTATACAGACACACATTTCCTCTGTAATACCCAATGTAACATATCAATAGCATGTGGCTCATTAACTCTCACAGTTTAACCTGTTGTTTAACTCTCCATAGTTGGCATTTTTTTGACGACACATCAGAAATCTATAGCTCCCAATTAGTTCATTAAGTAACATTTTTTTCTTTCTCACAACCCCACACACGTAAGTGGCTTATCAGGACTGCATTAAAAAAGGAAACAGTACAGATTATTTGGATCAGCTTACTACCTTGTGTTCTTTTCTTTTTCCTTCTCTACAGTTGGTTCCTCCCGATCCACTCTTGGTGAAAATGTGAAACTCTCAGAGGCTTGGACTCGGCCTCAACTGAAGAGATTACTCAAGGTTAAACTTGCCAAGACAGGGAAAAAATTTACAGGCTGGAGTAATTGGAACTGGTTTTGAAAGGTTCTACCTTCTGGTTTTGTTTCAGCACAGGATAGAGCAACGTTTATCAGCAGATTCCTAAGCCAGGTGCCTTTGTCTACTCAGGTGGTTTTGCCACGCTTAACAACTGTAGTTGTATGCAGGTTTCAGGCGTGGGGAAACAAGAGTCAATACACCATGTTTTTCGGACACAAAACAGAAACAGAAGAATCAAAGAACTTAAACAACCAATTTTTTTCTCTGGTTTCATAGTCTTACCTTGAAGAGATCTTGGACAGCAGAAGAATAGAAGGGAGAATTTTACATGGTCTGTTACGGCTTCCCTTTAGCTGATATCCCAGCCAGATTGTTGCTGGCTTTAGTTAGTTTTGGTTTGGTTTTCGATAGAAAGTACTGCAAGTTGTAGGAGTCGTTGGCTTGTTAACATCTAGACTTGTGAGATGAATACAGAAATCTGAGGAGCTTGATCATGAAGTTTTGATCAAAACTGAGAAGAGGTACAAAACAGAAGTGAAGGGAACAGGTTTGGAGCATTACCTATAATTGTTTTCGAGTAGAATGTAGCTGACTGCAAACGTGACTTCGGTGCACTCTTTGAAGCAGTATTTAGAGGGGTTGACGCATGTGGTTGTGGCAGAGATTAACAGCCTTGGTCAAGCTTTTCGGACAACCACATCACAGAAGCAACAAGGGTTCAGTTAATTCCTCTTTTTCTTTTCCGCAGCAGTTACATCAGGTTGTTTGAGAGACCAAAAGAATCATAATGGGGAAAAAGGAGGACTTACGCATGCCAGGCGCTAGCAAATAGGTGAGGAGGGAGCTGAGGAGTAATATGTGCATTCGGGAATGGGGAAGAGAAGACTGAATGCAGGAGTCTAATGAACTACTGGTGGGTAAAAGTTCCAACGAATAATTTGTGGGAGTTTGAAAAAAAAACTACCTGATGCGTGAAAGTTTGCGACAGAGTAAGAACTGGTGTGCATGTTGTGGTTTTTGATTGTTTTTACTGAAGTCAAGGATGACACTGGTTATGCCCGTGGTCTCCAAGGAAGTGTCCCCTTGTTTACTTTTTACAGAAAGACCAAGATCATCAGTTCACCCTAAGACCGCGAACGACACCAGCAGGGACGGTACCACCTGTTTCTTTTTTTTTTGAAGTCCACAACAGCATCGCATTGCATGTTGTTCTAGCCTTTTTTTTTTTTGTTTTCTTTCCTATTCAGAGACGTTGCAGTAATCAGCTGAGATGATAATGGATTATTGAGGGAACAATAGGTTAATGGGGAAGCAATAGAATAATGGGCTCAAGTTACCAGGTAGTGCTTTGAAGGATGAGCATTATAGGAGACAGAATATTGTGGCCAGATGATTTCACGACTGAGCAAGATTCAGGAGCAGGAATTGTCAAGAATCAGGCTGCTTATTGTTAGTTTGTTGTTGTTACTACTATAGTGAGGTAGTGTTCTGTACTCAACCGAGACTACTGCTCTCAGATTACAAGGAAATGGTGCCCCTTTATTCAAGAATCAAAGTGCAGATTCTGGTGTAGTTAAAAAGGGGTTTCATGCGTCTGATTTTGCATCAGGAAGCCGGTAATGCTTCCTCTGTTCCAGGTTAATGTATTGTTGGTTTAGCTCACATTGCAAGGATGGGTCGGGTGGGAAATAAATCCATGTCTACTGCCATGTCCTGGAATCGGTACAGCATGCCTGTTGCTGTTAAATTTTTTTACTTTTTGTATTTGAAACCGACAATCAAGGAAGGAGCATGGGTTTTGTAACACCCCAACTATCAACAACAAACTTAACAACAAACTGCAGCGGAAACATACCTCATCACATTACTTAACTCGTTGGTGTTACACGCCGTTAACCACCCACGTGGCTAACAAGGCTATTACATATACGTTGTATCGGTATGATGGACTAGATTCCCGAGTGACTACAAATTACTAACTATTTCCATTAACAACAACAACATACATATACCTTCCAACTGTACCGAGTATTTACAAACCAATGCCGATAACAATTTCAGTCTTACTTCACCTACGATACAAAAACAATTTAAATGGCTACCCATTTACAAACGACTACTCCGTCATACTCTCGAACGGCTTCCAGCTCCTTGTACCTGAAATAGGAAAAAGAAGAGAAAGGGTGGCCCCTAGGGGCTCAACACCTTTGCTGGTATGGTAATCCCGCACCCCGCATGCTACCGGGCCACGCACAACTATTTGTCGTCTTAGCATGCTGTTGATTATATTTAAATCATGCATGTACACCATAAACACACAACACAAACAATCCACCACAGTGATCACAACAAATACAGACAACACATCTACACTTAATAAATCACTCTTTGTGTTCTTTGACCCTAGAGTGTTTCCCCTCTATTGGAGCCATTTCCTCGATAGACGACACTTACCCACTAGTCGGGTTATCCATAAACGTCTCTTTTATAAACTGGGATTCATATCCATGATCCACATACTCCGCATAACAACACTTTTCATATTTCAACGTGCATATAACATAACATCACAATGGGAATTGCAGTACAACAATAACACATAACATAACGGGAACGGTTCTCTTAGGAACCGACCCAAACATTGTTAATTCACTTGTGAGCCTAGAGAATGATGTCACCCTCATGATAAACTCGTTATACAACACTCGTTACCGTCCTAATAGTCGGACGAGTAACTTAACTTAAAGATGGATCGGATATAGTGACCCGAACACACCACATAAACACATGTTCCCCCTAAACCGGTCATAAGTCAGAATAGCTAAGCTTTGGAGTAAGCTAGTGGGAGATTGTCATCCAAGAAGGAAAAACAACCATAACAGAGAGGAAGGTAAAGCAAGGATGGATACCCACTCCCAAACAACGCGCGACCGGAATGACTGGATTCCTCACCCCCCCCCATTAGTACATATATACTTATAAGTAAACAGTTAGAGCTCTAGTATGGAACCTATTACACCTACACACCATAAGGTATTACAACTGGGTTAAACACACGAGGGAGGCCCATACATTCACACACAAACATCACACAATTAACTCACGCATAGCCGTGGTTAGAACGTCCCATGGTTCGGGTCGTTAAATCCGAATACCGATCTCTCATGTGATCCTAGACTCAGTTAGCTAAGGTTTAACACTTTCGAGGTTAAATGGTATCGGAACTACACACGCCACATATATGAATTACTGTAAACTCATTACATACTTTATCTTATAACGTGGAAAACATTCAGAAAAACACATTGGCATACAAGCCGGTGTAATCCGGTAGGACACAGGTTGCAAGAAAACCATACCTGTCACCGGAGTCCACTCTATCATGTCCACTTATGTTCCTCAAACAATTCTCGAACCACTGGTAATATTACATTTACTTTTATTAACATCGGGGTAATATGATTGTTTGAAGTCTAATGCTCATAACTTATCCCCGTTAACTAGTTAAATAACTTGACATTTTTAACTTGTTTTACTCTCACATTTCATTACAATTTTTCACCCACTTAATTGTCTTTATAACCCACCTAACATGTCCTTAACAACCTTATAACATTGTTACTCATCAATCCCCATCATTAGACATCATTTTCCAACCTTAAATCACATTTTTAAGTGGTCCAGGACTTGGTCCCCAACTAAGGTCCCAAACCTTGTCATTGTAAAATCCTCGAGTTGTTTTCATGGGGTGGTCCGGGACTTCATACATGTCCTAGGTCCCGGACCAATGTAGGCAAATTCTCTCGGGGGTAAAACAGGGGGTGGTCCGGAACTTCTTACAAAACTTAAGTCCTGGACCAAGGCTGTGTAAGAACTCTCGGCCCCTTTTTGATGCATGGTCCGGGACATTACCCAAGACCTAGGTCCCGGACCACTGCTACAGATTTGCATTTTTAACATTTTCGAAGTCTTGTTGCAATGGTTCTCCTTACCCATTATATGTATAGACTTCCCAAATGATCTTAGGTATATTCTAATGCCAAAATATCATCTTAAAACACCTAGTTCCTTGTCTAACTTGTTACACAATTTTCTCATAAAATTCACCAACACTTATAACATTTCTTACAAGGTTTCCAAATGGTGTTTCTCACCTATGATAACTCACTATCCCAAAACGCTTTCTCCTTACCATAACATCATCTCCCAAGCATCTTTTCTAACCAACCTAAACTCCTAGTTGATGTCTAAGTCCTTTTTGTTTCCTAGAACACCTTAAGACATGTTTTCCTCTCTAGTAAAACACTTGTTCATTTTTAACACTTCCTAGTTCACCAAAACTCATTTAAAACACTTAGAACTTCTTATACATTTTCCAAATTTTGCCATGGGTTCTCTTAGCACATCAACACTCCAAAACACATAGTTTTCACCATTAAACATTCAAGAACACCTAAATCCATCAAGAACATTCTCACACACAAAACTTCACCAAATTTACACTACATCACAATATAGTGTATAATTTAATTGCTTGGCACTTAGGCCCTTAAATAACATGGCTCTTAGGCCCTTAAATTGCTTAAACCTTAAACACTAAATTTCCCACATATATATTGCCTTTTACCTACAAATACACTCAACATCACATATGCCTTTTAATAGTTTCCTTGAGGGCATTTTACTAGGTCATTCACCATTGGCTCCTTAGGTATTTTATTAAGCAAATCAAGCTCACTTTTCCTAAGGCATTTAAACTACATTGAGATAGTTTGTTTACCTCTTTTCCTCTCAAACTTCTTTCTTGTTTCCTTGAACCGAAAATCAGCAAGGAGTTTGATCACTTGTCAACTTTCTAATCAATATACATATAAGGGTAATGAGTATTAAGTTTCATACTCAAACTCACATATAAACCCTAAATTTACATAAGTGTTCTAAAGACTTAAAATAGAAGTTTACCTTAGAATTTGAAAGAGAACTTGAATATGTACCAATAGAGGTTTACACCAAGCCCTTGACTGATTGGAATGAAGCTAAAACAAAGCAAAAGAAAACACCATGAAGAAGGTGATTTCGGTCACTTATGAAAACAAAAGGAAATGAGGTTTTTCTTTGAGTTTCCTTACCTTGAAGCAAAGGAGAACAACAAGGTGAGCAAAGATGAGCTCAAGCTCCTTCAATGGTGAACCTCCATGGCACCGAAATGGAGCTTTTGAAGATTTGAAAAGATAGAATTGAAGAGCTTGGCAAGACTAAGAGAATGGCGGTCTTGGTTCTTGATTTGGCAAAGGGAGCTAGAAGATATAAGCTATGGAAGTTGAGAAATGGTGAAGTTGCTGTAGCATAACTGATGGATAAGGAAGGAGAAGATTGGAGACCGTGGGAAATGAAGAGGGAAAGGAGAGAATGAGAAGGAACTTGCTTTCGGATATATTTAAGCTAAAAGCAAATAGTGACTTTTTCTTTATCATTTACTTAACTTATTTATTTGTTTAGGTGTGGTGAGTCACTCATGAAAAACGGCCCCCTTAGTAGTTTAGGCTCTTTGGTGGTCTTGTTGACCAACTAAGTCACTTATATTGACTTATGTTATAAACTAGTACAATTTAGTTACTATTCACAAACTAAGGCACATATTTGTGAAATTTTTGATTTCCTATTGATTTAGACTTCCTAATGTGATACTAAGTAGTGCACATGTTAACTAAGGAATAATGATGGACATTTAGCCACTCAAAACCCATTTACAAGACAAATTTTCAAAAATGTGCATTAAGGCTCCTCAAAGCACATTTTGTGTTTTAACTTGTTTTCAAGCTTGGTTTTCTTTAGTAATTGATTTAATATGTTCATTAACATATTTATAAGGTATAGGTATGACATTTAGGTCTTATACAAATTTATCCCAAGCTTAGAGCACATTTCTGCCCATATTGACTTTAAGGTATTTATTTGTGTTTTGTTTGGTTTAATTGTCTACCAAGGTTTCCTAAGAGCATAATTAGCCTTATTGAATCATAATAGAATATTATTTAGTCTTGGTAGGTTCTTTGGGTCCTAACCAAGTTCACTCCAAGCTTAGAGCATGCTTTTACTCAACTGTGTTTATAGTACTTTATTGTTTTTACTATGGTTTAAATTGTACACTGGTGTTTCTAAGGCACTTTTTAACCTTTAAATACCATAGTTTAATGTTTAAACAACATATCAAGGTTTGGGGTATTTCAGTTTATGATTTCAGTGTTCTGAGGATAAAGTTTTCATGGACATTGTCTAGGTTATTTGGCTTTGTTATCAAATTCAAAAGCTTTATAACACACTCAAGCACGTGAGTAAATGAAATACCCCAAACCTTAGTATGTTTTTTAAACATTTAAACATGGTATATTAAGACTAAAAAGAGTCTTAGAAACATTAGTAAACAATTTAAACCATAGAAAACACAAAATGTGCTTGAAGGTCAATAAGAGCCAAAATGTGCTCTAAGCTTGGGATAAGCTTGGTTAAGACCTAATGAACTTACCAAGACCTTATTTATATACTAATGAACATATTAAACCAATTACCAAAGAAAACCAAGCTTGAAAACAAGTTAAAACACAAAATGTGCTTTAAGGAGTCCTAAAGCACATTTTTGAAAAATTGTCTTGTAAATGAGTTTTGAATGACTAAATGTCCATCATTACTCTTTAATTAACATGTGTACTATATAGTATCACATTTGGAAGTCTATATCAATGGGAAATCAAAAATTTCACTTCTATGTGCCTTGTTTTTATGAATAGTAACTTTAATAAGCTAGTTTGTAACATATGTTGTTATAAGTAATTAAATTGACAAATAAAGACTAAAATACCCCTTATGTAATAAAGGGGGCCGGTTTTCTTATCGGATGACTCATCCCCTTGTTAATTTGATAAGATAGAAAATAGATAAAGTAAAACACTATTTACTTTACTTAAATATCTAAACTAACAAAACTTATCTTCATTTCTCCCTTCCTTCTTCTTTTCCCACGGTTCTAAGCCTTCTTCAGCCTCTCTTCTTTCTTTCATTCACGATTTGCAATAGTACTACACAAACTCCATCTTTGACCTCTTGTATTTCCTAGCTCACTTAACCAAATCAAAAACAAACACCACCATTCTCTTCCTCTCATCAAGCTCTTCATTCCTATCTTCTCAAAACTTCAAGACCATCATTTCAGTGCCATGGAGTTCCACCATTGAAGGAGCTTGAGCTTATATTTCTACATATTATTGATCTCCTTTGCTTCTAGGTAAGGAATCTCAAAGAAAAATGATATTTCCTCCATGTTTTATCTTGACCGAAAATCACCATTAATGGTGCTCATTATATTGCTTTGTTCTAGCTTCATTCCAACCTTTCAAGGACTAGGTGGAGTCCTCTCTTGATAGATATTCAAACTCTCTTCAAATGCTAAGGTAAAAAACTATCTTAATGTTTTTAAAACAATGTATAATCTAGGGTTTACAATGAGATGAAGCTTAAAGCTTGTATACTCATTATATCATTTGTATAATGTTTAGAAGTTAACAAACAATCAAAAGCCTTGCCGATTTAGTCAAGGAAACAAGGAAGAAGTTTGTGAGGAAAAGAGGTAAATATGCTAACCTAATGTGGTTTAAAGTCTTAGGAGAAAAGAGCTTGTATTGCTTATGAAAATGATTTAAGGAGCCAATGGGAAATGACTTATAAGAATGCTCTCAAGGGCTTAGTAAGAGGTATATGTATTGTTGAGTGTATTTGCAGGTCAAAGGCAAATATAATGTGGGAAATTCAATGTTTATGATTTATGCATCTTAAGGGCCTAAGTGTCATGCAATTTAAATTATGCACTATATTGCGATGTAGTGCTATATGAGTGAAGTTTTGTGTATAAGAATGTGTTTAATGGATTTTTAGTGTTCTTGGTTGTTTAATGGTGAAAGCAATGTGGTTTGGGTTACTAATGTTCTAGGAGAGTTCCTGTCAAAATTTAGGTAATAAACAAGAAGTTCTAAGGGTTTAAAATGAGTTTGGTAAGTTAGGAAATGTTTAGAATGGTTAAGTGTTCAACTAGTGGAAGAAGCATGCATTAAGGTGTTTAAAGATGTAAAAAGGGCCTAGGCAATGTTCTAGAGGATTTTATAATGCAAATGAATGTTTAGGGATACACCAAAGTCATTTAGACTTGTGTTAAGATCTATGCAAACTTTGGTGAACAAGGAGAAAGTGTAAACTTGAAAAAGGATTTCAAGAATGACATAAGGAGTTAGTTGTGAGAATAAATGCTTGAGAGATGATGTTGTTGTGGTGAGGGAGTATTTTGGCATAAGTGATCATCTTAGGTATGAAACACCACTTAGAGACCTAGGAGAAAACATTGTAAGTGTTAGGAATTTTGGAAAGAAATGAGTAAAGGCTAAAGGAATTAGAAAATGAGTTTTATGAGTGTTTAAGGAGGTATTAAGGTGTGTTTGAAGTGCCCAAATGAGGTTAGGACATACTAGGATATATGAGGTGAAGTTTGGAGTTAAATGGGCAATGGAAAATAAGGGTCTGGAGTAGACCGACCTTGCGACCGAACTTGCCAAGGTCGGTCGAGCCCAGTTTACCCTGCGAGAATTGGTTTCTGGAATGAACCGACCTTGGGGACCGGACTTGCAAGGTCGGTCGGGCATGGATTCTTAGTACGGATTGAGTGTCTGGAATAGACCGAACTTGGGACCGGACTTACAAGTTCGGTCGGGCTTGAATTTTCAAAGGGAAGAAACTCTCGGGAATGGACCGAACATAAGACCGAACTTACAAGGTCGGTCGGAGTAGAAAATTTTAACGGCAATATGTTCTGGAATGGACTGACCATGGGACCGAGTTTGTATGGTCGGTCGTAGTGTAAATTTTCAAACCCGGAAGTCACTGGAATGGACCGACCTTGTGTAAGGTCGGTCGGTAAGGTTGGTCGGACCAAAACTTGTAAAAAAAAAAACAAAGAGTGGCTTAAGTAGTTAACCCTAGGGGGTATAATGAAGGTAATCAAGGGAAAGTTAGGCACTAAAGCTTGTCATATAATCATGTAAAATGCTTAGTAAACCGGAGATTTAATAAGTTAATTAACCGACATTACTAAATGTGTATAGGAGTTGCCCACGGAGGAAATCAATCGAAGCAAGGACCAAGGTATGGTTTTCTTGCAGTCTGTTGCCTACCGGTTTACACCGGCTTGTGTGTTGTTTGTTTTTCTGTGTGTTTATGACGTTATAAGACTTAAACATGTAATGAGTTTACCGTTGTTCATATTATTGTGATGTTATGATGTGACTCATTTCCCTTGTGTGTGTCTAACATGACTTACCACCTGTTGTGTATTGTTTGTTAAGTTCCACTGTGAACTTCAAACAAGTGCTAACTGGGAAGTGAAGAATCCGGTTGTCCGGTCATGCATGTAAGTTTAAGAGTAGATATCTGTATCAGATTCGACTCTTATGTTGTTAAGGTTTTCTCCTTAATTTGGCGTTCGATCTCCCGCTAGCTTCCTCCAAAGCTTACCTTTGACTGATGATCGGTTTAGTGGGAACATGTGTTTGTGTGGTGTGTTCGGGTCACTATATCCGAACCATCTGTGACCTAAGTTACACGTTCGAATAACAGAACGGTAATGAGTGTGTGTAACGAGCTTAACATGAGAGTGAACCATTCTCTAGGCTCTTATGTTATTTAACCTTCTTGGTTTGTGATTGTGGAAAGAGAATTCACTGTGTATGTGATGTTGTGCTATGCAATAATTACGCTATGCCACATTGTTATGTTATGTTATGTTATGTTTAAAATGAATGCCATGTCATCATGACAATTAGTTGCGCGTATCCCGGTAGCCGATGGGCTGCGCGTTAACCATACCAGCCAAGGGTTGCTGACCCCCCGGGGGCTCCATATTTTTACTGCAGGATGAGGATCGAGGAAGCAGAGTGGTTGTAGATTCTAGGTTGCAGATGTACTTTTGGTTATTTTGGATGTTGAGCCCGGGATGCGCCTGTGCTCCCGTGGCATTATATTTTGGTTCCGTTGATACTACTGTGGCGGTATATTGGCAGTTTACAGTGAAAGAATGTAATTAAATACTCGGTATTGTATATGACGTAATTATGGTTCTAGTTCTATGCTCGGGAGTCTGATCATCAGACCGGTACACTTGTATTTATTCTGCCTTGTTAACCACGTGGGTGGTTGACGGCGTTGTAGCACCAAAGCGTTTAGTTAATGTTTAGCTGTTTTTTCCACTGCGATTTCAATTAGTTGTGAGGTACGATGTAGGGGTGTTACAGTAAATGGATGGGAGAATCTAGAAGTCAAATCTGAGAACAAAGAAAAAGGAGACAGATGAGGATATATCAGTTCATATTTCAGTTTTCTGTTATGATTGTTCTCTGTATAACTGGATTACAGATGTGTTAAGAGTGTTGTGTTTGGTTAATAATCCACCCAAATCGTTGCTAATACACTCAGATAGACTAGGATATTCATGGGGGAGGTTAGGAGACCGTCAAACAGACATGAAAGATGGATGGAAGAGGAAGAGGTTATGCATAGGTTTTTGTTTTCTGTTTTTGATTTTGTGTTTCAGATTTCAGTAGCTGCTGTTTGTGTTATTAAGTACTGAAGTAAGTGAGTGCCTTAGTGGTTTAGTCTTGGGTTTAAAACAAGATTAACACCCATATTCAGTGGGGTAAATACTGTGAGAAGGAATTAACTATTGGTTGAACTAACTAGGAACAAGAACCAAGAAGAAATATGTAAGTGTGGCTTCAGATTTCAATAATGTTGCAGCTTCTGTATAACTGGGTTACAAGGGTATTTTCATATACGTATATATATATAAGCACGTGACCGTATTAATATGTAACGTTGTCACGTTTTCGGACATGTATATGCCCGTACCAAACTTAATTGTTCATGTATTACCACATGTCCCGAGTTATGTGACACATTATTCGGGTAATCTTCACGCATTAATGATTTCATGTGTCTAATTGTTTTGGGGTGTTTCATGTTTAATACACCAAAATAAGATATGGTTACACTCCAAGCATGAGCTAACCATAAGGAACAATTAAACATAAGATTTAAGGCAAAAATCACCTTAAAAGGGAAAGGTAGTCTCAAAGAGGTTTCGGCCTGAATCAAGAACACCACATGGTGTTAAATTCACCAAAAAACATGGGGAATAGCTAGACAACATAAAGGTGCTATGGTAATAGATTTTACCTTGGAAAAATGCCTTAAAGAATGATTTTTCTCTTGGTTTTCAGCCACTCTTGCTCCAAGTGGTTAACACACTGAACCAACATGAAAATATGAAGATTATGAGTGTATAAACTCATAGAAAACAGAAGAAGAAAACCGGATGAAGAGTGAAAGTCCTTAAGGTATGTTTTTATCTTATAATGGAAATTTTGACCACCTTGGTCCCAAGGGTTGCTTCAGCGGAGATTAGCTCTTGTTCAAGGGTTAAAATACTGAGAATAAGCCATGGAAAGTGATAGATTATAAGCTCCATGTGTAGGAGATGAAGAGATGAAGAAAAAGAGCTAAAATATGCCTTAATCCATTACCTTAGGTGGAAATGAGTTAGATTTGCCTTGAATGCTCAAGAACACAGCTTGAGAGCTTTAGGAACTGCTAAGGGCTTGGCTGGAATGGGACAAGAGGAAAGAGAAAGAAAGAATTTGTGTTTTAAGGAATGAAAAGTAATAAATGGAATATTAAAATGATGATTAACCAAATTGGCTAGATATTTTGGTTAAAGGTTAATGTGCTGTCCTCCACCCTTAATGCTGTCGCCTCATTTAGGATAAAGATGGGTCAATTCTTGACCATTGACTAGACTTGGACAACATTACTTAAAAATGCACTATTTTGGTTACTATTCACAAATGAATGCCATATTTGTGATTTTTTGAAAATCTTAGAATTAGACCTTCTAATGTGGTAAATTATAGTACATTAGTATAAGAAGGTCTAATCCTGAAGAGGGGAAAATATGTCCAGGGGCCTTAAAGAAAAGGGAATAGCCTAGTAAGGTCAGGGCAACGACCGGGCGTCCCTGTCCAAGCCTAAACAGGACAGACAGTGACCGGTCGTTTCTGACCGGTCGCCAAGAGTCCTAGAACACAGTGCAAAGAGCGACCGATCGCCAATGACTGGCCACCAAAAGTATCGCTACGGCCGGTCGATTACGACCGGTCGCCTGGAATGTAAGATGCAGTATAAGAAGTGACCGGTCGCCTGTGACCGGTCGCCAAGTAAAACATGAATAGCGACCGGTCGTCTGTGACCGGTCGATAGAGGAAAAAGCAAATACAGGTAGCGACCGAAAGTAAGGAAGCTAGGATAAGATATTTATCAGATATTTTGTAGGTCTACTAAGATATTTTCATGCTAGGCTGGCACAATGTGATAAGCCAGAGGGCCTGTGAGAAACACTATAAATAGGGGTTCACCCCTCAATAAAAGGCACGCGAACTAGACCTGAGAATTTCCACTGTTGCGTTGATTTTACGAACCTCTCTCCCTCTGTGCTTTCCTTATTCGGTGACAAGGTAATTCGGTAAAACGAGGCGATAGATTAGGATCCCGTCTAGTGAATTACGCGAGAGGACTGTTTGAGGATCTAGGGATTTATACCATTTCAATTGGCGCCGTCGTGGGAAGCGAACAGCTCAGATCTAGCAACCACGAGTCCACCGACGAGAGTAATAACTTTGGAAGACATACGAAGTCGACACATCTAAGAACGAAACTGTGTTTTTGCAGGTTAGGAGCGAAAATGGCACCCAGGACAAGGAAGAATCTGCAAACCAACGACGGAAGTACTGGACCCGAGGCAACCCACGACTCCATTTCCAAAAAAGACTTGGAGAACATGCTGACGAGCCTCACTAGATCAATCGACGAAAAAATCATGGAAGGAAACGAGCTCCTGCAACAGGAATTGATGCAGAGAGACGAGGAATTCCAGTGAAAGTGGGAGGAGATGTCAGAGGCGATAGATCTCCTGAAGGGTCGGGATGCGGCCGGAAGCAATGACGGGAAAAGAGGCACCCGAGGGGAGGCCTTAATCACTATCGAGGAGGAAGAAGATGACGCCATCGATATGAGCCTATACCCCTTCTCCGAAAAGATTCGCCGAGCTAAACTCCCACCCCACTTCGTTGCCCCGGCGGTGGAGAAGTATGACGGTACCGGGGACCGTGCTAAGCATATCAAGAAGTTCATGTTCGCCATGAACACCCAGGGGATTAGCTCCCTCGCCTTGTGCAACTTATTCCCTGGGACACTCTCCAAGAGAGCCTTGAGCTGGATCTCATCTAGGCCACCCCAGTCGATCTCCAGTTTCAAACAACTAACCGAGGAATTCCAACAATACTTTGCGGCCAGTAAGAAGGTAAAAAGTGAAACGATAGAGCTCATGGATGTGAAACAGGCGAAGGGAGAGACTGTAAAAGAATACAGCGAGCGGTTCCACAAGCAGGTGGCTGAAATCAACGATATCGATGAAAAGATACTGATCAAAGCCTTCGGTAATGGCTTGGCCCACCCCCGCCTAGCTGGAAAGATAGCCACCAAGGCGCCGAAATCGCATGGTGAGCTAGCCGAGATGATCCACGACTTCCTCAAATCAGAAGTTGCGGAAAATAAGGCCAAGGAGCTCCTCAATAGCTTTAGAGCTCCCGCCGCGGGTGAGAAGAAAGGAAGCCAGACAGGAGGGGTCGTTACGACCGGAGGGTCACACCAAGGGGGAAACCGATACAATCCTTCCCAACGGTACTGATAGACCCAGGGAAGTATGCCGCTGCCGTAAGAGAGGGACTCTGCCCCCACCGAGAAAACCTAACCCGGGAGAGGTGCCAGTGGCCTTCTGTGAGTATCATGGGCACTGCAGCCACAGGACCATTGATAAGTGTCAAAATGAGCATGTTTTATAGGTGTATTTCATGTTTAATATCAGCACTTTTCTTGCTCATTTCTCCACTTCGGTTAGTTTTCCTCTAGTTTATATTTTATTATTTATCTCACAAAATTATTGTTTAACATGAGGAAAACCAAGCCGGGAGTGAAGTAGACAAAGAGACGAACGCGTAGACGCAAACGGCTCAGAAAACGGAGTCCAAATGAAGAATCTAGAGCCGGTCAAAGTTCGAAGGAAAATGGGCCACGGTCAAGGCTTCAACCGCCCCATATCAGGCGGTCACCTCATAACCGCCTGGCGGTCCTCTCACACACAACCGCCTCTAAAGAGGCGGAACCACTAGCGGACGTCTCACTCTTGTCCGCCCCGTTACCTAGCGGACGTCTCACTCTTGTCCGCCCCGTTACCTCGCGGACTCCTCTCATGCAACCGCCTAGCGGTCTCCTCACTCTTGTCCGCCCGTTACCACGCGGACAACACTACCATTACCGCAACTTATCAGGCGGACACCACACACCAAACCGCCAGGCGGTCTTCGACGCGGTCAAGACTAAAATGGACGCCGGACTAGTTTTCTTCTTCGCGCAGTCTTCTTCACCTTATCTATCTACTCCGACCAGCCTACCTTAAATCGCTCCCGCATTTCGCCACTGTCCCCTGCAATAAATGAATGAAGCAATCAATGCTTCAATCAATGAAGCACTCAAGTGGGCAATCAACTGCAAATATCTACGGAAGACTACTCTTCATTTTCTTCTATAAATACCCATTCCCTACAGCCTTATACGAGTGCGGGAGAAAACCAGAAAATCACTCATTCTCCTCATTCATTCTCTTCCATTAACACTCACGTACATCTCATACCCCAGTTCTCTAAATTCTCAAATTCACCCACTTCACTTATAATAACCTACGTACATGTTTCACTCTTCGACCTCTCCATTTCTCCATTCACTAATCACGTCTCCGTGCTGTTATTACGTCCAACCTCTGTCAGATTTATTACCAGTTAATATGTCTGGCTAAGGAGGATTTACTCCGGGCAAGGTTTTAATTATGGTTTGTTTAATTATGTAATCAATATTTTTACCGGTTTTAATAAATACAGTTTGTTACGCTTAAAGGATTTCTCTCACCATTTTAATAAATTACATGAATTTATTAAAATGTTTTCCTAAGCTATTTTGATCAGACCAGGTGATAAATAGACAGGTTATTTAAGCCGTAAATCTGGAGAAAACTTATTATGATTTAATAAGTTAGTATTTACAGATGCAATTATAATTCCTCGAATTTAACGTCCGTTTACATAGTACTGCTCGAACCTTGATTAGACCGAGCATTTTCTGGTAAACGAGTTCTTAAGGGTCTATGACTTAGTCCTTAGGATAAAAACAGGAATTTTGCCAAACTAATTATTAAACCGGAAGAGATAGCATAATTAATCAGATTATATAAAACCTGAACCCGGAGTTCCATTTAATTCATCTGCACTCAGTAATTTAATCTGCTCTTTTAATCTCTAAAAACAAGTCAATTAACTTCCCCCTTTTGTGACAAGCTTAGGTACTACTTAGCTCGCTATAAGTCCCACGGTTTGACCCCGGCCGCTTCTGTCTTCTACACTACTACGACCGGGTTTTAAATTTGCAGCCCGACGGATATTTGAGTATTAATTTCTTTCTTTTAACAACTACACCTCTTCTAAATCACTCACGATAAACCCATTCTGCAACCATCAATTGCGCAAACCTCGCCAAGGAGCTAAGGCTGATCGAGGAGAACAAGAAGAAAGGAAGGGGAACCCAACACAAGCAGCACTACAGTGGCCAGTCCTCCCGGCCTAAACCAGAAGAAGAAGTCCACCCAGAGTTGGACCATAGCAAGTCCTTCGGGGTAATCACAGGTCTGTAGACTGCATAGGGTAGTCCTCTAGGAAAGGGGGCGAAGTTCCCCTTTAGAAAGAAAGAATCATCTCTGTATCCCACGGGAGGCCGTGACTTACTACTACTTTATTAAAAACTTTCTTACCATATAAGTGGCGCGTATCCCGATAAAGCTTCATGTATTTCGAAACTTACAAATAAACAAATGCTAACAAAACAAAGATACAGAAACTAATAAAACTTTCCTTGAGAATGTTCACAGGATATTCTCATAAGTGGGGCCCCTGACCCCCAAAGAAAGGAAAAGGACACGTCCACGAGGTTCACCGGGAACTCCTGGACAAGAAGGACGCGAAACTCCAAAAGCTTCCTCCCATCTACTTCACTGAGCATGAAGAAGACGGAGTCCTGTACCCACACAATGACCGCTGGTCATAAGAGCTCAGGTGAACGACCGCATGATGGAAGGAATCTGGTCGACGCGGAGTGGGTGCTAATGTCATCTCTGCTGAGGCAGTAAAGAAACTCGAGATACCGGAAGATAGGATCAAGCCCTATTCAGCTGTATTGGGTGGTTTCGTAGGAGGGATCTCGGCTAAATCTACAGGGAGCATTGACTTCACCATCACCCTAGGGCAAGGTGAAGAGAGGCGCACGGAAGAAAGACGGCCTTCATCCTTCCCGGGCTCTCTGGGTACAACATGTACCTCGGGCACCAGGAATAAACGCCTTCAGAGCCATTTGTAGCACCCACCATCTGAAAATGAAGTACCTGACCGGTCAGGGAAGCTGGTACGGTGAGAGGGAGCCAGAAAGTCTACCTGGAAACGAGACCGCCAAAACCGCGGGGCGAGAAGGAATTCAAAGGAAAACTCCCCTCCTCGACGAAACAACGGGGCGGTACGAGGCTCCCGCCGATCCCCCAAAAGAGGTACCCCTACGAACTGACCCTAGCAATTCTTTAAAATTGGGAATGCCTTTGACAGCGAAGAACAAGTCCATCTAACAAGATTCCTGGAAAAAAGAAGGGCCACATTCGCCTGGAGCACAGAGGAGATGCCCGAAATAAGCCCAGACGTCATCCAGCATAACCTCAACGTAGACCCAGCGCACCCATCCATCCGCCAAAGAAGAAGGGTGGTCGGAGCAGAGAGGGACCAGGCCGCCCGAGAAAGTCCAAAAACTCTGCAGGCGGGTTTTATCAGAGAAGTGTCTTACCCCAAATTGCTGGCGAACGTGGTTATGGTAAAGAAGTCTAACGGGAAGTGGAGAATGTGTGTGGATTTCACCGACCTGAACAAAGCATGCCCCAAAGATTTTTACCCGTTGCCATCGATTGACAGACAGGTTGTGTCTCGTCGGCCTAGAGCTCCGTCTTGAGCTTCCTGGACGCATTCTCCGGGTACAACCAGATAAATGAATGAGAAGGACTCTGAGAAACTTCTTTCGTCACCTCAGCAGGAATCTTCGCTACAAAGTGATGCCATTCGGATTAAAAAATGCCGGCGCGACTTTCCAACGAATGATAGACAAAGTGTTCCGGGAACAACTCTCGAGAAATATGGAAGCCTATGTGGATGACATAGTCGTGAGAAGTCCGTCCAAAGAACAGCACATGAAAGACTTGGAAGAGACATTCACCACGCTCGAGAAATTCCAGATCAAGCTAAACCCGGAAAAATGCGTATTCGGAGTCACCAAAGGGAAATTCCTTGGTTTCATCGTCGGGCAACGAGGGATAGAGGTGGATCCGGAAAAGACCCAGGCGATTCCTGACCTCAGCCCCCCCCCCCCCCCCCCGCAGCATCAAAGATGTCCAAGCTCTCAACGGAAGGCTCACGGCCCTAAGCAGCTTCTGTTCAAATTTACAGGAAAAGGCAATCCCGTTCTTCAACATATTAAGGAAGAACAGCAAGTTCCAGTGGGGCTAGGAATGCAAAGAAGCCTTCGAGAGGATCAAAGAAATGCTTCGAGAGCTACCCAAGCTGGGAGTACCAGCTCCCGGTCAGGACCTCTACCTCTACCTGTCTGCATCAGCATGGGCGGTAGCAGCGGTCCTAATCATGGAGCATGAAAAAAAGGAGATTCCCATTTACTACACAGGGAAGATCCTGACCCCCGTAGAGAGACGCTACACCAACATTGAAAAGGTCTTTCTTGCTCTGGTGGTGGCATCCCGGAAGCTACATCCATACTTCCAATCACACCGAATCGTAGTAAGGACTAACTGGCCGCTGAAGCAAATAACGAACAATCCGAATGCGTCGGGGCGCATGGTAAGCTGGGCAGTCGAACTCACCCAATATGAAATCCACTTCCTACCGTGAACGGCGATCAAGGCTCAGGCCCTAACGGACTTCATAACGGAGACCAGCTTCGACCAAGAAGAAGGGAAGCCACCCACCCCCTTCATCATCCAGGTAGACGGTGCTCGGTGCAGGACAGGAGCGGGAGCAGGGATTGTAGTCCAAACCCCCGATGGACGGGACATCAAGTACGCCTTCCGGTTGGAGTTCGAAGTAACCAACAACGAGGCTGAATACGAGGCTCTCATTCAAGGCCTGGAGGTTGCCATTGCCTAGATAAAACGTCTCGCAGCGGAAAAACAAATAACAATTACAAAACTCACTCGGGTGTCACCGACCGTTACTCGCCCATGCGAGCAACGCAGCCAAACTACATCCAACTTACAATACAAATAAACTGCTAACCGCAGTGATAACGAGAAACTCCTATACATCATACTAAGTCCATAACTATAAACATCGACAAGTGAGCGTCTACCCAACCTGAAAATACATAACCTTACCATAAAACCATACACCATCTTCATTACTATACAACATCTCCAATTACCCTGTTCCTGCTCTTCAGTTCCGACAATGATCAACAACCTGAAATGGTGTAGTATCAGCGATAGACGCTGAGTATGTCGGGCCTGGACCCTAATGGTCACTTGTCATTTTAACCATCTTATTATTAGGTCGGTTTCATGCTTTTCCCTTTTTCAGTTGTAATCAAAACTGAAGCATAAATGTATAGTATACATAATCAACCATCCAAATATCCATAAACATTTAACCATCCATCCAATCCAAACATTCATTTAGTATTCCATACAACATTTATATATCGGACGTATCAAGTAGTGACAATATAATGTACAATGTACATTCGCCGTAGCGTACAGTTTTCATATTTAATTTACCTTAGCCTTGTAGGCTCCATCCAACCATCAACACACAATAAAGTAACCACAAGTATAACCAATGAACAACAAAGCGAAACAACGAGAATAATAAACAAGTATTAAGTCTCGTCCATAATATTGTTCGCCACTGTATAAGTCTTAATTGTTTTAGTTGTTCAGTTATACCTAGTGACAATGTCTCGTTAAAACGACATGTCTCTAGTTACCCATATATTATGGCGGGTCACCCACGGCAGTAGCCACTCCAACGGTAGAGTCTCCGACCAACGAGCCATTCTAGCTCACGGGAAATTTTCTTGATACTTACGGACCCGTACGCGGACATCCTGGTATTGTTTTTGTGATCACAGCGCGCACCAAGAGCCGCATCCTCTTGCCTTTACTTCCATTCCATTAATTAATTAATTATACCATCGCATCGCATTACCAAATTTTCTAACACAGCAGACTAAGGTCATTAGTCCAATCCAGAGTCTGTAAACTCGGGATCCAGTGCTAGATACAAGAGCGGCGTATAGAAAGGCCAATGCTCCGTATAAAAGTCTCAGATAATATGTATGTTATTAGCATAGTGCTACAACGTTTTACTTACGTTCCTTATATTTCATATAAGATAGCACCATAGCCGCTAGTTCGTTTATATATATAGGTCCATATATACGAACCAATACTGTTAACTCAACAACAGAAAATCATAAGCAGCTATAAATATACAATTCAGACAAACAATCTTATCACAGATCGCACATACGTCTGAATTGAGGAAGCCCTCAGAGACAATCCGAGACACATAACAACATACAAGTTATATCAACCAAATCCGAGCCCAAGGAGCAACCTTAGGACAACTCGGATCAAACCCCTTTACATACCGTTCACCCTGACTGTATTACGGTGGAGTATGAATCAACAGGATCCTACGCTCCGTGTAGTCCGTTAGCTCGTCAAGCGTCCTGTTCAGAAGTATACTCTAAACGGTAATAAAACTATAAGTCAGTCTCCATGACTAACTACATCCGGTATTTCCGAATTATAAGTAACCCCGACAGTTCACCCTTGTTTTCTACAGTTGTTTGTTACAGGTTTTTCTAAAACAGTCGGCTTTGTTACTTAAAACGCGTACGTTAAAACTATTTCAACTGTTAAGTTTAATTCCTTATATTTCTTTTAATCTTATCCACATCTAGTTTAGGTACATAACCTATAGTTGCATGTATGCATGCATTCTTATATTATATATTTTTTTTCCATCATTCATTATAATTCTTTGTATTTCATTACCCATTATCTTAGCAAAATTCATAGCTTATAGTTTGTAACTATATTTTTTTCCAAATAACCACCACCATTAAATCATAAGGTTTTCAACCAAAATATATTTATCCACCTTATATACATTATTCTTGTGTATGTATATATTTTTACCACGTAGTAATTCTCATGAGTTTCATAAACTCTTGTATTTTATGTTACATTTTATCATCTTTTATTGGATGATTATTCCCATTAGTTGTATTGTATTATACAACTTATATTAAGATTGTTATCCTAATATCATGTAACATCTTATGTTGTATAATTACAACTCCTAAGGTTTATTCCATAAACACCTTAGTTTATAAATCTCATTTATTTATAGTTTGTCACATTATTTTATCTGAGTACCCTTCCTTATATTAATTCCATCTAAACCATATAATTGTTATAACATTTATAACATTATAGACCTTAGTCTAAAATTCATTTTCCAACTCTTATTAACTCGGTATAGCCCTTAACTTTATTTAAATTCCGTTTGACCACATAACCTTATGTAATGTTATACCATATTCTAATATCATTTGATATGATATTTTTATTTCCCTTAACTTATAACCTATAGTTTTTATACAAAACTATTTATCATTGTCTCTTAGGCACCATAAGAAAATCTTATTCTTTTCCATAAACCATAGTTTCCTTAATTTACAAAATCACCCCTTAAATCAAACCATGTTATATATTCCATTTAATATAACATTTCTAACTTATAGAAGAGCATAACCTATGGTTATTTTTTGTAAATTCCGAACAGCCCTTGTGCTGTTTTGTAATTGCCATTTGGCCCTATTTATAACATATAGTTTTATAATATCATTAAACCATATATTATACGCATATCTTATTAAATACTCTTATACAATTCTAAAAGTCTCCAAATTCGACCAAAGGGTTATAAATATCCTTATTAACCCATATACTCTTGGTATTTACCATTCCACCATCTATATTTCTCGAAGGTGTCATAATGACATAATAACTATATATTATACATATATAGTTCATTTTAATTCCAAAATCCACCAAATAAATTCCTAAAAATTCCTAATATCCCATGGGTGTTTAAAATACCATTTTACACCCTTTATTTTCGGTAATAACATATTTACCACATATGTTATGAAAACATTACCTCAAGATACTTATCTTATTATAACACCTCAAATAAGTTATTTAACTTATCTAATTTGGTCAAAACCTATCATATGGTCAAGGTTGACCACCTTAATATTTCCTTGACCATTAATTTCCTTTATTCACGGTTTGTACCCATACTTTTCAAAAATTATCATTTAACCCCAAAACTTTATAAAATCTTATAAACTTTTTTTTAACTCTTTTTTAACTCTAATTTTCGGCCTTATTATTCTAAAGCCCCCAAATTTAATTTAATTACATCTAAGACCCACTTCTTTTCGGTAATAATAGAATATCACCTAAACTTAAATAAAAACTTGTAAATGCATAAATAAAATGGCCTAAAATACATGGCCTTATTACAATCATTGGCTTGCAAAATAAATTACACATAAATGTCCCAAAATACATATAAATTTTCCGCCTCACCATATAATTTTCATTTATTTACCAAACTTCCACATAATGTCTAAAATTTGACATTTATGCTTGTTTAATTAGTTATAAAATTTATTAAACCATTCCTTAAACATTTTAAGGTCAAACAAGACCTTATTTCACCTCTTCACTCACGGCAATAGTATTAGAATTAGCTTAGAACATTTTTAACTTAGCAAAGTTAATGTTTAAGTGATTTATACCTTGATTTAGCTTAGGTAATTGTTTGGTTCGGCCACCTTAAGTAGAAATTCTCCACAGCTTGTTTTACATGTTTCAAACAGAAAACAAGGCCTAGTTAGTCTCCAAGCAAGATCTAACCATAAGAAGTAATTTAATGTAAGATTTAAGACAAAAATTACCTTAAGAGTGCAAGGAGAGTTCAAGATGGTTTCGACCTGAATTAAACACACCACAAGGTGTTAGATCCACCATATTGACATAGGAAATAGCTAGATCTCAACAAGCTACCTTGTTATTAGGTTTTACCTTGGAAAAATGCCTTAAAAGAGGGTATTTCCTTTGGATATCGGCCACCCTTGCTCCAAATGGCTAACCAACAGATTCCACATGAAAAGGAGAAGAAGATGAGGCTATGACCAAAGTTTCACAGCCGAACTTGAAGGGAATCAAAAGTTATGAGCTTAAAGCACATTTTTACCTTAAATGGTCAAGACTTGAACTTTCTCCTTAGATCTGGTTAGGAACGAGATTGAACCTTCCTTTAACCTCCAAATCACTCTACATAGACGTATAGAAAAGGTTGGAGTGTAGATCAATCGAAAAAGGAAAGAAAGATGAAGAAAATGGGCATTTTTATGCCTTAAGAGCTTACCTAGAGCTTGAAATCTCATCAATGGTGCTTGGGAACCTTACCTACGGTGGAGGGGAGCCAGAGAGAGCTCAAGGAGTGAGCCATCTCGGCTGAAGAGAGGAAATGAAGGAGGAAGACCTATTATTGCCTTAAAGTCATTTTTTTGAATATTTTATGACATTATTGAATTGGTGACTCATCAATGCTTGATTGATGCTGATGATTGAAGAGTAATTCGGTGGAGACAAGATGAGAGGGCAGGCGTGTATGATTGGAGAAGGTAGGGCTTGATTGGAGCAAATTTGAATCAAAAATGAGATAAATAATGTTACTTTAGTTCAATTATTGTAAGGTGACTAAGCACTCTTGCTTTTCTTGCTTGGAGCACCGAATTACAAGGGAAAAGAGGAGCAAATGGAGGCTCCAAATCGGCTGGCTCTCACATGGGGTAAGGTAAGTGGAACCCACCTTTTTGTTTTATAAGGTAAAGTATGTCCTTTTGTTATTTTATGTAAAAGTAAGAGCATATATTTAATTGTCACATGTCTCTTGTCTCTTGGTCTGTTAAGAGACTTAATTATCTGATTTTATGTAGTCCATTTCGTGGTCAATGGTCAACATTGACCAACTTAGTCAATGTTGACCCAAACGGGCCCCACTTTAGGGTTTTATTAATATTTTAATATTAAATTTGTAAAAATTCGTAAATTTCTGGAATTAAATTCCTAATATCTATAATATGATATTTTTATATTTAAAGGTATTTATAACCTTTTAGCTCATTTAAAACCAATTTAGAAGGCAATTACACAAAAACGTGCTTTAAGGAGTTTTAGTGCACATTTTGTGTCGCCAGGTGTTTCTGAGCTTGGTTTTCTTTGAAAACGGTTTTGTTGTGTCCCTTACATGATATTTAATCATGGTATCCAATTTTAGGTCATTTAGAGGTCATTAGATTTTTAAGGTTTCTTAGAGCACCTTTTTGCTCTATTTGACCTTGAAGCATGAAAGTGCTTGTTCTTTGTGTTGGAGTGTTGTCCAACAATTATAATATATTTAATATTATGTTAATAGACTTAGGACAAATTTTTAGGTCCTAAGAAGTTCGTTTGGGTATTTATTTACCCTTAACAGTCAAAGGGTGCAACATCTTGTTTTATGTTGACCACTGTTGTTCTCAGTTGACTTATAAGGCATGTTCAGGCCTTAATTAATGTGATTAAATATTTAATCCATGCTTAATAAGTTTGGGGTATTTCAGTCTACCCCCCTTAAAAAGACTTCGTCCCGAAGTCTCTCAATTAAATAGGTAAATATATAAATGTATAACTACCCATTATTCCCATAATGTATATCTATGTGATATATCATTTACACACATCGTGTTGTGCCTATACAGCACATAGCCATCACTTTGTGGCGTTAGTTCATTCATATATGGATATAGGTGATCCATCAGCACCATCATTTCCTATCAGTTCTACCAACCCTGACAACCTCTCTGAGGTGTCCATAACATTCCATTGTTCCACATTCCATATCTAATGATTCATTTCGTATCTAGGCGATACCATATGTAATCATTCTATAAAGCAATATGAATACATATCACAAATAGCATAAGAAAAGTGTTACACACCTGGTGTAAACACAACAGTCATACAGGTATCTCGTAAGATACATACATACAAGTGTACATCACACACAAACAAACCAAACAACGCACGCCCCGCGTACCAACCATAACCATCAAAACCAGTTCACTGTATGCTATGCATACTAAATAATTCACATACTAACCAAACAAACCTCGTATGCCCCGCACACCACCAATTCTCTCTTTTTTTGTATGCAATGCATATCAAACAGCCAAAACTTAGTGCACACGTGCACAACCAAGAGGCTCTACCCCCCTTAAAAAGGGTTACGCCCCCGTACCCCACAAGTATACCACAACCGCTCAACAAGGAGCGCTGGATACTTGGCTCTCAAAGAGTTCACCAATTCGTGGGTTATCCTCATATCAGAGAGAGGGGTATGACTCTAGCCCTTCTGGGCTCCGCAATATAAAGGGTGAGGCACTAACTATTGTGCTCTCTGTAAGTTCGTTCATATGGGCCCACGCGCTCCGTATGAGGTGCAGACCCATGAATCATAGGCTCAATTTGCCTCTTTTTTTTATTGCTGTGAATCCACTTGTTTGGATCACTAGCATACATGCGTGTGTCTTTTCTCACTGATATTCAGTTTGAGATGTAATATGACATTGGCTACTGTTAGTACTTAGTGCTTTTTGCACTTATCTTTGTAATACTAAGACGTACCAGCCTATATGTCCACAAAGATGATGTTTGTCATCCATGTCTCCTGGTGGTTTTGCTCCGGAGTAACACACTGTTATCGTTCTTTTTTTTTACACACTCGTGTTGATATCCACTTTATCTTTCTGCATTCCCACTAGATTAATAGCTGCATGAGTGCAATACCAAAACACTCAGTCATACAGAGTGCAGAAGCGTAAACGATCAACAGCTGATATCCAATGAGACAAACAGAAAAGGTGTGCGAATTATCCTGTGAGTGGTACATTCCGATTCCACTGTCCTTGAGCAAGGTTTCTGCTATCATATAGCTTTATCCTTTCTCCTTGCGTAGTCACGCGTTTATATCCATATCATCTGGTAGATTTCCTCTGGATTGTAAGAATTTACTCGATCCTTATGAGGATTCTACATATTATCCGTCTATAACGGGTTTTCCTGATTTTCTTTTTTTTTTTGGGTTCCTGTCCTTGTACTGTTTCTCTATCTTCACTGTATATTGTCTACTGTTCTCTGTTGATGGTTCCTCTCTCTTTTTTTTTCTAGCCCGTTGGTTTAACTGCAGCTCTTCTCGTCCATCTTCGAGGTAATCTGTCTTACTGTCCGTTAGAATAGAGTTGACTACTTCTCGTGTTCCTAACACTACTTGTCTACTTGCATGGGGTACCGTACTGATACATTACTACTTACCCGACTAGCTTATAAATAAGTCTGTCAGGCCCACATGCTCCTAACGGAGTGCGGTCGTCCCATGACTCGTTTAGTAAACTGGTAATGTCTGTCACACGGTTGTTGTGAAGTATTCTATTGTCAATCTCCCTCTGATGGATATCCCTTTTTTTTCCTTCTTCTTCCTTCTTTTTGGTTTGTCTTCTTTTTGCTTGCTTTCTTTTTTTTTTCTCTTTTTTTTATGTAATAGTTCATGTTATCAGTTATCCTGTAATAAGTGATATTGCCTTTGTGGCATCCGTGGTAATTTGTGCCATAGACTGGTATTATTCAACTCGGTGTAAGTAAAATCCGTGCTATATTAGCAAATTTGTTTCTCTGTCTTTTTTTTTGTTGAGTACAACACATTTTCCTTTTTCTCCCTGTTTTTTTTTTATCATATCTCATCCGTAGTTCATATTCGTCCCGTCATCCATGTAATTGGATGTATTGCAGATTGCATAATAGCTTGAGCAACTTGGCTCTTCACTTCCCAACCATTCTCACTGACGGTGGTGCATCTACAAGGGTGTGCTTGTCCATGAGGACTAAACATTTAGCACTGGTAGTGATTAGCATTAAATGCCGGTATACACTGTTGGTATTTGGCTAATAAGCCATGCCTGAACATTCCCAAACAATTAACTGGTGTGGTTTACCTTCACAGTGGCTGTATAATTTCCTCTAGTTGCAGTGGTTGGACTAACGGTCCTTCCATAGTTGCATAGGTTTCTAATCTCAGGGTTTGTATGAAAACGTTTGAAAAACATCTTTTTTTTTTGGTATATGTATAATAAAAGACTAAAAAGTAGTAGTTGTTGCAGTTGCATTTGCAGTGGCTGTTACTGTTGCTATTGCTGTCGCTGCACTTGCTGTCAAGTGCGCAAGGTAGATGGAAATTTCAGTGGTTTTTTTTGTCATAGCGCTTGCAATAGCAAGTGCGCCATGCAGGTGGAAATTCTGGTTCAGTAATTCCCGGTCTCATTGACTCTGTGTCATCGAGTATGGGCTACATGATAATGTAAGCATTAACATCCTGTTCATATATATTATCCTTCAAGGTTCAAAGCTTATTGGTACTGAGTACACATAACTAATCCCAAAGTCTTACACAAAAGGCGAGTGGTCAATGACACACTCCCACATACTTATAACATAGCTCCTTCTAACATTCAAAGTAAGCACGCAACATAGTAAGTAAAAGTCTTCCACCAGCGGTCTCATGGAGTTAGGGTACTCATGCCCTATCTACTCCCTTGCCCTTCTGGGCTCCAGCATCAGTAGATGTCTAGCCATCCTGACCGCCTCGTGGTACTCCAGATCCTCCAGCTGAGGTCTTCTGAGTATTCTTTGGTGGCTTGTAATTACGGCCCTCTGGGTTCATCCAGCATTCAAATTCCCTGTGGCCCTCTTTGTGGCAGCACCGACACTCGACCTTGCGGCCTTCGCAGTCGACCCCAGGATGGTCTTTCCCACAACGCTTACAGTAAAAATGGCGCTGGGGCTGTCCGGTGCCTGATGGTAGTATTTAAGTTTAAGTTAAAATCTGGCGGTATAAAGGTTAAGGTTACAATTTAATTTAAGAGGTAGGTGTTCTCACCTTTAGAAGGTGCTGGGCCGGTCAACCAAAGGACGGGCTCTTTGCCTTTCTTTCCTTGGTGGCCCTACTGCCCTGTCTTTTTAAAGAATTTCCTGTACAAGGTTTCGGGTTAGCATTCCTAAGGTATTTAATATGGTAAACAATTTAGAGTGGGATAAGTCCTTACTTTCCCTTCTTCTGGCCTTCGCCTGGAGATGCTCCTCCACCCTCAGACTCTCCTTCAGGGTTCTTCCTTTTCTTTGCCCCTAGAGTCTCTTCCCGAGTCTGGAGCTTTAGCCCCGTCCTCAAGGCAGCCTCATAACACTCCTGGAATCTCCCTGGTAAGTTCTCACGAAGTTAATTGGTAATGTAGTAAGTAAAGAATCTTATGGCTTTCATGTTGGTACTTGGATGGTAGTGTAGAGGGTAGCACACATCGCCATCTGAATGCGAAATAATAGTCCTCCCCGGAACTTCTCGACCTTCACGGTCTCTGAGTAATCCACACCGGGAATGAAGTCCAGCTGACCAATGAATCGAGCGTAATACTCATCCACGGTCAGACCTCCCTGGGTCAATGTCTCGAACTCCTGGCTTCTTCTGCTTAAGATGAGCTGGGTAATACTTCCCTCTCAGCAACTCTACAAAGGCAGCCCACGAAAAGTCGGGCGTAGCCAGGTGCTGGTCCTTGACCAACCTCCACCAAGTGCTGGCTGCATCCTTCAGATGGAAAGCAGCAATGGCGACCTTCTTGTCGTCAGGTACTTGTAAAGCTTCATAGGCCTTCTCATGTTCAACAATGTAACGCTCCAAAACTACGGGGTCTGGTTCCCCTGAATATGTAGATGGTCGGGTCTCGCCAACTGACTTCAGCCAGTTCGTTTCCCTGGGCTGTGGCGGGTGGGCTGGTGCTCCTCCTATCTGAGTACCCAGCTGTGCAAGAACGGCTGCAACCGTCTCAGCAACTCCTGTAATGCCGGGGTCACCGCCTCCACCTCTTCCAGTACCACGCCCTCTAGTTCCACCAGACATCTGTAGTATAGTATGTCACATAAATACTCGGTAAATTACCGTACACAACCAATAGATATTAAGTTTCCTTAAGGCTAACCTGTCACGCAATTTGCGTTACTAGACACAGTATCTTCCTAAGACGAATCGTCTCGTACTTCCCAAATGTTTCCATAATTTCCAAGTCCTAAGCTCACTGTCTTAACCTATTATCTCGTCATCAGAGCGGTACTCCGCTCTGATACCACTTTTGTAACACCCCTCTCAATAATCACGATATAATCTCTCACGTAGCAATAAATAAAACGTCTCGCAGCGGGGAAAAACAAATAACAATTACAAAACTCACTCGGGTGTCACCGGTCGTTACTCGCCCATGCGAGCAATGCAGCCAAACTACATCCAACTTACAATACAAATAAACTGCTAACCGCAGTGATAACGAGAAACTCCTATACATCATACTAAGTCCATAACCATAAACATCGACAAGTGAGGTCTACCCAACCTGAAAAATACATAACCTTACCATAAAACCATACACCATCTTCATTACTATACAACATCTCCAATTACCCTGTTCTTGCTCTTCAGTTCCGACAATGATCAACAACCTGAAATGGGTGTAGTATCAGTGATAGACGCTGAGTATGCCGGGCCTGGACCCTAATGGTCACTTGTCATTTTAACCATCTTATTATTAGGTCGGTTTCATGCTTTTCCCTTTTTCAGTTGTAATCAAAACTGAAGCATAAATGTATAGTATACATAATCACCATCCAAATATCCATAAACATTTAACCATCCATCCAATCCAAACATTCATTATTATTCCATACAACATTTATATATCGGACGTATCGAGTAGTAACAATATAATGTACAATGTACATTCGCCGTAGCGTACAGTTTTCATATTTAATTTACCTTAGCCTTGTAGGCTCCATCCAACCATCAACCACATAAAAGTAACCACAAGTATAACCAATGAACAACAAAGCGAAACAACGAGAATAATAAACAAGTATTAAGTCTCGTCCATAGTATTGTTCGCCACTGTATAAGTCTCAATTGTTTTAGTTGTTCAGTTATACCTAGTGATAATGTCTTGTTAAAACGACATGTCTCTAGTTACCCATATATTATGGCGGGTCACCCACGGCAGTAGCCACTCCAACGGTAGAGTCTCCGACCAACGAGCCATTCTAGCTCACGGGAAATTTTCTTGATACTTACGGACCCGTACGCGGACATCCTGGTATCGTTTTTGTGATCACAGCGCGCACCAAGAGCCGCATCCTCTTGGCTTTACTTCCATTCCATTAATTAATTAATTATACCATCGCATCGCATTACCAAATTTTCTAACACAGCAGACTAAGGTCATTAGTCCAATCCGGAGTCTGTAAAATCGGGATCCAGTGCTAGATACAAGAGCGGCGTATAGAAAGGCCAATGCTCCGTATAAAAGTCTCAGATAATATGTATATGTTATTATCATAGTGCTACAACGTTTTACTTACGTTCCTTATATTTCATATAAGATAGCACCATAGCCGCTAGTTCATTTTATATATATAGGTCCATATATACGAACCAATACTGTTAACTCAACAACAGAAAATCATAAGCAGCTATAAATATACAATTCAGACAAACAATCTTATCACAGATCGCACAGACGTCTGAACTGAGGAAGCCCTCAGAGACAATCCGAGACACATAACAACATACAAGTTATATCAACCAAATCCGAGCCCTAGGAGCAACCTTAGGACAACTCGGATCAAACCACTTTACATACCGTTCACCCTGACTGTATTACGGTGGAGTATGAATCAGCAGGATCCTACGCTCCGTGTAGTCCGTTAGCTCGTCAAGCGTCCTTGTCAGAAGTATACTCTAAACGTAATAAAACTATAAGTCAGTCTCCATGACTAACTACATCCGGTATTTCCGAATTATAAGTAACCCCGACAGTTCACCCCTGTTTTCTACAGTTGTTTGTTACAGGTTTTTCTAAAACAGTCGGCTTTGTTACTTAAAACGCGTACGTCAAAACTATTTCAACTGTTAAGTTTAATTCCTTATATTTTTTAATCTTATCCACATCTAGTTTAGGTACGTAACCTATAGTTGCATGTATGCATGCATTCTTATTTATTATATTTTTTTCCATCATCCATTATAATTCTTTGTATTTCATTACCCATTATCTTAGCAAAATTCAAGCTTATAGTTTGTAACTATATTTTTTTCCAAATAACCACCACCATTAAATCATAAGGTTTTCAACCAAAATATTTATCCACCTTATATACATTATTCTTGTGTATGTATATTTTTACCACGTAGGTAATTCTCATGAGTTTCATAAACTCTTGTATTTTATGTTACATTTTATCATCTTTTATTGGATGATTATTCCCATTAGTTGTATTGTATTATACAACTTATATTAAGATTGTTATCCTAATATCATGTAACATCTTATGTTGTATAATTACAACTCCTAAGGTTTATTCCATAAACACCTTAGTTTATAAATCTCATATATTTATAGTTTGTCACATTATTTTATGTGAGTACCCTTCCTTATATTAATTCCATGTAAACCATATAATTTTTATAACATTTTATAGACCTTAGTCTAAAATTCATTTTCCAACTCTTATTAACTCGGTATAGCCCTTAACTTTATTTAAATTCCGTTTGACCACATAACCTTATGTAATGTTATACCATATTCTAATATCATTTGATATGATATTTTTATTTCCCTTAACTTATAACCTATAGTTTTTATACAAAACTATTTATCATTGTCTCTTAGGCACCATAAGAAAATCTTATTCTTTTCCATAAACCATAGTTTCCTTAATTTACAAAATCACCCCTTAAATCATACCATGTTATATATTCCATTTAATATAACATTTCTAACTTATAGAAGAGCATAACCTATGGTTATTTTTTGTAAATTCCGAACAGCCCTTGTGCTATTTTATAATTGCCATTTGGCCCTATTTATAACATATTGTTTTATAATATCATTAAACCATATATTATATGCATATCTTATTAAATACTCTTATACAATTCTAAAAGTCTCCAAATTCCACCAAAGGGTTATAAATATCCTTATTAACCCATATACTCTTGGTATTTACCATTCCACCATCTATATTTCTCGAAGGTGTCATAATGACATTGTAACACCCCTACAACGCTCCTAACAACTACCGAAATCGCAGCGGAAATAACCAACCAAACAATAACTAAACGCTTTGGTGTTACAACGCCGTTAACCACCCACGTGGTTAACTAGGCAGAATAAATACAATGTATCGGTCTGATGATCAGACTCCCGAGCATAGAATCTAACTTCCATATATAACATAGCCAACCATACCGAGTATTTAATTTACAACACACCTTCCAACCGTAAACATCCACCAGTATTTTAGCAAACGGTACCAAAATGTAATGCCTCGGGAGCACAGGCGCATCCCGGGCTCAACAACCAACATAGCCAAAAGTACATCAACGACCTAGGACCTAGAGCCACTCTGCTTCTTCGATCCTCATCCTGCAATAAAATATGGAGCCCCCGAGGGGGTCAGCAACCTTTGCTGGTATGGCTAACGCGCAGCCCATCGGCTACCGGGATACGCGCAACCATTTGTCATAATAACATGGCATTCATTTTAGAACATCCAACATATATATATATATACCATAGCATAGCAAGGGAAATTGCATAGCATCATAACAATACACAACACCATAAAATCGGTCCTCACAAGGAACCTTCCACCATAGTTAGTATACCATGTGAGCCTAGAGATTTTTACCAATCCCATGTTAAGCTCGTTACCAACCTCGTTACCGTCCAGTTATATAGAACGGTTAACTTATACCCAAGGTGTGTCGGATATAGTAATCCCAAGCACACCGAAATAACATACGTATGCCCCTATGGCCCGACGTGAGTCAGTAACTAGCTTTGGATAAGCTAAGGGAAGGTAGAAACCAAATTGGAATACCACCTATACATACACCAAGAGAGCCGAACCGGATATGATATCGACTCCCATCCATCACACGCGTGGCCGGAACAACCGGACTCCTCATTCCCCCCGATTAGCACTTGTTAGTGATCACACAATATTTGTTAAGTCACATACAAGCAATTATTTAGGTCTTGTTAGGCAACCAAGGGAAAGGAGTCACAACCTTACAACATCTTAATGTATAACAACTGTAAACTCTTTTCATGCCTTAATCTTATAAGGTCGTAACACACAGAAAAGCAAACAACATCCAAGCCGGTGTAAACCGGTAGACAACAGACTGCAAGAAAACCATACCTTGGTCCTTGCCTCGTTTCGTTTCCACCTTGAGAGAATCCTAACACATTAGTAACGTCGGTTAATTAACGCACTAATCCATTATTAACATTATCTACTCAACATTACTAGTTTATTTTTATTTTACACTTGTTACATCTTTTCATCCTTTTAATTGCCTTTAAAACCCACCTAACATGTCTTATATAACCTTATTATCATTACTAACCAACTACTATTTTTAGATAACAATTCCCATCTTAAAACAATAATTTTTGGTCCATACAGTGGCCTGTCCGAACTTGTGTCCGAGCTTCCAAGTTCGGACACAAGCCGTGATTTTAGACAGAAAACAGACACACGTCCGAACTTATGTCCGGACTTCGGAAGTTCGGACGTGAGCCGAGAAAAATTTAGACAGAAATCCGTGCGTCCGAACATGTGTCCGGACTTCCCAAGTTCGGACACAGTTCGAGGATAATCCTAAGGATGGGTGGGTACGTCCGAACATGTGTCCGGACTTCCCAAGTTCGGACACTGTTCGCGAGTGAGAATTTCTTTACCCAACAGGGCCTGTCCGAACTTCCACATCCGGACGGAAGTTCGGACAAGGCATTATACTCCAATTTCTAAGCCTTCAAACACTTAACCAAATTTCCCCAAGGCCTCCAACACTTATAGTATCCTCTCCTTAAGTTCCTAAGTGGTATTCCTTGTCTATTCTAGTCATTATACCAAGACATATCTTCTACACAACATTATTACTTAAACATCATTTCTTACAAACTAAAACTCTTTATGTCATCATTGAAATCTCTTTTTCTAAGCTTGCACTTTCTCCTTATTTTAACATCATCTCCCAAGCATCATCTCTCACAACTAACTCCTTATATCCTTCTTGAAACTCTTTTCCTAGTGTACACTTCTCCTTATTTTACCAAAGTTTGCCTAGGTATTTACCTAAGTCCCAAAGTGACTTTGGTACTTACTAAATCTCAAGATCATGCCTAAGTCCTTATTACACTCTAGAGTACTTCTTAGTTCATCAAAATTCCTTTAAAACATCATGAACTCCTTATTCATTTCCTACATTTTCTAACTCACCAAACCTTATGTAAACACTTAGAACTTCTTACTTCTTACCTAAATTTTGGCATGGATTCCCCTAGAACATTACTAAGCCTAAACACTTTGCTTTCTCCATTAAACACACAAGAACATCTAGAATCACCAAGAACACTCTCATATACAACTTCACCAAATTCACACTACATTACAATATAGTGCATAATTTAAATTGCATGGCACTTAGGCCCTTAAAATGCATGGCTCTTAGGCCCTTAAAGTGCTTAAATCATAAACACTGAATTTCCACAATATATATGCCTTTAACCTGCGATTACATACAACAAGGCATATGTTATTTTACTAGTCTCCTTGAGAACACTTTACTAAGTCATTCACCATTTGCTCTTTAGGTAGTTTTAATAAGCATTTATAAGCTCATTTCTCCTAAGGCATTAAACAACATTAGGTTAGTAGATTTACCTCTTTTCCAAAACACTTCCTTCTTGTTTCCTTACAAAACCGTATGGTATTTTGATTCCTTGTCAAGCTCTAAACAATATACAAACACCATAATGAGTATTCAAGCTTTGAGCTTCATCTCATTGTAAACCCTAATTTTACATTGTTTCAATAACATTAATGTAGTTGTTTTACCTTGATCTTTGGAGGGAGTTTGAATATATAACAAGAGAGGACTCCACCTAGTCCATGAAGAGTTGAAATGAAGCTAGAACAAAGTCACACAAAGAGCTATATCAATGTGTATTTTCGGTCAAGGTAAGAACATGGAGGAAACATGATTTTTCTTTGAGATTCCTTACCTAGAAGCAAAGGAGATCAACAATATGTCAAAATACAAGCTCAAGCTCCTTCAATGGTGGAACACCTTGGCACCGAAATGGGGCTCTTGGAGTTTTGAGAAGATAGGAATGAAGAGCTTGATGAGAGGAAGAGATTGGTGGTCTTAGAATTTGATTTGGACAAGTGAGCTTGATTTAGCAAGAGGTCAAAGGTGGAGTTACTATGGTGGTAGTGGTATTACCGAGAGAGAGCAGCAAGAAGGAAGGAAGAAGAAGATTGTGACCGTGGGAAATGAAGGAAGGAAAAGAGAGAATGAGATAGAATTTGCTTTTAAGAGATATTTATGCTTATAAAGTAAAAAGTAAGTTTAATTAGTTTTCTTTACTTACTTATTATATCAACTAGAGAGTGGTGAGTCACCACACTTAGAAAACCGGCCCCTTATTATAATGAGGGTATTTTAGTCTTTGTTTGTCAATTTAATTACTTAATACAACATATGTTATAAACTAGCTTAAAAATCACTATTCACCTAAACAAGGCACTTAGAAGTGAAATTTTTGATTTCCCATTAATATAGCCACCCAAATGTGATACTATATAGTACACATATATATTTAAGAGTAATGATGGCATTTAGCCACTCAAAACCCATTTACAAGACAATTTTTCAAAAATGTGCTTTAAGACTTCTTAAAGCACATTTTGTGTTTTAACTTGTTTTCAAGCTTGGTTTTCTTTGGTAATTGGTTTAATATGTTCATTATATATATATATAGGTCTTGGTAAGTTCATTAGGTCTTATCCAAGCCTATTCCAAGCTTAGAGCACATTTTAGCTCTTATTGACTTTAAAGCACATTTTGTGTTTGCTTTTGTTTAAATTTGTTTACTAGTGTTTTTAAGACTCTTTTTAGTCTTAATAAATCATGTTTTAATGTTTAACCAACATACCAAGGTTTGGGGTATTTCAATCTACCCCCCTTAAAAGAACTTTGTCCCCAAAGTTCATACTTCCCACATATCTTAATATTAGAACACGGGAAACATCTTATAACACCACACTTCCAAAACATCATTACCAACACAACCATCATACTTACACCACAACGGACTCGAGGTCCAAACCACATAATACCATTCAGACACAACGGTCTGTAACATAACATAGACAATGTATACATATACATGTCGTACACAACCATAACCGAAACGGCTCTACCCCCCTTAAAAGGGGTACGCCCCGTACCCTATACATATAAACACTAAGAAGCAAACAATGACGGGTGCTTCGCCTTCATCTTTTCTTCCAGCTCCCAAGTGGCCTCCTCAACGTCCTGGTTAGACCAGAGGACCTTCACCAGTCTCACGGACTTATGGCGAGTGTCTCGAGTCTTAGTATCCAGAATCCGTACCGGAGTCTCCACTGATCGCATGGTCGGCTCTAAAGTTAGCCTTTCCGGCTGAAGCACATGAGACGGATGAGACATATACTTCTTCAACTGGGACACATGAAATACATCATGTACCTTGCCCAGCTCGGCGGGTAAATCAAGTCTATAAGCTACCGGGCCGATCCGCTCCGTCACAACATAAGGACCCACATACTTCGGGCTCAACTTGCCCTTCTGGCCAAAACGAAATACTCCCTTCATGGGGGATACTCTCAAAAATACCTGATCGCCCACGGCGAACTCCAGGTCACGTCGGCGCACATCTGCGTACGACTTCTGTCTATCCTGAGCTGCTTTCATATTAGCCCTGATCTGGCGAACTTCTGCCTGAACTTGCTCAAGATACTCTGGTCCTATAATGACCGTCTCACTCGACTCATCCCAGCATAATGGCGTGCGGCATGGTCTACCGTACAATGCCTGGAAGGGAGACATCTTGATCGATGCATGATAACTGTTGTTGTAACTGAACTCGATCAGATGTAACTTATCAATCCAGCTGGTCTGAAAGTCAAGTGCACATGCACGTAGCATATCCTCAAGTGTCTGGATGGTGCGCTCACTCTGACCATCTGTCTGTGGGTGAAACGCTGTGCTCAATTTCAGTTCAGTACCTAGTGCCTCTCGCGTAGACTTCCAATATCTGGATAGGAATCTGGTATCTCTGTCGGATACAATCGTTTTCGGAACCCCATGATGTCTTACTATCTCTGTCGAAGAGCTCTGCAAGCTTAGCCACTTTCCAGGTGTCCTTCATCGGTATGAATCGAGCCACCTTGGTCAGTCGGTCTACCACAACCCAAATCATGTTCAAACCTCCCCTCGTAGGCGGAAGCCCTACCACGAAGTCCATAGATATGTCATGGAACTTCCACTCCGGCACTGGCATTGGCTGCACCATACCACCAGGCCGTCGGTGCTCAAACTTGACCTTCTGACAAGTGAGACACCTCAACACATAGTCATTCACATCCTTTTTCATTCCAGTCCACCAAAAATATCTTTTCATACCTTTATACATCTTTGAAGCTCCGGGGTGAATCGATGTCGTAGAACAATGGGATTCACTCAGTATGCGCTCCTTCAGCTCAGCGCTACTCCTCGGTATACACAACCGGCCATTAAGCCTAATCAGGTCATCATCGTGGAGTCTGAAGTCGTACTTCTGACCCTCGAATGTGCCATCAATAAGCTTCTGTCTAATCTCCACCATATACTGATCCGTCATCTGAGCACTCCGCACCTCTTCAACCAAGCCAGTATGAGAGACTAGCGAATGGAGAGAGTGTGCTCGGCGACTCAATGCGTCAGCTACCACGTTTGCCTTACCCTCCTTGTACTGTAAATTGATGTCATAATCATTTAAGAATTCAACCCACCTTCTCTGCCTCATGTTCAACTCTTTCTGAGTGAACAAGTATTTCAAACTCTTGTGGTCGGAATAGATTGTCACGCTTACCCCATACAAATGATGTCGCCATATCTTCAGTGCGAAGACAATGGCCCCCAATTCTAAATCGTGGGTAGGGTAGTTCTCCTCATGCTTCTTCAGCTGTCGGGAGGCGTAAGCCACGACCTTCCCGTGTTGCATCAACACACAACCCATACCCCTGCCTGATGCGTCGCAATAGACCTCAAAACCATCTGGACCGTCTGGTAATGTCAGAACCGGTGCAGATGTCAGAGCATCCTTGAGACTCGTGAAAGCCCTCTCACAGTCGACTGTCCACTCGAATGGTGCATCCTTTTTCATCAAGGAAGTCATCGGCTTCGAGACACTGGAGAAGTCCTTCACAAACCTCCTATAATAACCTGCCAGACCGAGGAAGCTCCTGATGTCGGTAACTGTCTTCGGCCTAGGCCAGGTGCGCACTGCATCTATCTTTGCCGGATCAACAGCGATCCCGGCCTCAGAAATCACATGTCCAAGAACGATACTTGGTTTAACCAAAATTCACACTTAGAAAATTTAGCATACAGCTGATTCTTTCTCAATGTTTGCAATACATCTCTCAGGTGGCTTTCATGCTCACCTCTCGATTTCGAATACACAAGTATGTCATCGATGAAGACTACCACTGATTTGTCCAACTGATCTTGGAACAAACGGTTCATTAAGTCCATGAACTTTGCTGGTGCATTTGACAAGCCAAACGGCATAACTGTGAACTCATAATGCCCATACCTAGTTCTGAATGCTGTCTTTTCGATATCACTGTCACGGATGGCAATCTGGTGGTATCCAGAACGTAGGTCTATCTTGGAGAATACTGATGCTCCCCTCAGCTGATCAAATAGATCGTCGATGCGTGGTAAAGGGTAACGGTTCTTCACCGTAACAGCATTCAGCTCCCGATAATCGATACATAGGCGGAGGCTACCGTCCTTCTTCTTCACGAAGAGGACCGGCGCTCCCCATGGTGAAACACTAGGGCGGATGAAGCCCTTGTCGAGTAGGTCTCTCAGCTGCTCCTTGAGCTCTGTCATCTCTGCTGGAGCCATACGGTAAGGTGCCTTCGCAATGGGTCCGGTGCCCGGAACTAGATCAATCTCAAACTCAACCTCTCGTGCTGGCGGCATGCCCGGCAGTTCCTTAGGAAAGACGTCAGGAAACTCCGACACTACCGGCACATCTGGGCTAAACTCAGGGTCTCTCTCTATGTCCTGGACATAGCAGAGGTATACATCATTTCCTCGTCGCAACTCACGATACATGGCCATGGCGGTGATGATCTGTGTCGAAGGCTCCCTGGGCCTCTGGCGGTATGATATAGTAACCCCAGATGGACTCCGAAGAAGCAGTCGATGCTCGGCACATAGGATTCTACCCTTGTACCGCTCCAACCAGTTCATCCCGACAATCACATCAAAACCTAGTCCGTCGAACTCTATCAAGTCGATCGGAAACTCCTCATCCATGATTCGAACAACAGCATCTCGGTAGTAGCGGGTACACCTGATCCGCTCTTTCGACGGGAGAGTGACCACGAAGTCTGGCATCTCTTCACCGTCTAACCCCAGCCTCTTCGCAAATGCTAGCGAAATAAACGTGTGTGAGGCTCCAGAGTCGAACAAGATCGATGCATCCACGCCATTCACTGGAAAGGTACCGGTGAGGATTGTGCCGCTCTTGCCGGCTTCTGCCTTATTGCAGACACTCAGTATACCTCCCGTTCCGAGTGCACAGCCTAATTCATTGGCAAACTCATAAGTATACGGTAGTAACAACACGTTGATACACTCCAAAACAACATTCCTTTATTCATTAACATAGTCTTTACACCATAAGTTGGTTACATTGTAGCATGGCTAGATATAGCTCCTTTGTCAAACCACTGGCTTAATACATTACATGATTACACAAGGCTCAAAACTGCCTGAAAGTCAAATTCAAACGTCCGGGTTTCAGTGTGTGGCATTTACCACTGTCGATGGTGCGGTATTCAATTTGATCTTCTTGATACCGTGGTATAACATCCTTGATTGTCCTCCCATGATTAATACATCACCTGATTTCAACACTAGCTTCCTTGCGAGATCACCACGCTTCTGCTCGCCGTACATAAACACAGCGGTATCACCAATGGACCAAGACACCACGGGTACTCCCTTACTTAGAGACTCGGGTGACTCGTCCTTATCTTGGTGTAACCCTAACCGTCCACCTTTCTGGTAGAAGTTCACAATGCATAAGTCTGCTTCCACGTTCGGAATCGGCTCCGATTCAAGTTGCTGAGCAATTCCCACGGTGTGGTTAACAACCGCAAGGAACTCCTCAGGTATGCCTGGTACAGTTGCTCCGTCTTCAGCTCGTACATCCTGATATGACTTGGTGTAGGGATTCCAGTCCTTACCCATGCACATCATCTTCAGCTTCATCTTCGAACCGCTCGGGTATTCGGGTGTATAGAAACCTCCTGGTGCTGCTCCAAGTTCGTTGCAACGTCTGATGATGTGGATTTGTGCTTCCGGTGTCAGGTATCCATTTAAGAGTATCATACCTGGTTGGATAACCTGACATTGCTCCAGTGGGAATTCGGTGATGCTGATGGTGGTCTCTTCGGGGTTTGGTGTGGGCGGGATTGGATAACAGATATTGAAGGTTCCTAAGTTTCAAATTGCCTAACTTTAGGTGTTTTCCACATTATATTCTAACTCTTTACTCATATGTTTATACCCTTAGACTTGCTAACACTCATGCATGAAATGCGGTAAGCAATCACTTTTTCATTTAACAGTTTAGGCGGTACCTGGTCTCGAAGAGGATCCTGGTGCCTCAGACCGGTCCACCACATTCAGGGCGGCCTTGCCGGACCCCGTACCCTTCCCCTTCTGGGATTCAGTGTACTTCTTGTCAGAAGTCTGCTGAATGATCGCCTTCGGGCCCTCAGTGGTCGTGGTAGTATTACCCTTCCACTGCCCCTTTGGCTTGTAGTTCCTGCTGTTGGGGTTCGTCCAACACTCAAATTCACGGTGCCCCATCTTCTGGCAGTGACGGCACCTCACATCATTCCCCTTGCAGTCTTTGCCGGGGTGGTCTCCATTGCACCACTTACAGTAAAAGTGGCGCTCCGGTCCAGAACCCGCGCTAGCTGCTATAACAACACACAATCAATACTCACTTCCCATCTTGGCAACATACACCTCAACTAATACACATGGTTAAGTAATTACCCTTAGGCGGGTAGGAGCGTAGAGGCTTCGCCGCATACGCGTACGTGAGCTTCAGTGGCTCATCAGCTGTGGTGGTCTGGGCTTGGCCCTTGTCACCCTGGTACTGACCCTTCTGGGGCTGAGGGTAGGGTTTTTTTTCTTCCCTCCCCCATACCCTTGCTGACTCTGGCCCTCGTTGGTGGCCTTGCGCTTGTGCGCATTCTCCTCGTCCCTCAGACGGACGGTAATTTCAACCTTAGCAGCGGCATGATAGCACTCCTGAATTTTAGGATGTCAGTCATGCCCCGCAAAAACAACTTACCAACTCACATTAACATTCACTCAAGGTATAGATTGATTCACAACAAAGTACTCCAATTACCTGCAAGGTAGTATACTCAGCTGGCCCCATCCCATAGCGGAGACGGTGGCTCAGTCCATTGTAGAACCGGTTCACCAACACCGGTTCGAATACCCAAGGTCTGGTAACAGGTGGATAAGGCCGGTGAATGGTGTAGTAGTCATCAACCGACATCTTGTCCCCCTGCCTCAGACTGTCCAGCTCGAGGCGCTTGGCCTCCTGCACATGCACAGGGTAGTACTTGGCTCGCAGTAGAGCCGTGTACTCCCTCCAACCAAACTCAGGATCAGCCATCCTGTCCTCCTTCACCAACTTCCACCAACTTTGTGCCGTACCCTTCAAGTAGTAAGCGGCAAGACGGACCTTAGCTTCAGCAGGTACTGCCAAGGTCTCGTAGGCGGTCTCCAGTTCGGAGATGTACGCCTCCAGCTTTCGAGGATCTGTCTCCCCATTGAATGATGGCGGTCTAAGATCAGCCAACGCCTTGACCCAATTGGTCTCTCGCGGCGGTGGTGGTGGTGGCTGAACTCTGGGCTGTTGCCCTTGCTGTATAGCAGCAACTAAGTCGGGTACCAACTCGGCTACGGCGGCTGCAACTGCCTCAGCCATGGTCTGTGCCGTAGTATCATCGCCCTGGTCACCCAAATCTCCAGTACCGCGCCCGCGGCCTCTACCTCGTGGTCTACCTGCCATCTGAATTCATATGAACATTTCATTAGCATTATGCTTTCACACTTATCGGTCCAATGGTTATAGCATCTTCCCGACAACCGGGTAATTCCACACTTAGTTAGTGGTTAACCTTTCCAAATCTGTTCACTTAGGTATCTGTAGCTAGGTTTCCTAACTCGGTATATCCCTAAGCTCGGTATTCTAGTCATCAGAGCGATACTTCGCTCTGATACCACTTTTTGTAACACCCCTACAACGCTCCTAACAACTACCGAAATCGCAGCGGAAATAACCAACCAAACAATAACTAAACGCTTTGGTGTTACAACGCCGTTAACCACCCACGTGGTTAACTAGGCAGAATAAATACAATGTATCGGTCTGATGATCAGACTCCGAGCATAGAATCTAACTTCCATATATATAACATAGCCAACCATACCGAGTATTTAATTTACAACACACCTTCCAACCGTAAACATCCACCAGTATTTTAGCAAACGGTACCAAAATGTAATGCCTCGGGAGCACAGGCGCATCCCGGGCTCAACAACCAACATAGGCAAAAGTACATCAACGACCTAGGACCTAGAGCCACCCTGCTTCTTCGATCCTCATCCTGCAATAAAATATGGAGCCCCCGAGGGGTCAGCAACCTTTGCTGGTATGGCTAACGCGCAGCCCATCGGCTACCGGGATACGCGCAACCATTTGTCATAATAACATGGCATTCATTTTAGAACATCCAACATTAAATATATATATACCATAGCATAGCAAGGGAAATTGCATAGCATCATAACAATACACAACACCATAAAATCGGTCCTCACAAGGAACCTTCCACCATAGTTAGTATACCATGTGAGCCTGGAGATTTTTACCAATCCCATGTTAAGCTCGTTACCAACCTCGTTACCGTCCAGTTATATAGAACGGTTAACTTATACCCAAGGTGTGTCGGATATAGTAATCCCAAGCACACCGAAATAACATACGTATGCCCCTATGGCCCGACGTGAGTCAGTAACTAGCTTTGGATAAGCTAAGGGAAGGTAGAAACCAAATTGGAATACCACCTATACATACACCAAGAGAGCCGAACCGGATATGATATCGACTCCCATCCATCACACGCGTGGCCGGAACAACCGACTCCTCATTCCCCCCGATTAGCACTTGTTAGTGATCACACAATATTTGTTAAGTCACATACAAGCAATTATTTAGGTCTTGTTAGGCAACCAAGGGAAAGGAGTCACAACCTTACAACATCTTAATGTATAACAACTGTAAACTCTTTTCATGCCTTAATCTTATAAGGTCGTAACACACAGAAAAGCAAACAACATCCAAGCCGGTGTAAACCGGTAGACAACACTGCAAGAAAACCATACCTTGGTCCTTGCCTCGTTTCGTTTCCACCTTGAGAGAATCCTAAACACATTAGTAACGTCGGTTAATTAACGCACTAATCCATTATTAACATTATCTACTCAACATTACTAGTTTATTTTTATTTTACACTTGTTACATCTTTTCATCCTCTTAATTGCCTTTAAAACCCACCTAACATGTCTTATATAACCTTATTATATCATTACTAACCAACTACTATTTTTAGATAACAATTCCCATCTTAAAACAATAATTTTTGGTCCATACAGTGGCCTGTCCGAACTTGTGTCCGAGCTTCCAAGTTCGGACACAAGCCGTGATTTTAGACAGAAAACAGACACACGTCCGAACTTATGTCTGGACTTCGGAAGTTCGGACGTGAGCCGAGAAAAATTTAGACAGAAATCCGTGCGTCCGAACATGTGTCCGGACTTCCCAAGTTCGGACACAGTTCGAGGATAATCCTAAGGATGGGTGGGTACGTCCGAACATGTGTCCGGACTTCCCAAGTTCGGACACTGTTCGCGAGTGAGAATTTCCTTACCCAACAGGGCCTGTCCGAACTTCCACATCCGGACAGAAGTTCGGACAAGGCATTATACTCCAATTTCTAAGCCTTCAAACACTTAACCAAATTTCCCCAAGGCCTCCAACACTTATAGTATCCTCTCCTTAAGTTCCTAAGTGGTATTCCTTGTCTATTCTAGTCATTATACCAAGACATATCTTCTACACAACATTATTACTTAAACATCATTTCTTACAAACTAAAACTCTTTATGTCATCATTGAAATCTCTTTTTCTAAGCTTGCACTTTCTCCTTATTTTAACATCATCTCCCAAGCATCATCTCTCACAACTAACTCCTTATATCCTTCTTGAAACTCTTTTCCTAGTGTACACTTCTCCTTATTTTACCAAAGTTTGCCTAGGTATTTACCTAAGTCCCAAAGTGACTTTGGTACTTACTAAATCTCAAGATCATGCCTAAGTCCTTATACACTCTAGAGTACTTCTTAGTTCATCAAAATTCCTTTAAAACATCATGAACTCCTTATTCATTTCCTACATTTTCTAACTCACCAAACCTTATGTAAACACTTAGAACTTCTTACTTCTTACCTAAATTTTGGCATGGATTCCCCTAGAACATTACTAAGCCTAAACACTTTGCTTTCTCCATTAAACACACAAGAACATCTAGAATCACCAAGAACACTCTCATATACAACTTCACCAAATTCACACTACATTACAATATAGTGCATAATTTAAATTGCATGGCACTTAGGCCCTTAAAATGCATGGCTCTTAGGCCCTTAAAGTGCTTAAATCATAAACACTGAATTTCCACAATATATATGCCTTTAACCTGCGATTACATACAACAAGGCATATGTTATTTTACTAGTCTCCTTGAGAACACTTTACTAAGGCATTCACCATTTGCTCTTTAGGTAGTTTTAATAAGCATTTATAAGCTCATTTCTCCTAAGGCATTAAACAACATTAGGTTAGTAGATTTACCTCTTTTCCAAAACACTTCCTTCTTGTTTCCTTACAAAACCGTATGGTATTTTGATTCCTTGTCAAGCTCTAAACAATATACAAACCCATAATGAGTATTCAAGCTTTGAGCTTCATCTCATTGTAAACCCTAATTTTACATTGTTTCAAAAACATTAATGTAGTTGTTTTACCTTGATCTTTGGAGGGAGTTTGAATATATAACAAGAGAGGACTCCACCTAGTCCATGAAGAGTTGAAATGAAGCTAGAACAAAGTCACACAAAGAGCTACATCAATGTGTATTTTCGGTCAAGGTAAGAACATGGAGGAAACATGATTTTTCTTTGAGATTCCTTACCTAGAAGCAAAGGAGATCAACAATATGTCATAATACGAGCTCAAGCTCCTTCAATGGTGGAACACCTTGGCACCGAAATGGGGCTCTTGGAGTTTTGAGAAGATAGGAATGAAGATCTTGATGAGAGGAAGAGATTGGTGGTCTTAGAATTTGATTTGGACAAGTGAGCTTGATTTAGCAAGAGGTCAAAGGTGGAGTTACTATGGTGGTAGTGGTATTACCGAGAGAGAGCAGCAAGAAGGAAGGAAGAAGAAGATTGTGACCGTGGGAAATGAAGGAAGGAAAAGAGAGAATGAGATAGAATTTGCTTTTAAGAGATATTTATGCTTATAAAGTAAAAGTAAGTTTAATTAGTTTTCTTTACTTACTTATTATATCAACTAGAGAGTGGTGAGTCACCACACTTAGAAAACCGGCCCCTTATATTATAATGAGGGTATTTTAGTCTTTGTTTGTCAATTTAATTACTTAATACAACATATGTTATAAACTAGCTTATAAAAATCACTATTCACCTAAACAAGGCACTTAGAAGTGAAATTTTTGATTTCCCATTAATATAGCCACCCAAATGTGATACTATATAGTACACATATATATTTAAGAGTAATGACGGGCATTTAGCCACTCAAAACCCATTTACAAGACAATTTTTCAAAAATGTGCTTTAAGACTTCTTAAAGCACATTTTGTGTTTTAACTTGTTTTCAAGCTTGGTTTTCTTTGGTAATTGGTTTAATATGTTCATTAATATATATATATGGTCTTGGTAAGTTCATTAGGTCTTATCCAAGCCTATTCCAAGCTTAGAGCACATTTTAGCTCTTATTGACTTTAAAGCACATTTTGTGTTTGCTTTTGTTTAAAGTTGTTTACTAGTGTTTTTAAGACTCTTTTTAGTCTTAATAAATCATGTTTTAATGTTTAACCAACATACCAAGGTTTGGGGTATTTCAGACATAATAACTATATATTATACATACATAGTTTATTTTAATTCCAAATTCCACCAAATAAATTCCTAAAAATTCCTAATAGCCCATGGGTGTTTAAAATACCATTTTACACCCTTTATTTTCGGTAATAACATATTTACCACATATGTTATGAAAACATTACCTCAAGATACCTATCTTATTATAACACCTCAAATAAGTTATTTAACTTATCTAATTTGGTCAAAACCTATCATATGGTCAAGGTTGACCACCTTAATATTTCCTTGACCATTAATTTCCTTTATTCACGGTTTGTACCCATACTTTTCAAAAATTACCATTTAACCCCAAAACTTTATAAAATCTTATAAACTTTATTTTAACTCCTTTTTAACTCTAATTTTCGGCCTTATTATTCTAAAGCCCCCAAATTTAATTTAATTACATCTAAGACCCACTTCTTTTGGTAATAATAGAATATCACCTAAACTTAAATAAAAACTTGTAAATGCATAAATAAAATGGCCTAAAATACATGGCCTTATTACAATCATTGGCTTGCAAAATAAATTACACATAAATGTCCCAAAATACATATAAATTTTTGGCCTCACCATATAATTTTCATTTATTTACCAAACCTCCACATAATGTCTTAAATTTGACATTTATGCTTGTTTAATTAGTTATAAAATTTATTAAACCATTCCTTAAACATATTAAGGTCAAACAAGACCTTATTTCACCTCTTCACTCACGGCAATAGTATTAGAATTAGCTTAGAACATTTTTAACTTAGCAAAGTTAATGTTTAAGTGATTTATACCTTGATTTAGCTTAGGTAATCCTTGTTTGGTTCGGCCACCTTAAGTAGAAATTCTCCACAGCTTGTTTTACATGTTTTCAAACAGAAAACAAGGCCTAGTTAGTCTCCAAGCAAGATCTAACCATAAGAAGTAATTTAATGTAAGATTTAAGGCAAAAATTACCTTAAGAGTGCAAGGAGAGTTAAAGATGGTTTCGACCTGAATCAAACACACCACAAGGTGTTAGATCCACCATATTGACATAGGAAATAGCTAGATCACAACAAGCTACCTTGTTATTACGTTTTACCTTGGAAAAATGCCTTAAAAGAGGGTATTTCCTTTGGATCTCGGCCATCCTTGCTCCAAATGGCTAAACAAACAGATTCCACATGAAAAGGAGAAGAAGATGAGGCTATGACCAAAGTTTCACAGCCGAACTTTAAGGGAATCAAAAGTTATGAGCTTAAAGCACATTTTTACCTTAAATGGTCAAGACTTGAACTTTCCTCCTTAGATCTGGTTAGGAACGAGATTGAACCTTCCTTTAACCTCCAAATCACTCTACATAGATGTATAGAAAAGGTTGGAGTGTAGATCAATCGAAAAAGGAAAGAAAGATGAAGAAAATGGGCATTTTTATGCCTTAAGAGCTTACCTAGAGCTTGAGATCTCATCAATGGTGCTTGGGAACCTTACCTACGGTGGAGGGGAGCCAGAGAGAGCTCAAGGAGTGAGCCATCTCGGCTGAAGAGAGGAAATGAAGGAGGAAGACCTATTATTGCCTTAAAGTCATTTTTTTGAATATTTTATGACATTATTGAATTGGTGACTCATAAATGCTTGATTGATGCTGATAATTGAAGAGGAATTCGGTGGAGACAAGAAGAGAGGGCAGGCGTGTATGATTGGAGAAGGTAGGGCTTGATTGGAGCAAATTTGAATAAAAAATGAGATAAATAATGTTACTTTAGTTCAATTATTGTAAGGTGACTAAGCACTCTTGCTTTTCTTGCTTGGAGCACCGAATTACAAGGGAAAAGATGAGCAAATAGAGGCTCCAAATCGGCTGGCTCTCACATGGGGTAAGGTAAGTGGAACCCACCTTTTTGTTTTATAAGGTAAAGTATGTCCTTTTGTTATTTTATGTAAAAGTAAGAGCATATATTTAATTGTCACATGTCTTGTCTCTTGGTCTGTTAAGAGACTTAATTATCTGATTTTATCCATTTCGTGGTCAATGGTCAACATTGACCAACTTAGTCAATGTTGACCCAAACGGGCCCCACTTTAGGGTTTTATTAATATTTTAATATTAAATTTGTAAAAATTCGTAAATTTCTGGAATTAAATTCCTAATATCATATAATATGATATTTTATTATATTTAAATGTATTTATAACCTTTTAGCTCATTTAAAACCAATTTAGAAGGCAGTTATACAAAAACGTGCTTTAAGGAGTTTTAGTGCACATTTTGTGTCGCCAGGTGTTTCTGAGCTTGGTTTTCTTTGACAACGGTTTTGTTGTGTCCCTTACATGATATTTAATCATGGTATCCAATTTTAGGTCATTTAGAGGTCATTAGATTTTTAAGGTTTCTTAGAGCACCTTTTTGCTCTATTTGACCTTGAAGCATGAAAGTGCTTGTTCTTTGTGTTGGAGTGTTGTCCAACAATTATAATATATTTAATATTATGTTAATAGACTTAGGACAAATTTTTAGGTCCTAAGAAGTTCGTTTGGGTATTTATTTACCCTTAATAGTCAAAGGGTGCAACATCTTGTTTTATGTTGACCACTGTTGTTCTCAGTTGACTTATAAGGCATGTTCAGGCCTTAATTAATGTGATTAAATATTTAATCCATGTTTAATAAGTTTGGGGTATTTCACTCAGACTCCTTACTGGTCACCCGGCAGCATGACAACATATATGAGGTAAAGGAGGAAAAACTCTAGAAGTACTTACTCAGGGTCCAAGAGCTAAAAATGAGCTTCTCGAGATGCGAGCTGAAGCACCTTCCCCGGGCGAAAAACACAGAAGCAGACACGCTAGCAAAGTTGGCAACTATATATGGCCGAAAGGATACCAGGTAGGGTGTGGTTGGAAACCAAGACCAGTCCCAGCGTGGACGAAGCCCAGGTCCTGGCAACTGAGCCCCTCGAGTCCGAAGAATCTTGGATGACTCCGATCGTGGAATACCTCCTTGAAGAAAAGTTGCCACCTGGGGACAAAGAGGCTAGGAATGTAAAGCGGCGGGCAGCGTCATTTTTCCTCGAAGGGGGACGCCTCTACAAAAGATCATTCGGGAGACCCGCCCTCAGATGCGTCACGAACGAAGAGGGAAGTGACCTCATAAAGGAGGTGCACGAAGGGGTATGCGGAAACCACCAAGGAGAAAGAGCCACGGCCCACAAAATCATGAGGCTCGGTTACTACTGGCCAAGAATGCAGGACCACTGCAAGGAATACATTCGGAGGTGCGCCAGATGCCAGGAGCACGACAGCAAGATACACAGCCCCCCGGCCATGCAAAAGGCCATACTATCCCTGATACCATTCGCGATGTGGGGGCTGGAAATCATTGGCCCCTTCCCGGAAGCATCTCCTGGGAGATTCAAGTTCATGTACGTGGCCATTGATTACTTCACAAAATGGGTTGAAGCAATGCCTACCATGTCCATCACAGCCAAGAGGTCGCAAGAATTCATATGGAAGCACATTGTGTGCAGATTCGGATTGCCAAAGATCATAATAACCGACAATGGGACACAGTTCAATTGTGACAGTTTTCGGCAGTTTTGCGAGCAGTGGAAGATAGAGATAAGATTCGCATCGGTGGCGTACCCCCATGCCAATGGGCAGGTCGAGAACGCAAATGGGCAGATCATAAAAGCTCTTAAAAGAAGGTTAGGAAGCAAAAAGGGAGGTTGGGCCGAACTACTACACCAAGTCTTGTGGTCCTACCGAACGACGGAAAAAGGACCGACCGGAGAAACACCCTTCAGATTGACCTACGGCTTAGAGGCAGTTGTCCCAGCTGAAACCATGATCCCATCAATCCACTGGGAGTCCTATGACGAACAGCTCAACGATGAAGGAATAAAAGATTGCCTGGACCTGCTCGAAGAAGAAAGAGCCATAGCAGCCGCCCGGATGGCAGAAGACAAAAGGAAAGTAGAAAAGTACTTCAATCGAAAGGTCAGGGAACGAAGCTTTGTCCTAGGCGAGCTGGTCCTAAGAGAAGTAAAGCAGCCCAAAAAACTCGACCCCCAGTGGGAAGGACCTTACATTATCCATCAGAAGGTTGGGCGGGCCTCATATCACCTAAAGAATAGCGAGGGATACGAACTGCCCCACTCCTGGCACGCAACGTGCCTCTAGAAATTTTATGTGTAAAAATCGATGTAATGCTTTGACAAACATCAATAAAGGGAATTATTTTGGAAAAAATCGCACATCAAAAGCAACACCCGGGCCAAGGCCACAGGATGTAATGCCCTGAAAAAGCAACACCTGGGCCAAGGCCGACAGGATGTAATGCCCTGAAAAAGCAACACCCGAGCCAAGGCCAACAGGATGTAATGCCCTGAAAAAGAAATACTCGAGCCATGCCCTACAGGATGCAATGCCCTGAAAACCTTGTTATGAGTCGTCGCACTCAAGCAAGAGCGAAAATGAAAAACCCATCTCCGAAAACCCCGGGAGCTCTGGTCGCCTGTAATGGGTGAATCATTAGGTGTGGGACGCCACACCGTACCCTGGTCGGATTCCTGCCCCGCAAATCTTCCTCCATTACACGAGGAAAAGGAAAGGGAAAGGGGAACGACCGCGAGTACCATCGCTTGGCTTCCAACAGCAAGGAAGGGAAAGAACAAACGAGAAACGCCCAGTCACTGATTGCGACCGGGTAAGAGCAGAAGCGACCGGTCGTAAGAAAACGACCAAGTCGCATCCTTAAAAAACAAACGGAACGACCGGACGAGTGAGTGCGACCGGTCACACCCGCAAAATAAAGACAAATGACTAAGGGAGGAAATCGATGGCATGTGCACAATAAAAGTGACCGGTCTAAGAAAACGACCGATCACGAAACAAAACGGCATTAATTGGAAAGGCAACTAATAAATGATTCCATTAACTATAGGAGGCACGTGTACATCAAGACCAAAAGAGGGGAAAGAAAACTAAGACTAATCTAAGTTTTCGCTAGCCTATCTAGGTCTCCTTTGTAGTATCGAGATTCGTGGCAGCAACACCTTGAACGCTCTCCGAAGACCCGGACCTCCCGGCGGAGGATCGGAGGCCTACGCCACCCTGATGCGCGGTGCTCCCGGGAGGAAGAAAAGACGCCTGACCAGGAACAAGGCATGTCTCCCCAGGAAGGCACCCGAACTTCTCAAGCACCTCGTAAAAGGAGGTCTTCTGTGCAACCTCCTTAAAGGACAGCTCCTGGTAAAGGCTGTCGTCCATGACTTCCTCCTTCCCCGTAACAAACCTCGAGACAATTTGGCGGCATGACTTGACCATCCTCCCGCACTGAGAGGTGAAGGATTCCTTCAGGTGAGCAAATTTCGTGCTCTATTGCTGCAGGTCCTCCCGCACCTTCCGAGAATAGGCCTCGAGACCAGCCACTCGCTGCTCCAAGGTTTGGGCATAGGCCCGGTACCGGTCGCGGTTAGCATTCGTGGCAATCAACTCTTCCTCGTGGTCATCGATCCGCAGGTTCAATTTCTCCAGCCCCTTAGCGGGATTCCCCGGCCTCGAGCCTAAGTAAAAAGAGAGGAAGGAGAATAACTTTTATCAAAAAAAAGGGGAGAAGGGCAACAAAGGACGAGTGGGAAAGTGAAGAATCACCTCTCGTAGCCAGCTTGGTGTTTTCTAACCGCAGCCTAGCAGACTCCTCCTCCAACATCCTTACTTTCTCTTCGGAAGAAAGCTGTTGTTCCTTGAAAGCCGCAAGCTCACCAGACAACTCGTGGAGCTCGGCAGATAGCTTCTCCTTCTCAGAGGCCAGGACCTCGCCCGCCCGGGCCACCTCCGCCGTCTTCGCCTCGGAGGACGACAACTCCCCTTTTAGGAGAGCATTCGCCTCAGAGGCAGAGTGAAGCTCTTGGGAAAGTTTGGCCCTATCCTCAGCAAGCAACGCCTTCTCCCGCGCCAAAGCGGCCTTCTCGGCGTCAAGACCCTCAACCTCTTGATTGTGGGAAGCTCGGGCCTGCCCCACCAAGGACTCCATGTCAGAAAAGGCATGCAACCGGGCGTCAGCAAACTCACTTCGTACCTTTTTAAAAGACGTGGCTTCCGTCTCCAGTGCCCGGACCTGACCCTTGAGGGAAAGATTCTCCTCACGCAGCCTCTTCAACTGCTCCTCGTACTCGTCGCTCTGCTTCGTACACGCCCGGCGAGCATCGCCCAGCTCCTTCTTTATAGTCTTGGTCTGCTCATTCACCCGCCTGGAGATCTCCTCTTGAATGGTGTCAACAAAGATACTGTTGGAAGACCGCTCTATCCTTAGTTCCTCCTGGGCGTTGCGGGCCCAGTATTCCTCGAGGGAGAGCTTCGAGCGGAGAGTCCGCATGTGCATGTCCACACTTTGGGCAAAAGCCACCGTCTGTACAAAATAAAACAGTGAGCGTAAGAAAATCTAGAAGAGGCATACAAAATCAGCGGTAAGGCAAATCACTCACCCGGTAGATACCCTGCCACAGGTAATTGAGCGAATCATCTTGAGGGAAGGAGTGGCGCATGATAGCATCCGCTCCGCCCCCTCCAATCCTGAACCTCTCCTTAGCCGCAGTGATAGTCTTCATCGGGGCAAAGAGACCATCAGGAGAGTCAGACCGGCGAATTACCTCCTTCCACAGGTCAAAGTAGGAGGACGACTCGGTCACGGTGGTAGAACCATCCATCCTTTCCAGACGGCCCGCAGAAAGAATCACTGGTGGGCGGAGGGGGTGAAGACGATGTGCCAGTCTCAGCGTCCTTCGTCACCTCCGGGCACGTGGGTACCCCCTAATCCGCGCCCGGTGTGGCCCCGTAGGCGCCTTTCCCCGGTAGTGAAGCCTCGGACCCAGAAGGGACAGTCTTCTCCAAAGGCTCCCCTTGTGAAGCCGTGTCCGAAGCACCTGATTCATCAAGGCGCACTATGTCAGAGGCCTTCGTCCTCTTAGCCATATGCTTCACCTTGCCCTTCGAAGCAAGGGGCTTCTGGCGGTGCTGAATAGGAGACGGCTGACCAGGCGCCTCGCCCACGCCAGCTTGTTCTACTCTCTCCCCGGCCCCCGCATTGCTGGCCTCGGGAGCTGCAAAATAGAAGAGTATGCACAAATGAATAACCTCAAAAAGAAAAAGAGCAGGTAGCAGCCAAGGCGAAGAAAAAGGCAATGGAATCCAGAGAAAATAAAGCACGGAGAACGAGACCGCACATGCACGCCCTCTCTCGTCCCACGGACTAAGATTGAGATCTGACTCGGTTGTAAGAGGAAGAAATACCCGACGGCCGAAACCTGGACTAGTGTACCAAGTACTGGTGGTTCGAAGGTGCTGGGGACCGGGCCGGTGTCAGGGAGACCCCTCTTCTCCATCCCTCGCCGGTCTCGGCTTCTTTGCCAGATGTTCAGCTTTGCCCCCGGATCTCTTCCGACCAACAACAACCGCCTCTTCCTCACGAAGAGACGACTCCTCCATAGCTTCCAGGGTGGAGTAGTAATCCACCTTTCCATCCATGGTCTTGAAGGACACCAGTTGCCAGCTATGAAAGGGGCCCACCTTCGCCCCAAGCTGGGGAAAATCTGCGACGAAAGGGAGATATGTAAGTAGGAGCCGAGGCAAGGGAAAAGTGAAAAGGAAAACAGGAAAAAGGGAGGGGAGGGCTCTTACCTTCGGAATGCGCAAGCGAGGCCAGGCGCGGATCGGTGAAAAAGTCCTCCACGCTCGGATGAAGGTCACCCACCGCCTTCAGGACCCGGGACATGCGAAGCTCCGACTTGGGTACAATAGGACAATGTAAGGAGCCCTTGATAATCGAGGGACAATAGGCGACCCCGAGATACTTCCCGGTAGGCGGGACGATGACGAACCACCGTGCGTTCCAGCGTTGAGCAAGCTTCTTATACTCAAAGAGTGAATATCCGGACTGACCAGATATGGTCAAATTGCTGGAATCGACCCTGCTGGTGAAGAACTGAACGAACTCAGTGGCAGAAAGCGCGACCCCCTCCTCGGTGCAAAGAGCAATGTAAGCATGGAGGTGGCACACCGCCTTCGGGTGAAGCTGGGCAAGCGTGCAGCAGCGGCGGATTAGAAACCCCATTACAAACGGGTGGGGAGGAACCGTCATCCCACGCAAGAAGAAATCAGAATAGACGGCGTACCCACGGCCGAAGTCGTCCAGGGGATGCGAATCTTCAGAAGGAAGAAAAATCTGAGTCCCCGTGGGAACGTCCACATTCGCAAGAAGCGTATCGAGAGCCTTAACATCTAGAATGCTAGGTAACGGCTCCCGATTACTGGAATAGGCGGACTTAGGTTTCAAGAGCGTCGGGTGGAATTTCCCCTCCGATTTGAAGCCCACGATGGCGCTTTTAGCAGAAACGCGAGATGATTTGGAGCTGGAAGACGCCATTGAAATAGCGAGGTAAAGCAGGGAAGAAGAGGCAAAGCGAAGAGAGAGAGAGAAAGCGGGAATAGCAAAGCGAAAGAGAGAGCTCGAAAACCTGAGAAAAGCAAAAAGCGGAGGAAAGAGAAAATGTCGCCCTCCCAAAAACCTTTTAAAGGCGGTAAAATAATTCGGAAATGTTTAAAACATAAAAACAAACAAAAAAATGCTTTTTGCAGGAAAATTGCAGGGACTCTGCGTATTCTACAGTGAAAAACGCTTTTTGTAGAAAAATTGCAGGGACTCTGCGTATTCTGCAGTGACGGCTGGCGTGCGTGAAACGATGAGAATTCTGCAACGGTCACTTCTTACGCGCAGAGACACATGTATGACACGAGCATGACACGCACATCGCACGAATCAAAGAAGTCCCATCCTTTTGTCCGAGGAAAAAGGTGGAACTTGTGGGACTGGGAGATAGGAAGCAAGAAGGCAAGGCCTTGCAAAAGGAAAAATTTTTGATCCCCCAAGCTGAGCCAGAAAGTCAACTTCTAAGTTCTAAGTCAAGTTCTAAGTTCTACTATCTTCGCAAAACGCCAAAAGTAGAACTTGTGGGACTGATGAAGAAGGGAAAATAAGTCCAGAGGCCTTAAAGAAAAGGGAATAGCCTAGTAAGGTCAGGGCAACGACCGGGCGTCCCTGTCCAAGCCTAAACAGGCCATAGATAGTGACCGGTCGTTTCTGACCGGTCGCCAAGAGTCCTAGAACACAGCGCAGAGAGCGAACGATCGCCAATGACTGGCCACCAAAAGTATCGCTACGGCCGGTCGATTACGACCGGTCGCCTGGAATGTAAGATACAGTATAAGAAGTGACCGGTGGCCTGTGACCGGTCGCCAAGTAAAACATGAATAGCGACCGGTCGTCTGTGACCGGTCGATAGAGGAATAAAGCAAATACAGGTAGCGACCGAAAGTAAGGAAGCTAGGATAAGATATTTATCAGATATTTTGTAGGTCTACTAAAATATTTTCGTGCCAGGCTGGCACAATGTGATAAGCCAGAGGGCCTGTGAGAAACACTATAAATAGGGGTTCACCCCTCAATAAAAGGTACGTGAACTAGACCTGAGAATTTCCACTGTTGCGCTGATTTTACGAACCTCTCTCCCTCTGTGCTTTCCTTATTCGGTGACAAGGTAATTCGGTAAAACGAGGTGTAACACCCCTACTACGCACATGACATTACTTGAAATCGCAGCGGAAATTAAACAACTAAACAATATCTAAACGATTGGTGCTACAACGCCGTCAACCACCCACGTGGTTAACAAGGCTGAATAAATACAAGTGTATCGGTCTGATGATCAGACTCCCGAGAATAGAACTAATAACCACATATACATTAACATAATACCGAGTGTTTACTTACATCCTTCACTGTAAATCATCACTGTAAACCGTTCACAACCAAAATAAATAACGCCACGGGAGCACAGGCGCATCCCGGGCCAACATCCAAAGTAATCAAAAGTAAACCTGCATCCTAGAATCTAAAGCCATTCCGCTTCTTCGATCCTCATCCTGCAGTAAAAGAAATATGGAGCCCCCGAGGGGGTCAGCAACCCTTGGCTGGTATGGTTAATGCGCAGTCCATCGGCTACCGGGATGCGCGCAACTATTTGTCATGATGACATGGCATTCATTTTAAAACACACAACTTATACATATATGTAACATGGGTATTGTACACAACATCACACACATCACACAAGAACAATTCCTTTTAGGAAGAGAACCAACACAGTTAGTCCCCATAGAGAGCCTAGAGAATGTTGCCATGCTCATGCCAAGCTCGTTACATAACTCGTTACCGTCCTGTTAAATTGAACGGATAACTTAACACAAGGTGCCTCGGATATTGTGATCCAAGCCCACCGAAATAACACATAGTATGCCCGTGTGGCCCGACGTGAGTCAGTAAAATAGCCTTGGTTAAGCTAAAGGGAAGGTTGGAAACCAAATTGGAAAACAACCATAACATACAAAGAGAATCAAACCGGTTATGACATCGACTCCCATACTCACACGCGTGGCCGGAACAGACCGGACTCCTCACCTCCCCCGTTAGCACTTGTTAGCAGTTCATTATTGAACTCAATACACAATTCACAATAATAGGTCGAGTCTTATTAGACACACACAAGGGAAGAGAGAGTCATACTTAACAACATAATAATATTTAACAACTGTAAACTCTTTACATGGTTTAATCTTACAAAGTCATAAACACACAGAAAAACAAACAACACACAAGCTGGTGTAAACCGGTAGGCAACAGACTGCAAGAAAACCATACCTTGGTCCTTGCTTCGATTGATTTCCACCGTAGGTCACTCCTATACAGGTTTAAGAATGTCGGTTAATTATTTACTTACAATCAAACTTATTAAATGTTTAACATGATAGTATGACTTGTTTTAATACCCAACTAATCCTTCCTTACCTACATTATACCCCCTAAGGTTAACTACATTTGTCACATTCTTTATTCATTTTTTTTATAAGTTTTGGTCTGTCCGGCCCACCGTCCGACCCACAACTGGGTCGGACCCTTCCAGTGATTTTCGGGTTTGAAAAACTTAACTTGTCTGACCCATGTCCGACCCAACCTTCTGGGTCGGACCATTCCAGAGACTTTATCGACCTTTGAACATACATGTCCGACCCATGTCCAACTCACTCGACTGGGTCAGACCATTACAGAACTTTTACCGCCTTACAAAACACGACCGTCCGACCCACGTCCGACTCACTTGACTGGGTCGGACCATTCCAGAACATTTTCCGTCCTTCAAAACATGACCGTCCGACCCATGTCCGACCCAAGTCCTCGGGGTCGGACCGTTCCAGAACAATTTCCTGACGTCTAACAGAGGCTGTCCGACCCAAACTTGGGTCGGACGCCACCAAAACTTGCCCAAACCTTGTCAAATCTTCACCAAACTTCTCCTAAAGCCTACTAATGTTTTCTAACAACATTTGGTACACTTATATCCACATACAACATCCATGAAACTCATTATCTATCACCTTAAACCCTTACTCATTTCATACCGAAATTCTTAACACTTATGTTATTTCCTCCTTAGTTTTCCAAGTGGTGTTTCATACCTATGATAACTACTATCCCAAAATGTTTTCTCCTCATTTTAACATCATCTCCCAAGCATCATTTCTTACCACTTAAACCCTAGTTGATGTCTAAGTCCCTTTGTTCACCTAGAACACCTTAAGACATTATTTTTCCTCTTGTAAAATACTTAAGCATTTCCAACATTTCTAGTTCACCAAACCTTATGTAAACACTTAGAACTTCTTGCTTCCTACCTAAATTTTGACATGGATTCTCCTAAGACATTACTAAGCCAAAACACTTCGTTTTCTCCATTAAGCACCCAAGAACACCTAAATTCACCAAGAACACTCTCACACACAAAGTTTCACCAAATTTACACTACATCACAATATAGTGCATAATTTAAATTGCACGGCACTTAGGCCCTTAAAATGCATAACCCTTAAACACTGAATTTCCACAATATATATGCCTTTAATCTGCAATTACATACAACAACACATATGTCCTTTTACTAGTCTCCTTGAGGACATCTCACTAGGTCATTTACCATTTGCTCTTTAGGTAGTTTTAACAAGCATTATAAGCTCATTTCTCTTAAGGCATTAAACACATTAGGTTAGCATGTTTACCTCTTTTCACACAAACTTCTTTCTTGTTTAAAATAGGCTAGGTACTTGATTCCTTGTCAACTACTAAACAATATACAAGCAATGTAATGAGTATACAAGCTTAATGCTTCATCTCATTGTAAACCCTAGGTTTACATTATTTCAAAAACATTAATGTAGTTGTTTTACCTTGGTCTTTGAAGAGAGTTTGAATATCTATCAAGAGAGGACTCCACCTAGTCCTTGAAAGGTTGGAATGAAGCTAAAACAAAGCCATATAAAGAGCACCTTCAATGGGCATTTTCGGTCAAGGGAGAACAATAATATGTAGAAATATAAGCTCAAGCTCGTTCAATGGTGGAACTACATGGCACCAAAATGGTGATCTTGAAGCTTTGAGAAGATAGGAATGAAGAGCTTGATGAGACTAAGAGAATGATGGTGTTTGTTTTTGATTTGGTTAAGTGAGCTAGAAGTTACAAGAGATCAAAGATGGAGTTTAATGTTGGTGGTGTGGTATTACCGTGAAAGAGAGGAAGAAGAGAGGTTGAAGAGAGCTTGGAACCGTGGGAATTCAAGGAAGAAGGGAGAAATGAAGATAAACTTGCTTTTAGAAGATATTTGTAGTTATAAAGTAAAAAGTACTTTAGTTTGTCATATTTATTTACTTAACATGTTAACAAGAGAGTGGTGAGTCACCACACTTAAAAAAACCGGCCCCCAATAGTACTTAGGGGTATTATAGTCTTTATCTGTCAATTTAATTACTTATAATACCATATGTTACAAACTAGCTTATAAAAGTCACTATTCATAAAAACAAGGCACATAGAAGTGAAATTTTTGATTTCCCATTGATATAGACTTCCAAATGTGATAATATATAGTACACATGTTAATTAAAGAGTAATGATGGACATTTAGCCATTCAAAACTCATTTACAAGACAATTTTTCGAAAATGTGCTTTAAGACTCCTTAAAGCACATTTTGTGTTTTAACTTGTTTTCAAGCTTGGTTTTCTTTGGTAATTGGTTTAATATGTTCATTAGTATATAAATAAGGTCTTGGTAAGTTCATTAGGTCTTAACCAAGCTCAACCCAAGCTTAGAGCACATTTTGGCCTTTATTGACCTTAAAGCACATTTTGTGTTTTCTATTGTTTGAATTTGTTTACTAATGTTTTTAAGACTCTTTTTAGTCTTAACATACCATATTTAGGTGTTTAAACAACATACTAAGGTTTAGGGTGTTTCACGAGGCGATAGATTAGGATCCCGTCTAGTGAATTACGCGAGAGGACTGTTTGAGGATCTAGGGATTGATGCCATTTCAAATCCAATGCCTAACTCCACTCAAAACCCACTCAGAAAGTCAATTTTCTCAAAAACGTGCTTTAAGGACTTTTAAAGCACAATTTGTGTTAGAACATGTTTTTGAGCTTGGTTTCCTTTGAGAATAGTTTTATAGTGTTCATTACTTAATTATAATACTTAGGAATCAACTTTGGATCCTAATTGAGGTCATACAATCTCTATGGTTTCTTAAAGCACATTTTTGGCTAACCGATCTTAAGGCATGTTTTTGCCTTGTTGAGATCTTAGATTGTTCCCCAATGGTATTAAGATGATAATTAACCTTGTTAGATCATTAATAGATCATTTAATTAAGTTTTTAAGGTTATGGGTATTTCAGGTACATTCTAACCACGGCTATGCGTGAGTTAGTTGTGTGTTTTTCTCGCATGTAAGTATGTTTACATCCCTTGTGTGTTTAACCCGGTTCTAACACCATATGATGTATGGATGTGATAGGTTCCATAATGGATGAAACACCCCAAACCTAAGTATTCTAAGTAAACATCAATTTATGATGTAGTAAGGCTAAAATATGCCTTAGAAAGATTGGTAGACAATTTAAACCAAGGAAAACACAAGAAAATGCCTTAAGGGCAATTTAGGCAAAAATGTGCTCTAAGCTTGGAGTGACTTTGATTAGCACCCAAATATCATTATAAGACCTTATTAACATGCTAATGTACATGTTAAGTCAATTAGCCAAGAAAACCAAGCTCAAAAACAAGCTTAAACACAAAATGTGCTTTAAGACTCCTTAAAGCACCTTTTTGAGAAATTGTCTTAGAAATGGGTTTTAAGTGGCTAAAAGCCCATGATTACTCCTTAATTAACATGTGTACTAACTAGTATCACATTAGGAAGTCTAAATCAATGGGAAATCAAAAATTTCACAAATATGTGCACTAATTTGTGAATAGTGCTCAAATTGGACTAGTTAAGCATTAAGTCAATATAAGCTAATTAATTGGTCAATCAAGACCATAAATATCTTGTTTGTTAAGGGGTGGCCAGTTTTGATGTGGGGAGTCACCACTTGACTCATCAAATAAAGAAAAAAGAGAAGAGATAAGGCAAATAGTACTATTTACCTTTTTAAATAAAATCTTACTTTAGCTTCCCTCTCTCCTCCTTTCTTCATTCTTCATCTTCTACACCGATTTCTCTTGCTCTCTTTCTTCTCTTTCACGTAAGAAGCAACCTCCATGCTAGTTCCACCTTCTCTTGACCACTACTTACTCATTTAAGCTCCAAAATCAAAACTAAACACATATTCTTCTTAGTTAGCTCAAGCTCCTTCTTCCTATCTTTTCAAAACTTCAAGAGCCACAATTTGGAGCCAAGGAAAACCGCCATTAGTGGAGGAAGCTCAAGCTTGGAGACTCCATTAGCTTCTCCTTTCTTTTAAGGTAAAGAATATGTAAGAAAAATGAAGTTCCCACCATTTCTCTACAAGTTCGAAAATTATCACTAATGGGGTTCTATTTTTATGCCTTGTTCTATCTTGTTTTCTACTCTCTAAAGGATAAAGGAGGTCCTTCTTGCTTCATATCCAAGCTTGTCTTGAGAAACCAAGGTAAAACAATCAATTTAATACCTTAAAACACATTTTTAACCTAGGTTTTGATTCCTTAAGGTTAGTGTGTTGTTTAGTACTCATTGGAGTCATTGAATATTGGTTAGAACATTGGCAAGGAGAACTCGGTTGGTGACCGAGATTGTTCAAGGAAAAAGACTAAGGAGGAAAGTTTGTGAGCTTGTAAAAGAACAAGGTAAATTACTTACCTTAAGGTGTTTTATCGTTTAAGGGAACGGGATTTAGATATGTGATGAGTTTAGTGTAGAGTTTACATTGGGGGAAAGGGGTTATACAACCTAAGAAAAAGAACTTAAACAAGCTTATGAACTTGTGACTAAGGAGCCAATGGGAATGAGTTAGTAAGATAAGTTTAAGATGGATTTTAAGAGCATTATAACTACTATGAGATTGATGAGTGTATTTGCAGGTTGAAAGCTTTTATATGTGGGAAATTCAGTGTTTAAGTTTAAGTCATTTAAGGGCCTATGAGCCATGTTATTTAAGAGCGTTAGTGCTATGCAATTTAAGATTATTGCATTTTATTGAGTTTGTTATGAATGAGTTGAATTGGGAGAGAAAGTAAGATGAGAAAGAACTTGATGTGTGTGAGATGGTTGAATGAGGAAATCAATGCATTTGGGCATGATAATATACTAGAGAAGCCATGGCGAAATTGGAGTAGAAAACAAAGTGTTTAAGTGGTGGAGGTGAGTAAATATGCCCTAGGATTCACTAGGGATCATTATGAGGAATTTGAGTGGAAATGAGTTAGCTAAGGAGTTCTTGAGGTTTATAATGACCAAGAATTGTCTATGAGGAAATTGGAGTTTAGATGGGTGTATTGAACACACCAAGGTCATGGTAAGGAAAAGATGTATAATGCTTTAATGAGATTTAGTTATGAACTAAGGAATATATCAATGAGAGTTTTGGGAAGTTTGTGTAATTAGTGAAGATGCTAGCGGTGGAACAATAAGGTTTTAGTTTAGATGGTAATGAGTGGACTTAGGTGATGGGAGTGAAGATTGAAGGAGAATATTGTAGATTGACTAGGAATGTATAAGAGTGTAAGATCATGAGAATGGTGAGTAATTGAGTTAAAGAAATGTAGATGTCTAAGGAGGGTGTAGGAAGGTCAAGGTAAAGAAGAACAAGGTTAAGGTGCTAAAAGGATGGGAAGAAATGTTTAGGTATGTCCAAGAGTTTAGGAATGATGAGTAAAAAATGGAAAAGAGAGGAATTTGTGCATGAATATGTAAGATGACTTGAGGAAGTTTTGGTAAATGAACTGAAGATGGAAAATAATGTTTATGAAGTGCTCAAACTGTTAAGGAGGGAACACTTGGGTTGGTTGAAGTTTTGGTTAGGTTACAAGTTGGAAACGTAAGGAATTATATGATAAGTGTTAGGAGTGTTTGTAAGAATTTAGTAAATGTTTATGAAGATCTTTGTAAATTGTTTTGGAGAGTTTGGTGGAAGTTCTAAGGTGAGTTTAAGTGCCTAAATGGTATTAGGACACATGGGGGAACTTGTGGAGAAGTTTGGAGTCAAATGGAAATTTAAGAACAAAGTTCTGGAGCCGACCGACCTTAGGGACCGGACCTGCAAGGTCGGTCGAGCTCAGTTTACACTACCAGAAAGAGTTTCCAGAATCGACCGAACTTGGGGACCGGACTTACAAGTTCGGTCGGGCTTGTGTTTTGAGTACGAATTGAGTCTCTGGAATGGACCGACCTTGGGACCAGACTTACAAGGTCGGTCATGCCTAGAATTTTGTACGGGAATCGGTCTCTGGAATCGACAGAACTTGGGACCGACCTTGGCAAGGTCGGTCGGGCTTAAAATTTCCCACGGGGAAAACTCTCGGTAATGGGCCGACCTTGGGGACCGGACTTGCAAGGTCGGTCGGGGTAAAATTTTCAAACGGCAATAAGTTCTGGAATGGACCGACCTTGGGTAAGGTCGGTCGGTAAGGTCGGTCGACCCTTAAGTTGTAAAAAAAAAGAAAGAAACCCTAAGAAAGTTTAGAGGTATTAATGGTACCCCATTGAGAGGGCATTGATGATTAGAGGTATAAAGACCTAAGAGATTAAGTTTAAGTATAAACTTAAAAGTTTAAGGTTAAGTTGTAAGAATAAGTTGTAAAACTTAAGAGGTTTTAGGAAGGGAATCATTATGGGTTAAGTAAGTTAAGTGATTAATAACCTAAAACTGAATCAATGTTTTAGGACTTGAGAGTTTGGACTCTAGAGGAGAGTAAGCAACCAAACGACCAACGGTGAACGGTATAGTTCTTCTTGTGACCTGCTTGCTAACGAGGTGTCCCTCGGCTTGTGTGCTATTTGTTTTTGTGTGCTCACTATACAAGATAAAGCATGCAACCGGAACATTATGTTTATTGTATTGTTGTGTGATGTTTGAAAACTAACACAACTTACCATGAGAACCTACTAACTAACGTTTAGTAAGGAATTGTGTGAGACTAAGGAACACTCCCTAATATTAGTTTGTTAATAACCGAAAGAGGTTAAACAAACAAACGTCGCATTGAGACTACTACTAACTTTAACTTTGGGGGGAGTGAGGAATCCAGAATGGTACCGGCACATGTGTATTGGGAGAGGTCGGTATCCTTATCAGATACCGACTTCCAAATATGACTTGTCTTCAGACTCGTCGCCTAGAGTCGACATATAGACTCGACCTCCTCGGACTACTTGTTTTAGGAGGGAGGCATTAAGATGGCGTGGGGGGATCTAGCCTACATCCCCAACAGTTTAAGAAGGTTGTTTATTGCCGATAAGTGTCCTGCTGCTGGCTAGGGTTAACCAAGCCCTACAAAAATAAACAACGAACTAAGGGTTAACCAGTTTCCAATGAGTGAACGGTTGGCATATATAAGGTAAGGTTGAGGTAAGTTGTAACCATTCCTATTTAAAGGATAGTTTGTATTATAAGACTGAGATAAGCTACTTCCATTCCTTTTTAAAGGATGGTTGTTTTCTAAGACTAAGATTGAGGTAAGATAAGGATGGACTAAGATTAAGAGGAGACATAACCTAAGGAGTTAAATAATTAACCCTCTAATTAAGGGAACGCATTTAAGTCGTTCATTATGTTTGAACTTTGATTGTTCATAATTGATTTGTTGTTTATTGCACCTTCTATTATGTTGTGCATCTAATCAACCTCCATGCTATCGACAATTAGTCGTCGTAGCCATGTTAGCTTGGGGGCCATGAGAGGATCGTACCAGCATTCGTGCTGACCCCCTTTGGGGGCTGTTTTTACTACACAGGTGAACGTCAGGAGGCGGCCATCACGAGAGTAAGATGGGGTACAAGCCTTACGGGTTAAGTGTGGCCTACGAGTTGTGCATGTACACTCATATGGCATTTTGAGTTAGTAAAATGTATAGGATGTGAGGGGATTGTAAGAAGGATATGTATTTGGTTAAGATTGGTATGTACTAATGTTCGGTATATTCTGTAGTTAGACCGTGGCAAGGTCCTGGAATGTATTTGAATCCGCTGCAGAGTTTGTATATATGGTGATAAGTTTGTGATAACCACAATTGGATCGAGTTGGGGTGTTACAAAAAGTGGTATCAGAGCGTAGATACGCTCTGAAAACAAGAATTACCGAACTTAGGAGAATACTGAGGTTGAGTTTGAGATATGGGTTAAGGGTTGAGTGATAGAGTGAGAGGTGCGTTAGTCAGGACTTCCCGGTATTTACCGGATATCCATAGTACCTAGACCCGCCCTCCACATCCCTAACCCTGAATATGTGGAACAAACGCCAGAGAGAAGAAAGCCTTCTCTTACTCGGGAAAACCCGATCTAGCAGTTAGTTAACAGTAAGCAATACAAGAAACATCTTGTTGCACAACAGTTACGGAGAACTTGGAGGTTTTTAATGGAGCGCAATAGAGAAACAGGCGCTACCTATGTATGGTTGTTTTTCCTTCTTGGAATTCATTCTCCAATAAGCTTAACCAAGGCTTACCTACCTGACTTTTGTTCTGGCTAGGGGGATTATGTGTAAGGTTCGTTTGGGAGTTGTTGTCTATATTCGCTTCAAGTCCCACTCTGTTATTGATTGTCTTTCCTTCTTGGATTACAATCACCCACAAGCTTAACCAAGGCTTACCTACTTGTTCTTTGTCCGGGCTAGGGGATTGGTGTATGGTGTGATCGGTTATATATTAAGACCAACACTTCTAAATAAAATTATGGAGTATGGTGTGATCGGTCATATATTAAGACCGGTACTTCTAAATAAAATTATGGTGTATGGTGTGATCGGTCCTATATTAAGACCGACACTTCTAAATAAAATTATGGTGTTTGGTGTGATCGGTCCTATAATAAGACCGACACTTCAAAATAAAATTATGGAGTATGGTATGGTCGGTTCTATATTAAGACCGACGCATTCACGTAAGTTATGGTGTAACAAGCTTAACATGAGACTGAAATCATTCTCTAGGCTTACCAAGTTAGGCTAACTGGTTATTGGTTCGTTTCCCCTCAAGGGATTCGTTCCTATTATGTTATGTGTGTTGGTATTGCTATGCCTATGGGTGTTGTATGAATGTTAATGTGTTATGTGTTTATGGTTCTACATGCATGATTTAAATATAATCAACTGCATGCTTAGATGACAATTAGTTGTGTGTGGCCCGGTAGTACGCGGGCTGCACGATTACCATACCAGTAAAGGTGCTGAGCCCCTTGGGGGCCACCCTTTTTCCTTTTAGGTACAATGGAGTTGGAAGCCGTTCGAGAGTAGGACGGGGTGGTGGTTAGTACATGGGTAGTTACTTAATTACTTATGTATTGTAGGTGTAGTAAGACCGAAACTGTTATCGGCATTAGTTTGAAATACTCAGAACAGTGGGAATGTAATGTATATTGACTTTTGAAAATGGAATGGGATGGCTGACGGCGTGTAACACCAATGAATTATGATATATGTCGAGTTGTAATTCCGCTGCAATCATTTGTTAAGTGTTGTGTTGTTATTGGGGTGTTACAGAAACTGAACTCAAATTGGGGTGGAAGGATAGTTCAACACTGATGCTGATCATATTAGGGTTGAATGATTCCTGAAGCTTCCTGTAAGTGGTCACAAGTAATAACGTTAATAGTAGATCCAGTTAGCATAAATTTGACTTGGAGATGTATTGTGTTTTCAAAAAAGATTTTCAATTGGTATTTGTAAAAAGGATTTTCCTTCAAATCCTGAGTATGAGAACTAGTTTTGAAACCACTACCACCTAACCGAGGGCTGCGGTCCTTTGTCTTGATGACCGGGAGAATGGTTGAGTGAGGGCTAGTTTTCAAACCACTATCACTGGCCGATGGCTGCGGTCTTAAGTCTTGAGTGACCGGTAGAACGGTGGGTGGGTATTTTGTTTTTTACAAGGGCAGAGGGACGTAGAGAAGTCTTGTGTCTCGATGACCTAGAGTGCCTGAGGATACTATATGTGTGAACGTTTTGATCAAGTAACCAAAGGAACCATGGGCCAGAGAGAGTAAGTGACCATTAGTCATGAAACGGCGGTGAACAAGAAAGCGTAAGTGTTCAGTGTGACCGGTACCCGCGGGATCACAGTATGTATTACTTGATATGGGATTCGAGGACGGTAGTGCCTTCTTGTCTTCGGACCGACCCAATGGAGAGAATACAAAAGAGTATTTTTGATTGCTACATATGCAGTGAAATGTTGTCTGAATGTGTGGTATACATCAGGACAGACCTGTTGAGTTTGTAAGGTTATATATATTCTAACCTTAGCATATGATGTCTATGTGACTAACAATATTAGATACACCAACTTTGAGGGCAAAGTTCTTTAAGGGGGGTAGATTGAAATACCCTTGACTTAAAAATGATGATTAATTATTCTGATATGATATTTAGAGGCCTGTTGATGCCTAATGAATATTGATGAAGAAAGTAAAACCAAATGAAATGAGAAAATGCGTAAAAAGCACAAAACATAGAAACGTGTGTTACGCGACCATAGGAGGCATATGACCTTGAATAGGGTCCTAGATGAATTCCTAAGTCTTAGTTATACACTAAGAACATGTAGTATCATTTCCCGAAGAAAACGAATCCATATAGTGGATTAAAAACGCAAATGAAGTCCTAAAGCACGTTTTTCAAGAAAACCCGAAAATGTGACTTTAAGCGGTTAAATGAACTCGTAAAAATTATAGTTTATCATAAAACTATAATTAAACATTAATGAAGGTTTAAGAACCATTAAAATTAAAGAAGCAAGAAAAATCTGGAAAAAATGGGCCCGATTGTTGAATAGTGCCAAACCGGGAATTTAACGAGCGTCTCTTGCAAAAAGACAAAAACACCACTCCCTTACTAACTACAAGGGGGTGTTATACCCAAAATTTTGACCCCCCTCGTTAGGGTCTATGAGGTTTTGATGTTGTGAGAAACATTTCAATCAAACAGTCAGAGATTCCGTGAAATACCCTAAACTTAGATATGTTGTTTAAGTGATAAACTAAGATATAAGAAGGCTAAATAATGCCTTAGAAGTATGAGGTGCAAGATGGTGAAGGACGTTTTTTCCGAGTCGTCTTCTTTCATTTTTATCTGATTATAGCCAGAGAAAGCATCTAGAAAGCTTAACACAGAGCTTTGAGCAGTTGAAACCACCAATCTATCTATTGATGGTAGGGGATAGAAATCTTTCGGACATGCCTTATTCAAATCTGTGAAATCCATACACATCCTCCATTTTCTGTTTGCTTTTTTTACCATGAAAACATTGGCCAGCCATCGCGGGTACGCGACCTCCCTGATGAATCCAGCTTTGAGGAGTTTCTGGACTTCGGCTCGTGCAGCCAAATCTCTTTCTTCCCCTATTACCCTTTTTCTTTGCCTAACCGCCAGATGCTTAGGGTCTACTCTGAGCTCATGCCGGATAACGCTTGGGTCTATTCCAGGCATCTCGTCCGTGCTCCAGGCGAATGTTACCCTTCTTTTTTCCAGGAACCTCATTAAGTGAGTTTGCTCTCCACTGTCAAACGCGGTTCCTATTTTAAAAAATTTAGAAGGGTCATATTTTACCTCTCTGGGGGGATCTTGGGTTGCTTGACATCCTTCCTTTTCTTGACTCGGCCCTGAAGAAGGTAACTTTCCTTTGAACTCCTTGTCCGATCCCACAGTTTTGACCACCTCCTCACTAGGAAGGCTGTCTATGATGCGGACTTCACACATTCGGGCCATTTTTTGGCTTCCTCTTATCGTAACCACCTTCCCGTTTGAGGTTAAGTACTTCATTTTTAAGTGATGAGTGCTGTGGATGGCTTTGAAAGCATTGATTCCTGGCCTTCCAAGGTACATGTTATATCTAGAAAGACCTGGCACAATAAAAGCCATGAGTATTTCTGTTTTCTTTCGTCTCCTTGGCCCAGGGTCATTGTGAAATCTATACTGCCGGAAGACGTGGTAGAGACGCCTCCTACAAATCCTCCTAGAACCGCTGAATAGGGTTTGATCTGGTCCTCAGGTACCTCCAACTTCCTAACCGCCTCGGCTGATATGACATTTTCTCCAGCCCCACTATCGATTAGAATTCCCTCCATCATTCGATCATTTACCTGTGCACAAATGACAAGTGGATCATTGTGCGGGTATAGCACTCCATCTTCATCCTCGTCGGAGAAGAAAATTGGAGGAAAACTTTCTTTTTTGGTGATTTTCCTCTCCGGGAGTTCTTGATGTACTTGATGAATGTGCCTTTTTCTTTCATTAGGGGTTAGTGGTCCTACTTCTGAAAAAAGTCCTGTGAGTCTTCTTAGAGAAAGTTTTGTTAGCTTTCTTTTTTTTTCTTTGGGAGAAGAAGGGGTTTGCTGAAAAAATAAAAATGCAATATAAATGTTATTTCTCCTCTTGATAACATGATTTTGACAATGTATATGATATAAAATTCTCATCTTAAAGCAGATTACAAATTGTAACTCCGAATGTTATTTTGAATGAAAGGAGAAAGACTTTACTCTCTTTCTTCACAAACCTGTTATCATTCCCACTGATTTGCCGGGATCAAGCTTGGGGTGAACCTCTTCCTCTTGTCGCCCACGAGGTGCATTCTGGGTACCGCTCTGTTGACCGCCGTATTGCCTTTGCGCTCCGGCTGACTGCTTTCCCTTCCTACTCTCCTCGATGATCCGAAGCTCTTTGGCCAAGGTAGCACAGTTTACATTCCGGTGGCTGCGGTTTCCGTGGTATTCGCAGAATGCAACCGGAATTTCCCCCTGCGGCGGCTTTCTTGGCTGAGGAAGGTATCCTTCTCTTACTGCAGCAGCATATTTCCCTGGGTCAATGTAGACAATGGTCCTTGCCCCCTGATGCTGTGCCCCCTGAGAGGAAGATCCGGCGGTTGTCTTACCATAATATGGCTTGTACCTTGACCCTCCTCTTCCGGCATTTCCTCAATGTCCTTCCTTCTTTTCTGGTACCCCTGCGATTTTGAAGCTATCTGCTAGCTCTTTAGCCTTGTTTTCTACTATCTCAGATTTCAAAAAATCATGGATCATTTCAGCTAATTCTCCATGAGTTTTTGGTGCTTTTGTTGCGATCTTTCCAGCAAGCCAAGGCTGAGCCAGACCATTACCAAAGGCTTTGATCAAGATCTTCTCATCGATATCGTCGATTTCTGTGACCTTCTTATGGAAGCGCTTGTTGTACTCCTTCACGATTTCTCCTTTTCGCTGCTTAACGTCCATCAATTCTATCGTTTCTTTTTTAACCCTCTTACTCGCAGCGAAGTATTGCTGGAATTCTTCGGTCAGCTGTTTGAAGCTCGTGATGGACTGTGGCGGTCTCGTGGAGATCCATCCCAACGCTCTCTTCGAAAGCGTTCCGGGGAATAAATTGCAGAGAGCGAGGGAGCTGATCCCCTGAGTGTTCATGGCAAACATGAATTTCTTAATATGTTGGGCGGGGTCTCTAGTCCCATCATATTTCTCAATCGCCGGAGCAACGAAATGCGGCGGGAGTTTTGCTTTTCTTATCCGCTCTAAGAAGGGGTACAAGCTCATGTCTATCTGGTCATCTTCTTCCATTTCTTCTTCACTGATGATTGAATTACGCTTCCTATCCTTACTTTCCTCGCCATTGCTGCCTCTGGAATCCTTATTTCTCAGCTGTTCTATGGCCTCAGTCATTTCATCCCATTTTTTCTGATACTCCTCGTCTTTTTGCATTAGTTCCTGTTGCAGAGTTTCGTTTCCCTCTACAATTTTTTTGTCAATGGATTGACTAGTCCCTTTAGCATGTCTTCGAGATCTTTTTTGGAGATGGCCTCTGGCATCTCCGAATTCATTTCTTCTTCAGAATGATTGTTATCCTCGGTAGCGTTCCTCGGTGTTTTCTTTGATGTTGGAGCCATTTCTCGTATCCAGATCCTGCAAAAAATGTCATTAGTCGTTCCAGGATTTCCACTATAAATCGTTACAGATTACTTCCCTGTTTCTAGGTGGTCTCGTGGTCGCTTCTTGCTGTTCGTTTCCCACAGACGGCGCTAAATGAAACAGTATATGCTATCCTAATACAATCCGATCTGATCCTCTATTCTACGTTACATGGTCTCGATCACAGAATTTCGCAAGAGTAGAGAGAGAGAGCCTTAGTTAGAGTCGAGGGTAAGTTTGATTGCCAATTGTAGCGTGTCTTATTTCATGGGGGTACATCCCTATTTATAGTATTTTGGGCCTTGGTTCCATGGTGCCAGCCTGTATTTTACATGTATAAGTACAGTTTTACCCTCTCTTAGTATCTTTGGCTGACCACAGGCGGTCGGTCGTACTGTATTTTGCCTTGTCTAAGTCTTATTTTCATCCGGCTGGAGACGGCCGGATGCCCTATGTGCTTCTACTTCCATCCGGCTGAAGCGGCCGGATGCTTTATGCAACTTTATTCTCATCCGGCTAGGCCGGCCGGATGCTCTCCGTGTCTTGTTTTGACTTGGCACCATTTCTTCCCTTCTCAGGATTCCTTGAGTAATACACATATAAATATTGTATTGCTATGATGCATGTTGTTTGACTAAAATGAACTCCATGTATATCCGACAAAAGTAGTCGGCGTACCCCGATTAGCGCTCGGGGTATGCGAATTTCATATGCAGCGTTAAGCTGAGCCCCTAGGGGCAACATTTTTATTTTTCAGGTACACCGAAGATGCTACCGTTCGAGAGTAGGACGGGGTCGGTGGGTTGCATGGGTAGTTAGATTTAATTACTTATGTATTGAAAGAAGTGTAAGACCGAATATGTTGTCGGCATCCATATATTGTAGACTCGGTATAGTAAAGAATTGATTTGAGTAAAGTATCTGTATTGTGTACTCGGTTGCTCCAGTCCATCAGACCGTTACTGTATGTGAGATAGGCCTGGAAGCCATATGGGTGGCTAACGGCGTTGTATCACCCTCTGTTGTATTTAGAGTTCCGTTGCGAGTTTATTGGTAATTGTGACAATTTAAGAGGTAATGACGAGATTAGCAGTTGGGGTGTTACAAAGAAAGTTTGTGAAGCTTGAAAAAGAACAAGGTAAATGTTTTACCTTAAGGTGTTTAATACATTAAGGGATGGGATTTAGGTATATGATGAGTGTAGCTTAGGGTTTACATTAGAAAAGGGCTATATATAACCTAGGAGAAACAATGACTATGTTTGAGAACTTGTGACTAAGGATCCAATGAGAAAAGAGATAGTTAAACAATGTTGAGGTGAATTACAAGAAGCATTTTGTTTCAATGGGAGCCTTGTTGTGTATTCGCAGGTCAAAGGCAAATATATGTGGAAATTCAGTGGTTAAGATTATTGTCATTTAAGGGCCTAAGTGCCAAGCATTTTAAGTTATTACACTATATGATGATGTGGTGTAGTTTTGGTGTAAATTGTGTGTTAAGATGATGTAATGAGAATTTGAGTGATCTAGGTTGTTTGATGGTGAAAAACCAAGTGTTTAGGTGTAACAATATACTAGAGAACCCATGTCAAAATTTGATGAAGAAACTTTGAAATACCCCAAACCTAAGTATGTTAAGTAAAAATCAAATTATGATGTAGTAAGGCTAAAATATGCCTTATAAAGATTGGTAGACAATTTAAACCAAGGAAAACACAAGAAAATCCCTTAAGGGCAATTTGGGCAAAAACGTGCTCTAAGCTTGGAGTGACTTTGATTAGCACCCAAATACCATTATAAGACTTTAGTAATATGATAATGGACATTTTAAATCAATTAGCAAAGAAAACCAAGCTCAAAAACAAGCTTAAACACAAAATGTGCTTTAAGACTCCTTAAAGCACCTTTTTGAGAAATTGTCTTTGAAATGGGTTTTGAGTGGCTAAATGTCTATGATTACATCTTAATCAACATGCGTGCTAATTAGCATCACATTAGGAAGTCTAAATCAATGGGAAATCAAAAATTTTAGAAATATGTGCACTAATTTGTGAATAGTAACCAAATAGTGCTAGTGTAGCATTAAGTCAATATAAGCTAATTAATTGGTCAACCAAGACCATAAATGTCTTGATTATTAAGGGGGTGGCCGGTTTTTAGGTGGTGAGTCACCACATGAGTCATTCAACTTAAGAAAAGAAAAGAGAAATAAGGAAAATTTATTATTTGCTTTTAAGGTAAATATCTTACCTTTTAGCCTATCTTCTCTCCTCTTCTCCATTCATTCTCTTCTTCCACGGTTTCTTCATTTTCTTCACCCTCTCAAACCGAGAGAACCAGCTCCATTGTTGCCTCACCTTGCCTTGTCTACAACTTACTCATTTTAGCTCCAAATCAAAAACTAAACACATATTATTCTTAGGTAGCTCAAGCTCTAACTTTCTATCTTTTCAAATCCTTCAAAGCTCCATTTCGGTGCGAAGCGAAAGCTCCATTGATGGAGGAAAATCAAGTTTGATAAGCTCTTTAGCTTCTCCATTCATCCAAGGTAATGAAAATGTAAGAAAAACCATGTTTCCATCACTTCTTCTTCATGACCAAAAATTACCTTCTCATTGAGCCTTGTTTTATCCATTGTTATAGCTTTATTCTATTCCCCAAGGGCTAGAGGAGGTCCTACTTGATTCATATCCAAGCTTGTTTTGAGAATCTAAGGTAAAGCATTCAATTTAATACCTTAAAACACATTTTCAACATAGGGTTTACTCCTTAAGGTTAGTGTATTATTTAGCACTCATGAGAGTCATTGTGTATTGATTAGAACATTGGCAAGGGAAGTTAAGATGGTGGCCGAGATTTCCAAGGGAAAAAGGTCTAAGGACGAAGTTAAGATAAGCTTGAGAAAACAAGGTAAATTGCTTACCTAATGGTGGTTTAAGGTTTAAGGAATGAGTTTTGGATGAGTACCAATGTAGCCTAGGGCTTACATTAGGTAATGGGTTATATAACCTAGGGAAAAAAATTTAAACAAGCTTATGAACTTGTGATTAAGGAGCCAATGGAAATAAGTTAGTCAGATAAGTTTAAGATGGATTTTAAGAGCATTATAACTACTATGAGATTAATGGGTGTATTTGCAGGTTGAAAGCTTTTATATGTGGGAAATTCAGTGTTTAAGTTTAAGTTATTTAAGGGCCTAAGAGCCATGTCATTTAAGAGCCTTAGTGCTATGCAATTTAAGATTATTGCAATATATTGAGTTTGTTGTGAATGGGTTGGTTTGGGTGATAAAATATGATGAGAAAGAACTTGATGTGTGTGAGACGGTTGAATGAGGAAAAACAATGCATTTGGGCATGATAATGTACTAGAGAAGCTATGGCGAAATTTGGGTAGGAAACAAAGTGTTTAAGTGGTAGTGGTGAGTTAATATGCCCTAGGATTCACTAGGGATCATTATGAAGAATTTGAGTGGAAATGAGTTAACTAAGTAGTTCTTGAGGTTTAGTATGGCCTAGAGATGTCTAGGAGGAATTAGAGGATTGCTGGGTGTATTAAACACACCAAAATCATGGTATGAGGAATGTTAAGACTTGAGGAAATAAAGTATAATGTTTTGAGGTGATCTAGGTAAGAACATGAGAATATAACAAAGAGAATTTTGGGAAGCTTGTGTAAGTCAAGAGAATACAAGTGGTGGAACAATAAGGTTTTAGTTTAGATGGTGATAAGTGGACTTAGGTGATGGAAGTGAAAATTGAAGGAGAATGTTGTCGAATGTCGAGGGAATTGACTAGGAATGTATAAGAGCGTAAGATCAGGAGAATGGTAAGTAATTGAGTAAAAGAAATGTAGATGTCTAAGGAGGGTGTAGGAAGGTCAAGGTAAAGAAGAACAAGGTTAAGGTGCTAAGAGGATGGGAAGAAATGTTTAGGTATGTCCAAGAGTTTAGGAATGATGAGTAACAAATGGAAAAGAGAGGAATTTGTGCATGGATATGTAAGATGACTTGAGGAAGTTTTAGTAAATGAAATCAAGATGGAAAATAACGTTTATGAAGTGCTCAAACTGTTAAGGAGGGAACACTTGGGTTGGTTGAAGTTTTGGTAAGGTTACAAGTTGGAAATGTAAGGAATTATATGATAAGTGTTAGGAGTGTTTGTAAGAATTTAGCAAATGTTTAAGAAGATCTTTGGAAGTTGTTTTGGAGAGTTTGGTGGAAGTTCTAAGGTGAGTTTAAGTGCCTAGATGGTATTAGGACACATGGGGGAACTTGTGGAGAAGCTTGGAGTCAAATGGGAATTTAGAAACAAGGTTCTGGAGCCGACCGACCTTAGGGACAAGACCTGCAAGGTCGGTCGAGCTCAGTTTACACTACCGGAAAGAGTTTTAGGAATCGACCGAACTTGGGGACCGGACTTACAAGTTCTGTCGGGCTTGTATTTTGTGTACGAATTGAGTCTCTAGAATCGACCGAACTTGGGACCGACCTTGGCAAGGTCGGTCGGGCTTAAATTTTCCACAGGAAAAACTCTCGGGAATGGACCGAGCTTGGGGACCGGACTTGCAAGGTCGGTCGGGGTAAAATTTTCAAACGGTAATAAGTTCTGAAATGGACCGACCTTGGGTAAGGTCGGTCGACCCTTAAGTTGTCAAAAAAAAAAGAGAGAAACCCTAAGGAAGTTTAGTGGTATTAATGGTACCCCATTAAGGGGATATTGATGAGTAGAGGTATAAAGACCTAAGGGATTAAGTTAAGTATAAACTTAAAAGAATAAGGTTAAGTTGTAAGAATAACTTGTAAAACTTAAGAGGTGTTAGGTGGGGAATCATTATGGGTTAAGTGAGTTAATTAAGTTGAATTAAGTTAAGTGATTAATAACCTAAAACTGAATCAATGTTTTAGGACTTGAGAGTTTGGACACCGGAGGAGAGTAAGCAACCAAACGACCAACGGTGAACGGTACAGTTCTTCTTGTGACCTGCTTGCTAACGAGGTGTCCCTCGGCTTGTGTGCTATTTGTTGTTGTGTGTGCTCACTAAACAGATAAAAACATGCAACCGGAATCATGTTGATTGTATTGTTGTGTGATGTTTGAAAACTAACACAAACTTACGTGAGAACTTATGATATGTGTCTAAATGAGCATGTTATTTAGGTGTATCATGTATAATATTAGATTAATTAGCTTTCTTGCTCATTTCTCCACTTCGGTTTTCCTCTAGTTTATGTTTTATTGTTTTTCTCACAAAATTATTGGTTTAACATGAGGAAACCAAGCCGGGAGTAAATAGACGAAGAGACGAACGCGTAGACGCAAACGGCTCAGAAACAGAGTCCAAACGAAGAATCTAGAGCCGGTCAAAGTTTGAAGTAAAATAGGCCACGGTCAAGCTGCAACCGCCCAAGAGGAGGCGGACGTCTCACATGCAACCGCTGGCGGACGTCTCACAGGCAACCGCCTACTAAGTGGCGGACGAGACTGGTGCAACCGCCTGGCGGACTTCACCCACGAGGCGGACCACTCTCGCACAACCGCGAGGCGGACCACTCTCGCACAACCGCGAGGCGGAACACTCACACACAACCGCCCGTAATGGGGCGGACCTCTCTAGGCAACCGCGAGGCGGTCAGCACAAGAAAACCGGCGGTACTGACATAAATCAACCCGGGCTAGTTTCTTCTTCGCGCGTCGTCTTCAACTTGAATCGTCTTATCTATCTACTCCGACGCCTACCTTAAATCGCTCCTGCAATCTGCCTCCTGTCCCCTGCAATTAATGCTTCAATCAATGAAGCAATCAATGAAGCAAATATCTACGTACCACTACCTCTTCATTTCTTCTATAAATACCCATTCCCTACAGCCTTGTACGAGTGCACGGAGAAAACCAGAAAATCACTCATTCTCACCTCATTCATTCTCTTCCATTAACACTCACGTACATCTCATACCCCAGTTCTCTAAATTCTCAAATTCACCCACTTCACTTATATAACCTACGTACATGTTTCACTCTTCGACCTCTCCATTTCTCCATTCACTAATCACGTCTCCGTGCTGTTATTACGTCCAACCTCTGTCAGATTTATTACCAGTTAATATGTCTGGCTAAGGAGGATTTGCTCCGGGCAAGGTTTTTAATTATGGTTTGTTTAATTATGTAATCAATTTTTACCGGTTTTAATAAATACAGTTTGTTACGCTTAAAGGATTTCTCTCACCATTTTAATAAATTACATGAATTTATTAAAATGCTTTCCTAAGTCTATTTTGATCAGACCAGGTGATAAATAGACAGGTTATTTAAGCCGTAAATCTGGAGAAAACTTATTATGATTTAATAAGTTAGTATTTACAGATGCAATTATAATTCCTCGAATTTAACGTCCGTTTACATAGTATGCTCGAACCTTGATTAGACCGAGCATTTTCTGGTAAACGAGTTCTTAAGGGTCTATGACTTAGTCCTTAGGATAATAACAGGAATTTTGCCAAACTAATTTATTAAACCGGAAGAGATAGCATAATTAATCAGATTATATAAAACCTGAACCCGGAGTTCCATTTAATTCATCTGCACTCAGTAATTTAATCTGCTCTTTTAATTCTCTAAAAACAAGTCAATTAACTTCCCCCCTTTTGTGACAAGCTTAGGAACTACTTTAGCTCGCTATAAGTCCCACGGTTTGACCCCGGCCGCTTCTGTCTTCTACACTACTACGACCGGGTTTTAATTTGCAGCCCGACGGATATTTTGAGTATTAATTTCTTCTTTTAATAACTACACCTCTTCTAAATCACTCACGATAAATCCATTCTGCAAAATGGCGCCGTTGCCGGGGACTTGATTTAATCTAGTCCCTAAGCCCCGGTTAATTCACCTGTTTATTACAATAATCTGTTAATCTACTAAATAATTAAATAATAAAATTCAAAAAAAAAAACTGTTAATCCAATTTCGGACATATAACCTCGGACATCTGATTTGGACATCGGACTTCTACTGATCTGACTTGGACATCTAATTTGGACATCGGACTTCTGACATTTGTTAATATTATTGTTATTTATTTCTGTCATTTCGTTCCATTGTCATTTCGTTCCCATTGTCTCTAACTACTAACTTTAAATTTCTGTCATTTCGTTCCATTGTATTTCGTTCCTTGTCATTTCGTTCCTTGTATACTAACTACTAACTTTAAATTTCTGTCTACTAATTCCTAACTTTTATTATTCTAACGTATAACCAGTTCTTTTCTCTGTTTTGAGTGGTGTATGCCTTTCACCAGGTCACAGAGCCTCCCAGAGAATATTAATCACACGGTTGGTTACATCCCAGAAATCGAGAGAACCTTTCTGCGCAATCTCAGGCAGAGACGAACTCAACAGAACATTACCAACACAGTGATAGATTCTGACCCGGAAGCTAACATGGCAGCTACACCAGCAACGGTTCGAAATATCAACAGGCCGTCTAACCAAGGACAACAGCCTGCTATCGTCCTTCCTCACCTCAGCCCATCCGAATACGAGGAGTGGCAAAAGCTGAAGCCATATCATCAGATTCGATGTGTGAAGGAGTTGGGCATGTTTGATGGCACCAGTCCAGACGAAGCCCTGTTACATGTTACAAAATTCTTACAACATGCCAATAGCCTTACTGCAACCGACGCAGTACTTCAATATGCAAGATTGTCTTATTCCCACACAGCCTGACGGGAAACGCGAGCAAGTGGTATCATAGCTTAACACCGAGTACCATTGTTACCTGGGACGACATGGCCACCAAGTTCTATGACAAATTCCTACCTCCGAGCCGAACTTTGGAGATGATTGCTGAAATTTATAATTTTAAGCAACCAGGGTCGGAGAATATTTGTGAAACTTGGGACCGTTTCAAAGGTCTACTACTCACTTGTCCTCACCACGGTCTGACGAAGGAACAAGTATCACAATTGTTTACAAGGGCTTGATCGGTCCGTGCAGAACAATGGTGTTATCTTCGTTAGGGGCTGACGTTCTGAAAAAGCCGGGAGCACAATTTCTGAACAGCATGGAGTCTCTCTGTGAGGAAATTAGAGACTGGGCCTCCGGTGGATCAAGGAGCGGTACTCCAGGATTATATCATGTTGGGGAGAGTGATAACAAATTCGACCAGCTCAAGAAGCCATGAGCAACTCATGGAAAGCAATGCTCAGCAAGCAACAAAAGTGAGCACTCTACAGAAAGTGGTCGAACAGATGGCTATGAATTCCTTCCCTCAGCAAGCTAAGTCATGATTTCCCGACCACCTACTACCCCTCCAGGCTATGCTCCTCAATCTCAAACGTCACCAACAATTTCTTGTACGCAATGTTGCGGGCCTCATGATTACGATCAATGCCCCCAACTACAAGAAATGAAAGCAGCGGAGGAAGCAAACTACATCACCAACAATTCAGGATACAGACAACCATGGCAACGTAACATGCAATCCAACCTTAGCTACTCAAACACCGGAAATATCCAAAACCCACATACCCTACAAACATCCCAAAATTACAGACCTCAGTCCAATTTCCAAGGAGGCCCAAGGCAATATCAACAACAGCCTTATGGCAATGAAGCTTCATCGAGCCGACCAGCTCCACCTCCTTCGAATCCTGAGTCTGATATGTCTCAGATGCAGGAATGTTTAAGGCGATGATGGGTAAATCACGAGATACGCAAGAAGAGGTCGCAGCTCTGCGCAAAGACCAAAAAGCCTTGCAATCTCAAATCCAACAGCTACTCACTCAACAAAGACCACCTGGTCAATTCCCTTCACAACAAATCCCAATCCGAAGGAACAAGCAAATTCAGTCCTTATAGACGATGGCACATCACAATCAACAAACTTGTGTGCAGTCTCTTTAAGGAGTGGAAGGGAACTTGCCACCAGCAAAGGAAAAGAAAAAGAAAATCTTGAAGATTCCTATATCAATGTTGATGAAACCACCAAACCAACTTTACCTCCCTCAGAAATCAATTCCTACTCCTGTTACTCCACCTCCATCTCGAATTACCATCGACATCCCAACCTCCACTCATAAAAACAGTGAACTCCCGTTCCCAAACAGAATGAAAAAGAAACATCTTGATGAGCATTCTCCAAGTTCTTGAGCATTTTCAAGAAGCTGACCCTCGACATACCTCTGATCGATGCTTTGCAAGAGATGCCTAACTACGCAAAATTCCTCAAGGATCTCTTGACAAAGAAGAAAAAGAAACCTGGAAAGAGACAGTGCACCTGACAGAGGAGTGTTCTGCAGCCCTTCTTCGAGCACTCCCTCCTAAACAAACAGATCCGGGAAATCCCGTGATCCCGTGCTTTATAGGTGGGGGTGGATTGTGGAAGTGGTCTATGCGACCTAGGAGCCAGCATTAATATCATGCCATACGCCACCTTCTTGAAAGTTAAAGGAGGAGAAATGCAACCGGTTCCTTTTAAACTCCAACTAGCAGACAGATCAGAGATCAAGCCCATGGGCATAGTCCGAGATTTGGTAGTTGGAGTGTCTCGCTTCATCTTTCCAGCTGATTTCGTCATTCTAGAAATGGATGACGATGTCGAGGTTCCCCTGATTCTAGGTCGACCGTTTCTAAGTACCGCCAAAGCTATCATTGACGTCCACGACGGGAAAATCACTCTTCGGTACGAAGATGAGACGATTGAATTCGACATGCAGAAAATGATGAAGAAAAGCTCAAACTTTTCTCCTCATGCTAAGACGGTGGGATTCACAGATGAGGAGGAGGAAGGCGATTTTGCTACAGAGGAGGACACGTATTTTCCATCTTCCATCCAGGAAGCTGAAACTGAACCCCTAGAGCAAGTATTACTTACTTCTCTAGAAGAAAAGATGGAGGATCCAGAAGTTAACGCCATGCTGGCGTACGTAGAAAAAGGAAGGGCTGGTTATCAATCGTTCCGGCCACCAATCGAAGAACTCGACAGAAAACCTCAAAAATCAATTCCATCAGTAGAACAACCACCTGAACTCGAGCTTAAAGAAATACCCTCTAACCTCAAGTATGCTTTCCTAGCTGAAAATGACCGCCTGTCATTATTTCCTCTTCTCTGAATTCCGGAGAGGAAACGAAGCTACTTGAGGTATTGAAGAAGCACAAGACAGCAATCGGGTGGACTATCGCTGATATCAAAGGAATTGATCCCTCCTATTGCACGCACCATATTTACATGGAGGAAACTTCAAACCTATCCGACAACCTCAACGCCGGCTAAACCCTAACCTCAAGGAGGTAGTTCGAAAGGAGGTTCTGAAACTCCTTGACGCAGACATCATCTATCCAATTTCTGACAGTCCATGGGTCAGTCCTGTTCAAGTTGTCCCTAAGAAGGGGGGCATCGAAGCTGTTATTAATGAAAAGGGAGAGACTATCCCTCAAAGAAAGATCACAGGATGGCGCATGTGTATTGATTATCGGCGTTTGAACTTGGCCACCAGGAAGGATCTTTCCCTCTCCCCTTCATCGACCAGATGTTGGAACGACTTGCAGGGCAAGAGTACTACTGTTTTCTAGATGGGTTCTCGGGTTATTTTCAAATACCAATCGCACCTGAGGACCAGGACAAGACAACCTTCACTTGTCCTTACGGTACCTTTGCATACCGACGAATGCCTTTCGGTCTATGCAACGCCCCTGCTACCTTCCAGAGATGTATGCAAGCAATATTTGCTGACTTCATCGAGCAGAGCATAGAAGTCTTCATGGACGATTTCTCAGTCTATGGCTCTAGTTTCGACAAATGCTTGGCACAACTAGATTTGATCCTGAGACGGTGTGAGGATACGAATCTCTCTTAAACTGGGAGAAGTGTCATTTTATGGTCAAGGACGGGATCGTCCTTGGACATAAAATATCAGCAAAAGGGATAGAGGTGGATAAAGCCAAGGTAGAGGTTATTGAGAAGTTACCAGCACCAACTACAGTTCGAGATATACGAGCATTTCTAGGGCATGCAGGATTTTATCGGCGGTTTATTCAGGACTTCTCCAAAATCAGCAAACCTTTGACCGACCTGCTACAGAAAGATGCCCCGTTTCATTTTGATGAGATGTTCAGCTGCATTCCAAACAATAACACAAAAATTGGTGACAGCACCTGTGGTCATACCACCTGATTGGTCTCTTCCTTTTGAGATCATGTGTGACGCAAGTGACTATGCCGTGGGGGCAGCTCTTGCCAAAAGAAAGAGAAAATCTTGAGAGTGATCGCCTATGCTAGCAGAACACTGAACGACGCACAGAAAAACTATACGACCACCGAAAAAGAACTTTTGGCTATAGTTTTCTCCCTCGATAAGTTCAGATCTTACTTATGGGGAAGTAAGGTCATCGTGCATACAGACCACTCCGCTCTCAAATACTTATTCACAAAACAAGAAGCCAAGCCTCGCTTACTGCGCTGGATTCTTTACTTCAAGAGTTTGACATCGAAGTCAAAGATAAGAGGGAAAACTGAATGTCGTGGCCGACCATCTCTCTAGGTTGGTGACTCCTACGGATAGTGTGCCCATAAACGAATTCTTCCCCGACGAGACTGTCTTCTCCATCACCAAAGTACAGGAGCCATGGTACGCCGACCTGGCCAATTATTTAGTCTCAGGAACAGTACCCTACGATTTTCTGGGAGGACCCGTACTTGTTCCGAGTTAGTGCTGATGGGTTAATTCGACGATGTCTCCCGGAAGAAGAAGTTTCGAGTGTCATCCACTTTTGTCATTCTCGGGAAGCCGGAGGTCACCATGGACCCACGAGGACCGCTGCTAAGATCCTGGCATCAGGTTTTTATTGGCCGACCCTTCATAAAGATGTGTACCAATTCTGCAGACAATGTGATAATTGTCAGAAAATGGGTAACACATCCAGGAGACATGAGATGCCGCAACAAGGGATACTAGAAGTAGAGCTCTTTGATTGTTGGGGCATCGATTTCATGGGACCGTTCCCTTCCTCGCAGGGCCACGAATATGTTCTGGTGGCAGTTGATTATGTTTCAAAGTGGGTGGAGGCTATACCCTGTCATCACGCAGATGCAAAGACAGTAACAAGATTCCTCAAAAAGCACATCTTTACCCGTTTTGGCGTGCCCAGAATTATTATTAGTGATGGAGGAACACACTTCTGCAACCGTTTATTCGAAGCACTTATGGTTAAGTACGGGGTACGTCACAAGGTAGCCTTACCTTATCACCCCCAGACAAACGGCCAAGCAGAAGTTTCCAACCGAGAGTTAAAATGGATCCTTCGAAGACGTTAACTCATCACGGAAGGATGGGCACTTAAACTGGATGATGCGCTTTGGGCTTACCGCACTGCATTCAAGACTCCCATCGGGATGTCTCCTTTTAAGCTGGTCTATGGAAAAGCATGCCACCTTCCTGTGGAGATGGAGCATAAAGCATATTGGGCAATCAAAGCCCTAAACTTTGACATGGTTTCTGCAGGAGAGAGAAGAAAATTCCAACTTACCGAATTAGAAGAGTTACGAGATCAGGCTTATCAGAATGCAAAGATCTATAAAGAGCGCACCAAAAAGTTCCACGACAGGATGATCCTCAAGAAGGAATTCGAAGTTGGTGATTGGGTTCTCTTATATAACTCGAGATTAAGGATTTTCCCAGGGAAGCTCAAGTCACATTGGGCCGGCCCTTTTCAAATTGTTAGTGTGACCCCGTACGGTGCCTTGAACTCCAGAACAAACAAGGCGAAACTTTCAAGGTCAACGGGGCACGTCTTAAAAGGTATAATTTCTCATTCCAATATTTCAACTAACCTATCTGCTACTTATTTTGTCCAAGAACAGCGGGACAATTCGCCCTCGAACTCTTCTCCAAACTAAAACTTGGTCAAATACGTCTAGCTAGAGACGTTAAACCCGGGCAGCTCGGTGGGAGGCAACCCACTATCTATCTTTTATTTTTCCTTTAATTTAATATGTTTTTCCTTTTGTACTATATTTCGCTTTTATTTGCTATAATAAAATGCAGGCTTCACTTGAGTTCTTCTCGCTGTGTAGAATATTCTTTACAGGTTCAATTCATGACATTCCACAGCAACACTCAAGTGTGGGGGAGCTCTACACACTCTACGAAATCTGGGGAGTACACTCTTTCCTTTACTTTGCTTGCCCTATTAATTTTATTTCATCTACGCAATGAGGGCATTGCTTGAGCTAAAGTGTGGGGGAAGAACCTAGGACATCTAAAATGCTTAAAATTTTTAAGTCTCTCTGCTTATCTTCTGCTTACCTCGCATTTGTTCTAATTGAATTATGTACCCTGCTAATGTAGGTTGTTCTCTTTAAAAACTAATACTATTATGAATTGTAGGATAAAGGGTACAAAATTTTAAATTTTTACATTTGATTACTTTTGAGGAGCATTTTATATGCGGTGTGACCAAATAATCTGCAAATTGGTTGGATTTTATTGCTCAGGTTTCTTTCTGTCTTCTCTCTTAGGGATTGCTAAGGGTATTTCTCTGTTAAAAAAAAAAATACAAAAAATAAGGGACTTTCGAGACACCATTGGTAACCACAAAAGAGAGTTGGTGTTCTTGAATACAAAGGCGTGATGCCTATATTATCTCATCTCTTACGCAAAAGTGAAACAAATGCATAAATCTATTTTTTCCTTTTGTTTTCTCCTCAATGCCCATTCTTGAGAGAAGTTGGCCATGGTAAAAGTTCTCGGAGTCACCTAAACAAAAGAAACATTGAAGTACCTTAGATCATACCCCGAAACTCTATATTTTGTTTTTACCCTGAGCACACCTATGCCACCAGCGGATAATTTTCCACACTCCTCAATAAGTTTTAGAGATCATAAACTATTGACTTTTTTATCCTACCCTTCATAATAATATTTGTTAGTATTGAGCATTTCCTACTTGCTTAGGTACATGGTTTTACTTGAGGACAAGCAAAAAGATAAGTGTGGGGGTGTGATAAGTGTCTAAATGAGCATGTTATTTAGGTGTATTTCATGTATAATATTAGCACTTTTCTTGCTCATTTCTCCACTTCGGTTAGTTTTCCTCTAGTTTATGTTTAATTGTTTTTTCTCACAAAAATTATTGGTTAAACATGAGGAAAACCAAGCGGGAGTAAAATAGACGAAGAGACGAACGCGTAGACGCAAACGGTCAGAAAACAGAGTCCAAACAAGAATCTAGAGCCGGTCAAAGTTTGAAGTAAAATAGGCCACGGCAAGCTGCAACCACCCAAGAGGAGGCGGACGTCTCACATGCAACCGCATGGCGGACGTCTCACAGGCAACCGCCTACTAAGTGGCGGACGAGACTGGTGCAACCGCCTGGCGGACTTCACCCACGAGGCGGACCACTCTCGCACAACCGCGAGGCGGACCACTCTCGCACAACCGCGAGGCGGAACACTCACACACAACCACCCGTAATGGGGCGGACCTCTCTATGGCAACCGCGAGGCGGTCAGCACAAGAAAACCGGCGGTACTGACTAAAATCAACCCGGGCTAGTTTCTTCTTCGCGCAGTCGTCTTCAACTTGAATTGTCTTATCTATCTACTCCGACGCCTACCTTAAATCGCTCCTGCAATCTGCCTCCTGTCCCTGCAATTAATGCTTCAATCAATGAAGCAATCAATGAAGCAAATATCTACGTACCACTACCTCTTCATTTCTTCTATAAATACCCATTCCCTACAGCCTTGTACGAGTGCACGGAGAAAACCAGAAAATCACTCATTCTCACCTCATTCATTCTCTTCCATTAACACTCACGTACATCTCATACCCAGTTCTCTAAATTCTCAAATTCACCCACTTCACTTATAAAACCTACGTACATGTTTCACTCTTCGACCTCTCATTTCTCCATTCACTAATCACGTCTCCGTGCTGTATATTACGTCCAACCTCTGTCAGATTTATTACCAGTTAATATGTCTGGCTAAGGAGGATTTGCTCCGGGCAAGGTTTTAATTATGGTTGTTTAATTATGTAATCAAATATTTTTACCGGTTTTAATAAATACAGTTTGTTACGCTTAAAGGATTTCTCTCACCATTTTAATAAATTACATGAATTTATTAAAATGCTTTCCTAAGTCTATTTTGATCAGACCAGGTGATAAATAGACAGGTTATTTAAGCCGTAAATCTGGAGAAAACTTATTATGATTTAATAAGTTAGTATTTACAGATGCAATTATAATTCCTCAAATTTAACGTCCGTTTACATAGTAGTGCTCGAACCTTGATTAGACCGAGCATTTTCTGGTAAATGAGTTCTTAAGGGTCTATGACTTAGTCCTTAGGATAATAAAAGGAATTTTGCCAAACTAATTATTAAACCGGAAGAGATAGCATAATTAATCAGATTATATAAAACCTGAACCCGGAGTTCCATTTAATTCATCTGCACTCAGTAATTTAATCTGCTCTTTTAATTCTCTAAAAAACAAGTCAATTAACTTCCCCCCTTTTGTGACAAGCTTAGGAACTACTTTAGCTCGCTATAAGTCCCACGGTTTGACCCCGGCCGCTTCTGTCTTCTACACTACTACGACCGGTTTTAATTTGCAGCCCGACGGATATTTTGAGTATTAATTTCTTTCTTTTAATAACTACACCTCTTCTAAATCACTCACGATAAATCCATTCTGCAACTTACTAACTAGTGTTTAGTAAGTATTGTGTGAGAATAAGGAACACTCCCTAATATTAGTTTGCTAATAACCGAAAGAGGTTAAACAAACAAACGTCGCATTGAGACTACTACTAACTCTAACTTGGGGGGAGTGAGGAATCCGGAATGGTACCGGCACATGTGTATTGGGGGAGGTTGGTATCCTTATCAGATACGACTTCCAAATATGACTTGTCTTCAGACTCGTCGCCTAGAGTCGACATATAGACTCGACCTCCTCGGACTACTTGTTTTAGGAAGGAGGCATTAAGATGGCGTGGGGGGATCTAGCCTACATCCCCAACAATTTAAGAATGTTGTTTATTGTCGGTAAGTGTCCTGCTGCTGGCTAGGGTTAACCAAGCCCTACAAAAATAAACAACGAACTAAGGGTTAACCAGTTCCTAATGAGAGAACGGTTGGCATTTATAAGGTAAGGTTGAGATAAGTTGCAACCATTCCTATTTAAAGGATGGTTTGTATTATAAGACTAAGATAAGCTACATCCATTCCTTTTTAAAGGTTGGTTGTTTCTAAGTCTAAGATAAAACTAAGATTGATGTAAGATAAGGATGGACTAAGATTAAGAGGAAACATAACTTAAGGAGTTAAATAATTAACTCTCTAATTAAGGGAACACATTTAAGTCGTTCAATTGGTTGAACTTTGATTGTTCATATTTGGATTGTTGTTTATTGCACTTTCTATTATGTTGTGCATCTAATCAACCTCCATGCTATCGACAATTAGTCTTCGTAGCCATGTTAGCTTGGGGGCCATGAGAGGATCGTACCAGCATTCGTGCTGACACCCTTTGGGGGCTGTTTTACCACACAGGTGAACGTCAGGAGGCAGCCGACACGAGAGTAAGAAGAGGTACAAGCATTACGGGCTAAGTGTGCCCTACGAGCTGTGCTTATACACTCGTATGGCAATTTGAGTTAGTAAGATGTATAGGATGTGAGGGGATTGTAAGAAGGATATGTATTTGGTTAAGATTTGTATGTACTAATGTTCGGTATATTCTGTCAATCAGACCGTGGCAAGGTCCTGGAGTGTATTGAATTCCGCTGTGACATTTATATATATGTGTTAAGTTGCAAAACCACATTTGGATTGAGATGGGGTGTTACAAACTTAGTGTTTTAGATGTTCTAAGAAAATTTCATGACTAGTGTTGTACTAGGAAGTTTAAGAGGTTGTCTCGAAGAAAAAGAGTGAGTTTAAGGTGTTCTTGTGAGTTAGAATGACTTAGGCATCATCATGGAGGATCTGGGAATCAAAAGAATGTTTTGGTATACACCAAAGGCAGTTTGGAAATGTGTTTAGGTTATATGCAAATCTTGTTAGGAGGAGAGTAAAATAATGTGTTTAAAGGCGAAGAGACTTCATGTAGTTACATAAAGGAACCTAGATGGTGAAAGATGCTTGGGAGATGATGTTATGGTGGTGAGGAAACATTTTGGCATAGTGGTTATGATAGGAATGAAACACCACTTAGAACACCTAAGGATAATATTACCATTGTTGAGAGATTATATAAGAAATTGGGTTATAAGGTTAGAGATGGAGATGGGCAAGTTTAGGATGTTATTTTGGTATTAGGATATGCCTAAGATCATGTGTGAAGTTTGGGTGATTTATGGATGAAGAGAACAAGTGTAACAACACTTAGAATAATGCAAAAGAAATAAATTTGTAGCTGGTCCGAGACTTAAGTCCACGGTGAAGTCCCGAACCAACATAAAATTCAGGCCGAGAGTTGCTTCAACCATAGGGTCTGGGACTTAAGTTTTGTAAGAAGTTCCGGACCACCCCCTAATTTACCCTCGAGGATTTTAGCTTGCATTGGTCCGGGACTTAAGTCCCATACAAAGTCCCGGACCACCATATTAAAACAGCCGAGAGTTTGAACTAAGTATAGGTCCGGGACTTAGGTTGAGGACAAGGTCCCGGACCACTCTAAAAATCATGTTTAAGCTTGGGAAATGTTAGGAGATGATGGGGATAATTAGGTATTGATGTTATAAGGTTATTAGGGGCATGTTTGGTGGGTGTAATGGTTATTAAGTGGGTGGATAAGTGTAATAGATAATGAGGAAATGATGCACTTAGAAGTTAAGTTAAAAACCATAAGGCTTAGTGAAAAACAATAGGTAAAAGTTGGTGTGTAGGAAGGTTAAGTAACGGTATTAAGTTGAATTGAATAATAACCTAAACCTAAATGTATGTTTTAGGACTTGTGAATTGGGACTTGGTAGGAGATAAACCAAATGATCGTCGACGGTGAACGGTACAGTCTTTCTTGTGACCTACTTGCTAACGAGGTGTCCCTCGGCTTGTGTGCTATCTGTTTATTTGCTATGACTAAGACAAGATAAATCATGCAACCGGTTATACTTGTTCTCGTTGTGAATGTGTTTTCTTTACACTAACCCACGAGACTTGAGATTTTGACTAACTAAGTTTAGTACTTGCTGAGTTAAGAAAAAGGAGTTAAGTATTGGTATCCGTTGGTTAATACCCGTTAAGGTTTAACTAACACATGGTTTGTAAGATTTTCACTAACTGGAACTTAAGGGGGGAGTGAGGAACCTAAGACTGACTCCGGTCATGCATGCTAAGGAAAGGGGGTCGGTATCTGACTCAGATCCGCCCTCCGCTTGAGGACTTGTCTTCGGACTCGTTGCCTAGGGTCGGTTGCCGGCTCAGCTACACTGGACTCCAGTCCAAGGTAGATGGCATTAAGATGGTGCGGTAGGATCACCTAAATCCTAAGTTTGAGTTAAGCTACAACCATTCCCATTCTAGGAAAGGTTTGTATACTGAGGTTAAGATAAGGTTAAGACTGAGGTAAGTTAAGGAGAACTGAGGGTAAGAGGAATCAGATTTGGAGGAGGTTATTACTAACCCATTTGTTAAGGGAACGCTTGTGTCGTTCAATTGTGTGTGAACTAAGTCTGTTCATTTGTGGATGGTTGTTTATTGCACTTCATATTATGCTTGTGTATCTAATCAACTTCCATGCTATCGACAATTAGTCGTCGTAGCCCGTTAGCTTGGGGGCCATGAGAGGGTCGTACCAGCATTCGTGCTGACCCCCTTTGGGGGCTATTTTTACACTTGTAGGTAAGAGGCCCATGAAGTCGCACCACGAGAGTAGGAGCGGTTAGACTTAGGATGGGTTACTTATTTTGAGCACGGGTGTGCTTGTGCGCCCGTCTGTTTATATTTAAACTGATGTAAGTTGGTGTTTATGACTTGGATACTTAAACTCGGTTGGTCGGTGGTATTTTGGTCAGTTGTATATTTTGGATAAGTGTTGTAAATCGGTTTAAGGTTCGGTATATTCTAATGATCAGACCGTGGCAAGGTCCCGGTGTTCGTTATTTCCGCTGTGACGTTTTTGATTTAAGTGTTAAGTTTACGATAACCACGATTGGCTTTGGACGGGGTGTTACATTCCGGCTCGATCAGCCCGTTCCAAGGCATGGGGAGCGGCTTCGCCATTATCAGGGGTGTTAACGTAATTTTTCAGGCTCCTAAGACCTCCTATAAGCTTTCTCTCTCCTCCAAAAGATGCCCAAATCAGCTTGAAATGCTTTCATATTTTACCCATGATAGGGGATGACATTTTAAGCATAATGGCGTTGGAATTTTGATTTTTTGAATTTCCAATAATTTTCTAGCAATTTCTGACTGAATCTGACGAGAAAGTCAATTTAAAAAAATTCCAACATTTAAAAATTCCGATTCCACTTCAGAAAATTCATAATTGTCATCCTTGACATGTGGTCAAAATTTCACAGCAAAATTCCTTTGGGAAGTCACTTAATTAAAATATCAAAAAATCTTACTTTTACTAGATTTTCTTTATCTTTAAGAAAGTTTATATAAGGGATAGGTTTTTTGATAAAATCAGAATCTCATAAGCTCAAGAACCCTAGGAAGACAGAAAGCACAGCCTCCTCTCTCTCTCTCCCACGTTTTTCAACACCCGGCCACCCGAATCATACCGAAAATTCCCCGAAATCACCATCTAAACACGTTTTCCAATCCATAAAGCACCAATAATCATCAAAACCCCACAAAAAATCACCAAAACATTAATAACTGCAAGAACAACCAACAACCAGAAGCTTGGTTCGAAACCATTCGGGTCTGCCATCAACGGAGCACTCGACGAATCCCGGTGCGAAGAATCATCGTGAATCCGAAGGTAAAACAGGTAGAAATTTCACTTTCCTAACTCCCCACGATATTATCAGTCTTGCCTCAAAATTTGGGCTTAAACTAACACTTTTTCGCTTCTATATCGCTAATTGTTTTAGCTACTGCCTTGTTACTTGTTTGCTAAGTTTCGTATTAATTTTGATGTCAAATTGAGATCTTTCAATTACTAACGTGTTTAAAATATTTCAGGCTACACACCCATAAAATTTGAGCTCAAAACACCCTCGGGAACCATCGAAAAGCCACTGTCTGTGACCTCGGACTCATTGTCCGGGACCACGGACTGGTTGTCCGTGACCACGGACACCCACGGACGGTGGCGGGATTTTATATTTTTCAATTTGTCAAATTTTAGGGTTTCTGTCAACACATGTCCGGGCCCACAGATACCCTGTCCGTGGCCCCGGACTTTTCAAGTTTGTGTTTTTATTTTAGTTCTGTTTTCAAAATCATCTAATTCAATTGGCGTCCGTGGTCTTGGACATTACGTCCGTGGCCACGGACATAATAAAAATTTGACCTAATTCTGCCTCTGAAACCCTAGTTTAGGTGGCCTTTAATTTCGCTTTAATTTTCTGTCAAAAAAACGTAAAAAAATAAAAAAAACACAGAAGCGCGCACCTAGGTTAAAAACAACTTTGTAGGAAGCCGTAAATAAACCAAGTAGAGGAAAAACGACCTAGGAAGGGTAATGAAAGTAATTTGAACCCTAAATAAGTCAAATACCAAGCCCCAGAACCCGAACTCTCCTTTCCTAATTTGATCTAGGTTACAATTTGGTGGCGATTCATAATAGATTCCAGTGAGCTAGCTTAGGTTTTAATAATTATTGTTAAATGACATAGTTATTAATCTTAGGTTATAAGTGGACCTAAAACCCGATTAGATCCTAATCAGCCGTAATCAACATAGGATAGGGTTTAAAATTGAGGCTCACAGACTGACGACTCTGCTGGGGACAACTTCTTAATTTTAACTTGTTTAATTTAAGAAAGAGGGCGTAACTTGAAAAATGTTTATTTATGGCTTTTATTACATTGTTTGTTTACTTTTGTGCGCAATTTAAATTTTTGTACCCTTGCATCATATGAGAGCGAGGGTCCACGCAAACCAATTTCACCCCGGGACCCGTTTGAGGGTCCCCTGCCAGGGACTCACACCTTTTAGGTGATGTGAATAAGTGGGGGAAAAGAGGAGGGTGTCGTCTAACCACACCTCCTTAATACCTGGGCTTTAGCCCCAAGCATATTCCTGGCAGTACCCTTACCTAGCCCATTGTTTGGTCAGACAAAGACCCGACCGTAGACGCACACCTTTAGGTGATGTGAAAAAGGTTGGGAAGCCCAAAGAGAATGGCGTGGAAGCCCTATCCCTTTGTGGTGACCTGGGCCCGCGCCCCAAGCACCTCTCCGGATCGATCCGTACCCATTGGACTGAGTTATTTTGTGAGGACATTTTGCATCACCTCCTTATATAAGACTTCTGTGCATATGTTCTTTTTCTCCTGGGCCTCAGGCCCAATGTCTGTATCAATACATCAATCACTCCCAGTCCAAATGAAATGCTTGAAGGTTTCAGTGGCCCAAATGCCTTTACCTCCACGAAGTCATCCTCTCAGAATAAGCTCGAAAGTTTCCATTATTCCTTCTAGGATTGCTGGCCCATTTCACCTTTCCATGTCATTGAAGGCCCGTGCCCTAATGGTTTTTGCTTTTACTTTATGATTCTAAAGCAGAAAGAAGGCAAAATTTCAGAAGGGCGCTGGGACAGAAGTTCTAGACGTTTCACCCGACTGCCAACTCCTCCTCTTCCGTCATTCCAGCCTGAAGTAGACTCCAACTCATCTGACATGTCAGTCCAGGCACATGACGATGTCCCTTAGGAGGATCAGCAAGCAGGGGGGAAAACAAGAACACTTATGTTGAAGAGCTCATGAAAAATTTTGATTTAAAGCACCAGTAGGCAATCCAGTCACTCGAAAATAAATATGTGGACACAATTGCCAAGCTGAAGGATAAGTTGGCCGCACTGGTAACGGCAGCCCAAAGCAGGACCACTGGGGGTCCGACGGGGGTGCAGGATCAAATAGTCAGCCTGGTACAGAAACATCAAGCTGCCATTGAAGCCTTGGAGGCACGGCATACGGCAGCAACAGTTGAGCTCCATGAGAAAATAGGATCTTTGGAGGCGACAAGACAGGAAAGACCGCTGCAAGGATTTGTCAATCCTTTATACGGCATGGACAATATCTCCTTGGAGGGACATGACACCCAAGTTGGATACGAAGGTGGTGCTCCCGGGAACCAATTAGCCGCTAAAGTTCAGAGGGCTCTGAGGCGCATTGAGCGCATGGAAAAGGCCGGTAAACCCGCTGGTTTTGACTATCTCTCCATGGGATCCTATCCAGATGTCGAGCTACCCGTGAAGCTGAAGCTCCCCACCTTGGCTCTCTACAAAGGTTCGACCGACCCCTAAATTCATTTGGCGATGTTTGAGTGAGAGATGTCTATCCTGAGGCTCAATGATATGTAGAAGGCCAAGGTCTTTGCCCGATACCTAGATGAGATCCCTCAACGGTGGTACCTAACTCAGAGAATGAACACCAAGACATATGAGGAGATATGTGAAGCTTTCCTGACTCACTTTGAGTATGCTAAAAATTTGGAGATCACCCGGTCTGACCTCGCTAGCACGCGCCAAATGGGAAGTGAGTCCATGTCCGACTTTATAAAGCGGTGGAGGAGGAAGGCAGGAGGCATGCCTACAAGGATAGATGAGTAGGAACTAATTCGCATGATTGTTGAGAACATGCAAAAGCAGTACAATAATGAATTAAAGTATATGTACTTTCCAAGCTTTAATATTCTCATGGGCCAGGTAGAAGTTTTGGAGGAGAAGATCCACAAGGGAGACCTAAAGCTTGGATATCCTCGAGGATCCGGGAGTAATGCCAAGTTCCCAAAATCTGAACCAGCAAAGGCTTCCTACTCAAGCGCAGCTTACGCACAGAGCGCACCGCAAAGGTACACGGGACAATACGAAGTGAATGCAGTCTAGCAGCCAAGGGAACAAGGGAGGAGCTATCGAGCTGTACCACCTCCAAGACCCGATTTCAGTCAACGAGAATTCACAGATATCGGTCGGCCCTTGAGTCATGCTCTAAAAAAGCTCCAGGAGCAGAACATCTTACAGCCTATTCCGCCCCGACCAGGAGTCACCCGTTTGGGCAGGAGTCCAAATCAGGTTGTCTCTATCATTAGTTACCAGGTCACGATACCGATCATTGCAGGGCTCTACAACATAAGATCCAAGACCTGATCGACCAGGGACTTCAGTTCTCAGAGCGCGGGAATATCTTCGGGAATCCTATGCCGGAACTTCACTAGGAGTTTTTGTTTTGTTTCTTCTTCCTTTAGTTATTTTGCGTAGCTTTTGTCTTTTTCCTTTGTATTTTCTTTTAGTTCTTTAGCTAGTTTAGTTGTCTCTCCCATTTAGTTGGTACTTGATGTCATTGTTACTTCTTTTGGTTATCAATAAAATTTCTTCTTTGTTCATGTTTTAATGTTTATACATTCGTTCATGTGCTGAAAAAGAAAAAAGAAAAGAGGAGGAAGAAAAAGAGAAAAACTCTCTCTCTCATAAAGCATGTCTACAAACCTACAAAAGGAAAAACCTTTGTTTTTCGCGAAACCTCTTGTACAAAATCACTTTCCCATCCAAGCATTCACCATCTCCATTACAGTCACCATACAGCATCCCATCATTTCCACCACTTCACCAAAGCTAAAACCAAAACTGCTGCCGCCAAAAGAACGAAAAAATAAATCATTCAGCAATCACCCCATCACCACTCACCACCATCGTTTACCATCACACATGCAATCACCCTCCATAAATAACTTGGGCATTCTAAGGTTTATTAAGTAAACCCCACAACAATACTGGGGGCAATCTGAGTTAAGGAACGATAACATTTGTTTATTTTGTGCAAGCAAGTACCTGAGTGTACACTTCGCGAGAGTGCCTTGAGCGGTTAAACCAAGAGCGAAAGAGCGTGTCATTTTTACATGACTCCAGAGAGGTCACATTCAAAGGTAAGGTAAACGGCATGACTCCGACTGAAGGAGATAATTTGTAAATTTACGCTTAAACCTATGAAAAGTAACAAAGAACGGATGCACAACTATTTGGGATGACGAAGCACCTAGGTACTGTACCACATAGCCAAAAAGCTGGTAAACCCTGACATTAAACCCTAGGCACCCCCGCTGAGCTTTTCGTGAACCTCCTCTTTCATAACATTACAAACTCCATAAACAAGCCAACCAATGATGAACAACCGACGCGGTGACCAAAGGAAGCAAGGAGCCCGACTTTTTAACAGCAACTTTACAAGTCCGAAGAAGCAAAACCGCTACCAACATGACGAAGGGATCCGCAAATGGCCCCAAAGTGGCACAGGATCCAAATGATCTAACATCAAAAACATCTCTCAAAGCTCGAAACCGGGGAACACAAGAACCCCGAAGGAAAAGAGGTTCAAAGAAAGGCAAACCTGAAAAGCCTCGGAGAAATCCAAAATCACAAAAAGAGAGAAGGTGCAAGGAACAACTCAAAAATCTAGAGTTCCAAGCTCATAAGAGAAGTCATCACGAAGTACCCAAACAACTTCGAGACAAAGAAGGAAAGTCCGGGAGAAGGTGCAAGTTGCAGCTTTAGTCACCCTTATAGCTCCACATATCCTAAAATTCCTCCATTGTCCAGTTGTCATTCATCACACCCCATAGCCACGTTGTAAGCTTGAAAGACTTCGGACTTAGTAGTTGTGTATCCAATCGAGTGAAAGTAATAGGTTAAACGTGTAAATCTATCAAATGTCAAATTCAATGGTTGAGATGTCTTGACCAAAAGGAGGGCACGAGTGCAAACATCAAACACTTTGAGTGTAGGATAGAAGGCACCACATCAAAATAAACCTTGACCTTGTGAGGATGAGATTTGTTCTTGCGCAATTAATCAAAGAAAATACTGGGGGCAATCGATCGTTCCGTTCGATTGCCATAAAGCCCTGAAAACTCAGGTTGCCTTTAGGAAAAATACTAGGGGCAATTGTTGGTCCCAACAACTGCAACAACGACGCCGATTGAGGCCCGAAAACCCAAAACCCAAAGGGTCAAACCCTCCTCATATCACACAGGCCCGTCCTAAGCCCTACCTCCACATCAAATTTCCTCAGGCCCGTCTTAAGCCCTACCTCCACATTCAAACATCCACATGCCCGTCCTAAGCCCTACCTTCACATCTAAACACCCATAGGCCCGTCATGAGCTCTACCATCTCCAGGTTTGCCTTAAGCCTTAATCCTTCTACATTCATCGTACACCTAACACATTTTCACCTAGATCCATCTTTAGGCCTGTCATAAGACCTAGAACCATCCTTAGGCTCGTCATAAGACCTAGATCCATCTTTAGGCCCGTCATAAGACCTAGAACCATCCTTAGGCTCGTCATAAGACCTAGATCCATCTTTAGGCCCGTCATAAGACCTAGAACCGTCCTGTAGGCTCGTCATAAGACCTAGTTGCATTCCCTTAGGCTCGTAGTAAGACCTAGCATTACCCTCTAGTTTACCCACTCTCATCAAACACATTGCATTCATCTCATTCACATAGGCTCGTCATAAGACCTATTTGCAGTATCCAGGCACGTCACAAGACCTGGCGACAGAAAGTTGATGAGGTGATGGCAATAAATCCTCCTTTTGCGATGTCAACTTATTTTTGGGATCAACGAATGGTGGGCAAAGGCAATAAGTCCCCAGGGTTTTTACCAGGAGTTATCCCTGCACATCGGCTTGGGGGGCGATGGCAATAAGTCCACATTGGGTCTAACCAGGAGCATTGGCACGGGTTTCGGTCCCCAGAAGCATCAGAGCATCATCATCATCATCATCAGCATCAGCATCATTAGCATCGTTATCATTTTAGAATTCTTGCATTTGCATAGAGTTTTCACATCCTAGGTAGTCAATGCCTTAGAATCGCTTGACATTGCATCATTTCATTTATTATAGGAAGTCAACGCCTTAGAACCGCTTGACATTATTTCATTCACGTCACCTAGGTAGTCAGCGCCTTAGAATAGCTTGACACATTTTCACTTATAGGTAGTCAGCGCCTTAGAGCTGCTCGACAACGTTTTGTTGCTTAGGTAGTCAGCACCTCCGAATAGCTGGACGTGGGCAACGCGGTTTCGCACAACATGGAGGATAATGTGGAGTCCAAAATCTTGGGGCATCACTCAAGCATCAACCAGACTTTTCACATTCATTACAAAGTCCAGTTGACGGGGGACAATCTGTTATACCCAAAATTTTGACCCCCCTGGTTAGGGTCTACGAGGTTTTGATGTTGTGAGAGACATTTCAATCAAGCAGTGAGAGATTCCGGCTCGATCAGCGTGTTCCAAGGCATGGGGAGCGGCTTCGCCATTATAAGGGGTGTTTACGTAATTTTTAAGGCTCCTAAGACCTCCTATAAGCTTTCTCTCTCCTCCAAAAGATGCCCAAATCAGCTTGAAATGCTTTGATATTTAACCCATGATAGGGGATGACATTTTAAGCATAATGGCGTTGGAATTTTGATTTTTCGAATTTCCAATAATTTTCTATAAATTTCTATCTGAATCTGACGAGAAATTGAATTTAAAAATATTCCAACATTTAAAATTCCGATTCCACTTTAGAAAACTCATAATTGTCATCCTTGACATGTGGTCAAAATTTCACAGTAAAATTCCTTTGGGAAGCCACTTAATTAAAATATCAAAAAATCTTACTTTTACTAGATTTTCTTTATCTTTAAGAAAGTCTATATAAGGGATAGGTTTTTGATAAAATCAGAATCTCATATGCTCAAGAACCCTAGGAAGACAGAAAGCACAACCTCCTCTCTCTCTCACACGTTTTTCAACACCCGGCCACCCGAATCATACCAAAAATCCCCCGAAATCACCATCTAAACACGTTTCCAATCCCCAAAGCACCAATAATCATCAAAACCCCACAAAAACATCACCAAAAGTGAAGAACAGCAAGAACAACCAACAACCCGAAGCTTGGTTCGAAAACCTTTCCGGTCTGCCATCAACGGAGCACTCGACGAATCCCGGTGTGAAGAATCATCGTGAATCCGAAGGTAAAACAGGTAGAAATTTCACTTTCCTAACTCCCCATGATATTATCAGTCTTGCCTCAAAATTTGGGCTTAAACTAACTCTTTTTCGCTTCTGTATCGCTAATTGTTTTAGCTACTGCCTTGTTACTTGTTTGCTAAGTTTCGTATTAATTTTGATGTAAAATTGAGTTCTTTCAATTACTAACGTGTTTAAAATTATTCAGCTACACACCCATAAAATTTGAGCTCAAAACACCCTCAGGAACCATCGAAAACCCACTGTCTATGGGCTGTGCGTGACCTCGGACTCATTGTCTGGGACCAAGGACTGGTTGTCCTTGACCACGGACACCCACGGACGGTGGCGTGATTTTATATTTTTCAATTTTTAAAATTTTAGGGTTTCTGTCAATTCATGTCCGGGCCCACGGACACCCTGTCCGTGGCCCGGGACTTTTCAACTTTTCGTTTTTACTTTAGTTCTGTTTTCGAAATCATCTAATTCAACTGGGGTCCGTGGTCTCGGACATTAGGTCCGTGGCCACGGACATAATAAATTTTGACCTAATTCTGCCTCCGAAACCCTAGTTTAGGTAGCTTTTAATTTCACTTTTATTTTCTGTCAAAATAGGTTAAAAAATAAAAAAACAGAAGCGCGCACCTAGGTTAAAACAACTTTGTAGAAAGCCGTAAATAAACCAAGTAGAGGAAAAACGACCTAGGAAGGGCAATGAAATTAATTTGAACCCTAAATAAGTCAAATACCAAGCCCCCGAACCCGAACTCTCCTTTCCTAATTTGATTTAGGTTAAAATTAGGTGGCGACTCATAATAGGTTCCAGTGAGCTAGCTTAGGTTTTAATAATTATTGTTATCACATAGTTATTAATCTTAGGTTATAAGTGGACCTAAAACCCGGTTAGATCCTAATCAGCCTTAATCAACATAGGATAGGGTTTAAAATCGAGGCTCACAGGGGGCCAGTTTTTAGAGTGGTTCAGCACCCCTCTCTCAATTAATAACTAGCCAATTTGTTTAAAGAACACAAAGTCAAAAAAGTAAAAAGGTATATATTTACCTTTTTCCCTCTCTCTCCCAACTCTTCTTCCTCCCAGCCGTGAGCTCCCATTTCTCCCCCCTTGCTGGCGATTTCAAGCTCCTTTCCATGGCAACTCATCTTCCTCTTCTTGCCTAAGCCAACTCCATGCTCCCAAATCAAAAACATAATACATATTTGTGTTAGCCTCATCAAGAGCTTTCTTTCCTTCGTTTCAAAATGTAACACCCCAACTCATAAAGCCATAATTATCTCATAAACCTCCATTCTCTTTTGTTAACATTGCAGTGGATTCTTACAGTATTTGGTGTTACCGCCGTTAGTCACCCACGTGACCAACTAAGCATACTACAATCTCCAAGATCTAGCTACGGTCTGATGGATCCGAATATACCGAACGTTAGTACTTACAAGCCTTAATCATTTACAAAACAATCTTAGAATCTCCTTACATCCTATACAACTTACTAACATCTCATACCATTCACTAAACGAGTGTACAGGCACAACTCGTACAACTAAAAGAAGACAACCCGAAGTAAATTCTACTTGATCCTACTCTCAGGATTGTCGCCTTCTATCATTCACCTGCGAAATAAAAACAGCCCTCAAAGGGGGTCATCAAAATTGCTGGTACGATCCTCTCATGGCCCCCAAGCTAACATGGCTACAACGACTAATTGTCGATAGCATGGAGGTTGATTAGATGCACAACATAATAGAAAGTGTAATAAACAACAAGCCACATATGAACAATCAAAGTTCAAACACAATGAACGACTTAAAAGCGTTCTCTTAGTAGTTGAGTTAGTATTTTTAACTCCTTAAATTATGTTTCCTCTTAATCTCAGTCCAAAATTATCTTACCTCAATCTTAATCCTTACCTCAGTCTTAGAATACAAACCATTCTTTAAATAATAATGGTCGTACCTTATCTCAAACCTTATCTCAATTCTTATCTTAATTAAGTCAACCGTTCTTTAATTAGAATGGTTGTTCATTAATTCATTGTTTATCTGTCGGGTCACAAAACCCTAGCCAATGAGTTATCAGCTTCATTGGTTTACATAAACAATATTTGATTGAATTAGTTGGGCATTTAGGTAGATCCCACCACACCATCTCAGTATGCCTCCCTCCTAAAACAAGAAGTCCAAGGAGACCGAGTCTATATGTCGACTCTAGGCGACGAGTTTGAAGACAAGTCATATTGGAAGTCGGTACCTGATAAGGATACCGACCGCCCCCAATACACATGTGCCGGTACCATTCCGGATTCCTCATACCCCCCAAGTTCCAGTTAGTGGAAGCCTTAAAGTCAATGTGTGTTAGTTAGCCTCTTTTGGTTACTAGTAAAACAAAATTTTTGGGAGTGTTCCTTAATCTCACACAATCTTTACTAAACATTAGTTAGTAAGTTCTCACGGTAAGTTGTGTTAGTTTTAAAACATCACACAACAATACAATAACATAATATTCCGGTTGCATGCTTTTTCTTGTTTAGTGGGCACATAAAAACAAATAGCACACATGCTGAGGGACACCTCGTTAGCAAGCAGGTCACAAGAAAACCATACCGTTCACCGCTGGTCGTTCGGTTGCTTACTCTCCTCCGGAGTCCCAATTCTCAAACCCTAAAACATTCACCGAATTGGGTGGTTAATTACTTTTAAATTAACCTAGCTTACTTAATTACTAATGATTTCCAACTAAACAACACTAAGTCATTATAGTTTAAACTTAACCTCTTATGTTATTTACTTCTCATTTTAACTCACACTTGTTCACACCTCCAATGGCCTTAAAACTTCACCAAACAACTCTTAACAACCTTATAATAGCATTACCGAACAAGCCCCTTCCATTCTGAAATACCCCAAACCTTAGTATGTTGTTTAAACACTAAAATAAGGTATATTAAGACTAAAAAGAGTCTTAGAAACATTAGTAAACAATTTAAACCTTAGAAAACACAAGTAAATACCTTAAGGTCAATAAAGACTAAAATGTGCTCTAAGCTTGGGATAAGCTTGGTTAAGACCTAATGAGCTTACCAAGACCTCATTTATACATTAATGAACATATTAAACCAATTACCAAAGAAAACAAAGCTTGAAAACAAGTTAAAACACAAAATGTGCTTTAAGGAGTCTTAAAGCACGTTTTGAAAAATTGTCTTGTAAATGAGTTTTTGAAATACCCCAAATATAAATAATATTATTAAATCATTATTTATTGGAATATAATCCAAATATAAATCATTTCACGTACGCATGCAAACCCATGCATGAAAACGTTACGTAAAAATAGTCATTTCACCATAAACGCTAAAACGCCTTAGAAGCATATGGTCAAACATGACCTTGTATGACCCTCTAATATTCAAACCAAATGGTCATACAATTATTATATGAATATATAAATATATTCCCTAAGCTATATTCAGTCAAAAACGCAAAACGCTCGGGAGTGCTCACGCACGCCCCTTAAAGCACGAAAAGTCCGGAGGAGTGCCGAGGTGGCACGAACTCCTATAAAATTGATTCCTTGAGTTCCTAACATCATTATTAACCATTATAAAGAGAACCCACGAAGTGGTTTCTCAAAATTCAGCAAAAACCACAGGAGGATTTCTTAGCGCTCCTTTTTGGCCCGGGAGTGTCCCGATGGCCCGTAAATTATGTCACGGGTTGATATAACCCCATATAACTCAATGTAACATCTTAGTATATGTTTATTTACTATAATAAGTGTTTACAAACACTTGGAACTCATAAAAATAATTGGTTTCCAAAATTTCCTTAGAGCACAAAAAACACACCTTCGGGTGTCACGAAAATGCGTTTTACGCAATTACCTTGTAGTTTTTGACATGCCACGAATTGGTAATCTTAAATAGGGTTAAAATGACCTTCTAAATAAGTTGGTGTGACTAGTCAACAAGGCTCTCTATAGGGGCCGATTTTGAGAGCAAAAACTAGTATAAAAATTGCATTAAAAGTTTGTAAAAGGCATAGAACATGGTGACTCACCTTCCCATGTGTTATATTACTTAATGTCAAAGTATGTAGGTCTCATATGACCAGAAAGCTGTCGAAATTAGGCCATGGAATGAGGCCATGTGAGCTAGAACAAAAACAAATGAGAAAAAGTAAAAAGTAGATCTAGAATTCACTTTTCTAGATTCCTTCTTTTCCATGTGACCTAACATGCTTGTCCTTGGCTCTTCAATGTCAATTAAGACACCCCATTTGACCCTTGAATTCGTGACTCTACAAGGGAGGAAGAAGACAAGCCTAACTTAGAAAAATCAAAAGAATAACTTACCTAAATTACCTTATCTTCTAGCTCACAATTATTTCCTTTCCAACTCTTGCCTTGTCACACCTCACATGTCCGATTTCTATGCTGGAAAAGAGGACATTTATTGAGCCAATCAACCATGAAATAAACTAAGAAAAAGTAAAGTCATTTGACATTAAAAATTGACAAAACAAAATCAAATTCCAATTGCCCTCTTTCATTTACGTGAGCTAGGTCTCATTTCCCTCCTTGCACATTTCCTCCACGGTTTGGTAAGGCTCCCTCCTCTCTCTTCTAGCTTCATCTTCTTCCTTTGAAGCTCTTAAGTCCATTAATGGAGTTTTAACTTCTATCTTCATCTTTAAGGTAATTTCCTAGCATTTCTTGGCAAGTCTTGAAGCAAAACTCTTCCTAGCATAACAAGGTGTGTTCGGCATCAATTAGATCTCCAAGCGGGTTGTCCAAAACAACATTAATCCAAGGAGCATCTCAAGGTTATCTTAAGGTAGGTTTCAAAGCTTGAAAATCCTTAAAGCACATTTTTATGTGTAACCAAGTTCTACTTCTTATAAGTCTCTTCTTCTTCATTTTGATGAAGGAAAACTTGTTCTTCACCTACCTTAGGAGTGCCGAATTTATAAGGAGAAAAGCCTAAGGTAAATTCTTGTAAAACTACTTCCAAATCTACTTAAGATCTTTATTCAAGATCTAACTCCTAAACACCTTCACCTCTTGCATAAAACCGAAGAGGAGCATCAAGTTTACCTAGGAGAAAGCTTGGAGATTCAAGAAGAAGTTCAAGCACTTAACCACCTTTGTTAAGAAGTAAGTTTACTAAGTAAATCTTTATGTTATAAGCTTTGTTAAGCTTCTAAAAAATTGTACAAAAATTATGTACATCTCCTAGGCTAAATAATACCGAAACTATATGGTTTTATATGCCAAAAATATAATCTATAACATATATAGAAATATTTAGCTTAAGACACATTTTTGTGTCACAAAATTTATTTATGTTACAAATAAAATAAGGCCAAATGTCTAGGGCAAAAATGTTTTATTTTGAGCTAAGAATCAATATAAGACCTTACAATAATTTATACATGAGTTATATGACTCCTATGAATTTATTTATAATTATTTAGACATATAAATCCACTTTTATATAACATATGGTCTCATTTAAAATATGGCCGAATGCTCTAGGTGTTAAATGGAATTTAATGAGCTACTTATGTATATAAACTTATACTATAAAGTTTGGTGAGTTAAAAATATTTATTTAGTGCTTAAATGGCTAATTAATTAAGTTATGTAGCTTAAATGTAATTTTTACAAAGTTTAGTGCAAATATTGTGAAAGCCGAGAGCTAAAGGGGTATTAGGTAATTATGATATAATATAGGTAGGAATTAAGTTTATGAATTTAGATAATTTAAACAAAGCCTTAAAATAACTTTTATAAGTTTTTGGGCTATTATGTAATTTATAAAGTTGATATGAAAGTTTGTAAATATAGTGGGCGAATTGATAATTAAGAGAATCATTGAGTTCACTTTCGAAATTTTGAAGGATTAAATATTTAGGCTTTAGATTATAAGTTATTAAGATACTAATATAAAGTTTTGGGGTGAAAATGTAATTAAGGAAAAATAAATGACATAGCCGAATTACTTTGGGTTAGTTTGGTAATTTAAGAATTTATATATATTATATTCGGCATTTATGGAGAATTAAAATTAAAACTATAGTTTATAAGACATTATGTAAAGATTATAAGATTTTGTGGCTAAATTGCAATTATAGAAAGTATATAAATATATGCCGAGATTTGAGGGGCTAAGATGTAATTCTTGAAAGTTATAATATTTATAAGTTATGTCCAAAAGATTAGTGGTAGTTTTGTAATTTAATTAGACGAGGAATTAAAACTATGTATATAAAGAGATTAGAATTTAAGTGTAAGTTTATGAATTAATGTGGTTGTTTTGTAAATAACCGAAATACAAGTTTAAGAATTTAGATTTAATAAATATAGGTCTATATGGATATTTGGAGGATTTAGAAGAAAGAATTTGATTAAAGGAATTATGGAATTAAAACTATGGCTTACATGGTTATAAGGAATTAAAAGATAAACAATAAATATTATTTATGGTTAAAAGGAGAATAATAAAACTATAAGAATTTTATGTCTATGTATGACATATAAATATAGTTAAGAAATTATAAGTTGTTATGTCACCTAGACAAATAAAATAAACAACAAATGCAATAAACACATATATGTGCATTAAAGGATGTATAAATAAATCAAAAGGAATAACAAATAAGTTATACATTAAATCATGAGGTAATTAAAAGAAATAAACCTCACATGAAATAACAATACGAGATTGTTAAATGATCCAATAGAATTATTGTATAAGGGTAACATAAATTAACCCTCTCAGTCAATCCATTCTAGGACTTTGTTTGACCAGACGTTGACCGGGGAATTTACAAGTACAGTCTACGGTGAACGGTATGGGATTCTTGCAACCTGTTTTCTACCGGATTACACCGGCTTGTGTGCTATCTGTTGTTTGAAATAACGACCAAGATAATTAATGTAAAATGTTGTTTACTCTTGTGCGGTTGTATTATTTTATGTGCGTAAATGTTGCTGACTACAACGTGTATGTCCCACGCATACAAACACTACTATACCAGGGATTAAATACCTGCGCTTCAGTATACCGAGGACTTGTACTCAAGTCTCTCACTAACTTCACTTTATAACAAACGTCATTATCCTAAACGTGATAATTGACATTATACATTGGGTTCTTGTCAACATCTTTATATGGCACCTAACAATTCTATACTTCGAGAATGAGGAGCCCAGTGGATCTGGCCATGCATGCTACAGGAGTTGTACCTGTCTCAGGTCGTCTCCTACTACGTCGCGACGGAACTTTCAGTTGGGAGGAAGACTCTATTCCTTCCGGGATTCAAATGCCCATCAGTTCAGTTTGAGGAAGACTTCTTTCCTCTAGTGGGATTCATTTTCCCACGCCTCTCAGTTCAGGGTTTAACTACGTTATCTCCTGGGGTTTTTATACCCAACCTTTCTCTATAACGAGGTCACTATACCTCCACTATATGATATACTTTTATACATCTGTCAGTCCCACTGTGTGGACCCGACAGCTATCAGACATTTCAGTTCAGCTAACTTGACCTTCTGTGTCTTGTTCTATGTGACATTATTGTCCTTGTTTGGATACTTGTTATCATCAGATTATGCTTGTTTACAGTATAAAAATGAACTGCATGTGTTCGGACAAGAGTTGGTGTGGCCCGGTAGACGATGGCTGCACGGGTCCATACCAGCATTGTTTTGCTGAGCCCCTTTGGGGGCACCCCCATTTTTCAGGTACCTGAAGTTTAAGAAGATCACCACACTGAGTGTAGGTGGGGTAGACCAAGCTTGGGGAGTCTACTATTAGTTAATTATTTTATTTCAGTATTTTACTTTGAGTTTGATTCCTAGTATCTCGGGTTGTATCTGTATTCCAGACCGTGACATTTGAGGATTGTATTTGGACTTAGCCTTGTTGGTCACAAGGGTGGCCAACGGCATTGTAATACCGCCCGGTTGTTGTATTTATTTCCGCTGCAGTTGTATTTTATTTGGGAGTGATCGCCGTTCAGTTTATTGGATTTTCGGGTTGGGGTATTACAGTTTTGAATGGCTAAATGTCCATCATTACTCTTTAATTAATATGTGTACTACTTAGTACCACATTAGGAAGTCTAAATCAATGGGAAATCAAAAATTTTACAACTATGTGCCTTGTTTTAGTGAATAGTAACCAAAATAAGCAAGTTTATAACATATGTCAATATAAGTAAGTTAATTAGTCAACAAAGACTAAAACACCCCTTACTACTTAATGGGGGCCAGTTTTATAAGGGTGAGTCACCTCCCCTTGTTAGTTTATCAAGTAAGTAAAATTAATAAAGTAAAACACTATTTACTTTAAATATCAAAAACTAGTTACTTATCTTCATTGTTTTCTTTCCCTCTTCATTTCCCACGGCTCCAACCTCTCTTCTATCTCCTTCTTGCTCTCCATTCACGGTTTTGCAATAGTACCAACACCAACACCAACTTCCATTATCATTATCTCCTAGCTCACTTTGCCAAATCAAAAACAAAGACCACCATTCTCTTAGTCTCATCAAGCTCTTCATTCCTATCTTCTCAAAATTCCAAGAGCTCCATTTCAGTGCCAAGAGGAATCTCCATGGGAGGAGCTTGAGCTCATCTTTTCACATATTATTGTTCTACTTTACTTCTAGGTAAGGAAACTCAAAGAAAAATAACATTTCCTTCATGTTTGTATGTTGTCCGAAAAACACCATTAATGGTGCCCTTACCTTGCTTGTTTTAGCTTCATTTGAATCTTCCAAGGGCTTGGTGGAGTCCTCTCTTGCTACATATCCAAACTCTCTTTCATATCCAAGGTAAAACAATCATCTAAATGTTCTAAGGCAATCTATGTATTTAGGGTTTAAAATGAGATGAAGCATAAAGCTTGTATACTCATTTCATTATTTGTATATTGTTTAGAAGTTGACAAGAAACTAAACACCCTTACCGATTTTTAAACAAGGAAACAAGAAAGAAGTTGTGAGGAAAAGAGGTAAATATGCTAACCTAATGTAGTTTAAAGTCTTAGGAGAAATGAGCTTATATTGCTTATTAAAACTACTTAAGGAGACAATGGTGAATGACTTAGAAAAATGCTCTCAAGGGCTTAGTAAAAGGCATATGTATTGTTGAGTGTATTTGCAGGTCAAAGGCAAATATATTGTGGAAATTCAGTGTTTATGATTTATGCATCTTAAGGGCCTAAGAGCCATGCTATTTAAGGGCCTAAGTGCCAAGCAATTTAAATTATGCACTATATTGTGATGTAGTGTTAAATGAGTGAAGTTTTGTGTACAAGAATGTTCTTGATGGATTTTAGTGTTCTTGATTGTTTAATGGTGAAAACAATGTGTTTTGGCTTAGTAATGTTCTAGGAGAGTTCATGTCAAAATTTAGGTAATGTACAAGAAGTTCTAAGTGTTTAAACAAGTTTTGATGAACTAGTGAAGTGTAGAAATGTTTAGCTTTGTTACTAGAGGAGAAGTAATGTCTTAGGTGTTCTAGGAAACAAAAAGGACTTAGACATCAACTAGAATTTTTGGTTAGGAAGAAAAGATGCTTGGGAGATGATGTTGTAGTGGTGAGAAAACATTTGGGAATAGTGGAAGTTATAGGTATGAAACACCACATAGAAACTTAGTGAAAAACATTACAAGTGTAAACCTTATTATGAGAATTTGTGTAATGCTTGAGGAGGATTTTGATGAATGATTGATTTAAGGAGTTTAATGGAGGTCTTAAGGTGTGTTTGAAGTGACCAAATGAGGTTAGAACATACTAGGATATATGAGGTGAAGTTTGGAGTTAAATGGGCAATTAAAAACAAGGGTCTGGAACAGACCGACCTTGGGGACCGGACTTGCAAGGTCGGTCAAGCCCAGTTTACCCTGCGGGAAATGGTCTCTGGAATGGACCGGACTTGCAAGGTCGGTCGGGCATGGATTTTTAGTACGGATTGAGTCTCTGGAATAGACCAATCTTAGGACCGGACGTACAAGTTCGGTCATGTCTAAATTTGTGTACGTAAGTAAGTCTCGGGAATCGACCGATCTTGCGACCGGACTTGCCAAGATCGGTCGGGCCTGAATTTTCAAAGGAAAGAAACTCTCGGGAATAGACCGAACTTGTGACCGAACTTGCAAGGTCGGTCGGAGTAGAATTTTTGACGGTAATATGTTCTGGAATGGACCGACCTTGTGTAAGGTCGGTCGGTAAGTTCGGTCGGACCAAAAACTTATAAAAAAAAAACAAACAAAGAGTGGCTTAAGTAGTTAACCCTAGGGGGTATAATGTAGGTAATCAAGGATAAGTTTGGGCATTAAAACATGTCATATAACCATGTTAAACACTTAGTAAATTTGAAGTTAAGTAAGTTAATTAACCGACATTCTTAAATCATGTATAGGAGTGACCTACGGTGGAAACCAGTCGAAGCAAGGACCAAGGTATGGTTTTCTTGCAGTCTGTTGCCTACCGGTTTACACCGGCTTGTGTGTTGTATGTTTTTTTGTGTGTTTATGACCTTGTAAGACTTAAGTCATGTAACGAGTTTACAGTTGTTAAATATTATTGTATTGTTAAGTATGACTCTCTCTTCCATTGTGTGTATCTAACAAGACTTAACCAATTGTTTGTGATATGTTTATTGAGTTCAATGTTGAACTTCTAACAAGTGCTAACGGGGGAAGTGAGGAGTGAGGAGTCGTCTGTTCCGGCCACGCGTGTGAGTATGGGAGTCGATGTCATAACCAAGGCTATTTTACTGACTCACGTCGGGCCACAGGGGCATACTATGTTTTGTTCGGTGTGCTTGGGTCACTATATCTGAGGCACCTTGTGTTAAGTTATCCGTTCAATCTAACAGGACGGTAACGAGTTATGTAACGAGCTTAGCATGAGTTTGGCAACATTCTCTAGGCTCTCCATGGGAACTAATTGTGTTGGTTCATTTCCTAAAAGGAATTGTTCTTGTGTGTTATGTGTGAAGTTGTATGCAATACTCTTGCTATGATATATGTATATGGTGTATGTTTAAAATGAATGCCATGTCATCATGACAATTAGTTGCGCGTATCCCGGTAGCCGATGGGCTGCGCGTTAACCATACCAGCCAAGGGTTGCTGACCCCCTTGGGGGCTCCATATTTCTTTTACTGCAGGATGAGGATCGAGGAAGTGGAATGGCTATAGATCCTAGGTTGTAGGAATACTTTTGGTTGTTTTTGGAGTTGTGCCCGGGATGCGCCTGTGCTCCCGTGGCGATATATTTTTGGCATCGTTGTAGTACAGTGACGGTCGTTGACAGTTTGTGGTGTACAGTTACAGTGTATGGATGTAGTTACAAACTCGGTATTATGTTTATGTATTAATGGTTAATAGTTCTATGCTCGGGAGTCTGATCATCAGACTGGTACACTCGTATTTATTCTGCCTTGTTGACCACGTGGGTGGCTAACGGCGTTGTAGCACCAAATCGTTTAGTATTTATTTATTTGTTTAATTCCGCTGCGATTACAAGTATTGTTAAGTGCGTAGTAGGGGTGTTACACATTCACCACCGAAAAATCACACTTTCTTTGTAAAATAGCCTGGTCCGGGACATAGTCCGGACCTAACATCCCAGACCAATATGTCTGATGTACTCTCGGCCTTATTTTGGGGTGGTCTGGGTCTTTGTACCTAGCCTAGGTCCCGGACCACCTCTGAAACAGATTTTCGGCAAGTTTTTGATGCTAGTCCGGGACTTTATCCAAGGACTAAGTCCCGGACCACCTTATAAACTGTTAAATTTTACAGTTTTGAACCTCTTTCCACACTTGTTCTTTTGCCCAATATTCTTCTAATCTTTCCCCAAGTATTCACACATGTTCTAACACCATTTTAGCACTAAAAATCCTTCAAACTCATGCATCAACTCACCTCCAAATTCGTTGATCACTATTCAAGCTCTTACTAAACTCTTAACACTTATTATTTAATTCCTTACACTTCCAACATGTAAATCTTGTCTAAAACTTCAACTAACCATAGGGTTTCCTTTCAACCAATTTAACTACTCCTGAAACATCATTATTCATCCATCTTCCCTTTGCTAAACCTCCCAAGGTTATCTCGCATCTCCATCCTCAAATTTCTCTACTTTCCATTTGTTACTCAGCATTCCTAAACTCTTGAACATACCTATACCTTTCTTTCCATCCTCTTAGCACCTTAACATTGTTCTCCCTTTACCTTAACCATCCTACACCCTCCTTAGACATTTCTATCTCCTTTACTCAATTAACTCATCATTCTCATGATCACACACTCTTATCCATTCCTAGTCATTCTCCTTGACAATTTACAACATTCTCCTACAATTTTCTCTTCCATCACCCAAGTCCAATCATTACCATTAAAGCTAGAACCTTATTAATCCACCAACAGCATCTTCACCACTTACACAAGCTACCAAGATTTCTCATTGCTATATTATCTAGTTCATACCTAAATCATCTTAAAGCATTATACACCTTTTCCTCCAAATTTTTGCACAAGTCTTACCATTCCTCAATACACCCACCAATCCTCTAATTCTTCCTAGACAACTCTAGGTCATTCTCATCCTCAAGAACTCCCTAATTAACTCATTTTCACTCAAATTCCTTCTAATGTCTCCTAGTAAACCCTAGGTCATATCTATTCACAACCACCACTAAACACTTTGTTTTCTACTCAAATTTCGTCATAGCTCCTCTAGTATATTATCATGCCCTAATGCATTGTTTTTCTCATTCAATCATCTCACACACATCAATTCTTTTTCTCATCATATTTTCTCACACAAATCAACCTATTCATAAAAAACTCAATATTGTGCAATAATCTTAAATTGCATAGCACTAAGGCTCTTAAATGACATGGCTCTTATGCCCTTAAATGAATTAAACTTAAACACTGAATTTCCCACGTATAAAAGCTTTCAACCTGCAAATACACACAACAATGCTCCCATTGCAATATAGGTGTTCTCATAATTCACTTTATACTTATCTTACTAACTCATTCCCATTGGCTCCTTAGTCACAAGTTCAAGCTTGTTTAAATTCTTTTCCTAGGTTATATAAACCATTACATAATGTAAGCTTTAAGCTACATTAGTACTTATCTAAATCTCATCTCTTAAACCTTAAACCACCATTAGGTAAAACATTTACCTTGTTTTTCCAAGCTTATCTTAACTTCCTCCTTAGAGCTTTTCTTGAATGAATCTCGGCCACCAATTAAATATCCCTTGCCAATGTTCTAATCAATATACAATGACTCTCATGAGTGCTAAATAATACACTAACCTTAAGGAATCATTCCTAGGTTAAAAATGTGTTTTAAGGTATTAAAATGAGTGTTTACCTTTGGAGTCCTAAATTAAGCTTGGATATGAATCAAGAAGGACCTCCTCTAGCCCTTGGAGAGTAGAAACAAGCTAGAACAAGGGATAAAACAAGATCCCATGAGAAGTAATATTCGACCATAATGGAAAAGTGGTGGAAAGTTGATTTTTCTTTGACTTTCATTACCTTGGATGAATGGAGAACCAAAAGAGCTCTTCAAACTTGATTTTCATCCATCAATGGAGTTTTATCATGGCACCAAACTTGATCTTTTAACGATTTGAAAAGATAGAAAGGAAGGGCTTGCTCTAACTAAGAGAAATCTATGCTTAGTTTTGATTTGGAGCAAAGATGAACATTTGGTGAGCAATTGAAGGTGGAGGCACCATGGATGTAGCTCTCAAGGTTTTGGAGAATTGAAGGGGATGGAAAACCGATGGAGGAAGAAGAAATGAAGAGAGAGAAGAAAAAGTAGGCTTAAATGAAGATATTTTGTTATAAAAGGTGAATAGTCTTTTTCCTTACTCCTTCCTCTTTTATTTAATTGGCTGGCATGGTGATGACTCACCACTACTAAAACCGTCCCCCCTTCCATAATTAACATACATAAGGCCTTGTTTGGCCATTTAACTAATTAAAGTTGACTTAAGTCAAATCTAGCAGTATTTGAGCACTATTCACTAATTAGTGCACATATTCGTGAAATATTTGGTTTCCCAATGATTTCGGCTTCCTAATGTGATACTAATTATTACACATGTTGATTAAGGTGTAATCATGGGCATTTAGCCACTCAAAACCCATTTCTAAGCAATTTGTCAAAAAGATGCTTTAAGGAGTCTTAAAGCACATTTTGTGTTTAAGCTTGTTTTTGAGCTTGGTTTTCTTTGTTAGTTGATTTAACATGTCCATTAGCATGTTAATAAAGTCTTATAATGATATTTGGGTGCTAATCAAAGTCACTCCAAGCTTAGAGCACAATTTTGCTTAAACTGCCTTTATGGCGTTTTCTTGTGTTTCCCTTTGATTCATGACCAAAATCTCATTTTAGGTTTTCAAAGGTAAATTCCTAGCTTTTATGTTTTAAGCACTCCAATTGTATTCTAGAGTTATTCCAAGGGTTTAAGAGTATAATTAGTGCTTATTGTATTCCCTTGGGCATTGGTCTAGATTTATGGCAATGGTGTTGCCCTATGACCGAAAATCAAAAGAAAAGAGAGGAGGAGAAAATAAAGGAAACAATGGGAGACTAAGGTAAATAACCCACCTCAAAGTCTATCCTAAATGCTTTTTGAAGCTTGGGTTGGGAAAATAAAAGAATGAACCCAAACTGTGCAGGAAATATGTCAAATGGATATGAGAGAGAATTGTAATTATGCTTAATGCATTGGTAAATTGTTGTGTGTGATTTAAGGACCTAAGAGCCAAGCAATTTATGACTAGTGCATTATATTGTGCTTGATGAGATTTGGATGGAATTTGTGTGCTGGTAGAATCCACCATGGATTTGGTTAGTTGAATTGAATAGGAAATGAATGATATGATGCATTTGGGCATGATATAATAGTAACGAAGAAGTTATGGCAAAATTTCTATAGAAATCTAAGTGGTTTTGGTGACCTTATAAGTTAACATGACTTAGGGTCTACTATGAGTTAATAGGGGTTGATTTGGGTAATTAATCATCCTAGAATGCTTGTTGAAGGGTTGTGTGGAGTTGTACAAAATCTGTAGCAAAGGAGATGTAGAGTGCCTTGGGATATTTTAAGTATGAGTTAGAGTGTATGAGCTTGAGGATGGTTAACAATGCATTAGTGGGCAAGGTGTGCAAGAATGAGTGAGTATAAGCAATTGCCTAAGGAGAAATTGGTATGAGTGAAACAATTGGGTTAGTAAGGTTGTGAGCAAAATTTGCACCTTAGAGACCTAGAAATTTAGTGGCAAGTGCAGAAATGAAAATGGGAATTTGTGTGATTGATCAAGATTTGAATGATAAGTTGATCAATGGATTTAGGAAGGTTTAAAGTGTTTTTATTGTATTAGGACATGTTTGGGAGCGTGGGGAAAGATTAGAAAAGAATTGGGTAAGGAATTGAAGTTTAGAACGAAAATGAAAACTATCAAATTTGACAGATTGTATCAGGGTCTGGGACCTAGTCCTTGGACAAGGTCCCGAACCACACATTAAAAAGGGCCGAGAGTGGCATCGTGTGACTGGTCCGGGACTTAGGTCTAGGATGAAGTCCCGGACCACCCTGTTAAAAACGCCTTGAGAGTTCATGAAATACCCTGAACTTAAATATGGTGATTAAATTACTCTAATATGATATCTGAGGGACTATTAGTGCCTAAAGAATTTTAATTAAGAAAATAAAGCCAAAAGAAAAGAGGAAACACTTTAAAAGCGTAAAGTAAAAAAAAAGAGTGTTACGCAACCATAGGAGGTATGTGACCTCGGTTAGAGTATTAGATGGATTCCTAATGCTTATTCATGCCTAATTGATGTACGGTAACAATTCCCGTAGAAAATGGATCCATAAAATGAATTAAAAACGCTAATAAAGCTTTAGCGCACGTTTTTCGAAAAAACCCGAAAACGTGACTTTGAGTGGTCAAATGAACCCGTAAAAATTATAGTCTACCAAATAACTATAATTAAACATTAATGGAAGGTTAAGAACAATTAAAATTAAAGAAACGAGAAAAATCTAGAAAACGGGCTCGGTTAGTGAATAGTGCTAAAACCGGGTAAATTAACGAGCGTTTTCTGTAAAACAAAATGAAAAACTCTCCCAGCCATGTGACTATGTAGGGCCGGTTTCAAGAAGGAAATCAGCCACACACACACACACACACACACACACCACACACACACACACACTTAACTAGTTAAAATAAGAAAGGAAGAAAAAGTAAAGAAGGAAAGAAAAAGTACAAAAAGTAAAAAACACTCTCTCTCCTCCCTCATTCTCTTTTTCCACCTCTCTTTCCTTCTTCTTCCCTCACCAACCGTCCTCCCCTTCCTTCTCTGCTAGAACCGATTTTGAAGTAGCACCCATTGCTTCTCCTCCTTCTTTTGCTTGCCTAAGCTTCATTAAAGCTAAAAACACAAAAATAATCACAATTTTTTCTTCCTCTCATCAAGCTATATCTCTCCCTCTTTTCAAAATCCAAAATGATGAACTTCATCTCCATTGGTTTAGCCCATTTGAAGAGAAAATGGCATTAACTTGAAGATTGGAGCCTCCTCTTTCATTCAAGGTAAAAAAACTCAAAGGAAAACTCATTTTTCCCTCATCTTTAAGTGTGACCGATTTCCCCCCTTTAGGATGCCTTGTTTTTCTCTATTTGTGGAGCTCTGTTTCAACCTTTCAATGGTTGTGGGGAACCCTCTTTGATTCAAGGCTTAAAACCCCTCTTGGAACTCCAAAGGTAAAACCCTAACTTATGGTGCTTTAAGCTCTCTCATTGAATTAGAGTAATTCTGAGGATTTAGAAGTTTAATTGAATCCATTTTGTGTTCCTTGGAAGTTGGGATGGAGTTTGGCAACTCCATTGCCCACTTGACTGAAATTGAGAAGAGGAAGAGAAGAGGAGAATTTAAAAGAGGATTAGAATATTCATGGTAAGAAAACCGAAAGAATAAACCGAAAACTGTATGGAAATGTGTCTTGAGTAGTTAGATGAGGAATTTATGCATTGTTGCTTTGAATTGAGGGCCTAGGAGCCAAGTAGTGTATGGATTATGTATTATGATGTATTTGGAGAATTTGTTGAGATTTGAATGAGTATTGTGTGCTGTTAGAATCCACTAAGGGTTTGGTTGTATTGGATGAAATTTGGTGATGAGATTCGTTTTGGACAATGCTAGAAAAGCAACGGATTCATAGCAAAATTTCGGTAGAAACCGAAGGAGTTTTAGTGTAAGTGTATATGGGTAAAGAAAGACCTAGGCTTAGCTAGGTGTTTATAGGATGGAGTTGGGTTGATTAATAACCTTGGAATGGTATTTGGAGAACTAGGAGGAGAAGTGTAAAAAATTGTAGCAAGTTAGTGTATTAGTACCTTGGAGCTTTGGAGAGAAACTTGGTTGTATGACATTGAAAGGAAAGGATGGACTTGGGAAAGATAATGCAATGGTCTAGGAATGAATTGGAGTGGTCAAATGGAATTAAAACAATGAGCTAAACCACCAAGAGGAAGTTAGAAATGTCAAGTGTGGAAAATGTAAAAGTGAGAGTGGAAATTTGTGGAATTTGAGCAAGAAGTTGAGCTAGGATTAAACCAATGATTTGAAGAGTTTTAAGGAGAGTTTTAGAGTGTTTTAACATGTGGGAATGATTAGGGAAGGAATGGGTAGAAGAATGGAGTTGAAACAAAGTCAAAAGGAGTAAACAGACTAGGACCGACCCAGGGGACCGACCCATGGCTGGGTGGGTCGAGTGTAAAACTTGTAGTCGGAGAGTTTCTGACTGTGACCGACCCAGGGGGATTGGGTCGGTCATGGGTCAGTCGAGAGTAAATTCCCAAAACCAGATGTCTCTACATCCGACAGACCTAAGGGGTGGGTCGGTCGATGGGTCGGTCGGGCCTATATATATATATAAGAAAAAGATGTGTGAGACTTTAGTAGTTAACCCTAGGAAGGGTAATGATGGTAGGAAGAAAAATAGGCCCATAAGAACTTAAGAAAACAAGTTTAGAGGTAACGGGGAAGTGGAGACAATTAAGTGTACTTGAGTAGAACCGAAATAACGGGATAACGGGCTAATTACGGGAGTAATAGTTTTACATACCGTGATACCTTGATATTAGTAGAACCATTTGATATGTAATTAGTGGTCCGAGAATAAGACTCGAGGAACGCGAGGTGACCCGGTAAAGTTAAACCATGGTGTAAGGTATGATTTTCTCATGCCCCGTATGCTAACGGTGTTACTCTGATTTGTGTGCTTGTGTGCCTTGTGATCACCTAAACAAGATAAATGCACGAATCGGATTGTTTGCACTTACTTATGCTTGTAATATATTCTTTCTTGAATGTATTCTTGAGTTTGAAGTTTGTATAATTCATGAAATGTGTGATTGTGGATGGATTGCTTGGATGTCGAATATGTATTTGTAGCTCGACTCATAGTTGAGTCTTATTTGATTAGTGACTCGAAGAAAGAGTCAGTTGTGAATTAATGGAAACGTGGTAACACACTAAAATTATCAAACCAAGAAACGATAACACAAACCTATGAACTCATTAGAATGTGAGAGAGAGTACGGGATTAGTAAACTCCCGATAACGGTAAGAGAACCGAATTGATTTAATCCACAAAACAATTAATAGTGGAATTATATAAGGAACCTCTACCTAGAGGATTTGATGATTGTTCAAGACTTGAACCTTAAGAGTAATAAAGAATGATAAGGGATCTACAAACCCTTTAGAAAATTAGTCGACCTACAATAAGATGACCTGACTAATGTAAACAATGTCCAGAACATGAGAGTATTCGATACGTTAGGGGAACCCTTAAATATGAGAATACTAGACATTGGTAATTCCCTAAGCTAGTAGAGGATATCGAGAGAGATACTTCTAGGCTAATCCATGAGTTTAAAATAACTCCGAGAGGAGAGGGAAGTGTTGGGAATTTGAGTAGTCCGGTAGAAACGGACATTTGAGTATTTGAGGCTAAGCGTATAGCTCCGCTTGTATTTGTAAGCTCGGTGGTGGGTCTTGTGTATGACTCTACCCGGAGGTCATGGGTAATGACTTAAAAGATACCCAGTAAGTATGTAATTGAGAAGCGAGAAGTAAGTATGTAATTGAGAAGTGACAAGTAAGTATGTAATTGAGAAGCGAGAAGTAAGTATGTAATTGAGTAGCGAGAAGTAAGTACGTAGTAGAGAATCGAGAAGTAAGTATGCAAATGAGTAGTGAGGAGTAAGCATGTAATTAAGAGAGCATGAGTAGAAGTAACCTAAGAGAGTAGGTAAGACAATGAAGAATTGAATAAGGCATAGTGAGGTAGAAACCCTCAAGGCCTAAGAGTAGGATAAATTAAATTAACCACTTGACGTATGAGTTATTGTTTGTATCCTATGTGGAACATTGATTAAGAATAGGAATGTATTGTTTGGTATAGTATACTCGGTATATTCAAGTCATCAGACCAATAGTATGTTGTATTGTAACTGGCCTTATTAGTCACGTGGGTGACTAACGGCATTGTACACCCACCGTTGTGTCTGTAATATCAGCTGCGAGGTAAGTAATTGTGAGATAATGAGGGGATTAGCGGTAGGGGTGGTGGTGGTTACAAAAAGTGGTATCAGTAGAGCGAAGTATCGCTCGGATGGCTGAAATACCGACTTTAGAAAAATACTGAGTTAGGAATTAGAGACTTAAGGCTAAGGGTTGAGTGTTAGCGTGTGAGGTATGCTAGTTAGGAACTTCCAATGTGAACTGGATACCTACAATAACCATACCCGCCCTCCACGTCCCCGTTGTAAAGTTGGGACAAGAATGCCCGAGAGATGGAAAGACCTCTCACACTCGGGTAAAACCCGATATGGTAGTTGCAGAATAAACCTTGTAAGGAGAAGAACCAGTCATACAGTAGATTCCAAGAACTGGAAAATCCCGAAGATGGTTCCCGCTTGAATGACAATAACCGTATTTAACGGCAGAAGATTGAAGATTCTAAATATAGGATAATGAAATTTATGACACCATGAGGCGACGTGCTTCGCAGTCGCGAGAACCATGCGTAGCCGGCAAGAAGGGAAGCACAATCGCACAAATGAGAGTCTGAGGACTGCAATGCTCGATACTACCAACAACGGTATACTAACCGACTAAGGAATTAGTCATGGTTGGATAACTCCAAACCTACAACGTCAAAAGGGAAGCAATACCCAAATAACATAGTTTAGACAACTATGAGAATATTCATGACACATACACCAACAGGACTACGACGTAGCTCCTAAGGATTAGTCGAGCCTCAGTAACCACCATAAAGGTGTGGGAACGGGTAACGAAGCAAGAAACACGGAGAACCCCAAGGACTAAGAATACAGAATTAATGACAACCATGTCAAGATCACTGGGTAGCTACCCCAGGTAATTGATCACTAAGATCAAAGGATCAAGGAAGATCCTATAAAACCACCAAATTCTGATGGAAACGTTTCCGTAACCGTTATACGTGAACCGAAAAACAACCTACCCGCGCACTTGCCAAGGCAAGTGCAGTAATTGCTGGGCCATTTGGAAAAGTTTTGACGACCAACAAGAACTTACTAAAGTACCACCATGAAGATGGAAGCCACTATAGGATCATTAATCCTAAGAGCTTGAAGAACCAAACCTTGGAAAGGCCTAACGGCCCGACCATTACCTCAAAAGAACACACCTGTCAGCGAGAAGCTGGACTTGGTCAGGACTTCGGACTTGACAACACCAGGAAACTTTCTTTCAAACCCCAAAATTTTCTTTTGAACTTAAATATTTCTTTTAAACCTCATATTTTAAACCAAACAGGAGGATCAAAGTAAGTTATCACAGAATAATACAAGAGGAGTTGACAATAGAATACTTACCTAGGCGAGTGACGAGCACTACGAGTGTACCCAAATACGGGATGTGGGACGACCGCACTCCGAAGGAGCTTGCGACCCTGACAGACCTATTCTTGAGTTAGTCAGGTAAGTGGTAATGTGCCAATAAGGTACCCTACGTATGTATAGAAGTGGTGTACAAAACATGGGAGGTAGTCAACTCTGTACTACGGACCATAAGATAAGTTCAAACCTAAACAGTTGGATACCTCGAACAATCGTAGGAACTCAGATAAGCTTACAAGCTAAAGGAGTAAAGAACTTACTCCAGGAGAACGATTAAGAGTTAAGAAGTGCGAGAAGAACCAACAATTGTGTAAAGGCATTGGATATGCCTCGAGGATACTGAAGCAAAGCATGTTAGCTGGAATGAATACCCAGCCTAAACACAGTAAGACAATGCCTAACAAGAACACGCCAATGTTTAATGGACAAGGTAAAATACTAAGAGTGATCATATAAGGTACCGGAGGATACCATTCATCACGAAGAGGATATCCAAACCAGTTATAAACATAAGGAAAAGCCTCTATGGTCTACCTTAAGAATGGGAGACGTTACAACCCCAAACGGGGTAATTTGAGATCCAGAACCGCAATGCGGAGTAAACTAAATATTCTCATAAATGTTAGCCAAATGTAATGGCATCACTTAACAACACCCAGGAGCAATCCTTGAAGGGTGTCGGAAGCGTGATAAAAGCACAAGAGCTAGAATGAACACTCGGTTAGAATACCGAAGGGATCCCGCTTGCCAGGGGATACCCTAGATTAATAAATGATACCGATCAATACCAAGATACTTAAAGGGCACCCAACGGACGGAAGCATGATGCGATGATCCCATCATGGAGCCCAGTAATACCTCCAAGCCATTTGATGGTATACGGAGAAACAATGACTGTGAACAGCCTAAGATGAGTAGAGCTCTAGGCAATGTGGCTAGTATGCCATAAACCTACGACGGGACATAATCCAACGGTTGCAAAACCCACTGTGAACCATATGGGAGTTGCCAAGAACGGCACCAGTAAGATTGTTTAATAACTAACAAGCAAAGATACCCCTCGTTACTGTGGTACCGTGAGAGCGGTGAACATACAGATCCCAAAGAAGAGGATACCATCCATAAATGTCTAAAAATATACCTCTTTCAGAACTACTAATGTAATTAAGCTTGAGCATACAATTATTGCCAAGCAATGCGAAATAAGCTTCGATAGCAATTGTTGAAAACCGAGAAGTAATCGGTTAAGAAGAAATACCGTATGTAGAAAGATGAAGTGGAAAATCAATAATGCTCAAGGAGCACAGAAACACAAGTATAGTATATTCAGTAAACAGCCAAATGAATGGCGAACCATTATATAAATGGTGGAATCACATGAGCAGATGCCATGGAAACCAAGGAATGAACATGGTGCCATGGAAATCAATACTTAAGTATTTTAAAGAAAATACAAGTTATATTGGAAAAAGAAATAAATACGTATTGATACTGAGTATCATACGGACGTATACGTAAATTTTGGTATACATTGAAAGTACCCGTATACATGAATAGTAAATACGTATACACGAATAGTGAATACGTATACATGAATAGTAAATACGTATACATGAATAGTAAATACGTATACATGAACAGTAAAATACGAGACGTATACATGAACAGTAAAATACGAGACATATATGTGAATAGTGAAATACGGCGAATAGTAAAATATGAGGCCGTACAAATGAATAGTAGAATACGAGACCGTATAAATGAATAGTGAAATACGGATGAATAGTGAAAAATACGAAAACCTAATACAAGGTCCGTATAAGTCTAAAGTTGCTAACTATGCAACTAAATAACTGCTAACACGTTAGTATGTTAATGAATTAGAATTGAGTTTAAAACGCTCATAAATGAACAAACCCGTTTGACGGTATACTTTATACCCGGGTTAACCTAGAAGAGGTTTAAGTTGAAAAGAGAACCCAATTAGTTCTAAGACACAGGATACTAATACTAGTTCTGGTTACAGATCTAGATAATCGCAGGCGTTCGGCGGATTAGGCGAACGTGGGATTAAGAGCTAGCCAATCTCCGATGACGGTATGGGATTCTTGTAGCTTGTTTGCTAACGGGGTCTACCTCGGTTTGTGTGCTATGTGTTATTGTGATACGACCAAAAAGATTAAGCATGCAACCGATCTACTGTATTGTTATTGTGTCCATTGCACACCAACACGACTTGATTTAGAGCTTGTTCATTAACTATGTTTAGTAACAATTGTATAAGGTTATAAATACTCCCCGTTGTTAGTTGGTTAATACCGAGAGAGGTTTAACTAACAAATTGTCATTGAGATTTCAACTAACTGGAACTTGGGGGAGAGGAATCCGGGACTGACTCCGGTCATGCATGTTTAGGTTAGGAGGTCGGCATCTGTATCAGATCTGTCTTCCGCATATGGCTCTCTACGACTTGTCGCCTAGGGTCGACAAACAGACCCGACCATCTCGAGTGAACAGTTCGAGGTGGGAGGCAAATTCAGGAGGCGCGGGAGGGTCAAGCCTACACCTCTCATAACTTAAGAATTAATGTTTATTAACCCAATGGAGCTAATAACTCATTGGCTAGGGTTACCTTGACCCGACAAAAATAAACAATTCAGTTAGAGAACAACCTTCTTTTAAGAGAACGGTTGACACTTATAAGGTATGGTCAAACACGAGAACTAAACAATTCTCAGGCCTCAGGAGTTAGGAATCTAACTTACTCATTAATGGGCGCCCATTACGACGTTCGATTTATTGGAGCTGTGAATGTTTCACATGGATGTGTTGTTTGTTATCGTACTTCTTATTATTATTTGTATGAATAATCAACTGTATGTATACGACAAAGTAGTCGTGTGTAGCCCTGTTAGCTTGTGGGCTGCATGTTTTCTGTACCAGCCATGTGCTGAGCCCCTTGGGGCCTGTGATTTAAACTTTGCAGGTTGGTGCCAGACGAGGACTCAACCTGAGAGTAGGAGCAGATAGAGTACTTCGGGTTGCTTTTACATTTGTTACACGAGTTGTGCATGTACACTCGTTTAGTAATTGATGAGATGTTAGTATGATGTATTAGGATATGAGATACTCGGTATAAGTTGTGGTTTATGATTTGTATTGTACAGATGCTCGAGTAATTATCCGGTTAGTCAGACCGTGACTTGTAATAGAAGAGGCCTAGTTAGTCACGTGGGTGACTAACGGCGGTAACACCAATTTAGTAGATCTTTTCCGCTGTGTTGTTAATGTACGAGATGGACTTAGGGAGCCGATCATTGTATTTGGAGACGGGGTGTTACAAAAGTGGTATCAAAGCGTAGTTACGCTCTGATGACTGGAAATTACCGAGCTTAGGAATTACCGAGCTTAGGAATTACCGAGTTAGGAATTTTAGACTTTGGGATAAGGGTTGAGTGTTAGTGCGAGAGGTGCTTTAGTTAGGATTCCCCGATGTGTATCAGCTATCTATAATACCTGACCCGCCCTCCGCGCCCCTGTTTCTAAGATACTGGAAATGAAAGCCAGAGGGATGACAAGCTTTCTCTTACTCGGGAAAACCCGATCTGGCAATTACATAGCATTATGCAATACGAGAAGCACCTCGTTATGTAATAGTCTTTCAAGACTTAAAGGTCCCAATTGGAGCGCAACGTTAGGCGCTACCAGCGGAATCCTACCAATGAGAGAATAATAATTACCGGCAACATGGGTCGACATGCTACACAGTCGATATAACCCCGCCATACCAGTAAGAAGGAAAGTACTAGGAGTGCAATGAAAGGACAAGAGAAGTGACAGAAACACTGGACAACAGTCCAAAGAAGCAGTAACAGTGGGATAATACCGCGTAAGAGCATAGGGACTACCTAAGAGTCAATTATGCAGCGGGTAACTCCGAACCTATACAAAAAAGGGGGGTTGCAAAGATCTGGCCGCAATAGCTCAGACGACTACGAATGCATATGCAAGTCATACTCCAAGATAGGACTACGACGTAGTGCCTAAGGAGAGTCAATACTCGATAACCACAACGAAGGTGTGGAAACGAGAGTGAGAACCAAGGCGAAAGCAAAAGAAAAAGGGTTCCCTCAGAAAGAAAACCCTGATAAGTAATTATACAATCAAAAGCAGTCAGGAAGCTGCCCAGATAATCAATTAACCAAAGCCAAAAAGGGCAAAGAAGGAGTCCTATGGACTACCACCTACATGGAGTTTAGGAGAATGTACCATTGCCGACGTACACAGTACCGATAGCCCATCTTGCATGGCGCACTTGCCTTGGCAAGTGCCGCCGCAATGAAGCTTTACAGGAAGCCATGAAGGCCAAATGGTAAAAACCACGGATATAATACATATTAACACCGGATTACAAATCCTTAATACTGAAGAGCGAAATATCTGGAGGGCCAGACGGCCTGACCATGACAACTAAATCAATACACCAGTCAGCAGGGAGCTGGACTTGGTCAGGAAACTAAACGACGTGAGCATCAGCAACAGACAACCGACACTACAGGTAAGAACATCAACCCAAAACCAAGCCTAACCTTGAATGGAAGAACCAAAGAGATTGCTCAATAATGTGAGAGGACCGGATGTAAGTAATAACCTACAAGGAAGGTATTAGGACATACAATGAAGATGGAGGACATAAAAACTTTCAATAAAAATGGGATGAACTCCCAGAATAATACCATTAACACCACTCTTCATTGAGGATGTTGATAAACCCTAGAAACAGAATCAGAGAAAACAAATTTAAGCAATGACCTACCTAGGATCAAAGACATGCAATCACGAAAGAGAGAACCTCAAAAGGACTACACCATAGAGTTGGTATAGTTGAGCTGAAAAAGACCCATAAACGATGGTTAGTATTGCTTGCCTAACTCACTAACACCCCAGTATGATTAGTCATTAACGGGTGGTGTAGTCAACGAAAGTTGAACAAAGTATTGACATGGCAGCACATGATAGCCAGGGTAAATATCCGACTTAGACACCTAAAGGCAGAGGCCTAATGAAAACTAATCCTTAATTGCTAAAAGACACAAGTCTATGAGAGCGAAGGTATTGTCACAGACACTGATTAACATCGGATTACCTAAGCGAACTTCCACAGCAGGAAGCGAGTTACAACAACTTATTGTTAAACCCAATTGTACATCCAATGATGTGACCTAACATTGACAGAGTTAAGAGAACTAGAGAATTATGTGGATAACCTACAGATGATTAAGAATACAACAGTGAACCGAACACCGGTTGTCACTTGAGACTAATCAAGCATTAAGGGCCTACGAGCCAAGGATGTTAAATACATCAGAGCTCGAGGCGCAGGAAAGCATAAAAAGGCTTATCTAGGCCATGAATGAACTACAACTCGTACATACGAGTGGTTATGAAAACCTATACTAAATTGAGGAAGAATTGCCAGGAAAGGGCACCAATGAGAATGTTGAGATAGTGCTATTAACAGTGGTGGAGAACGAACCATTCCTTTTAGGGTGGGGATACCTCTCCTTGTTGTGAGGCCATGAGTGGGAATAAACCCCTCAAAAAGGGCTTTCACTTCTTAGAGATTGAATACTCTCTATTGGAGAGTGGGAACCGTAGACCTTGAAATTACCTTAGAACATTCCAGTTACACATAAATAATATGGAAGGCTGCAGAGACAGACCTCATATCCAGCACTCAGGATTTAAGAATCAGCAATCGCCAGAGATAAACATTGTGAGTGCGCAGTAGGGCACGTCAAGTGACCAACGCTCAAAAGAGCTTGTGATTCAACGGATGACTTCTTCAGTAACCGGTTAAATTACATGGTAAGTAACATCATAAAGGATGAAAGAATGTGAGAAAAATTAGCCTACTTACGAACCTGAGATTGAAGCAGAACACCTTCATATTAAGAGATAATCATTTTACAACACGATACGACAACCGCCAAACACCGAAATTAGAGAACTCCCATTGTGTTTACACCATGAAAGGGATTGAAAATAAGACAAGACGTTGAAGTCAACAATTGAAGAATTGTGCCATCAATGGGCAATATGAGAAAGCTAAAGCTACTTCGATAATGGAGGCCATGAGAATAATACCTATTAGGTAGATTAAGTTACAGTGCGCAGCAAAGCAACCACTATATATAAGCCATCAAATATTGACACAAAAGCAATCAGATTTATGAATTAAAAACCGATGTAAGAAAGGTGATGAAATGGGAGATAGACTGTGCAGTAACGCCGGTAGCCTAGACCATATGATGAAAGGTTTCACAGGAAGCACACTGTCCATTCCGTAAGAAGTTGGAAGTACATTCCTAGTAGATCGACATGAGAAATAAGATAAGAGGCTCTAAGGAAAGAGACCTCAAATTACTAAGGGATCGAGTCCGTACCAAATACAGAAGGTATAATGTAGTTGTGAACCCAGTAGATAGATATACCTTGATTAAGTACAAGAAGAACGACATGTGCGTTATTATGGAATGATGAAAGAGGAGATCGACAATAGAATACTTCACAAATTTGCTATAACCAAGCGTGTGACGAGCACTACGAGTATACTTAAACGAGATGTAGGACAACCGCACTCCAAAGGAGCTTGTGGGCCTGAAGGACTTATTTATAAGTTAGTCGGGTAAGTAGCAATGTATCATTAAGGTACCCTATATATGTAAACGAGTAGTGTAAGGAACACGAGAAGTAGTCGACTCCATACGGCAGTCAGAGATGCAAACTTACACCAGAACAGAGGAGGAGGAACTCAGTTAAACCAACGAGTCTAAAGGAGTCAGAGAACTCACTCCAGGAGGAAACAATTAAGAGTTATGAAGTGCGAGGATCATTGATTACTAAGTATGAATAGTTTATGTGTCTCAAGAATTATGAGGAAACTGTGAAGAGCAATAAGCACTGAACAACAGCTCTAGATAATACGGAAATCTCAGACTGAGGATCAGTTAGTAGGAAACAATTCAGATGCTGAAAGGCGTAATAACAGCATGAACACCAGATCTCTAGAGAACTGGATAGACAAGCTATAACTCATAAAGACCGTGTATAGGTAAAGATACCACACGTCCATTAAGAGAACTTTATTCCTAAGTTATAAGGATACAAAGGAGCTGTAAACATATTGAAGAGGATAGAAAGGGCAAACTAAGCCCCAAGATTATTAGAGTCGCGCAGCAGAAGCTAGTGGACCGTATCTTAAAAGTTTGATATACCTAACAAAAGAGAAGAAGGAAGGATGTGTCTCACATCTTCCAGTCAAATAAAATATACGACTTATCTACCAAATACTTTGGAACCTTAGAGACTACACTTGAACCAGTTGTAAGATTGGTATAAACACCAATAAGAATCCTTCATACAGAGACTAAGCCATTACCATGGTGAAGACCCTCTGACCCAATCATAATGTGAGATAGACTACATGGAAGCTAGAATGCTCCATGACACCTAAACATCTTGTACCTATGTTCAAGGATTTTATAATGTTGATTACGTGGGCGTAATCCATTTTAAGGGGGGTAGAGCGTACAATCGCTTAGCCTATATTTCAGGTAATGAGTATGTAACCTACAGTGTGCATAGCACAATACAATTAGTTGTGATGTTTGATACGTATGTTATATGAACACATGTATTCATTCTTATGTGGTTGTGGTTATTACGCACAATTAGATGCGAATACCAGATGTATTAGAGGCTTATATCGTTAACTTCGGTGCGAGAATTAAGGAATAAAGGAGTAGAAACTCCAGGGGAATTAAAATCCCTATGATATGTATTGATATGAGACAAAATATGGTAATGTTATGAGGTATGAATCGGTATGAGACTGATACAGAACCTGGTAGGAATTAAATTCTCTAAGTAATTGCTGAGAGGTGAATTAAGAATGACTGATGGACTGAGTTCCATAACTTGGAGATGTATTGATTTATGATTATGACTAGAAGGACTAAAAGATATAAAATGCTACATGAATAATTATTTGGCTGTTTGAAGTTGACGTGGGAGGTAGAACTTGATCTTGGCCAGATCAAGGAAAAGTGAACACAAATTGGGGTGAAAGGATAGTTCAACACTGATTCTGATCACATCAGGGTCGGATGATTCCTAAAACTCCCTACAAGTGGTCACAATTAACCACGTTAAGAGTAGATGCAGTAGCATAAAGTGGAATTGGAGTTGACATGTATTTTCTTTACTAAGACTCGCTCAAGAACTCGAGGACATGAAAACCTTTGTCTCCGGACCGGTTACATGAGGGGTATGCAACAAAGAATATACAAAGAGTATTTCGATTACTAAAACTTACAAAAGATATGCTGTGATAAGTGTGGTAAATATACATATATATGGCAGACCTTATGAGTTAGAATGCCTATACAGATATTAAGTGATCTATATGATCTTTTAGTGTGAAGTTACCTTTGTGTTCTAAGAGATATAGATACACAAGAAAATTGGGGAGAATGTTCTTTTAAGGGGGGTAGATTGAAATACCCCAAACCTTAATATGTTTAAGAACTATCTAATTAGGATATACTAAGGCTAGAACGTGCCTTAGAAACATTAGTAGAAGTGTAAAACAACAATTTACACCAAAACATGCTTTAGGAACAATTAGAGCAAAAGGTGTTTTAAAGAGCACAAATAAATTAGGGAACTGCCAATAAGTTCCCAAGAGATTTCAAATGTGAAATACCTCTAAGATTAGTAATACGCATTAAGCGGAATTAGCGTTTAAACCGAAAACGCACCTTAGAGCACAAAAAAATGTGCTTTAAAGGAAAACCTGCTTTAAGCATGTATACATGGAACGAAAAGGCTAATGAGCCTAAATACCATAAAGAAATAAGGGAACAAAAATTAAATGGTCATAGGAGCCATTGCGTATACACACAAATTAACTATACAAAGTCCATAGTAAATAGGTACTAAACTGACGAAAGTCAAGAAGAAAGCACTAAATGACTTGGTTTAAATTGGAATGAGCTACATGATATTTCATGAAAAAAGTTTCTAAAGGTTGTAAATATATTAAGGACACATTTAAACTAGCCAAAACAAATTGCATAATCAATGTGAACCCGGAAGCACATAAAATGGTGTTTTAAGGCATTTTTGGCTATGTAACATACCTAAAACATGGTATAAGTCCTTATGAACGAGATTAATACATCTAATATTACATAAATATAAGGAAGAAACAAAAAAATCAGACAAAATCGTGACTAAGGTTTCCTACTTCATGATGAGTCATTAAAGGTGTTAAAATTCAATTTTGCTTACTTTACACCTACCATGACTTTCCTTGATTGCCTTATCACCTTGTCCCCTGAATAATTCATTAATAAGACTCTTACCTGTCTTTATGAGAGCTCCCAAATTTGTAGCTCCTCCTCTCTTTGAAGAAACATCACAAAAACTTCAATGTTCTTAGATTAGTACCTTAAAGAACACCTTGCCTTGTATAAATCATAACTTTCTCGTCCTAACTCCAAACAAAAATCTTGATAGCTCGTTGGAATCCTTTTTCAAAGAGCTTTACAACCATAGCTCATGAGCCCCCAGATTCTCAGGAAAAACCATGAAGTAGTGCCTTTGATTCTCGAGGTAAAACATTGCCTTCTTGGAAACTCTCCTATTGATTTTCATCAAGGCCGAGTGCCTAGGGTTACTAACCCTTCTTCTTCTTCATCTTATTATATGATTTTGGACCGAATTTCACTAGCAAATTGCTGTTAAAATTTCTAAGGAAAACAAGCTTAATATTAAGCTAAAGGTTAGTATACAAGGTAAATCCTACAACTACCTATTTCAAGGTTCTAATTGTTGATCAATATATGATCTAACATATTGTTCATCTTGTTTATTATTACCGAAATTATAAGTGTGTTAGATTTAATTTTTGACACATTAAATGTTATTATTTTGTAAATCTTAAGTTAGATTTATACTCCTTATGATATAAGCTACAATATAAGCTATCATAATATACAAGAAAAGTTCATATACTATAACTTATGGGGTAGCCAAAAATTAAGAGAACATATGTGAGTTAGGAAAATTATATAACTAAGTTAAAGTAAAGGAATTAGTATATTTAAGAATATTATGTAAAAATTTGAGAAGTTTTGGTTATATATTATCATTGCCGAAAATATATATGAGTTATAATGGAATTTATGAAGTTTAGATGATGAGAAAATAATTGTAGAATTAAGTTTACAATTTATAAAGAGTTTATAAGTGTTATAAGGAATTCATAAGGTTTTTGGTATATTTAAGGATAATAAAAGATGGTATTTATATACTATAACATTTGATAATTAAATCTGGTGATTTAGAGATGTTAAAAATGATTTTTGATGTTCAAATATCTGTAGGAAAATTAGTTACGAAAATTAGAAATTAATTGGAGTTAAATTGGTTAATAAATGAGTTAGGATAAAAGAAAAGACCACAAGGATAAAATGGTAATTTCCCTGGTCAAACGTGGTCAAACTTGGTCAATGACAGTTTGTGAAATGTTTAGCGGAGCTAGAATAAAATTTTTAGCAAAAGATTAGATATTAAAGGGATAAAGGAATAAAAAAAATTAAGTTAAGTTAACTTTAGGGGTAATATTGTAAATAATGGAAATTTAGGGGGTTTGACCATAAAAGAGTGGTCAAACTTGGGTATATTTTGGTAATTGACCAAAAGTATAAAAGAAATTAATTAAGAAAGACTTTGGAAGAAATTAGAAATAAAAATAACAAGTTTAGAACTTATTATGAGTAAAATAAAGATTAAGAGAAAACTATGGGTAAGTAATGTAAATAACACGTTTCTATGTGTTTAGAAGGTTAAGGAAATTAAAAAAAGAATTTAGAAACAAGTTGTAAAAAATAGAGTTAAGACGGGTTAAACGAGACCGTATATAACTTAAGGTATACGAGGGGTATACCCGTAATTAAATAAGTATAGGAGAAATCAATGCTTAATGTATTTTAAAGAAAATACAAGTTATATTGGAAAAAGAAATAAATACGTATTGATACTGAGTATCATACGGACGTATACGTAAATTTTGGTATACATTGAAAGTACCCGTATACATGAATAGTAAATACGTATACACGAATAGTGAATACGATACGAATAGTAAATACGTATACATGAATAGTAAATACGTATACATGAACAGTAAAATACGAGACGTATACATGAACAGTAAAATACGAGACATATATGTGAATAGTGAAATACGGCGAATAGTAAAATATGAGGCCGTACAAATGAATAGTAGAATACGAGACCGTATAAATGAATAGTGAAATACGGATGAATAGTGAAAAATACGAAAACCTAATACAAGGTCCGTATAAGTCTAAAGTTGCTAACTATGCAACTAAATAACTGCTAACAACATTAGTAGTTAATGAATTAGAATTGAGTTTAAAAACGCTCATAAATGAACAAACCCGTTTGACGGTATACTTTTATACCCGGGTTAACCTAGGAAGAGGTTTAAGTTGAAAAGAGAACCCAATTAGTTCTAAGACACAGGATACTAATACTAGTTCTGGTTACAGATCTAGATAATCGCAGGCGTTCGGCGGATTAGGCGAACGTGGGATTAAGAGCTAGCCAATCTCCGATGAACGGTATGGGATTCTTGTAGCTTGTTTGCTAACGGGGTCTACCTCGGTTTGTGTGCTATGTGTTATTGTGATACGACCAAAAAAGATTAAGCATGCAACCGATCTACTGTATTGTTATTGTGTGTCCATTGCACACCAACACGACTTGATTTAGAGCTTGTTCATTAACTATGTTTAGTAACAATTGTATAAGGTTATAAATACTCCCCGTTGTTAGTTGGTTAATACCGAGAGAGGTTTAACTAACAAATTGTCATTGAGACTTCAACTAACTAGAACTTGGGGGGAGAGGAATCTGGGACTGACTCCAGTCATGCATGTTTAGGTTAGGAGGTCGGCATCTGTATCAGATCTGTCTTCCGCATATGGCTCATCTACGACTTGTTGCCTAGGGTCGACAAACAGACCCGACCATCTCGAGTGAACAGTTCGAGGTGGAAGGCAAATTCAGGAGGCGCGGGAGGGTCAAGCCTACACCCCTCATGACTTAAGAATTAACGTTTATTGAGCCAATGGAGCTAATAACTCATTGGCTAGGGTTACCTTGGCCCAACAAAAATAAACAATTCAGTTAGAGAACAACCTGTTCTTTTAAGAGAACGGTTGACACTTATAAGGTATGGTCAAACACGAGAACTAAACAATTCTCAGGTCTCGGGAGTTAGGAATCTAAATTACTCATTAATGGGCGTCCATTACGACGTTCGATTTATTGGAGCTGTGAATGTTTCACATGGATGTGTTGTTTGTTATCGTACATCTTATTATTATTTGTACGAATAATCAACTGTATGTATACGACAAAGTAGTCGTGTGTAGCCCTATTAGCTTGCGGGCTGCACGTTTTCTGTACCAGCCATGTGCTGAGCCCCTTGGGGCCTGTGATTTAAACTTTGCAGGTTGGTGCCAGACGAGGACTCAACCTGCGAGTAGGAGCAGGTAGAGTACTTCGGGTTGCTTTAACATTTGTTACACGAGTTGTGCATGTACACTTGTTTAGTAATTGATGAGATGTTAGTATGATGTATTAGGATATGAGATACTCGGTACAAGTTGTGGTTTATGATTTGTATTGTACAGATGCTCGAGTAATTATCCGGTTAGTCAGACCGTGACTTGTAAGAGAAAAGGCCTAGTTAGTCACGTGGGTGACTAACGGCGGTAACACCTATTTAGTAGAACTTTTCCGCTGTGTTGTTATTGTACGAGATGGACTTAGGGCGACGATCATTGTATTTGGAGACGGGGTGTTACATGAAATGCCGTGAAGATTTTTATTTTCAGAACCCAAATTTTTCTTTCAAAACGCCAAATTTTCCAAAAACCCCCAAATTTTAAAACCAAACCAGAGAACCACGGTAAGATATCATAGGACGATATAAGAGGAGTTAGCAATAGAATACTTCACCTAGGCGTGTGACCGACACTACAAGTGTACACAAACAAGACATGGAATGACCGCACTCCAAAAGAGCTTGCGGGCCTGATAGACCAATTGTGAGTTAGTCGGGTAAGTGGTAATGTAACACCCCTCTCAAATAAGCACGTAATAGTCACTCACGTTAACAGAAAAGTAAAACGTCTAACAGTGGAAAAATAAACAACGACATTAAACTCACTCGGGTGTCACCTGCCATTACTCACACATGCGAGTAACGAAGCAGTAATTAAATCCAACGCTAAAACAACAATACTACTCAACCGCAGTGACGACGTGATATCTCCTATACATCATACTAAGTCCATATCCATAACAGTCGACAAGTGAGCATCTACCCAGATCTCAAATACATACAACCGTACCGGCATACATCCACAGACTGATGTCGTTATACAAATAAATTTCATGTGCAATAATTAAGGTAATCCTAACTACCCTGTACCCGCACTTCGGCTTCGACGGAGATCAACAACCTGCACAATAAGTGTAGTCTCAGCGATAGACGCTGAGTATGCCGGATCTGGACCATATTGGTCACTTGTCATTTTTTTAACCGTCTTGATATTAGATTGATTTCATGCTTTATCATTTTACAGATATAATAAATATTGTAACAACGTGCATAATTATATAACCATTCATCCAATCCAAACAGTCATTTATAAATGTACACTACACATTCACACATCATACAATACGACAACATTAGTAAATCATACGTCGTGTGTTATCATCATCATCTATTACAACATTCGGCCCCCCGGGCCCTCACATATCATTTGTTTTGGTTAGCATTGTCGGGCGTCAATTAGGACAACCCGAAATATACTCACTTGGACAGTAGTCCCACGTACACACAAGGTGCTCACTGCCCTGATCATCCGAAGACTCCGGGACTATTTCACTTTGCCTTTGTAAAGGCATCCATTTTGGTGGCCAAGGGCCTGGTGACTACAGTAGCACACTCCGCCTAACGATCTATCTAGGTTCGTTCAGGATTAACTAGGGTAAACCCGATACGGGATAACCCAAGAGATCTCTACGCGCGACCAACAGCCAGTGGATGTCTGGATTAAGGTACATCATTACATTCATTCACACTCCACTGTAAACTTCATTAGTTAGGTAGTCAGTTACAGCTTTAATCATGGAGACATTCACTTATTTTTGTTGGCTGCCCTGTGGGTCTTACACATGCCTAGAATGATTCTAGGTAGTATTTATGTTCGAGTTGAAGCTCTAGGGACCGACAATGTCGTGTCCCGTCCCTAAGTGTTTTACTTAGGTTATAACTACATACTTGTAATACTTAGCGTATTAGGTTAGGCAACGATAATTCCAATCACACGTCTCGCATATGTAGTTTTATATAAGTTGATCTATAGTCGACGTAGTATTAGTCCCGTAGGACGTTCGTGCATAAATTAATAATGCAGTAACACAGATATCCATTGAAATACCCCTAACCTTTAAAACTAAATTAAATGATCTATTAATGATCTAAGATAATTAGTAAACATCTAAATAGTATTGAGGAACAATCTAAAAGATCTCAACAAGGCAAAACACGCCTTAAGATTGGTAAAGCCAAAAATGTGCTTTAAAGCACCATAAGGATTGTATGACCTCAAATAGGATCCAAAGTGGATTCCTAAGTATTATAATGAAGTAAGGAACACAACAAAACCGTTCTCAAGGAGAACTAAGCTCAGGAACACCCTGTGACACAAAAATGTGCACTAAAACACCTTAAAGCACGTTTTTGTGAGATTGCCTTCTAAATTGGTTTTTAATGGGCTTAAAGGTTATAATTACCTTTAAATATGATATTATATTATATCATATTAGGAATTTAATTCCAGAAATTTACAAATTTTTACAAATTTAATATTAAAATATTAATAAAACCCCACAAGGGGGCCCGTTTGAGTCAAATTGACCAAGTATGGTCAATGGTCAATTAATGACCCATTTGACCCCATGGAAATCGGCAGGCAAGGAGGAGAGGAGACAGCTCACAATCATTATTAGACAAATTGCTACCTAATACCAAATTTGCAATAGTAAACTTACCTTTTTCAATTATTTCAAGCCTTTCCAATCATTTCTCTTGCTCTTGTCCGATTCCCTCCATTCCAGCCGAGCTCACCTCCTTCCTAGAAGCTCTCAAGCCTTGTTCTTGAGCATGGAAGGCAGATCTAACTCCTAAGCTCTTAAGGTAAGGTTTTAAGGTCATTTTTAGCTCTTTTTCTTCATCTCTTCACTACCTACACCTAGATTCCGTGGCTCATCAATTCCTATGGCTCATTCTCAGTGTTCTAAGGTTAGAACAACATCTAAACTCGGCTGAAGCAAGTAGAGGGACCAAGGTTGCTCAAAATTGCATTTTAAGGTAAAAACATACCTTAAGCCTCTCTACACTCCAAGCGATTTTCTTCCTCTGATTTTTATGAGTTTATACACTCATAATCTTCACATTTACACGTTCATTCAGTTGGTTAGCCATTTGGAGCAAGGGTGGCCGAGATCCAAGAGAAATACCCTCTTTTAAGGCATTTTGCCAAGGTAAAATCAATTACCATAGCAGCTTGTTGTTGTCTAGCTATTCCTTATGTCTATATGGTGGATCTAACACCTTGTGGTGTGTCTAAAAGAGGCCGAACCCATCTTGAACTCTCCTTGCATTTTTAAGGTGATTTTTGCCTTAAATCTTACATTAATTGTTCCTTATGGTTAAGCTCAAGCTTGGAGTATAACCATATCTTGTTTTGGTGTATTAAACATGTCTAAATGATGTGGTGAATTTTCCTTCAAGTGGCCGAGTACATACAAGGGCAAATCAAGGTATAAACACCTTAAACTTATGATTTTTATAATTTCTAAGCATATATATAATTATTGCCGAGAGTGAACTTATAAATATGGGTCATATTGACCTAAAAATGGAAAAAAATGACTAAGATAAATTAAGCTAGTCATTTAAGAGATTTAATTAACATAATGGTCAAATTATGACATTATGTGGAAAAATAATTAAATCAAAGTGAGGCCGAGAATATATGCTATATTTTGAGACATTTATTGTGTAATTTATTTTGCAAGTTCAAGGTTGTAATAAGGCCATGTCATTAGGCCATTTTAATTTAAGTTTATAAGCTTATTTAGTTTATTTATGCTTATAATTGAAATTGGGGTCAAAGGGTAATTACTAACAAATTATTAGGCCGAGATCTTAATTTAGAAGAATTTAGGGTTTTTAAATGAAATTAATAAAAATTATAACATTTTATAAAGTTTTGGGTAAAGCTTGGTAATTACCGAAAGGTTTGGGTCCAATTTGGTATTAGAAGTCAAAGTTGACTATATAGGAGACTTTGACCAAGTTGGAGAATTTTAGAAATTAAAATACAACCTTATATTAAGATAAGTGTTAATTTGTAAAAGATTTATAAGAGATGGGGCTAGATTGTGATTTCCGAAAACTTGGGGTACTAAATGGAGTTTAGTACAAACCTTAGGTTATTAGGAATTTTTAGAAGTTGATTTGGTTAAATTTGGAGTTTATATGAATTATATAAGTATAATATAAGATATTCTATGATATTGTTACAAATGGGTAACATATGTGGTAAAACCGAGATTTGGAGAAAATATAAGGTCAGGAATAATGTTTATAACCTTTTGGTATAGTTTGGTGATTTTTGGAATTATATATAAGGTTTTATAAAGACATATATATAATATATAGTTTTGATGATATTAGTAAACCATATGTTATAAAGAGGGGAATTTGGTGAATATAGAAAGTTAAGTGGTGGAAAAATAATTAGAATAGACCTAGGGGGTCTGTTCGGTTATTTAAAAAAATAAAACTATAGGTTATAATTATTTTAAGGCTTAAAGGGTATAATATAAGGTATATGATATAAGTGTAACAATGAAATATAATTTGGGATTGATTTGTGATTTATAGAAGTTTAGTGGTTGTTTTGAAAACCGAAAATATAAGGGGTTGTTTGGTATTTTACAACAATTTAAAACTATATGTTATAATTGTTTTAATGACTTAAATGTCATAATATATGTTATATAACTATAATGTAACATTATATTAATTAAGTGGTGGATTTTGTAAATGTTTAAGAACATAGGTGCTGTTCGGAAATATTGATATTTTTAAATGGAATTTATAATATGGTTTTAAGGTTATAAGAATTATAACATTTGTAATATAAGAGGTATTCTTTAAAAAGAATGAATATATATTATAAGACTTACCATATAAGAAATAGTTCCATAAATACATACACATAAATAAATATGTGTTATGGGGAAAATATAATATGGTTTAATGACCATATATTTTCATAATTAAAATGACATACGATAAAGGGAAAAGAATTACAAACAGTGGATATGGAATTCTAATGTTAAGAGTGTACATGTGATTATAAGGATTCATGTAATTGAAAATATTGTTCACATATGAATTATACCACATTGAAACTTAGAAAAAAAAGAGAGACAACCTTAGAAAAATAAATACTAAGGTGAGATGCATAGTGCATGACAAAGGATCACACATGCAATAATGAAACAAACTATACGACATACAAGGGTATGTTAAGTCACATGCGATAACAAGTTCAACAATAACTATATTAATATACAAGACAAGACTACGCATGTAATATAACACTTTTCCAATCTCGAGTTAAACCGAAAGCCCGACAAACATTGACAGTTAATAACGGGGGGTTAACCGGGAGTTAATAGTGATGGTACGGGGTACCGTAGGATTGTGTTGTTATACAGTATGCTAATCAGTAGCACAATGTATTGTTTAGACTGTTAGAGATGACACACTGAGCATAGGATCTCGCTGATTCATACTCCACCGTAATACATCAGGGTGAACGGTATGTTGTTATGTGTCTCTGATTGTCTCTGAGGGCTTCCTCATTTCAGACTTCTGTGTGATCTGTGATAAGATTGTTTGTCTGAATGTGTTAATTAATATGCATGAATTGTATATTTACAGCTGCTTACTATTTACTGTTGTTGAGTTAACAATATTAGTTCGTATATATGAACCTATATATATAAAACGAACTAGCGGCTATGGTGCTATCTTATATGAAATATAAGGAACGTAAGTAAAACGTTGTAGCACTAGGATAATAACTTATACATATTACCCAAGACTTTTATACGGAGCATTGGCCTTTCTATACGCCGCTCTCGTATCTAACACTGGATCCCGAGTTTACAAACTCTAGATTGGACTAATGATCTTAGTCTGCTGTGTTAGGAAAAAATGGTAATGCGATGCGATGGTATAAATAATTAATGGAAAGATTGTAAAGCCAGGAGGATGTGGCTCTTGGTGCGCCTGTGATCACAAAAACGATACCAGGATGTCCGAGTACGGGTCCGTAAGTATCAAGAAAATTTCCCGTGAGCTAGAATGGCTCGTTGGTCGGAGACTCTACCGTTGGAGTGGCTACTGCCGTGGGTGACCCGCCATAATATATGGGTAAACTAGAGACTTGTCGTTTTAACGAGACATTGTCACTAGGTATAACTGAACAATTAATATGACTGAGACTTGTACAGTGGCGAACAATATTGGTTTCTATACCATGGACGAGACTTAATACTTGTTTATTATTCTCGTTGTTTCGCTTTGTTGTTCATTGGTTATACTTGTGATTATATTATTGTGTGTTGATGGTTGTGTTGTTGTATGGATATTACTATTAATTGTTTTATAGTTTTAAATATTTAAAACGGTATTGCATGTAACGAATCTCATGCTCTCGACCAAATAATTGAGGGGTCTTTGGGGGCATGACGGGGCATGTGATGACATACTCAGCAGGGGCTGATTCCATACCACAAACCATTTTTATTGCAGGAGAGTAGCTGGTGGGTCGACGCGAGGCGCGACTATTGTGATACTAAGGTTGTTTCGGACTCGGATTGTTTAACTGAGGTGTATGTGGATTAGATGCTCACGGTCTGTAATAATTGGTTGATGTTAGATTCGTTTTAAATTGTTTAAGTACTGCTATCTATCTCTTGTGGTCACTGCGGGAATACGTTTCGCAAGTTGATTATCAGGTAAATCGTTATCACCCGTATGAGCGAGTGATAACAGTGACACCATTAGGGCGACAGTCTTTTATTCACCGCTGTGAATTATTTAATATGTGCGACAATTATAGGATTATTAGGAGCCGAATTAGTAGGGGTGTTACAAAAGTGGTATCAGAGCGGAGTGCCGCTCTGATTACAAGAGATAGTAGTTGAAGTACCGTGAGCTTAGGTTATTCACACACCAGTACCAAGAAGATAGTTGTAAATTATTTGAGTTAAGTTACGGTAGGGAAAAGTACAGTATTTATACTAAGAGCTGACTTTGGTTCTGAATTCTTCAGATGTCTTCTGGAAGATGATCAGCTGGCAGAGGCAGAAGAGGTGGTGGAAGAGGCGGTGGGCCTGGAGGAGGTCCTCCGGAGGCCCCAGCCGTGGGCGTGGCTGAGACGGTAGCCGCTGTCTTCGTTCAGCTAGCCCAGATGGGAGGCATCCAGATAGGAGCCCCACCTGCACCACCTGTAGTCCCACCCGTACTCGCACCTAGAGAGCCGAATTGGCTGAAGAGCGTAGCTGACTGAAATACCCCAAACCTTAGTATGTTGTTTAAACACCTAAATGTGGTATATTAAGACTAAAAAGAGTCTTAGAAACATTAGTAAACAATTTAAACCATAGAGAACACAAATAAATGCCTGAAAAGTCAATTAGGGCTAAAATGTGCTCTAAGCTTGGGATAAGCTTGGGTAAGACCTAATGAACCTACCAAGACCTTATTTGTATACTAATGAACATATTAAACCAATTACCAAAGAAAACCAAGCTTGAAAACAAGTTAAAACACAAAATATGCTTTAAGGAGTCATAAAGCACATTTTTGAAAAATTGTCTTGTAAATGAGTTCTGAATGGCTAAATGTCCATCATTACTCTTTAATTAACATGTGTACTATATAGTATCACATTTGGAAGTCTATATCAATGGGAAATCAAAAATTTCACTTCTATGTGCCTTGTTTTATGAATAGTGATTTTAATAAGCTAGTTGTAACATATGTTGTTATATGTAATTAAATGAGTCATCAAAGACTAAAATACCCTTGTTATAATAATAGGGGCCAGTTTTTTGTAAGTGTGGTGACTCACCACTCTTGTTAACTTGCTAAGTAAACAAAGATGACTCTTAAGTTACTATTTGCTTTAATGTATAAATATCTTCTAAAAAGCAAAACCAATCTTCATTCTCTCATTTCTCTTCATTTCACACGCCTCCCAAGCTCTCTTCTACCTCTTCTTCATTCTCCATTTACGGTTTGCAATAGTACACACCAAACTCCATCTTCCATTGTCATTATCTCCTAGCTCACTTAACCAAATCAAAAACAAACACCACCATTCTCTTCCTCTCATCAAGCTCTTCATTCCTATCTTCTCAAAACTTCAAGACCACCATTTCGGTGCCATGGAGTTCCACCATTGAAGGAGCTTGAGCTTATATTTCTACATATTATTGATCTCCCTTGCTTCTAGGTAAGGAATCTCAAAGAAAAATGATGTTTCTTCCATGTTTTTATCTTGACCGAGAATCACCATTAATGGTGCTCATTATATTGCTTTGTTCTAGCTTCATTCCAACCTTTCAAGGACTAGGTGGAGTCCTCTCTTGATAGATATTCAAACTCTCTTTCAAATACCAAGGTAAAACAACTATCTTAATGCTTTTGAAACAATGTGAAACTAGGGTTTACAATGAGATGAAGCTTAAAGCTTGTATACTCATTATATCATTTGTATAATGTTTAGAAGTTAACAAACAATCAAAAGCCTTGCCGATTTAGTCAAGGAAACAAGAAAGAAGTTTGTGAGGAAAAGAGGTAAATATGCTAACCTAATGTGGTTCAAAGTCTTAGGAGAAAAGAGCTTGTATTGCTTATGAAAATGATTTAAGGAGCCAATGGAAAATGACTTAGAAGAATGCTCTCAAGGGCTTAGTAAAAGGCATATGTGTTGTTGAGTGTATTTGCAGGTCAAAGGCAAATATAATGTGGGAAATTCAGTGTTTATGATTTATGCACCTTAAGGGCCTAAGTGCCATGCAATTTAAATTAAGCACTATATTGTGATGTAGTGCTAAATGTGTGTATAAGAATGTGTTTGATGGATTTTAGTGTTTTTGGTTGTTTAATGGTGAAAACATTGTGTTTTGGTTTAGTAATGTTCTATGAGAGTTCAAGTCAAAATTTAGGTAATAAACAAGAAGTTCTAAGGGTTTAAAATGAGTTTGGTAAGTTAGGAAATGTTTAGAATGGTTAAGTGTTCAACTAGTGGAAGAAGCATGCATTAAGGTGTTTAAAGATGTAAAAAGGGCCTAGGCAATGTTCTAGAGGATTTTATAATGCAAATGAATGTTTTGGAATACACCAAAGTCATTTAGACTTGTGTTAAGATTTATGCAAACTTTGGTGAACAAGGAGAAAGTGTAAACTTGAAAAAGGATTCCAAGAATGACATAAGGAGTTAGTTGTGAGAATAGATGCTTGAGAGATGATGTTGTTGTGGTGAGGGAGTATTTTGGCATAAGTGATCATCTTAGGTATGAAACACCACTTAGAGACCTAGGAGAAAACATTGTAAGTGTTATGAATTTTGGGAAGAAATGAGTGAAGGCTTAAGGAATTAGAAAATGAGGTTTATGAGTGTTTAAGGAGGTCTTAAGGTGTGTTTGAAGTGCCCAAATGAGGTTAGGATATACTAGGATATATGAGGTGAAGTTTGGAGTTAAATGGGCAATGGAAAATAAGGGTCTGGGACAGACCGATCTTGCGACCGAACTTGCCAAGATCGGTCGAGCCCAGTTTACCCTGCGAGAATTGGTTTCTGGAATGGACCGACCTTGGGGACCGGACTTGCCAAGATCGGTCGGGCCTGAATTTTCAAAGGGAAGAAACTCACGGGAATGGACTGAACATGTGACCGAACTTACAAGGTCGGTCGGAGTAGAAAATTTTAACGGTAATATGTTCTGGAATGGACCGACCTTGTGTAAGGTCGGTCGGCAAGTTCGGTCGGACCTAAACTTGTAAAAAAAAAACAAGAATGGCTTAAGGAATAAACCCTAGGGGGGTGTAATATAGGTAATCAAGTATAAGTTAAGACATTAAAACATGTCATATAAACATGTTAAACACTTAATAAATTTGAAGTTAAGTAAGTAATTAACCGACATTCTTAAACATGTATAGGAGTGACCTACGGTGGAAATCGATCGAAGCAAGGACCAAGGTATGGTTTTCTTGCAGCCTGTTGCCTACCGGTTTACACCGGCTTGTGTGTTGTTTGTTTTTCTATGTGTTTATGACGTTATAAGACTTAAACATGTAATGAGTTTACCGTTGTTCATATTATTGGGATGTTATGATGTGACTCATTTCCCTTGTGTGTGTCTAACATGACTTACCACTTGTTGTGTATTGTTTGTTAAGTTCCACCGTGAACTTCTAACAAGTGCTAACTGGGAAGTGAGGAATCCGGTTGTCCGGTCATGCATGTAAGTTAAGAGTAGATATCTGAATTAGATTCGACTCTTATGTTGTTAAGATTGTTCTCCTTAACTTGGCGTTCGATCTCCCGCTAGCTTCCTCCAAAGCTTACCTATTCTGACTTATGATCGGTTTAGTGGGAACATGTGTTTGTGTGATGTGTTCGGGTCACTATATCCGAACCATCTGTGACTTAAGTTACTCGTTCGAATAACAGAACGGTAATGAGTGTGTGTAACGAGCTTAACATGAGAGTGAATCAATCTCTAGGCTTCTTATGTTGTTCAACCTTCTTGGTTTGTGATTGTGGAAAGAGTATCCACTGTGTATGTGATGTTGTGCTATGCAATGATAACGCTATGCCACATTGTTATGTTATGTTAAAATGAATGCCATGTTATCATGACAAGTTGTTGCGCGTATCCCGGTAGCCGATGGGCTGCGCGTTAACCATACCAGCCAAGGGTTGCTGACCCCCTCGGGGGCTTCATATTTTTACTGCAGGATGAGGATCGAGGAAGCAGAGTGGCTGTATGTCCTAGGCTGCAGATGTACTTTTGGGTTATTTTGGATGTTGAGCCCGGGGTGCGCCTGTGCTCCCGTGTCATTATATTTTGATTCCGTTGATACTACAATGGAGGTATATTGGCAGTTTACAGTGAAGGAATGTAATTAAATACTCGGTATTGTATATGATGTATTTATGGTTTAGTTCTATGCTCGGGAGTCTGATCATCAGACCGGTACACTTGTATTTATTCTTCCTTGTTAACCATGTAGGTGGTTGACGGCGTTGTAGCACCGAAGCGTTTAGTTAATGTTTAGTTGTTTATTTCCACTGCGTTTTCAATTAGTTGTGAAGTAAGTTGTAGGGGTGTTACAAAAAGTGGTATCAGAGCGAAGTATCGCTCTGATGACTAGAATACCGAGCTTAGGAAACCTAACTACAGTTACCTAAGTGAGCAGTTAGGGAAAGGTTAACCACTAACCAAGTGTGGAAATACCTTATTTTCGGGAAGATGATACAATCGTTGGACCGATAAGTGTGCAAGCACAATGCTAATAAATGTTCATGTGAATTCAGATGTCAGGTAGACCGAGAGGTAGAGGCCGCGGAAGCGGTACTGGAGATACGGATGACCAGGGCGAGAATATTACCGCTCATGTTATGGCCGAAGCTGTAGCGGCCACCGTAGCCCAAATGGTCCCACAACTTGTAGCTGCAATTCAGCAGGGGCAACAGCCCGAAGTTCAACCACCACCGCCATCGCCACAAGAGACCAACTGGGTCAAGGCATTGGCAGACTTGAGACCCCCGTCGTTTCATGGGGAGACCGACCCACGTAAGCTGGAGGCGTACATCTCCGAGTTGGAGACCGCCTACGAGACCTTGGATGTGCCTGCTGGGGCCAAGGTCCGTCTTGCCGCTTACTACCTGAAGGGATCGGCACAGAGTTGGTGGAAGCTTGTGAGAGAGGACCGGATGGCGGATCCTCAGTTTGGTTGGAGGGAGTACACGGCTCTGCTGCGAGTCAAGTATTACCCTGTGCATGTTCAAGAGGCTAAGCGCCTGGAGCTGGATAGTCTAAGACAGGGGGACAAGATGTCGGTTGATGAGAACTACACTGCATTCACCGGTCTTATCCACCTGTTACGGGACTTGGGATACTCAAACCGGGTACTGGTAAACCGTTTCTACAACGGTCTCAGCCACCGTCTTCGCTATGGGATGGGGCCAGCTGAGTATACTACCGTGCAGGTAATTTAAATGAAGTGTGATATGAATAAATGTAATCCATAAGTGAGTATTAATGTGAGTTTGTGGGTATGTTTTGCGGGGCATGACTGACATCCTAAATTCAGGAGTGCTACCATGCCGCTGCTAAGGTTGAGATTACCGTCCGTCTGAGGGACGAGGAGAATGTGCACAAGCGCAAGGCCACGAGCGAGGGCCAGAGTCCGCAGGGGTACGGGGGAGGAAAGAAGAAGAAAAAGCCTTATCCCCAACCCCAGAAGAGTCAGCACCAGGGTGACAAGGGCCAAGCCCAAACCACCACAGCTGAGGAGCCATTGAAGCTCACATATGCTTATGCGGCGAAACCCCTACGCTCTTACCCACCTAAGGGTAGTTATTTAATCATGTGTGACAAGGTTAAGTGTATGATGTTAAGTTGTGAAATAAGTATTGATTGTGTATTGTGATAGCAGCTAGCATGGGTTCTGGACCGGAGCGCCACTACTACTGTAAGTGGTGCAACGGAGACCACCCAGGCAAGGACTGCAAAGGAAACGACGTGCAGTGTCGTTACTGCGAGAAGTGGGGTCACCGTGACTACGAGTGTTACCGGAACCCCAACAGCAGAGTCAACAAGCCCAAGGGGAGTGGAAGGGTAAGGCCACAGCGATATTGATGGCCGAAGACGGCTAACCAGCAACCCAAGAAATAAGAGGGGCACTGATTCCCAGAAGGGGAAGGGGTCGGGACCTCGCAAGGCCACCCTGCATGTGGTGGACCGGTCAGAGGCGCCAGGGCCCTCTTCTAGACCAGGTACCGCCTATATTGTTGAATGAAATAAGTGATTGCATACCGCATTTCATGCATGTGTGTATTAGTGAGTCCAAGTGTATTATTATGTGAGTAAAGAGTTAAAGTATAGTGTTAAAGTCACCTAATTAGGTAATTCTAAATTTAAAGGAACCTTCAATATATGTTATCCAATCCCACCCACACCAAACCCAGAAGAAACCACCATCAACATCACCGACTTTCCAATGGAGCAAAGTCAGGTTATCCAGCCAGGTATGATACTCTTAAATGGATACCTGACACCGGAAGCACAAGTCCATATCAACAGACGATGCAATGAACTTGGAGCAACACCTGGAGGTTTCTACACACCTGAATACCCGAGCGGATCAAGAATGAAATTGAAGATGATGTGCGTGGGTAAGGACTGGAATCCTTACACCAAGACATATCAAGAAGTGCGAGTTGAAGACGGAGCAACTGTACCGATGATACCTGAGGAGTTCATTGCGGTCGTTAACCACGTTGTGGGAATTGCTCAGCAAGTTGAAACAGATTCAATTCCAAGTGTTAAAGCAGATTTGTGTATTGTGAACTTCTACCAGAAAGGTGGACGATTAGGTTTACACCAAGATAAGGACGAGTCACCCGAGTCTCTAAGTAAGGGAGTACCGTGGTGTCTTGGTCCATTGGTGATACCGCAGTGTTTATTTATGGCGAGCAGAAGCGTGCTGACCTCGCAAGGAAGTTAGTATTGAAATCAGGAGATGTACTAATCATGGGTGGCAGTCGAGGATGCTATATCATGGCATCAGAAAGATCAAACTGAATACCGCACCGTCGGTAGTGATCAATGCCACACACATGAAACCCGGACGTTTGAATTTGACCTTCAGACAGTTTTAAAGCCTTGTATAATTGTGTAATGTGTAAAGCCAGTGTATGTTAAGGATATTATATATGTGTTAGTTATGTCAACAGTGTAAACCAACGTATAATGTAAGAAGAGTGTGTTAATGAATAAAGTGAAGTTGTTGAAGTATATCAACCGTGTTGTTACCCAATACTTATTAGTTTGCCAATGAATTAGGCTGTGCTCTCGGAACGGGAGGTATACTGAGTGTCTGCAATGAGGCAGAAGCCGGCAAGAGCGGCACAATCCTCACCGGTACCTTTCCAGTCAATGGCGTGGATGCTTCGATCTTGTTCGACTCCGGAGCCTCTCATACATTTATTTCGCTATCCTTTTGTAACACCCCAACCCGAAATCCAATAATCTGAACGGCGATCACTCCCAAATAAATTACAACTGCAGCGGAAATAAATACAACAACCGGGCGGTATTACAATGCCGTTGGCCACCCTTGTGACCAACAAGGCTAACTCCAAATACAAACTCCAAAAGTCACGGTCTGAATATGAATACAATCCGAGATACTAGGAATCAAACTCAAATGTAAAATACTTAAGTAAAATAAATGTCTAGAAGAAGACTCCCATAGCTTGAATCTACCCCACCTACACTCGGTGTGGTAATCTTCTTAACTTCAGGTACCTGAAAAATGGGGGTGCCCCCAAAGGGGCTCAGCAAACAATGCTGGTATGGAAAACGTGCAGCCCATCGTCTACCGGGCCACACCAACTACTTTGTCGAACACATGCAGTTCATTTTTATAAAGCTGTAAACAAGCATAGTCTGATAATAACAAGTATCCATACAAGGACAATAATGTCACATAGAACAAGACACAGAAGGTCGTGTTAGCTGAACTGAAATTCTTTAATGATAGTCGGTCCACACAATGGGACTGACAGGTATAACTGAATATCTTAAATAGTGGAGGTATAGTGACCTCGTTAAGATTGAAAGGTTGGGTATAAAAACCCCAGGAGATAACGTAGTTAAACCCTGAACTGAGAGGCGTGGGAAATAGAATCCCACTAGAGGAATGAAGTCTTCCTCAAACTGAAGGGCATTAGAAACCCGGAAGGAATAGAGTCTTCCTCCCAACTGAAAGTTCCGTCGCGACGTAGATAGGAGACGACCTGAGACAGGTACAGCTCCTGTAGCATGCATGGCCAGATCCAACTGGGCTCCTCGTTCTCGTAGTATAGAGTTGTTAAGTGTCATATAAAGACGTTATACAAGAACACAATGTGTATTGTCAATTATCACGTTTAGGATAATGACGTTTGTTATAAAGTGAAGTTAGTGAGAGACTTGAGTACAAGTCCTCGGTATACTGAAACGCAGGTATTTAATCCACTGGTATAGTAGTGTTTGTATGCGTGGGACATACACGTTGTAGTCAGCAACATTCACGCACATAAAATAATACCACAGTGTGCAAGAGTAAAACAACAGTTTACATTAATTATCTTGGTCGTTATTTCAAACAACAGATAGCACACAAGCCGGTGTAATCCGGTAGAAACAGGTTGCAAGAATCCCATACCGTTCACCGTAGGTCGCAGTTGATTATACCCTGGTCAACGTCTGGTCAAACAAAGTCCTAGAATAGGATTAACTGAGAGGGTTAATTTATGTTACCCTTATATAATAATTCTATTGGATCTTTTAACAAATCTCGTATTTGTTATTTCATGTGAGGTTTATTTCTTTCAATTACCTCATGATTTAATGTATATCTTATTTGTTATTCCTTTTTGATTTATTTATAAATCCTTTAATGTACATATATGTATTCATATATTCATGCACTATATTTGTTGTTTACTTTAATTGTCTAAGGGACATAACAACTTATAATTTTCTTAACTATATTTAAATGTCTTACAATGACATAATATTCTTATAATCTCATTATTCTCCTTTTAGTCATAAATAATATTTATTGTTTTCCTTTAACTTCCTTATAACTATATAAGCCATAGTTCTAATTCCATAATTCCTTTAATTAAAATTCTTTCTTCTAATTCCTCAAAATATCCATATAGGACTTATATTTATTTAAATCTAAATTCTTACCCTTATATTTCAGTTATTTACAAAACAACCACATTAATTCATGAACTTTATATTTAAATTCTAATCTCATTATATTATAGGTTTTAACTTCTTATTTAGCTAAATTACATAGTCACACTAATATTTTAGTATATAGCTTTTAAGTACTATAACTTTCAAAAATAACAACTTAGCCCCTTAAATTCTCGGCAATAATATTTTATTTCCCATAATTACAATTTAACCACAAAACCTTATAAACTTTGCATAATGCCTTATAAACTATAGTTTTAATTTTAATTCTCCATAAATGCCGAATATATATATATAAATTCTTAAATTACCAAACTAACCCCAAGTAATTCGGCTTTGGTCTTGAACTCTCCATTAATTACATTTTCACCCCAAAACTTTATAATAACTTCTTAATGACTTATAAACTAAAGTCTAAATATATAATTCCTCAAAATTTCAAAGGTGAGCCTAATAAATCTCTTAATTATGAATTCGCCCCTTTTTATGTTCTAAACTTTCATAACAACTTTTATAAATTACATAATAGCCCAAAACTTAATAAAATGTTATTTTAACACTTGTTTAAATTATCTAAAATTCATAAACTTAATTCCTAACCTTATATTATATTATAATTTCACCAAATACCCCTTTAGCTCTCGGCTTTCACAATATATACACTAAATTTTGTAAAAATTACATTTAAGCCACTTAACTTAATTAATTAGCCATTTAAGCACTAATGAAATATTTTTAGCTCACCAAACTTTGTGATATAAGTTTATATACCTAAGTAGGTCATTAATACCTATTTATCAATTAGTACATTCGGCCATATTTATTTGGTGACCATATAGTATATAAAAGTGGACTTATATGTCATAATAATTATACATAAATTCATAGGAGTTATATAACTCATGTAAAAATTATTGTAATGTCTTATATAGATTCTTAGCTCAAAAATAAGCATTTTTGCCCTTGATAATTCGGCTTGAATTAATATGTGACATAACTAAATTTTGTGACACAAAAATGTGTCTTAAGGTAAATATTTTCTATATAAGTTATAGATTGTATTTTTGGCATATAATACCATATAGTTTCGGTCTTAATAAACCTAGGAGATGTACATAATTTTTGTATAATTTTTAGAAGCTTAACAAAGCTTATAACATAAAGATTTACTAGTAAACTTACTTCTTAACAAAGGTGGTTAAAGTGCTTGAACTCCTCTTGAATCTCCAAGCTTTCTCCAAGGGAATTTTGATGCTCCACTTCGGTTATATACAAGTGGTGAAGGAGTTTAGGAGTTAGATCTTGAATAAAGATCTTAAGTAGATTTGTAAGTAGTTTTAAAAGAATTTACCTTAAGCTTTTCTCCTTATAATTTCGGCTCACTAATGGTGGATGATGAACAAGTTTTCCTTCATGAAAAATGAAGAAGAAAAGAGCCTTAGAAGAGATTGAAATCGGTTACACAATAAAATGTGCTTTAAGGATTTTCAAGCTTGAAAACTACCTTAAGATAACCTTGAGATGCTCCTTGGTTTAATGTTGGTTAGGACAACCTCCTTGGATAACTAATTGATGCCGAACCCTTGTTGATATGCTAGGAAGAGTTTTGCTTCAAGGTTTGACAAGAAATGCTAGGAAATTACCTTAAAGATGAAGATAGAAGTTAAAACTCCATTAATGGACTTAAGAGCTTCAAAGGAAGAAGATGAAGCTAGAAGAGAGAGCTAGGGAGCCTTACCAATTCGTGGATGAAGAGGGCAAGGAGAAGAATGAGACTCACGAATTGTATAAGGTAAGAAAATGCATTTGGAATTTGATTTTTGCTTTGTCAATTTTTAATGTCAAATGACTTTACTTTTCCTTAGTTTATTACATGGTTTATTGGCTCAATAAAAGCCTCCTTTCCAGCATAATTTCGTGCATGTGGTGTGTGACAAGGCAAGAGTTGGAAAGGAAATAATTGTGAGCTAGAAGACAAGGTAATTTAGGTAAGTTATTCTTTTGATTTTTCTAAGTTAGGCTTGTCTTCTTCCTCCCTTGTAGAGTCACGAATTCAAGGGTCAAATGGGGTGTCTTAATTGACATTGAAGAGCCAAGGACAAGCATGTTAGGTCACATGGAAAAGAAGGAATCTAGAAAAGTGAATTCTAGATCTACTTTTTGCTTTTTCTCATTTGTTTTTGTTCTAGCTCACATGGCCTTATTCCATGGCCTAATTTCGACAGCTTGCTGGTCATATGAGACCTACATACTTTGACATTAAGTAATATAACACATGGGAAGGTGAGTCACCATGTTCTATGCCTTTTACAAACTTTTAATGCAATTTTTATACTAGTTTTTGCTCTCAAAATCGGCCCCTATAGAGAGTCTTGTTGACTAGTCACACCAACTGATTTAGAAGGTCATTTTAACCCTATTTAAGATTACCAATTCGTGGCATGTCAAAAACTACAAGGCAATTGCGTAAAACGCGTTTTCGTGACACCCGAAGGTGTGTTTTTGTGCTCTAAGGAAATTTTGGGAAACAATTTGTTTTTATGAGTTCCAAGTGTTTGTAAACACTTATTATAGTAAATAAACATATACTAAGATGTTACATTGGGTTATATGGGGTTACATCCACCCGTGACATAATTTACGGGCCATCGGGACACCCGGGCAAAAAGGAGCGCTAAGAAATCCTCCTGTGGTTTTTGCTGAATTTTGAGAAACCACTTCGTGGGTTCTCTTTATAATGGTTAATAATGATGTTAGGAACTCAAGGAATTAATTTTATAGGAGTTCGTGCCACCTCGGCACTCCTCCGGACTTTTCGTGCTTTAAGGAGCGGGCGTGAGCACTCCCGAGCGTTTTGCGTTTTTGACTGAATTTAGCTTAGGGAATATATTTGTATATTCATATAATAATTGTATGACCATTTGGTTTGAATATTAGAGGGTCATACAAGGTCATGTTTGACCATATGCTTCTAAGGCGTTTTAGCGTTTATGGAGAAACGACTATTTTTACGTAACGTTTTCATGCATGGGTTTGCATGCGTACGTGAAATGATTCATATTTGGATTATATTCCAATAAATAATGATTTAATAATATTATTTAGATTTGGGGTATTTCAAATAATAATATCTGCTATATCCATGTACAAGCACGTCAGGAAGCAGAAGGAAGTATACTTATGCTATGTTCAGGATGTAGAGCACGACCCCGACTTTGATCCAGCTATGCCAGTGGTGTCGGAATTTCCAGAATATTTTCCCTAAGGAACTTCCAGGCTTACCGCCATCCAGAGAGGTAGAGATCTCCATCGAATTACTACCAGGTACCGGTCCCATAGCTAAGGCACCGTACCGTATGGCACCAGCAGAGATGGCTGAGCTGAAAGAGCAGCTGAAAGATTTATTGGACAAGGGATACATACGACCTAGCGTATCTCCTTGGGGAGCACCAGTCCTATTTGTGAAGAAGAAGGATGGAAGCCTTCGTTTATGTATTGATTACAGAGAGCTTAATGCAGTTCGGTGAAGAACAAATATCCACTACCACGGATTGACGATTTATTTGATCAGCTGAGAGGAGCAAAAGTGTTTTCGAAGATCGATTTGAGATCAAGCTACCATCAGATACCCATCAGGGAGCAAGACATAGAAAAGACAGCATTCAGAACACGGTATGGCCACTATGAGTTTACAGTTATGCCTTTCGGCTTGTCAAATGCACCTGCAGTCTTCATGGATTTGATGAACAGATTATTCAGAGAGCAGTTGGATAAGACCGTGGTTGTTTCATCGATGACATCCTCATCTATTCAAAGTCTAAGGAAGAGCATGAGAGTCACCTCCGACATGTACTTGAGATCCTCAGGGAGAACCAGCTTTATGCTAAGTTCTCCAAATGTGAGTTTTGGTTAGACAGAGTTTCCTTTCAAGGACATGTTATCTCAGATGCTGGGATCGCAGTGGATCCAGCAAAGATAGAAGCAGTTCGCACTTGGCCTAGGCCAAAGACAGTTACGGACATCAGGAGTTTCCTTGGTTTAGCAGGATACTACAGAAGGTTTGTCAGAGACTTCTCCAAAATAGCCAAACCTATGACCAGCTTAATGAAGAAGGACGCACCTTTCACATGGACTACTGAATGTGAGACCTCATTCGAGCTTTTGAAGAATGCTTTGACATCAGCACCAGTTTTGACTATACCTGAAGGCACAGAGGGTTATGAAGTTTACTGTGATGCATCAGGCAGGGGATTAGGGTGTGTACTCATGCAGAATGGGAAGGTAGTCGCCTACGCTTCCCGACAGTTGAAGAAACATGAGGAAAACTATCCCACACATGACTTGGAGCTTGGAGCTATTGTTTTTGCATTGAAAATCTGGCGCCACTACTTGTATGGTGTCCAGATGACCGTATATTCGGATCACAAGAGTTTGAAGTATGTATTCACCTAGAAGGAGTTAAACATGAGACAAAGAAGATGGGTTGAATTTCTTAAGGACTATGACATTGATTTGCAGTACAAAGAAGGGAAAGCTAATGTTGTAGCAGACGCACTGAGTCGACGAGCACATTCCCTAAACGCCATTGTGGCTAGCTCGAGTCTTATGGACGACATACGTAGAGCACAGCAGAGTGATCAGCGAATGATGGAGATCAGTCAGAAGTTGTCTGACGGTACATTTGAGGGTGAAATATGAGTTCCAGTTACATGATGATGGACTCATCAGATTGAAGGGCAGATTGTGTATTCCCAGAGACAGCACAGATATAAAGGAGCATATTCTTCGAGAGTCCCACACTTCTTCCACATCTGTCCATCCAGGAGCTTCTAAGATGTACAAAGATCTAAAGAGGTATTTCTGGTGGAGTGGTATGAAGGGCGACGTGACAGAATATGTGATTCGATGTCTCACTTGCAGAAAGTGAAATTCGAACATAGACGACCAGGAGGTATGGTACAGTCTATGCCAGTTCCAGAGTGGAAGTTTTATGATATCTCCATGGACTTCGTGGTGGGACTACCACCTACGAGAGGAGGCCTTAATATGATTTGGGTTGTTGTTGATCGACTGACTAAGGTTGCTAGGTTTATTCCGATGAAAGACACTTGGAAAGTGCCAAAGTTGGCAGAACTATTTGAGCAGAGATTATCAGACATCATGGAGTACCTAAGACTATTGTTTCAGATCGAGACAGATTTCTCTCACGATATGGCGAGCTACTCGCGAGCACTTGGCACTGAATTGAAGCTTAGCACAGCATTTCATCCTCAGACAGATGGTCAGTCAGAGAGGACTATTCAGACCTTAGAGGACATGCTACGAGCATGTGCCTTGGATTTCCAGGGCAGCTGGATAGATAGACTACATCTCATCGAGTTTGCATACAATAACAGCTATCACGCCTCTATACAGATGTCACCTTTCCAAGCCTTATATGGCAGACCATGTCGCACACCATTGTGCTGGGACGAGTCTAGTGAGACCGTCATCATTGGCCTGAGTACTTAGAGCAAGTCCAGGCAGAAGTACAACAAATCAGAAGTAACATGAAAGCAGCACAAGACAGACAGAAATCATATGCTGATGAGAGGCGACGAGACCTTGAGTTCGCAGTTGGCGACCAGGTATTTCTACGAGTATCACCCATGAAGGGTGTATTCAGATTTGGGCAAAAGGGCAAGCTAAGCCCGAAATTTGTAGGACCCTACGCTATCATAGAGCGGGTGGGCCTTGTGGCATATCGACTTGATTTGCCAGCCGAGTTGGGCAAAGTACACAATGTTTTTCATGTGTCTCAGCTTAAGAAGTACATGCCTCATCCTTCTCATGTTCTACAACCAGAGACACTCTCATTAGAACCAACAATGCGGTATGTGGAAACACCGCAAAAAAATCTTAGACAGAAAGACACGAGACACTCGAAACAAATCTGTGAGCCTAGTAAAGGTTCTTTGGTCGAACCACGATGTGGAAGAGGCCACATGGGAACTAGAAGCTGATATGCGAGCGAAGTTTCCCTCACTATTTACCGATTAGACACTTTAGTCTAGGGTACGTGGGCGTACCCCTCTTTTTTTGGGGGGTAGAGCCATTTTCGTTTGTGAATTTAGTATGCATTTTGTTGCACTTTCGTGCATTTCAGTGACACTTTGTCTTATATGTGTTCTCGTATAACACTGTTCAGTATATTTCAGTGACACGTTGTCTTGTATGTGTTCTTGTGTAACACTGTTCAGTATATCTCAGCGACACTTTGTCTTGTATGTGTTCTTGTGTAACACTGTATTTGAATGTACTTTGTGCACTATTAGATATGAAAAGTGACTGTGTTATTACATCACACTATATTGTTCCAAAGTATTCCTGTTGTGTTTGATGTACACTGTGAACTTAGGAATATAGAGACTTGGGACTTGATCCCTAAAAACTAGATTGAGTTGTGGATACTTAGTGGAACTTGATTCCCCACAACCTTATAATTTAGATATGAGACTTCGGGGCGAAGTCCTTTTTTAAGGGGGGTAGATTGAAATACCCCAAATCTAAATAATATTATTAAATCATTATTTATTGGAATATAATCCAAATATCATTTCACGTACGCATGCAAACCCATGCATGAAAACGTTACGTAAAAATAGTCGTTTCTCCATAAACGCTAAAACGCCTTAGAAGCATATGGTCAAACATGACCTTGTATGACCCTCTAATATTCAAACCAAATGGTCATACAATTATTATATGAATATACAAATATATTCCCTAAGCTAAATTCAGTCAAAAACGCAAAACGCTCGGGAGTGCTCACGCCCGCTCCTTAAAGCACGAAAAGTCCGGAGGAGTGCCGAGGTGGCACGAACTCCTATAAAATTAATTCCTTGAGTTCCTAACATCATTATTAACCATTATAAAGAGAACCCACGAAGTGGTTTCTCAAAATTCAGCAAAAACCACAGGAGGATTTCTTAGCGCTCCTTTTTGCCCGGGTGTGTCCCGATGGCCCGTAAATTATGTCACGGGTGGATGTAACCCCATATAACCCAATGTAACATCTTAGTATATGTTTATTTACTATAATAAGTGTTTACAAACACTTGGAACTCATAAAAACAAATTGTTTCCCAAAATTTCCTTAGAGCACAAAAACACACCTTCGGGTGTCACGAAAACGCGTTTTACGCAATTGCCTTGTAGTTTTTGACATGCCACGAATTGGTAATCTTAAATAGGGTTAAAATGACCTTCTAAATCAGTTGGTGTGACTAGTCAACAAGACTCTCTATAGGGGCCGATTTTGAGAGCAAAAACTAGTATAAAAATTGCATTAAAAGTTTGTAAAAGGCATAGAACATGGTGACTCACCTTCCCATGTGTTTATTACTTAATGTCAAAGTATGTAGGTCTCATATGACCAGCAAGCTGTCGAAATTAGGCCATGGAATAAGGCCATGTGAGCTAGAACAAAAACAAATGAGAAAAAGCAAAAAGTAGATCTAGAATTCACTTTTCTAGATTCCTTCTTTTCCATGTGACCTAACATGCTTGTCCTTGGCTCTTCAATGTCAATTAAGACACCCCATTTGACCCTTGAATTCGTGACTCTACAAGGGAGGAAGAAGACAAGCCTAACTTAGAAAAATCAAAAGAATAACTTACCTAAATTACCTTGTCTTCTAGCTCACAATTATTTCCTTTCCAACTCTTGCCTTGTCACACACCACATGCACGAAATTATGCTGGAAAGGAGGCTTTTATTGAGCCAATAAACCATGTAATAAACTAAGGAAAAGTAAAGTCATTTGACATTAAAAATTGACAAAGCAAAAATCAAATTCCAAATGCATTTTCTTACCTTATACAATTCGTGAGTCTCATTCTTCTCCTTGCCCTCTTCATCCACGAATTGGTAAGGCTCCCTAGCTCTCTCTTCTAGCTTCATCTTCTTCCTTTGAAGCTCTTAAGTCCATTAATGGAGTTTTAACTTCTATCTTCATCTTTAAGGTAATTTCCTAGCATTTCTTGTCAAACCTTGAAGCAAAACTCTTCCTAGCATATCAACAAGGGTTCGGCATCAATTAGTTATCCAAGGAGGTTGTCCTAACCAACATTAAACCAAGGAGCATCTCAAGGTTATCTTAAGGTAGTTTTCAAGCTTGAAAATCCTTAAAGCACATTTTATTGTAACCGATTTCAATCTCTTCTAAGGCTCTTTTCTTCTTCATTTTTCATGAAGGAAAACTTGTTCATCATCCACCATTAGTGAGCCGAAATTATAAGGAGAAAAGCTTAAGGTAAATTCTTTTAAAACTACTTACAAATCTACTTAAGATCTTTATTCAAGATCTAACTCCTAAACTCCTTCACCACTTGTATAAACCGAAGTGGAGCATCAAAATTCCCTTGGAGAAAGCTTGGAGATTCAAGAGGAGTTCAAGCACTTTAACCACCTTTGTTAAGAAGTAAGTTTACTAGTAAATCTTTATGTTATAAGCTTTGTTAAGCTTCTAAAAATTATACAAAAATTATGTACATCTCCTAGGTTTATTAAGACCGAAACTATATGGTATTATATGCCAAAAATACAATCTATAACTTATATAGAAAATATTTACCTTAAGACACATTTTTGTGTCACAAAATTTAGTTATGTCACATATTAATTCAAGCCGAATTATCAAGGGCAAAAATGCTTATTTTTGAGCTAAGAATCTATATAAGACATTACAATAATTTTTACATGAGTTATATAACTCCTATGAATTTATGTATAATTATTATGACATATAAGTCCACTTTTATATACTATATGGTCACCAAATAAATATGGCCGAATGTACTAATTGATAAATAGGTATTAATGACCTACTTAGGTATATAAACTTATATCACAAAGTTTGGTGAGCTAAAAATATTTCATTAGTGCTTAAATGGCTAATTAATTAAGTTAAGTGGCTTAAATGTAATTTTTACAAAATTTAGTGTATATATTGTGAAAGCCGAGAGCTAAAGGGGTATTTGGTGAAATTATAATATAATATAAGGTTAGGAATTAAGTTTATGAATTTTAGATAATTTAAACAAGTGTTAAAATAACATTTTATTAAGTTTTGGGCTATTATGTAATTTATAAAAGTTGTTATGAAAGTTTAGAACATAAAAAGGGGCGAATTCATAATTAAGAGATTTATTAGGCTCACCTTTGAAATTTTGAGGAATTATATATTTAGACTTTAGTTTATAAGTCATTAAGAAGTTATTATAAAGTTTTGGGGTGAAAATGTAATTAATGGAGAGTTCAAGACCAAAGCCGAATTACTTGGGGTTAGTTTGGTAATTTAAGAATTTATATATATATATTCGGCATTTATGGAGAATTAAAATTAAAACTATAGTTTATAAGGCATTATGCAAAGTTTATAAGGTTTTGTGGTTAAATTGTAATTATGGGAAATAAATATTATTGCCGAGAATTTAAGGGGCTAAGTTGTTATTTTTGAAAGTTATAGTACTTAAAAGCTATATACTAAAATATTAGTGTGACTATGTAATTTAGCTAAATAAGAAGTTAAAACTCTATAATATAATGAGATTAGAATTTAAATATAAAGTTCATGAATTAATGTGGTTGTTTTAAATAACTGAAATATAAGGGTAAGAATTTAGATTTAAATAAATATAAGTCCTATATGGATATTTTGAGGAATTAGAAGAAAGAATTTTAATTAAAGGAATTATGGAATTAGAACTATGGCTTATATAGTTATAAGGAAGTTAAAGGAAACAATAAATATTATTTATGACTAAAAGGAGAATAATGAGATTATAAGAATATTATGTCATTGTAAGACATTTAAATATAGTTAAGAAAATTATAAGTTGTTATGTCACTTAGACAATTAAAGTAAACAACAAATATAGTGCATGAATATATGAATACATATATGTACATTAAAGGATTTATAAATAAATCAAAAAGGAATAACAAATAAGATATACATTAAATCATGAGGTAATTGAAAGAAATAAACCTCACATGAAATAACAAATACGAGATTTGTTAAAAGATCCAATAGAATTATTATATAAGGGTAACATAAATTAACCCTCTCAGTTAATCCTATTCTAGGACTTTGTTTGACCAGACGTTGACCAGGGTATATGTAACACCCCATCCAAAGCCTATCGTGGTTATCGCAATCTGAACACTTAATCGAATACGTCGCAGCGGAAATAAACAACACCTGGATCTTGCCACGGTCTGATCGATAGAATATACCGGCTTAAATACTTACAATACTTATCCAAAAACACTTACCCAACTTAAACATCAACATTCTCAATACCACAACCAACCGAGTACTAATATCTTATACACAATCCCCAAACTTACATCAGTTTAACATAAACAGTCGGGTGCACAGGCTCAACCCGAACTCAAAAAAAAGTCCCCACCTAAGTCTAACCGCTCCTACTCTCGTAGTGCGTCCTCATGGGCCTCTTACCTGCAAGTGTAAAAATAGCCCCCGAGGGGGTCAGCACGAATGCTGGTACACCCTCTCATGGCCCCCAAGCTAACGGGGCTACGACGACTAATTGTCGATAGCATGGAAATTGATTACATACACAAACATAATATGAAGTGCAATAACAATAACCACAGATGAACATATATAGTTCACAAGCAATGAACGACTCAAGCGTTCCCTTATCAAGTGGGTTAGTAACCCCCTCCTTAGTCCTCATTTCCTTAATCTCAGTTCCTTACCTTACCTTAATCTTAATCTCAATCTCAATCTTAATCTCAGTATACAAACCTTTCCTGGAAGGGATTGGTTGTATCTAATTCGAACCTGGGATTTAGGTGATCCCACCGCACCATCTTAATGCCACCTACACTGGACGGGAGTCCAGCGTAGCTGAGCCGGCAACCGGCCCTAGGCTACAAGTCCGAAGACAAGTCCTTAAGCGGAGGGCAGATCTGATTCAGATACCGTCCCCCTTTTTCCTTAGCATGCATGACCGGAGATCGGTCCCGGGTTTCCTCACTCAAGTTCCAGTTAGTAAACATCTTACACACCATGTGCTAGCTAAGCCTTAATGGGCATTAACCAACAACCATCAACTTAACTCTTATTCTTAACTCAGTAAGTACTAAACTTGGTTAGTAACAATCTCAAGTCTCGTGGGTTAGTGTAAATATAACACAATCACAACGAGAACAATTAACCGGTTGCATGCTTTATCTTGTTTTAGTCATAGCAAATAAACAGATAGCACACAAGCCGAGGGACACCTCGTTAGCAAGCAGGTCACAAGAAGGATTGTACCGTTCACCGTCGATCGTTGTTTGACTAATCTTCTTCGAGGTCCCAACTCACAAACCTAAAACATTCATTTATTTTAGGTTATTAGTTATTAGCACCTTACTTAACTCACTTAGTCCCTAAGGACTTCCATTCAATAACCTCTCAAGTCTTTACCACTTAGCTTACAACTTAACTTTAAACATTAAAACTTATACTTAAACTTAACTTAATTCCTTAAGTTCTTAGGGTCCTTATCATTACCACCCTACCAAAGGTATACCTTAATACCTAGTACCCTTCTTAGAATTTAAAATTTCTTTTTTTTTCTAAGTGTTAAGGGTCGACCGACCCACCGACCGACCCTACCCCTGGGTCGGTCCATTACAGAAACTCTTCCGTCTCTTGAAACCCATCCGACCGACCCAGAGCTAGACCGACCGACCCAAACCCTCTGGGTCGGTCCCTTACAGTACCCATTTTCCTACTTAAACCTTGCCCGACCGACCCAAGGCTAAGCCGACCGACCCAAACCCTCTGGGTCGGTCCAGTCCAGAGGCATTCCGGCTGGCTTAACTTGGCCCGACCGACCCAACACTGGGTCGGACCCTGGGTCGGTCCTCTACAGACCTTCCTCTTAAATTGCCTCTTTCAATTCCAAACTTCTCCTCATATATCCTAATATGTTATAACCTCATTTGGGCACCTCAAATACTCCTTAAGCCCTCCTCAAAACACATTAAATCATTCACCAAGATACACCTTAGTCCTTATGCATTTTCCTTGTAATAATGCTAACACTTGTAATGCTTTCCTCTAGGTTTCTAGGTGGTGGTTCATACCTAATGTAACCACTATGCCAAATGTTTTCTTCACCACTATAACATCATCTCCCAAGCATCTCTCACTATCTAAAACTCTTTTAAGCATTTACTAAAAGTTCCTTCACAAGTTTAAACTTCCATCATCAATACATTATTTCCTTATTAGTTGTGCACCAACATTTGCCTAAGTCCTAAACACTCGAATACATTCTCTTGATTCCTAAATCTTCCATGGTGATACCTAAGTCATCATAAGTCATTAAAACACCTTAACTTCACCCTTTTTCATCAAGACAACCCATAGAACATTCCTAGTACTTCCTTAGTCATTAAATTCCCTTAGGATATCTTAAACACTTAAACTCTCCTTTAAATTTTGCCATGGGTTCTCTAGTATATAGTACTTCCTAACAAATGGTTTTTCTCCATCAAACAACCAATACCACACAAATTCTCATCACAACACCTTAACACCCAACTTGCACTAAAACTTCACCACATCATCATTTAATGCTTAAACTTAAAATGCTTGGCACTTAGGCCCTTAAGTGACAATAATCTTAACCACTGAATTTCCACATATATATGCCTTCAACCTGCGAATACACTCAACAAGGCTCCCATTGAAATAAAATGCTTCTTATACTTCACCTTGATATTCTTAAACTATCTCTTTTTCTCATTTGCTCCTAGTCACAAGTTCACAAGTATAGTCATTGTTTCTCCTAGGTTTTATATAACCTTCCCAATATAAGCTCTACACTAAACTCATCATACATCTAAATTCCATTCCCTTAAACAACAAGACATCTTAAGGTAAGTATTTTACCTTGTTTTCTCACAAGCTTAAAAGCTTTTCTCCTTAGGTTTTTCTTTGTTCAATCTCGGTCACCAATGTGTGTCTCCTTGCCAATGTTCTAACCAATATCCAATGACTCTAATGAGTACTAGATAACACATTAACCCTAAGGAACAAACCCTAGGTTAAAAATATGCTTTAAGGTATTAATGTGATTATTTTACCTTGGTTTTCTCAAGACAAACTTGGGTATGAAGCAAGAAGGACCTCCTCTCTCCTTTGAAGAGTAGAAACAAGCTAGAACAAGGCATAAACATGGAGTCCCATGAGTATATATTTTCGGACATGTGAAGAAAATGGTGGAAACCTAGATTTTCTTACACTTTCTTTACCTTAAGAGAATGGAGATGCCAATGGAGTCTCCAAACTTGAATTTCCTCCTCCAATGGTGGTTTGACTTGGCACCAAAATGAAGCTCTTGAGGTTTTGAAAAGATAGAAAGGAGGAGCTTGAGCTAACTAAGAAGAATATGTATTTTGTTTTGGGTTTGGAGCTAAAATGAGCAAGATGTGTGCAAGAGAAGGTGGAGCTAGCATGGAGAGGAGCTTCACGTTAATGGAGAAGAGAAAGAGAGCAAGAAATCGTGTGAGACAAGGAAGAATGAAGAAGTGAGGAGAGAGGTAAGCAAAATGTGATATTTATCTTAAAAGGTGAATAGTACTTTATGCTTTATAACTCACTTATTTTGCTTTCTCTTTACTTAGCTAGATAAGTGTGGTGAGTCACACTTAAAAACCAGCCCCCTTTAGTGAATGAGGGTAGTTTAGTCTTTGTTGACCAAATGTCTCACTTATATAGACTTATGTTATAAACTAGCTTAATTAATTCACTATTCATCAAAAACAAGGCACATTGTTGTGAAATTTTTGATTTCCCATTGATATAGACCTCCAAATGTGATACTATATAGTACACATATTAATTAAAGGGTAATGATGGACATTTAGCCATTCAAAACTCATTTACAAGACAATTTTTCAAAAACGTGCTTTAAGACTCCTTAAAGCACATTTTGTGTTTAACTAGTTTTCAAGCTTGGTTTTCTTTGGTAATTGACTTAAAATGACCATTAGGATATTACTAAGGTCTTAGAACAATATTTGGGTACTCTCCCATGTCTCTCCAAGCTTAGAGCACGTTTTGCTTAAACTGCTCTTTTTGGTGTTTCCTTATATTTTCTTTGATTAGAAATGTTTCTTAATGTTTCTAAGGCATTATTTAGCCTTCTTATATCTTAGTTTATCATTTAAACACCATATCTAAGTTTGGGGTATTTCAATCTACCCCCCTTAAAAGAACTTTGTCCTCAAAGTTCACACATGTGTTTAACCATTCACGGTACACGGTTCTCTTAATCTTAATACCACATCTTATATTCACATTCATACATCTCAAGACTCAAAGGTCAATCTCACATACAATACATAAGTATTATACATAACTCAAACTTACACCAAAGTGTAGCAACTTACACAAATCCACATCTTAAACAACCAAACAAACGACAAACATGATCGTTTCCTAACTCAAAAGCGAGGAAGCTCTACCCCCCTTAAAAAGGGGTACGCCCCGTACCCTATACAGACGATCTAGTCAGTAAATAAAGAAGGGTACTTCGCCCTCATCTTATCCTCTAATTCCCACGTGGCCTCTTCGACATCCTGGTTAGACCAGAGAACCTTCACCAGTCGCACTGACTTGTGGCGAGTGTCCCTAGTCTTTCTGTCCAAGATTCTCTGAGGAGTCTCCACGGATCTCATATTTGGTTCTAAGGTCAACCTCTCAGGTTCTAACACATGGGAGGGGTGGTGCATGTATTTCTTCAGCTGTGAAACATGAAAAACATCATGCACTTTACCCAGCTCAGCAGGTAAATTCAACCTGTAAGCAACCGGGCCCACCCGCTCCGTAATCTCATAAGGACCAACAAATTTCGGGCTTAACTTGCCCTTCTGCCCAAACCGGAATACACCCTTTATCGGTGATACTCGCAGAAATACCAGGTCGCCCACTGCGAACTCCAGGTCCCGTTGTCGAACGTCAGCATACGACTTCTGCCTATCTTGAGCAGCTTTCATGTTCTCCCTGATTTGCTGAACTTCAGCCTTAACTTGTTCTAAGTACTCTGGTCCTATAATGACCGTCTCACTCGACTCATCCCAGCAGAGCGGTGTACGACATGGTCTACCGTACAATGCTTGAAAAGGTGCCATCTTGATCGAAGCGTGATAGCTGTTGTTGTATGAAAACTCGATCAGATGCAATCTGTCAATCCAACTGCCCTGGAAGTCTAAGGCACATGCTCTCAGCATGTCCTAGAGTGTCTGAATAGTACGCTCAGTCTGACCATCTGTCTGAGGATGGAACGCGGTACTCAGTTTGAGTTCTGTACCCAACGCTTCTCTGGTAGCTCTCCAGTACCTCGAAAGGAATCTGGTATCTCTATCTGACACTATGGTCTTTGGTATGCCGTGATGTCTCATGATTTCTCTCTCAAATAACTCAGCTAATTTGGTCACCTTCCAAGTATCCTTCATCGGTATGAATCGGGCTACTTTGGTAAGGCGATCCACCACCACCCATATCATGTTGAGACCTCCCCTAGCAGGTGGAAGCCTAACTACGAAGTCCATGGAGATATCATGGAACTTCCACTCCGGAACTGGCATCGACTGTAGCATTCCGCCCGGTCGTCTGTGCTCGAATTTCACCTTCTGGCATGTGAGACACCTCAAGACGAACTCGGTAACATCTGTCTTCATTCCCGACCACCAGAAGTATCTCTTCATGTCTTTATACATTTTAGAGGCTCCCAGATGGATGGAAACTGAAGAACAGTGTGATTCTCTAAGTATACGATCTTTCAGATCCGTGTTACCTCGTGGTATGCATAATCGGCCCTTAAGTCTGATCAGATCATCGTCATGAAGTCTGAAGTCGTATTTCTGACTCTCAAAGGTACCATCTGTCAGCTTTTGTCTGACCTCTCTCATATACTCATCTGTCCTCTGAGCCTCTCGCACCTCATCAACCAAGCTGGAGAAAGAAACTAGCGAATGGAGTGAGTGTGCTCGACGGCTCAGGGCATCTGCTACAACATTGGCCTTCCCTTCTTTGTATTGGAGGTCAATGTCATAGTCTTTTGTGATCGGTGTAGATCGTAACACTAACCCCATATAAGTAGTGGCGCCATATCTTCAAAGCGAAGACTACAGCTCCCAGCTCTAAATCATGTGTGGGGTAGTTCTCCTCATGTTTCTTCAACTGGAGTGAGGCATATGCCACCACCTTGCCATGTTGCATGAGCACGCAACCCAGCCCTCTGCCGGATGCATCACAATAAACCTCAAAGCCCTCTGTACCGTCTGGAATGGTCAGTACCGGTGCAGTGGTCAGTGAGTCCTTCAAGCGCTGAAAAGACCGCTCACAGTCATCTGTCCACAGAAATGATGCATCTTTCTTCATCAGACTGGTCATCGGCTTCGCGACCTTGCTGAAATCTCTAACAAACCTCCTGTAGTAACCTGCCAGACCGAGAAAGCTCCTGATGTCGGTAACAGTCTTCGGCCTTGGCCAGGTACGTACGGCATCAATCTTTGCTGGATCCACTCTGCGATCCCAGCATCCGAGATGACATGACTTAGGAAAGAGACCTGGTCAAGCCAAAACTCACACTTGGAGAACTTAGCATATAGCTGGTTCTCCCTTAATATTTCCAACACCCTCCTCAAATGTTCCTCATGCTCAACCTTAGACTTTGAATATATCAGAATGTCATCGATAAAACCACAACCGACTTGTCCAGCTGCTCCCGGAACAAGCGGTTCATCAGATCCATAAACTTTGCCGGTGCGTTCGACAAACCGAACGGCATCACTGTAAACTCATAGTGGCCGTATCGTGTCCGGAATGCCGTCTTCTCAATATCTCCCTCCTTAATGGCTATCTGATGATACCCTGATCTGAGATCAATCTTGGAAAACACAGATGCTCCCTTCAACTGATCGAACAGATCGTCAATGCGGGGTAGTGGGTACTTATCTTCACTGTCACTGCATTCAGCTCTCTGTAGTCGATGCAGAGGCGGAGACTACCATCCTTCTTCTTCACGAAGAGGACTGGCGCTCCCCATGGTGACACACTTGGTCTAATGAATCCTTTATTCAACAAATCTTTCAGTTGTTCTTTTAACTCAGTCATTTCTGCCGGAGCCATACGGTATGGTGCTTTGGCTATCGGTCCGGTACCAGGTAGCAGCTCGATGGTGAACTCTACCTCCCGATGGGTGGCATGCCGGGCAGTTCCCGTGGAAATAAGTCGGGGAACTCCGACACTACCGGTAAGTCGGGGTCGAACTCAGGTCTCTCTCTATGTCTTGTACATAGCAGAGGTATACTTCTTCCTTCTCTCTTAATTCTCTATGCATTGCCATAGCAGTGATGATCTTAGTCGAAGGCTCTCTGGGCCTCTGGCGGTATGATATTGTTACCCCAGACGGACTCCTGAGCAGCAATCTATGCTCGGCGCAGAGGATACGTCCCTTGTGCCGCTCCAACCAGTTCATCCCGAAGATAACATCAAATCTTAGCTTACTGAACTCAATGAAACTGACTGGGAAGTCTTCCCCCTTAATTCTGATGTGGCTCCTCGGTAGTAACGAGTGCAACGAACCTTCTCCTTAGACGGGAGCGTAACCGTGAAGTCGGGTAGCTCATCAGCGTCTAGCCCCAACCTGCTCGCAATGATGCAGAGACAAAGGTATGCGAGGCCCCTGAGTCGAAGAGAACTGATGCCTCATCCCATTGATCGGAAAGGTGCCGGTGAGGATGTACCGCTAGCGTCGGCCTGTGCCTCTGTGAGTATGCTTAGTGCACCTTCCGTACCGAGTCCATAACCTAATTGTGTTCACAAGCTCCATGAGTATTGATGTATAACAAGAGTCGTAACAATTTATATGAACAACACTGTTATTTTTCATGACCATCCTGTTTACAACATGTGCTTCAATCTTACATCTCATTTCTCATCTCATTCTATCATTACATGGCTAATATTGTCTAAAGGTTAGGTTTAATCTTCCTGGTCTCATATGCGTCGCATTGATTACTGCTGACGGTGCTGTATTCAGCTTGATTCTCTTAATCCCATGGTACAACATCCTTGATTCTCCTCCCAAAATTAATACATCACCTGACTTAAGTACTATCTTATCTGCACGGTCCGCACGCTTCTGCTCGCCGTATAAAAACTCCGCATCATCTCCAATGGACCAAGACACTACGGGTATCCCTCTTTCGAGAGACTCCGTTGTCTCGTCCTTATCCTGGTGTAGTCCCAGTTTCCCATCTTTTTCGTAGAAGTTTACAATGCAAATGTCTGGCTGGATGTCTGGAATCGGTTCAGCTTCCAACTGCTGAGCGATTTCCATGACTTGTGTAATAACTGGATGGAACTCTTCGGGTATTCCCGGTGGTGAGACTCCATCTTGCTCCCTCGTGGTTTGGTAATTCTTGGCATACGGATTCCAATCCTTGCCCAAGCTCATCATCTTTAACTTCATCCTTGCTCCCCCTAGGTACTCCGGTGTGTAAAAACCTCCCGGTCCCATTCCTAGTTGATTGCATCTCCTGATGATGGCTATTTGTGCTCCGGGTGTCAGGTATCCCCTTAATAAAATCATACCTGGGCGGATAACCTGACATTGTTCGGTTGGAAAGTGTGTGGTTTCGATGTCGGTGTGCTCCGGGTTAGATGTGGATGGTATTGGGTAGCAAATGTTGAATCTTCCTAGAGTGGTAGTAGGTTATGTCTCACTTAAGTTCTAATCTCATCTTATTCTTACTTAACTCATTTATTCACCAAACATGCATGATAATGCGGTAAGCAGGTAGTTTTTCTACTAAATGGTTATAGTGGTACCTGGCCTCGAAGAGGGCTCAGGCTCATCGTCCCGGTCCACCATGTGTAGAGTGGGCCCCGTCTTCTGGGTCGCCCGTGGGTTCTTGTCCGTCGGCTGCTGCACTTTCCTCTGACCGTCAGATCCAGCTCCCTGATCGGTCTTGCCCTTGCCCTTGGTGTCGGGCCTATAGGCTCTGCTAGCAGGGTTCCGGTAGCACTCATAAGCTCGATGCCCGTAGATACCACAGAAGTTGCACTCCACCTTATTTCCCTTACAGTCGAGCCCGGGGTGGTCCTTGTTACACCATCTACAGATGAAGCGTCGCTGGTAGCCACCACCGGCTCCCCTCTCAGTCTCAGATCCTGATGATTCACATTGTCAATTCTCATATCTCAAACGATTACTAATTTATTTCTTAACTCATTCAATATCAATTTTTCTCACCCTTTGGCGCCTTAGAGCGCAGTGGTGTAGCTGCAATAGCATAGGTCAGCTTCAATGGCTCTTCCGAAGCCTTCTCCTTTTCCTCCTTCCCTTTCGGGTTCTGATTCTTCTGGGCCTGAGGCTGGTACTTTTGTTTCTTGTACCCTCCTTGCCCTTGACTCTCTGAGCTCTTCCCAGCACTCTTCCGCTTTGCATTCTCCTCGTCCCTCAGCTGGACGGTAATCTCAACCTTAGCAGCGGCATGATAGCACTCCTGCTTTTCCATAGTATTAGTCTCACTTATTTCTCATAATCTAAATCTTATTCATCACTTACTCAAATTTCAATCATTCTTATTACCTGCAAGGTAGTGTAACTCGTCGGCCCCATGCCGTAGCGGAGTCGATGGCTAAGCCCGCCATAGAAGCGGTCTACCAAGATCTGGTCAGAATACCCTAGACCTGGCAGAAGACGGAGCAAGGCGGTGAACTCTGAGTAATACTCGTCCACCGTCATCTTGTCCGACTGCTTAAGCGCATCTAACTGCAAGCGCTTCTTCGTCTGGACATGGGCGGGGTAGTACTTTGCCCGTAGCAAGGCGGTGTACTGCTCCCATCCGAACTCTGGATTGGCCACATGCTCGGCCCTCACCAGTTTCCACCAATCGCCCGCCGCCCCCTTCAGGTAGAAAGCAGCTAAGCGCACCTTGATCCCAGCAGGGACATCAAGGGTCTCGAAGGCGGTCTCCAGCTCGGAGATGTACGCCTCAAGCTTGGCGGGATCGGTCTCCCCCTTAAAATGAGCGGGTCGAAGGTCTGATAGGCTCTTCACCCAGTTTGGTTCCCTAGGTTGTGGCGGTGGAGGTGGTGCACCCACACCAGGCTGATAGCCCATGTGCCCTAAAGCGGCAGCTACGATCTCTGCGATCGTCTGCCCTCCAGGTATCCCTGGAATATCCTCACCCCGGCCGCGACCTCGGCCTCCTCTAGGGCGTCCTGCCATCTGAACAAGCATAACTTACATTAGATTCGTACTCACCATCGTTTTGGTTAGTAAATTTATAACGTCCGTAGACGGTAAAGACAATCCACACTTATTAGTGGTCATCTGACTCTACTCACTCTAACTTCTCACACCCTTAACCCAATACTTATTCCTTAACTTATATCCTAACTCGGTGGTTACTCATGTCCGGTATTTCTTGATCAGAGCGTAACTACGCTCTGATACCACTTTTTGTAACACCCCATCCAAAGCCTATCGTGGTTATCGCAATCTGAACACTTAATCGAATACGTCGCAGCGGAAATAAACAACACCTGGATCTTGCCACGGTCTGATCGATAGAATATACCGGCTTAAATACTTACAATACTTATCCAAAACACTTACCCAACTTAAACATCAACATTCTCAATACCACAACCAACCGAGTACTAGTATCTTATACACAATCCCCAAACTTACATCAGTTTAACATAAACAGTCGGGTGCACAGGCGCAACCCGAACTCAAAATAAAAGTCCCCACCTAAGTCTAACCGCTCCTACTCTCGTAGTGCGTCCTCATGGGCCTCTTACCTGCAAGTGTAAAAATAGCCCCCGAGGGGGTCAGCACGAATGCTGGTACACCCTCTCATGGCCCCCAAGCTAACGGGGCTACGACGACTAATTGTCGATAGCATGGAAATTGATTACATACACAAACATAATATGAAGTGCAATAACAATAACCACAGATGAACATATATAGTTCACAAGCAATGAACGACTCAAGCGTTCCCTTATCAAGTGGGTTAGTAACCCCCTCCTTAGTCCTCATTTCCTTAATCTCAGTTCCTTACCTTACCTTAATCTTAATCTCAATCTCAATCTTAATCTCAGTATACAAACCTTTCCTGGAAGGGATTGGTTGTATCTAATTCGAACCTGGGATTTAGGTGATCCCACCGCACCATCTTAATGCCACCTACTCTGGACGGGAGTCCAGCGTAGCTGAGCCGGCAACCGGCCCTAGGCTACAAGTCCGAAGACAAGTCCTTAAGCGGAGGGCGGATCTGATTCAGATACCGTCCCCCTTTTTCCTTAGCATGCATGACCGGAGATCGGTCCCGGGTTTCCTCACTCAAGTTCCAGTTAGTAAACATCTTACACACCATGTGCTAGCTAAGCCTTAACGGGCATTAACCAACAACCATCAACTTAACTCTTATTCTTAACTCAGTAAGTACTAAACTTGGTTAGTAACAATCTCAAGTCTCGCGGGTTAGTGTAAATATAACACAATCACAACGAGAACAATATAACCGGTTGCATGCTTTATCTTGTTTTAGTCATAGCAAATAAACAGATAGCACACAAGCCGAGGGACACCTCGTTAGCAAGCAGGTCACAAGAAGGATTGTACCGTTCACCGTCGATCGTTGTTTGACTAATCTTCTTCGGGGTCCCAACTCACAAACCTAAAACATTCATTTATTTTTAGGTTATTAGTTATTAGCACCTTACTTAACTCACTTAGTCCCTAAGGACTTCCATTCAATAACCTCTCAAGTCTTTACCACTTAGCTTACAACTTAACTTTAAACATTAAAACTTATACTTAAACTTAACTTAATTCCTTAAGTTCTTAGGGTCCTAATCATTACCACCCTACCAAAGGTATACCTTAATACCTAGTACCCTTCTTAGAATTTAAAATTTCTTTTTTTTTTCTAAGTGTTAAGGGTCGACCGACCCACCGACCGACCCTACCCCTGGGTCGGTCCATTACAGAAACTCTTCCGTCTCTTGAAACCCATCCGACCGACCCAGAGCTAGACCGACCGACCCAAACCCTCTGGGTCGGTCCCTTACAGAACCCATTTTCCTACTTAAACCTTGCCCGACCGACCCAAGGCTAAGCCGACCGACCCAAACCCTCTGGGTCGGTCCAGTCCAGAGGCATTCCGGCTGGCTTAACTTGGCCCGACCGACCCAACACTGGGTCGGACCCTGGGTCGGTCCTCTACAGACCTTCCTCTTAAATTGCCTCTTTCAATTCCAAACTTCTCCTCATATATCCTAATATGTTATAACCTCATTTGGGCACCTCAAATACTCCTTAAGCCCTCCTCAAAACACATTAAATCATTCACCAAGATACACCTTAGTCCTTATGCATTTTCCTTGTAATAATGCTAACACTTGTAATGCTTTCCTCTAGGTTTCTAGGTGGTGGTTCATACCTAATGTAACCACTATGCCAAATGTTTTCTTCACCACTATAACATCATCTCCCAAGCATCTCTCACTATCTAAAACTCTTTTAAGCATTTACTAAAAGTTCCTTCACAAGTTTAAACTTCCATCATCAACACATTATTTCCTTATTAGTTGTGCACCAACATTTGCCTAAGTCCTAAACACTCGAATACATTCTCTTGATTCCTAAATCTTCCATGGTGATACCTAAGTCATCATAAGTCATTAAAACACCTTAACTTCACCCTTTTTCATCAAGACAACCCATAGAACATTCCTAGTACTTCCTTAGTCATTAAATTCCCTTAGGATATCTTAAACACTTAAACTCTCCTTTAAATTTTGCCATGGGTTCTCTAGTATATAGTACTTCCTAACAAATGGTTTTTCTCCATCAAACAACCAATACCACACAAATTCTCATCACAACACCTTAACACCCAACTTGCACTAAAACTTCACCACATCATCATTTAATGCTTAAACTTAAAATGCTTGGCACTTAGGCCCTTAAGTGACAATAATCTTAACCACTGAATTTCCACATATATATGCCTTCAACCTGCGAATACACTCAACAAGGCTCCCATTGAAATAAAATGCTTCTTATACTTCACCTTGATATTCTTAAACTATCTCTTTTTCTCATTTGCTCCTAGTCACAAGTTCACAAGTATAGTCATTGTTTCTCCTAGGTTTTATATAACCTTCCCAATATAAGCTCTACACTAAACTCATCATACATCTAAATTCCATTCCCTTAAACAACAAGACATCTTAAGGTAAGTATTTTACCTTGTTTTCTCACAAGCTTAACAGCTTTTCTCCTTAGGTTTTTCTTTGTTCAATCTCGGTCACCAATGTGTGTCTCCTTGCCAATGTTCTAACCAATATCCAATGACTCCAATGAGTACTAGATAACACATTAACCCTAAGGAACAAACCCTAGGTTAAAAATGTGCTTTAAGGTATTAATGTGATTATTTTACCTTGGTTTTCTCAAGACAAACTTGGGTATGAAGCAAGAAGGACCTCCTCTCTCCTTTGAAGAGTAGAAACATGCTAGAACAAGGCATAAACATGGAGTCCCATGAGTATATATTTTCGGACATGTGAAGAAAATGGTGGAAACCTAGATTTTCTTACACTTTCTTTACCTTAAGAGAATGGAGATGCCAATGGAGTCTCCAAACTTGAATTTCCTCCTCCAATGGTGGTTTGACTTGGCACCAAAATGAAGCTCTTGAGGTTTTGAAAAGATAGAAAGGAGGAGCTTGAGCTAACTAAGAAGAATATGTATTTTGTTTTGGGTTTGGAGCTAAAATGAGCAAGATGTGTGCAAGAGAAGGTGGAGCTAGCATGGAGAGGAGCTTCACGTTAATGGAGAAGAGAAAGAGAGCAAGAAATCGTGTGAGACAAGGAAGAATGAAGAAGTGAGGAGAGAGGTAAGCAAAATGTGATATTTATCTTAAAAGGTGAATAGTACTTTATGCTTTATAACTTACTTATTTTGCTTTCTCTTTACTTAGCTAGATAAGTGTGGTGAGTCACACTTAAAAACCGGCCCCCTTTAGTGAATGAGGGTAGTTTAGTCTTTGTTGACCAAATGTCTCACTTATATAGACTTATGTTATAAACTAGCTTAATTAATTCACTATTCATCAAAAACAAGGCACATTGTTGTGAAATTTTTGATTTCCCATTGATATAGACCTCCAAATGTGATACTATATAGTACACATATTAATTAAAGGGTAATGATGGACATTTAGCCATTCAAAACTCATTTACAAGACAATTTTTCAAAAACGTGCTTTAAGACTCCTTAAAGCACATTTTGTGTTTTAACTAGTTTTCAAGCTTGGTTTTCTTTGGTAATTGACTTAAAATGACCATTAGGATATTACTAAGGTCTTAGAACAATATTTGGGTACTCTCCCATGTCTCTCCAAGCTTAGAGCACGTTTTGCTTAAACTGCTCTTTTTGGTGTTTCCTTATATTTTCTTTGATTAGAAATGTTTCTTAATGTTTCTAAGGCATTATTTAGCCTTCTTATATCTTAGTTTATCATTTAAACACCATATCTAAGTTTGGGGTATTTCAGTATAATCAACTGCGACCTACGGTGAACAGTATGGGATTCTTGCAACCTGTTTTCTACCGGATTACACCGGCTTGTGTGCTATCTGTTGTTTGAAATAACGGCCAAGATAATTAATGTAAACTGTTGTTTTACTCTTGCACACTGTGGTATTATTTTATGTGCGTGAATGTTGCTGACTACAACGTGTATGTCCCACGCATACAAACACTACTATACCAGTGGATTAAATACCTGCGTTTCAGTATACCGAGGACTTGTACTCAAGTCTATCACTAACTTCACTTTATAACAAACGTCATTATCCTAAACGTGATAATTGACAATACACATTGTGTTCTTGTATAACGTCTTTATATGACACTTAACAACTCTATACTACGAGAACGAGGAGCCCAGTTGGATCTGGCCATGCATGCTACAGGAGCTGTACCTGTCTCAGGTCGTCTCCTATCTACGTCGCGACGGAACTTTCAGTTGGGAGGAAGACTCTATTCCTTCCGGGTTTCTAATGCCCTTCAGTTTGAGGAAGACTTCATTCCTCTAGTGGGATTCTATTTCCCACGCCTCTCAGTTCAGGGTTTAACTACGTTATCTCCTGGGGTTTTTATACCCAACCTTTCAATCTTAACGAGGTCACTATACCTCCACTATTTAAGATATTCAGTTATACCTGTCAGTCCCATTGTGTGGACCGACTATCATTAAAGAATTTCAGTTCAGCTAACACGACCTTCTGTGTCTTGTTCTATGTGACATTATTGTCCTTGTATGGATACTTGTTATTATCAGACTATGCTTGTTTACAGCTTTATAAAAATGAACTGCATGTGTTCGACAAAGTAGTTGGTGTGGCCCGGTAGACGATGGGCTGCACGTTTTCCATACCAGCATTGTTTGCTGAGCCCCTTTGGGGGCACCCCCATTTTTCAAGTACCTGAAGTTAAGAAGATTACCACACCGAGTGTAGGTGGGGTAGATTCAAGCTATTGGAGTTTGATTCCTAGTATCTCGGATTGTATTCGTATTCAGACCGTGACTTTTGGAGTTTGTATTTGGAGTTAGCCTTGTTGGTCACAAGGGTGGCCAACGGCATTGTAATACCGCCCGGTTGTTGTATTTATTTCCGCTGCAGTTGTAATTTATTTGGGAGTGATCGCCGTTCAGATTATTAGATTTCGGGTTGGGGTGTTACACCTTTGCGAAGAGGCTGGGGTTAGACGGTGATGAGATGCCAGACTTCCTAGTCACTCTCCCGTCGAAAGAGCGAATCAGGTGTACCCGCTACCACCGAGATGTTGTTGTACGAATCAGAGGTGAAGAGTTTCCGATTGACTTGATAGAGTTCGACGGACATGGTTTTGATGTGATTGTCGGGATGAACTGGTTGGAGCGGTACAAGGGCAGAATCCTGTGTGCCGAGCATCATCTGCTTCTTCGGAGTCCATCTGGGGTTACTATATCTTACCGCAAGAGGCCCAGGGAGCCTTCGACTCAGATCATCACCGCCATGGCTATGTGTCATGAACTACGACGAGGGAGTGATGTATACCTCTGCTATGTCCAGGACATAGAGAGAGATCCAGAGTTTAGTCCTGATGTGCCGGTAGTGTCGGAGTTTCCTGATGTATTTCCTAAGGAACTGCCGGGCATGCCGCCAGCACGGGAAGTAGAGTTTGAAATTGATTTGTTCCGGGCACCGGACCAATTGCGAAGGCGCCCTATCGTATGGCTCCAGTAGAGATGACAGAGCTCAAGGAGCAGCTGAGAGACCTACTCGACAAGGGATTTATCCGCCCTAGCATTTCACCATGGGGAGCGCCGGTCCTCTTCGTGAAGAAGAAGGACGGTAGTCTCCGCCTGTGTATTGACTATCGAGAACTGAATGCAGTTACGGTGAAGAACCGTTACCCTTTACCATGCATCAATGATTTATTTGATCAGTTGAGGGGAGTCAGTCATTCTCCAAGATAGATCTACGATCCGGATACCATCAGATTGCCATCCGTGACAGTGACATTGAGAAGACAGCATTCAGAACTAGGTATGGATATTATGAGTTTACGGTTATGCCGTTTGGTTTATCCAATGCACCAGCGAAGTTCATGGATTTAATGAACCGCTTGTTCCAACATCAGTTGGACAAGTCAGTGGTAGTCTTCATCGATGATATTCTTGTGTACTCAAAATCGAGGGGTGAGCATGAAAGCCACCTGAGAAATGTGTTACAAACATTGAGGAGGAATCAGTTGTATGCTAAATTTTCGAAGTGTGAGTTTTGGTTGAACCAAGTATCCTTTCTTGGTCATGTGATTTCTGAAGCCGGGATCGCTGTTGATCCGGCAAAGATTGATGCAGTGCTTACTTGGCCTAGGCCGAAGACAGTTACCGATATCAGGAGCTTCCTCGGTCTGGCAGGTTATTATAGGAGGTTTGTAAAGGACTTCTCCAGTGTCTCGAAGCCGATGACTTCCTTGATGAAAAAGGATGCACCATTCGAGTGGACAGTCGACTGTGAGAGTTCTTTCCAGAGTCTCAAGGATGCTCTGACATCTGCACCAGTCCTGACTATACTAGATGGTCTAGATGGTTTTGAGGTCTATTGCGACGAATCAGGCAGAGGTATGGGTTGTGTGTTGATGCAACACGGGAAGGTCGTAGCTTACCCTCCCGACAGCTGAAGAAGCATGAGGAGAACTACCCTACCCATGACTTAGAATTGGGTGCCATTGTCTTCGCACTGAAGATATGGCGACATTATTTGTATGGGGTAAGTGTGACAATTTATTCGGACCACAAAAGTTTAAAGTACTTGTTCACTCAGAAGGAGTTGAACATGAGGCAAAGAAGGTGGGTTGAGTTTCTAAACGACTACGACATTAATCTACAGTACAAAGAGGGTAAGGCAAATGTGGTAGCTGACGCATTGAGTCGCCGAGCACAATCTCTCCATTCGCTAGTCTCTCATACTGGCTTGGTTGAAGAGGTGCAGAGTGCTCAGATGACGGATCAGTATATGATGGAGATTAGACAGAAGCTTATTGATGGCACATTCGAGGGTCAGAAGTACGACTTCAGACTCCACGATGATGACCTAATTAGGCTTAATGTAAGACTATGTATACCGAGGAGTAGCGCTGAGTTGAAAGAGCGCATATTGAGTGAATCCCATTGTTCTACTACTTCGATTCACCCCAGAGCTTCAAAGATGTATAAGGGTATGAAAAGATATTTTTGGTGGACTGGAATGAAAAAGGATGTGAATGACTATGTGTTGAGGTGTCTCACTTGTCAGAAGGTCATGTTTGAGCACCGACGGCCTGGTGGTATGGTACAGCCAATGCCAGTGCCTGAGTGGAAGTTCCATGATATTTCTATGGACTTCGTAGTAGGGCTTCCGCCTACAAGGGGAGGTCTGAATATGATTTGGGTTGTTGTTGACCGACTGACCAAGGTGGCTCGATTCATACCGATGAAGGACACCTGGAAAGTGGCAAAACTAGTAGAACTCTTCGACAGAGAGATTGTAAGACATCATGGAGTACCAAAGACAATTGTGTCTGACAGGGATACCTGATTCCTCTCTAGGTATTGGAAATCCACACGGGAAGCGCTTGGTACCGAGCTGAAGCTAAGTACAGCGTTCCACCGACAGACAGATGGTCAGAGTGAGCGTACCATCCAGACACTTGAGGATATGTTACGTGCATGTGCATTTGACTTTCAGACCAGCTGGATTGATAAGTTACATCTGATCGAGTTTAGTTACAACAACAGTTACCATGCTTCGATCAAGATGTCTCCCTTCCAGGCATTGTACGGTAGACCGTGCCGCACGCCATTATGCTGGGATGAGTCGAGTGAGACGGTCATTATAGGACCAGAGTATCTTGAACAAGTTCAGGCAGAAGTTCGCCAGATCCGGGCTAATATGAAGGCAGCTCAGGATAGACAAAATTCGTACGCAGATGTGCGCAGACATGACCTGGAGTTCGCCGTGGACGATAAGGTATTTCTCAGGGTATCCCCCATGAAGGGAGTATTTCGTTTTGGCCAGAAAGGAAAGTTGAGCCCAAAATATGTGGGGCCTTATGTTGTGACGGAGCGGATCGGCCCGGTAGCTTACAGACTTGATCTACCCGCCGAGCTGGGCAAGGTACATGATGTATTTCATGTGTCCCAGTTGAAGAAGTATATGTCTCATCTGTCTCATGTGCTTCAGCCTGAAAGGCTAACCTTAGAGCTGACCATGCGATCAGTGGAGACTCCGGTACGGATTCTGGATACTAAGACTCGAGACACTCGCCATAAGTCTGTGAGACTGGTGAAGGTTCTTTGGTCTAACCAGGACGTTGAGGAGGCCACTTGGGAGCTGGAAGATAAGATGAAGGCGAAGTACCCGTCATTGTTTACTTCTTAGTGTTTATGTGTATAGGGTACGGGGCGTACCCCTTTTTAAGGGGGGTAGAGCCGTTTCAGTTATGTGTGTACGACGTGTATTTAAATACATCGTCTATGTTATGTTGTCATGTTACAGACCGTTGTGTCTGAATGATGTTGATGATGTTGAATATGTTGTATGGACCTTGTGTCCGATGTTATGTTGTATGGACCTTGTGTCTAATGTTATGTAAGTGTGCTGTTAATGTTGTATGGAAATATTGTTATATGTATTCCCGTGTTCTAACATTTAGGATATGTGGAAGTGTGAACTTTGAGGACAAAGTTCTTTTAAGGGGGGTAGATTGAAATACCCCAAACCTTAGTATGTTGTTTAAACACCTAAATGTGGTATATTAAGACTAAAAAAAGTCTTAGAGACATTAGTAAACAATTTAAACCATAGAGAACACAAATAAATGCCTTAAAGTCAATTAGGGCTAAAATGTGCTCTAAGCTTGGGATAAGCTTGGGTAAGACCTAATGAACCTACCAAGACCTTACTTGTATACTAATGAACATATTAAACCAATTACCAAAGAAAACCAAGCTTGAAAACAAGTTAAAACACAAAATGTGCTTTAAGGAGTCTTAAAGCACATTTTTGAAAAATTGTCTTGTAAATGAGTTTTGAATGGCTAAATGTCCATCATTACTCTTTAATTAACATGTGTACTATATAGTATCACATTTGGAAGTCTATATCAATGGGAAATCAAAAATTTCACTTCTATGTGCCTTGTTTTATGAATAGTGACTTTAATAAGCTAGTTGTAACATATGTTGTTACAAGTAATTAAATGAGTCATCAAAGACTAAAATACCCTTGTTATAATAATAGGGGGCCGGTTTTTTTTAAGTGTGGTGACTCACCACTCTTGTTAACTTGCTAAGTAAATAAAGATGACTCTTAGTTACTATTTGCTTTAATGTATAAATATCTTCTAAAAAGCAAAACCAATCTTCATTCTCTCATTTCTCTTCATTTCACACGCTCCCAAGCTCTCTTCTACCTCTTCTTCATTCTCCATTTACGGTTTGCAATAGTACACACCAAACTCCATCTTCCATGTCATTATCTCCTAGCACTTAACCAAATCAAAAACACACACCACCATATTCCTCTCTCAAGCTCTTCATTCCTATCTTCTCAAAACTTCAAGACCACCATTTCGGTGCCATGGAGTTCACCATTGAAGGAGCTTGAGCTTATATTTCTACATATTATTGATCTCCCTTGTTCTAGGTAAGGAATCTCAAAGAAAAATGATGTTTCTTCCAGTTTTATCTTGACCGAGAATCGCCATTAAGGTGCTCATTATATTGCTTTGTTCTAGCTTCCAACCTTTCAAGGACTAGGTGGAGTCCTCTCTTGATAGATATTCAAACTCTCTTCAATACCAAGGTAAAACAACTTTAATGCTTTTGAAACAATGTGAAACTAGGGTTTCAATGAGATGAAGCTTAAAGCTTGTAAACATATATCATTTTTAATGTTTAGAAGTTAACAAACAATCAAAAGCCTTGCCGATTTAGTAAAGGAAACAAGAAAGAAGTTTGTGAGGAAAAGAGGTAAATATGCTAACCTAATGTGGTTCAAAGTCTTAGGAGAAAAGAACTTGTATTGCTTATGAAAATGATTTAAGGAGCCAATGGAAAATGACTTAGAAGAATGCTCTCAAGGGCTTAGTAAAAGGCATATGTGTTGTTGAGTGTATTTGCAGGTCAAAGGCAAATATAATGTGGGAAATTCAGTGTTTATGATTTATGCACCTTAAGGGCCTAACTGCCATGCAATTTAAATTAAGCACTATATTGTGATGTAGTGCTAAATGTGTGAAGTTTGTGTATAAGAATGTGTTTGATGGATTTTAGTGTTTTTGGTTGTTTAATGGTGAAAACATTGTGTTTTGGTTTAGTAATGTTCTAGGAGAGTTCATGTCAAAATTTAGGTAATAAACAAGAAGTTCTAAGGGTTTAAAATGAGTTTGGTAAGTTAAGAAATGTTTAGAATGGTTAAGTGTTCAACTAGTGGAAGAAGCATGCATTAAGGTTTTTAAAGATGTAAAAAGGGCCTAGGCAATGTTCTAGAGGATTTTATAATGCAAATGAATGTTTTGGAATACACCAAGGTCATTTAGACTTGTGTTAAGATTTATGCAAACTTTGGTGAACAAGGAGAAAGTGTAAACCTGAAAAAGGATTCCAAGAATGACATAAGGAGTTAGTTGTGAGAATAGATGCTTGAGAGATGATGTTATTGTGGTGAGGGAGTATTTTGGCATAAGTGATCATCTTAGGTATGAAACACCACTTAGAGACCTAGGAGAAAACATTGTAAGTGTTAGGAATTTTGGGAAGAAATGAGTAAAGGCTTAAGGAATTAGAAAATGAGGTTTATGAGTGTTTAAGGAGGTCTTAAGGTGTGTTTGAAGTGCCTAAATGAGGTTAGGATATACTAGGATATGTGAGGTGAAGTTTGGAGTTAAATGGGCAATGGAAAATAAGGGTCTGGGACAGACCGATCTTGCGACCGAACTTGCCAAGATCGGTCGAGCCCAGTTTACGCTACGAGAATTGGTTTCTGGAATGGACCGACCTTGGGGACCGGACTTGCCAAGATCGGTCGGGCCTGAATTTTCAAAGGGAAGAAACTCACGGGAATGGACCAAACATGTGACCGAACTTACAAGGTCGGTCGGAGTAGAAAATTTTAACGGTAATATGTTTGGAATGGACCGACCTTGTGTAAGGTCGGTCGGCAAGTTCGGTCGGACCTAAACTTGTAAAAAAAAACAAGAATGGCTTATGGAATAAACCCTAGGGGGGTGTAATGTAGGTAATCAAGTATAAGTTAAGACATTAAAACATGTCATATAAACATGTTAAACACTTAATAAATTTGAAGTTAAGTAAGTAATTAACCGACATTCTTAAACATGTATATGAGTGACCTACGGTGGAAATCGATCGAAGCAAGGACCAAGGTATGGTTTTCTTGCAGTCTGTTGCCTACCGGTTTACACCGGCTTGTGTGTTGTTTGTTTTTCTGTGTGTTTATGACGTTATAAGACTTAAACAAGTAATGAGTTTACCGTTGTTCATATTATTGTGATGTTATGATGTGACTCATTTCCCTTGTGTGTGTCTAACATGACTTACCACTTCTTGTGTATTGTTTGTTAAGTTCCACCGTGAACTTCTAACAAGTGCTAACTGGGAAGTGAGGAATCCGGTTGTCCGGTCATGCATGTAAGTTAAGAGTAGATATCTGAATTAGATTCGACTCTTATGTTGTTAAGATTGTTCTCCTTAACTTGGCGTTCGATCTCCCGCTAGCTTCCTCCAAAGCTTACCTATTCTGACTTATGATCGGTTTAGTGGGAACATGTGTTTGTGTGATGTGTTCGGGTCACTATATCCGAACCATCTGTGACTTAAGTTACTCGTTCGAATAATAGAACGGTAATGAGTGTGTGTAACGAGCTTAACATGAGAGTGAATCATTCTCTAGGCTTCTTATGTTGTTCAACCTTCTTGGTTTGTGATTGTGGAAAGAGTATCCACTGTGTATGTGATGTTGTGCTATGCAATGATAACGCTATGCCACATTGTTATGTTATGTTATGTTATGTTATGTTAAAATGAATGCCATGTTATCATGACAAGTAGTTGCGCGTATCCCGGTAGCCGATGGGCTGCGCGTTAACCATACCAGCCAAGGGTTGCTGACCCCCTCGGGGGCTCCAAATTTTTACTGCAGGATGAGGATTGAGGAAGCAGAGTGGCTGTAGGTCCTAGGCTGCAGATGTACTTTTGGGTTATTTGGATGTTGAGCCCGGGGTGCGCATGTGCTCCCGTGGCATTATATTTTGATTCTGTTGATACTACAGTGGAAGTATATTGGCAGTTTACAGTGAAGGAATGTAATTAAATACTCGGTATTGTATATGATGTATTTATGGTTTAGTTCTATGCTCGGGAGTCTGATCATCAGACCAGTACACTTGTATTTATTCTGCCTTGTTAACCACGTGGGTGGTTGACGGCATTGTAGCACCGAAGTGTTTAGTTAATGTTTAGTTGTTTATTTCCACTGCGTTTTCAATTAGTTGTGAAGTAAGTTGTAGGGGTGTTACACTGACACGCGAGTACCTACCTATGATGGCGTTGCTGACCCCACTGTCCTCGAGAGATACATTGTTGAGCACGAGAAGGCGTTCGATGCCATTCATGTGCCTGCTGAGCACCAGGTTAGCATAGCAACCTTTCATCTGAAGGACGCTGCCAGTACGTGGTGGAGGTCCGTGAAGGGACATTACCTTGCTATGGAGGGTTTTGGATGGACAGCTTTTGTGGAATTGTTGAGAGAGAAGTACTATCCTGCTCATTTGAAGCAGAGGAAAAGGGAGGAGTTTGAGGCCCTGAGGCAGGGTAGTATGACAGTAGATCAGTACTACTCCTTGTTTATTGGGCTCTTGGACTTTGTCCCAGGAGTTGTCTATTCTGATGCGGTGAAAGTAGAGAAGTTTAGAGGCGGGTTGAGATATGCTATCAAGGCCGCCATGGGTGCTACCTTGTACCCTACGGTCCAGGTAAAATTAATTGACAGTTTGTACCTTGTAACTCAGTTTGATTTATTACCAGTTCGGGGAACTCATAGATACATTACAGGAGTTTTATGACGCTGCTTCTCGGACTGAGATGATGGTGAACAGCCGGGAGGACGGCCAGGGGCAGAAGCGTAAGACCCCAGAGAAGGAGGCGGAAACTGAGGCTGGAAGCGGAGGCAGTAAGGGCTGGAAGTAAGAACCACCTTAAGTTATTTAATCTATTTAAATTACTTACTTACTGCCTGCTTTTATACCTGCTATTCCTGACACTTTGACGATCACAGGAAGAAAAAGTTCTCCTTGAGGGAGAAGAAGAAGGAGCAGGCCAGCCAAAAGGGCAAGGACAAGGTCCCGTTACGGACCGGGCCTACCTAAGATGTGCAGCCTCTTAGATCTGTACCCCCTAAGGGTAAGCGGTCTAACCTTGTGAATGAATTGTGTACTACACTACCCATTACCATCCTTGTACTAATCTGAGTGTGATATGATAATAGGTTCTGCACCCCAGCGCCACTTTCACTGCAAGCGCTGTGGTAAAGACCACCCGGGTGTCGACTGCACCGGGCAAGCGGTGGACTGCCACCATTGTGGAAAGAAGGGCCACAGGTCATTCGAGTGCTTTACTAATCCAGAGAGCCGAGCGTACCGCCCGCAGAAGGGGACTCAGAGCGCACCTACTGGAGGAGGTGGAGCTCGAGGTGGCCAGAGGGGGCCGGCGCCCCAAGCCCAGAGGGGGCAGCAGCATCAGCAGCCACAGCAGCAGAACCAGAACCAGAGGAACCCGCCGGGCAACCGTATACTGAATGCAGCGGGAGCTTCAGGCGCTGGCACTAGTACCCAGCGCGGTGAAGGTTAGCATTTGAAACTTTAACCATTGTATGAAAGCATGACTAAGTGTTAAACGCTTTACCTTAGCATGAATGTGTGTTTTAATTACCACTTTAGACAAACAACTTACCTAGGAAACCTGTTACCTCTTAGGAGACTTCGACATCTGCTATCCCACACTTACAAGATAGAGATCACCTAGACCCGTGGAAGAAAGACGGGAGTACCCTAGTGAGTTGTGTCATGTAGTCAGACCGGGCATGATACTTCTCAGAGAATTCCTAACCCTAGATGAGCAAATCGCCATAGTGAACGAGTGTAGTGCGTTGGGTAAGGGCATGGGAGGATTTTATACCCCTGTATTTAATAGTGGTTCTAGAATGAAACTACACATGATGTGCTTAGGGAAAGATTGGGATCCACAAGCTAAGGTTTATCGAGAGGTGAGGATGGTAGGTGGCGTACCTATACCTAGGATACCTGAGAGTTTCCTAACCTTGGTGAGAAACGCAATGGATATTGCTCAAGATTGTGAGACTTATCCAGTACCCGACATGACACCTGACGTTTGCATTATCAACTACTATGAGCAGGGAGGAAAACTTGGGATGCACCAGGACAGTGATGAGACGACCGAGTCCATCACCAGAGGAATACCGGTTGTGCCATTCTCCATCGGCGATGATGCTGAGTTTATCTATGGAGACCAGAAGAGGATGGATCTAGCAACCAAGATCATCCTCAAGTCTGGGGATGTGTTAGTATTTGGTGGAGAGTCGAGGCTTGTATATCATGGTATTAAGAGCATTAAGCTCAATACCGCACCACCAGCTCTAGTGAACGATACCCACATCCGACCTGGCCATTTAAACTTGACTTTCAGGCAGTATTAATGTAATAGCAGTAGCTAAGTGTGTAACCTTGTATAATACAGTTGGATGAATGAAATACGAGTTTTGTACCTTCAAGCATATATGTTCAGTTTGTTGATACCGATAATTCATAACTTCAGGCTATGGAAATGGAAAGGAGGGTGCCATCTGCATCTTAGATATGGCGCAAGCCAAGGAGTCCGGTAATGTCATCACAGGTATGACAATTACAAACAACAGAAAATTAGTGATTTAATGGGACTCGATGCTAATACGAGAGGTGATCTCAGGTACCTTTCCTATTGATGGTGTTAGTGCTTCCGTATTGTTCGACTCAGGGGCTTCGCATTCTTTTGTTTCCTCAGCATTTGCTAAGAAGCTGGGGGCCACCCCCGAACAACTTTCAGACTTTTCAGTCACCCTTCCTTCAAAGGAGAAAGTGGGTTGCACCAGACAGTGTACAGGGTTAGAGATCAGCATTATGACTGAGACCTTTCCCATCGATCTGATTGAGTTCAAGAACTTGGGTTTTGACATCATAGTGGGCATGGATTGGCTACAGAAGTATAGGGGCCACCTTCATTGTGCAGAGCATCGACTACTACTGAAAGGGCCGAGCGGCAGGACAGTGTCATACCGCAGTGTGAGGAAAGAGCCGACTGTCAAGATCGTGTCAGCATTATCCATGATGATGGATGTTAAGAAGGGCCGACAAGCCTTCCTCTGTTATGCACAGGACACGAGACAGAGCGACGTGACGGACGTAGACATTCCAGTTGTGGTAGATTTTCCCAACTTATTTCCTGATGAGCTGCCAGGCATGCCGCCTGTGCGCGAGGTTGAGTTTGTCGTCGACTTGTTGCCAGGTACGGGCCCTATTGCTAAGGCACCCTACCGTATGGCACCAGCTGAGATGAGGGAGCTGAAGGTACAGCTGGAGGACCTCCTCGACAAGGGATTCATTCGACCTAGTGTATCTCCTTGGGGTGCTCCAGTATTATTTGTCAAGAAAAAGGACGGCAGTATGCGACTCTGCATCGACTACCGCGAGCTTAATGCGGTTACAGTCAAGAACAAGTACCCACTACCACGGATAGATGATTTATTTGACCAGCTGAGAGGGGCCAGTGTGTTCTCGAAGATAGATCTCAATTCTGGTTACCATCAGATTAGGATTGCAGAGGGTGATATTGAGAAGACAGCTTTCAGGACATGGTATGGACACTACGAGTTCACCGTTATGCCATTCGGATTGACGAATGCGCCAGCCATATTCATGGATTTGATGAACCGTCTTTTTAGAGAGCATCTTGATAGTTCAGTTGTGGTCTTTATCGATGATATTCTGATCTATTCAAAGACCAAGGAAGACCATGAGTTACATTTGAGACAGGTGTTGAATATTATGAGAGAGAACCAGCTGTATGCCAAACTCTCTAAGTGTGAGTTCTGGTTGGACAGCGTGTCATTTCTAGGACACATTGTATCAGCTAGCGGCATATCTGTGGATCCTGCTAAGATTGAGGCAGTGAAGAGTTGGCCAAGGCCGAAGACAGTCACAGACGTCCGTAGCTTTCTGGGTTTGGCCGGTTATTATCGAAGGTTCATGAAGGACTTCTCCAAGGAGGCCAAACCGATGACAAATCTAATGAAGAAGGAATCCCAGTTTTTATGGTCTGTACAGTGTGAGCAGTCCTTTCAGACGCTGAAGGATCTCCTGACATCGGCGCCCGTTCTTACCATCCCTGAGGGCACCGATGGGTTCGAGGTATATTGTGATGCCTCTGGAACCGGTCTAGGCTGTGTGCTTATGCAGCACGGGAAGGTAGTTGCTTACGCATCCCGACAGCTGAAGAAGCATGAGGTGAATTACCCCACACATGACTCTGAGTTAGGCGCAGTAGTCTTCGCTTTGAAGATCTGGCGACATTATTTGTATGGTGTGACAGTCACTATCTACTCTGATCACAAGAGTTTACAGCATCTCTTCTCTCAGAAGGAGCTGAACATGCGACAGAGAAGGTGGGTCGAGTTCTTGAAGGACTACGATATAGACCTGAGGTACAAAGAGGGCAAGGTGAATGTAGTAGCTGATGCCCTGAGCCGCAGAGCTCATTTATTGTTCACTTTATTAGCGAACAGCAGTATGATTGATGAGATACGAGCTGCACAGGAGAGTGATCACTATATGCAGAGTATCTTGCAGAAAATGATAGATGGTTGTTTTGAGAGGCTGAAATATGACTTCGAACTGTGCGATGATGGCATGATTCGACTGAATGGCCGTTTGTGTATTCCGGAGTCCTCTCCTGATCTGAAGGAGAAGATACTCCAGGCGGCTCATTGCTCGTCCTTATCCATCCACCCTGGTTCTTCGAAGATGTATAAGGATTTGAAGGTTCATTTCTGGTGGAGCGGGATGAAGAAGGATGTAGTTGAGTATGTGGCTAGATGCTTGACCTGTCAAAGTTAAGTTTGAGCATAGGAGACCCGGAGGTTTAGTGCAGTCTATGCCTATTCCTTTTGGAAGTTCGAGGACATCTCGATGGATTTCGTTGTCGGTCTCCCACCGACTAAGGGAGGACTGAACACGATTTGGGTCATTGTGGACCGTCTGACGAAGGTGGCAAAGTTTGTTGCTATGAAGGATACCTGGAACGTCCCGAAGTTAGCGGACTTGTTCCAGAAGGAGGTGATCCGGCACCATGGTGTGCCAAAGACTATTGTTTCTGATAGGGACCCTCGATTTTTGTCCAGATTCTGGGGACAGGTTCAGGAAGCCTTGGGTACAAGTTGAAGCTTAGTACGGCGTTCCATCCACAACCGACGGTCAGAGTGAGAGGACCATCCAGACACTGGAGGACATGCTGAGAGCATGTGCCTTAGATTTTCAGGGGAGTGGTTAGAGCGTCTACACTGATAGAGTTCGCCTACAACAAGCTACCACTCCTCGATACAGATGCCACCATTTCAGGCACTTTATGGTAGACCGTGTAGGACTCCTTTATGCTGGGATGAGGCCAGCGAGACTACGCTTCTAGGACCAGAGTACCTAGAGCAGATTAAGGAGGATGTCCTACAGATTCGCAAGAACATGAGGGCAGCTCAGGACCGGCAGAAATCAATGCAGACACCAAGAGGAGGGACATTGAGTTCACTACCGACGATATGGTATTCCTTAGAGTGTCACCCATGAAGGGGATATTCCGGTTTGGGCAGAAGGGCAAGTTGAGCCCGAAGTATGTTGGACCTTATGCGATTAGGGAGCGAGTGGGCCCGTTAGCCTACAGACTGGATTTACCAGCAGAGCTCGGGAGGGTGCACGACGTCTTTCACGTTTCACAGTTGAAGAAGTATGTGCCCCACCATCGCACGTTTACAGCCAGAGACTTTAGAGTTGGACCCCGCTCTACGATATGAGGAAGTACCACTCCGCATTCTCGATACGAAGACGAGAGACTAGGAACAAGACCGTTAGCATGGTCAAGGTTCTCTGGTCGAACCATGAGGTGGAGGAGGCTACATGGGAGTTAGAGGACTCCATGAGAGCGAAGTACCCGCACTCTTCGAGTAGTAGCTGTGATACTTGTACGGGTTCGTGGTCAAACCCTTTTTAAGGGGGTAGACACCACTTGGCTTGCGCACATGTTTGCATTAGGTCTTGTTTTTGTGGTGTGTTTTGTTGGTGTGCTGTGTCATACATGTTGTTTGGATGATTATATGTTGATACATTTTATGTATGTGCCTTAGTGCACCTTTGAATATATATAGTACCGCTGAGTACTTTGGTTGATGATTGGTGTGCACCTTGTTAGTGCTATGAATGAATGAGTTATACCATGGTTGGTTATTTGATATGCTGTATGTATAGACTAGGTTTGAACCTAGTAGGAGTTACTCCCTAGCAATGGACTATTTGGTTACTTAGTGGAACTTGATTCCTTAGGTGAACTATAAAGGATTAAGGACTTCGGGACGAAGCCTTTTTAAGGGGGGTAGACTGAAATACCTATGGAGGGTGATTTTTCGGTATGAGGGGGGGTCTATCTAAATATGGTTCTTGACTGAAAAGCCTAGATCCTAAAATGCCATTCTGTGGAGGGTGAAAACCCGTTATTCTGGCATCCCTCCAAAACCTACTAAATCGTTCGTCTTTCCCAGAAAGCATAAAGGGGAGTGCGAGTGTGCACTACACCCGCTCTCGATGGGCTCCACGCGGACTTATGCCCTTAAGGGCGGAAATTGACTAGAGTCGCCACCTAGTTTGACCTAAGGAACTAGGAAGGGAGGAAAAGGGTTCTAAGAACCGTTAATTGACTCTATGATTTGCATATGGATTGGACTTATCTGGTCATACCAAAGATTCTGTGTGGGTTCGCACTGGGTTACACCCCTTAGAAGTGGCAACGACCACGACTTTGGATTGGTGCCCGAGGAAACCTCGGTCTCCAATTGTCGGGATTGCCTTCTTTCAAAACCTTATTAGAGAGATTCAATTAAAGCCAAAGGATAAGATTGAGTGGGGGCTGAGGAAGAGAGTGGATGAGGCGAGCTTTTCTGCCAAGCTAGCGCTAACTGAACAAATTGACATTTTGAGAGTTGATCAAATGTAGAATGGAAGATTGATGAGAGGTGTGAGGGTTAAATGGGTGGAGAAGACCTGAAGTCTGAAAGTTGTCTGAAGGTTGAGGGTTTAATGTGAGTTAGAAGAGTTTTGAATGCTTTGAGAGGTATGAGAGCCACCTTAGAGGGGAAAGGGTTTTTTGTTTGGAATGGGGTCGCACCCGGAGAGGGTTGCCTACGTACTCAATTCCCTGTTGAGATCAGACCTTACGTAGTTCATGATTTTTGGGGGGTTTTGGAGATCTTGGGGTTTCGAAGGTTTTTGAGATGTTTGAGAGGTTAGTCTGTGAGACGCTCGGGTCTTTGAGACAATTGAGATGTTCATGTGATGAGAGTAATGGGATATCAAAGTCTGTGAGACGCTCGGGTCTGTGAGACGTTTGAATATTAAAATGGCGGAAGAGATTGAAGTGTTTGAGTCTGTGAGGCACTCGGGCCTGCGAGACATTTGAAATCTTAAGATGGTGGTGAAATTGCGATGTTCGAGTCTGTGGGCGCTCAGGCCTATGAGACTTTAGAAGTTTGGAAGAAGTCGGGATTTGGGTGATGGTTTGAGCTTGGAATGATTTGAGGAGTTTTTTTTTTGCTCGCGAAGTTCAGATTTTGAAATGGTCGGCTTCTTGAGGTGTTTTGGGAAGTTGAATGTGTTGAGGAGCAATTCGGTTTTTAAGGATGGTTGAGTATGGAAGAGGATACTTGGTTTGCAGGTATTCGGGTTTTGAAGATGTTTCAGGTTTCTGGGAGTCTTCAGGAATTGGAGGTCCTATGTGACTTAGAGTTGGTTCAGAGGAGGATTGAGAAGTGTTTATGGGTCCTAGAGCTCTAATGGAAATGTTGGATTGGTTTATTCAGAATTGTCTCTCTTAAAGTTTTTAAAACCGAAAAATCATTTTTTTGTTGTAAAAGGGCGGATAATCTCAAGGGATTACCCTATATACCCCCTCGAACATAACACTTAATTAATGTAAGTGCTGAGGCTCGAAAGATGGGGCAATGAATTTATGTCGAAAAATAAGATTCAGAGAGAAACACCAAGAATAAGATGTTCTCGGTCGAACCCTAATAACGTCTCTAACTCCCGGGTTTTAAAACATTAAAAACCGAAAACATTGAAATCGAGCGGAAGGGAGTTAGATGATTCTAAAATCCCGACTGCAACTAGGAAGGTTGTTACTTCCCTAGCACCCCGCCTTGTAAAAATCTAGGCTGCAATTAGGGGAGGTTTGTCACCCTAATGCCCCGCCTAAGGAGATCCAGACTGCAACAAGGGAGGTTATGACCCCAGTACCCCGCCTCGGATTTTTATTTTAGAAGGGAGACAAGTGATGTCTAACTAGGGAGAAAAACGTTTTGAAAGTGTTTGACATTTCCTGTTCCCCGAAAACGATTGTGTTTTGAGTCTGAAAACTGAGTTGGAAAACTTTTGAAGTTGTTCGGAATTCTCGATAAAGAAACACTGATTTTGAGAAATGTTTTTAGGAGAAAACTTTCTGTATATGTGAGAAGAACTTTCTGCGTTTGAGAAGAGTTCTCTGTGATGTGAGAAGAGTTTTTCCTTTAAAATTCCACAAAATGATTTCTTTGAAATCTGAGATAAAATGGTTGTTTGAAATTTGAGAAAAGAGATTTTTTGGATTTTTGGATTTTAGAATTGGAGAATTGATTATGAATTTTATTCTGAAATTAAGGATGGTTTGGAAAGTTTTTTTTTTACTAGGAAAGATATTCCTCACAAACAGGTACTACGACCCTCGGGTACTACGACCTTAATGTGAGTAACATCTATGAATAAGTCCTAAGGCTTTTCTAAAGAGGCCCATAGAAATTTACAGGCCTTCATCTACTAGCTTAAAAACATGGATAACTTAGGGAGTTGTTCTTGGGTTATCTACACCCGATTGGCTAGCAAAATGAGTCAAACGCGAAGGGAGTTTTAAATCGGACCAACAACAGTAGTACTCTGACTAGCCCAAAGCATACACTTTAACAAGATAGCTCAGCAGAAATACATAAGAAACGGACATTCAATGCAGAATGAAGGAATCAACAAAATTATCAAACCCATCTCGAATTGTCTTTTTATCCTTAACCTAAGTGGAATTTGTTTCTAAAATCTGCACAAGTCGTAGAACCAAGCCCAAAGTCGACAAAGTAACTATGAGATTCACCGAAGTAAATTACAGTAGCAAATTAAAGAGGGAAAATTAAGGCTTAACGACGTAAAATACAGAGTTCTAATAAGTGGCAAATGTACAAACCAATGAGTATTGGACTAAAACTTAGAAACTCATTTCCACAGTTGTGATTCATCTAGGCTCAAGGTTACTACTCATTCAAAAACCCTCTCTGTTCTTTTTAATTCTTCTTCCATTATGAGCTAGGAAAACTCTAACCAAACCTCCACGTTCTGGATCAAATCATACAGACAAGAACAAACACGAGAGCATGACAAAAGAAAAAGAACTCTAAACACACTTTCACCCTAAACACCAACTTCTCTACATGGATAGCCAGAAATGATGTGTAGCGATTGCATAACAGGATAGCAAAGAATACGCAGACTAAACCAGACATTCACAACATGGAAATCAAGAGAAGTTTGATGAAGAGCTTCCGGCAAATCAACTCAAAAACAAGGGATGGACCTTCAGTCGAATTCCACACGTACAGAAACGGTAAGACATCCCTCGAACAGATCATGAGGAGAGTGGAGTTCCCTGCAAAATAAATCGAATACACAAACAGAAAAGCCAACCCATGTTAGATTATAAATGTAAACGAATGGAAAGAAAAGAGTGGAGTGGCCGAAAGAAGAGAGTGCACTGGTGCATGGGTTTGATCCCTCAACCGGGATTGTCTCAATCCAGAACCGACGGGGCCACCGCAAAATAAATCCATCCAAACAGACAAACTCAAATATCGAAAACCTGTAACACAATGGAGATTATAACAGGTGTATTCGCAACAATTAGGAATCATCAGGTTTGAGACAGAGGTGGCTATCAGCTCGATCGGGCATCTGCAAGATGACCCGGAATCAAAGCCCAGTATGATGGTGCCTGTGATAGTTCTCGATGCCGGTAAAATGCCACAAGAAATGGAAAGCAATAATATCAGGGACGGAATGTGTCAAAGACTACCACAGGGTCTAAGACTCATCCCGAACGACAAGCTGCAGAAATTAGAGTTCTAGTGTTTCGCAATTTTGTTCGATGCGACAAATAGAAAGAAGCAGAAAGGGGGAGACACGACACTTAGCATCGGTGGACTCACTAAGTCGTTTATTAGACCAGTACCCTCATATCCGGTTCATTTGGTGATACGCATAAGAAATACAAAAATAATGAAATGAAATCCAAGGACTACTTTCATTTTCCATGAAAACCAGAAACCTGCAAAGCAAAATGCTGAAACTCTACAGTCGGAGTTTTAACGAGGCAAAGTGAAAGGGAAGATAGAAGTTTCTCCTTATCGCTGCTAGCCATCACCGATTTTCGGTTCCTCTGGCAAAGCTCCAGTAAACAAAATGGAAATTGATACAAGGTGAGAAGAGAAGGGAGTGGAGATTGGCTGTAAAAAAATGAGGAGGATGAGCTCGGGGTTTTGATTTTTGAAAACGAGAGCCAGTGGATGAGGCTTCTGTTTCTGGGTTTTGGATACGATTTTGTTGAGGGGCTTCGTGCTTTCGTCCTTGAGGAGATTGAATTCGTCGGTCTGGTTCTAGATTTCTGAACATGAAAAGATGATCGAGAGAAGGGATAGAAGAGGGAGGCGGCCACAGTTGCTTCGTTTTTGTTTAGGGATTTCGATTTCTTTAAAGATTGAGGAAGAAAGGCGATGGTGAAGAGAGATTGTGGATTTCTGAGATGGAGACCGAGAACGGAAGGAGAAGGTGGTGACCGTGGTGGTTACTGTTCCCTTTATAATGATATATTAGGGTTTTTTTCTTATTTGGACTAAACAACAAGATAAAGGGGTCTTACTAGAAAGCTATGGGCCTTACTAAAGACATGAATATGAACAAGAGTCCGGTCCAATACTAGCAGCCAAAGTCAATTAAGGTCTTATTAAAATAAAAGGCTCCTTTGCTCTTCCCAGGGTTCGAACCCTGGGCGATTGCCCACCCAAGGAGTACACTACCAAGTCACACTAAGACAGAACTCGGTATACCAATGTCGAAAGTAAAACTAGAGTTCTACTGCAATTGTTTGGAAATTCATTTTCGGAAAAATCGTGTTTTTACGAAATTCTTAAAAATATTATAAAACAATGGTTTTGTTTTGGCACGCACGCTAATACGTTTTTAAAAAAGAAAGGCAACGACCCCTCTTATTGTGCTTGTTCAAGAATTTGCTTTATGGGGTGAGAATTTTTGGTGTCTACAATACCCCTAACCTTTAAAACTAAATTAAATTATCTATTAATGATCTAAGATGATTAGTAAACATCTAAATAGTATTGGGGAACAATCTAAAAGATCTCAACAAGGCAAAACACGCCTTAAGATCGGTAAAGCCAAAAATGTGCTTTAAAGCACCATAAGGATTTTATGACCTCAAATAGGATCCAAAGTGGATTCCTAAGTATTATAATGAAGTAAGGAACACAACAAAACCGTTCTCAAGGAGAACTAAGCTCAGGAACACCCTGTGACACAAAAATGTGCACTAAAACACCTTAAAGCACGTTTTTGTGAGATTGCCTTCTAAATTGGTTTTTAATGGGCTTAAAGGTTATAATTACCTTTAAATATGATATTTTATTATATTATATCATATTAGGAATTTAATTCCAGAAATTTACAAATTTTTACAAATTTAATATTAAAATATTAATAAAACCCCACAAGGGGGCCCATTTGAGTCAAATTGACCAAGTATGGTCAATGGTCAATTAATGACCCATTTGACCCCATGGAAATCAGCAGGAAAGGAGGAGAGGATACAGCTCACAATTATTATTAGACAAATTGCTACCTAATACCAAATTTGCAATAGTAAACTTACCTTTTTCAATTATTTCAAGCCTTTCCAATCATATCTCTCGCTCTTGTCTGATTCCCTCCATTCCAGCCAATCTCACCTCCTTCCTAGAAGCTCTCAAGCCTTGTTCTTCAGCATGGATGGCAGATCTAACTCCTAAGCTCTTAAGGTAAGGTTTTAAGGTCATTTTTAGCTCTTTTTCTTTATCTCTTCACTACCTACACCTAGATTTTGTGGCTCATCAATTCCTATGGCTCATTCTTAGTGTTCTAAGGTTATAACAACATCTAAACTCGGCTGAAGCAAGTAGAGGGACCAAGGTTGCTCAAAATTGCATTTTAAGGTAAAAACATACCTTAAGCCTCTCTACACTCCAAGCGATTTTATTCCTCTGATTTTTATGAGTTTATACACTCATAATCTTCATATTTACATGTTAATTCAGTTGGTTAGCAATTTGGAGCAAGGGTGGCCGAGATCCAAGAGAAATACCCTCTTTTAAGGCATTTTGCCAAGGTAAAATCAATTACCATAGCAGCTTGTTGTTGTCTAGCTATTCCCTATGTCTATATGGTGGATCTAACACCTTGTGGTGTGTCTAAAACAGGCCGAACCCAACTTGAACTCTCCTTGCATTTTTAAGGTGATTTTTGCCTTAAATCTTACATTAATTGTTCCTTATGGTTAAGCTCAAGCTTGGAGTATAACCATATCTTGTTTTGGTGTATTAAACATGTCTAAATGATGTGGTGAATTTTCCTTCAAGTGGCCGAGTACATACAAGGGCAAATCAAGGTATAAACACCTTAAACTTATGATTTTTATAATTTCTAAGCTTATATATAATTATTGCCGAGAGTGAACTTATAAATATGGTCATATTGACCTAAAAATGGAAAAAAATGACTAAGATAAATTAAGCTAGTCATTTAAGAGATTTAATTAACATAATGGTCAAATTATGACATTATGTGGAAAAATAATTAAATCAAAGTGAGGCCGAGAATATATGCTATATTTTGAGACATTTATTGTGTAATTTATTTTGCAAGTTCAAGGTTGTAATAAGGCCATGTCATTAGGCCATTTTAATTTAAGTTTATAAGCTTATTTAGTTTATTTATGCTTATAATTAAAATTGGGGTCAAACGGTAATTACTAACAAAATATTAGGCCGAGATCTTAATTTAGAAGAATTTAGGGTTTTTAAATCAATTTAATAAAAATTATAACATTTTATAAAGTTTTGGGTCAAAATTGTAAAATTAGAAAAGTATGGGTAAAGCTTGGTAATTACCAAAAGGTTTGGGTCCAATTTGGTATTAGAAGTCAAAGTTGACTATATAGGAGACTTTGACCGAGTTGGAGAATTTTAGAAATTAAAATACAACCTTATATTAAGATAAGTGTTAATTTGTAAAAGATTTATAAGAGATGGGGCTAGATTGTGATTTCCGAAAACTTGGGGTACTAAATGGAGTTTAGTACAAACCTTAGGTTATTAGGAATTTTTAGAAGTTGATTTGGTTAAATTTGGAGTTTATATGAATTATATAAGTATAATATAAGATATTCTATGATATTGTTACAAATGGGTAACATATGTGGTAAAACCGAGATTTGGAGAAAATATAAGGTTAGGAATAATGTTTATAACCTTTTGGTATAGTTTGGTGATTTTTGGAATTATATATAAGGTTTTATAAAGACATATGTATAATATATAGTTTTGATGATATTAGTAAACCATATGTTATAAAGAGGGGATTTTGGTGAATATAGAAAGTTAAGTGGTGGAAAAATAATTAGAATAGACCTAGGGGGTCTGTTCGGTTATTTAAAAAAATAAAACTATAGGTTATAATTATTTTAAGGCTTAAAGGGTATAATATAAGGTATATGATATAAGTGTAACAATGAAATATAATTTGGGATTGATTTGTGATTTATAGAACTTTAGTGGTTGTTTTGAAAACCGAAAATATAAGGGGTTGTTTGGTATTTTACAACAATTTACAACTATATGTTATAATTGTTTTAATGACTTAAATGTCATAATATTTGTTATATAACTATAATATAACATTATATTAATTAAGTGGTGGATTTTGTAAATGTTTAAGAACATAGGTGTTGTTCGGAAATATTGACATTTTTAAATGGAATTTATAATATGGTTTTAAGGTTATAAGAATTATAACATTTGTAATATAAGAGGTATTCTTTAAAAAGAATGAATATATATTATAAGACTTACCATATAAGAAATAGTTCCATAAATACATACACATAAATAAATATGTGTTATGGGGAAAATATAATATGGTTTAATGACCATATATTTTCATAATAAAAATGACATACGATAAAGGGAAAAGAATTACAAACAGTGGATATGGAATTCTAATGTTAAGAGTGTACATGTGATTATAAGGATTCATGTAATTGAAAATATTGTTCACATATGAATTATACCACATTGAAACTTAGAAAAAAAAGAGAGAAAACCTTAGAAAAATAAATACTAAGGTGAGATGCATAGTGCATGACAAAGGATCACACATGCAATAATGAAACAAACTATACGACATACAAGGGTATGTTAAGTCACATGCGATAACAAGTTCAACAATAACTATATTAATATACAAGACAAGACTACGCATGTAATATAACACTTTTCCAATCTCGAGTTAAACCGAAAGCCCGACAAACATTGACAGTTAATAACGGGGGGTTAACCGGGAGTTAATAGTGACGGTACGGGGTACCGTAGGATTGTGTTGTTATACAGTATGCTAATCAGTAGCACTATGTATTGTTTAGACTGTTAGAGACGACACACGGAGCATAGGATCTCGCTGATTCATACTCCACCGTAATACATCAGGGTGAACGGTATGTTGTTATGTGTCTCTGATTGTCTCTGAGGGCTTCCTCAGTTCAGACTTCTGTGTGATCTGTGATAAGATTGTTTGTCTGAATGTGTTAATTAATATGCATGAATTGTATATTTACAGCTGCTTACTATTTACTGTTGTTGAGTTAACAGTATTGGTTCGTATATATGAACCTATATATAAAACGAACTAGCGGCTATGGTGCTATCTTATATGAAATATAAGGAACGTAAGTAAAACATTGTAGCACTAGGATAATAACTTATACATATTACCCAAGACTTCTATACGGAGCATTGGCCTTTCTATACGCCACTCTCGTATCTAACACTGGATCCCGAGTTTACAAACTCCGGATTGGACTAATGATCTTAGCTGTGTTAGGAAAAAATGGTAATGCGATGCGATGGTATAAATAATTAATGGAAAGATTGTAAAGCCAGGAGGATGTGGCTCATGGTGCGCGCTGTGATCACAAAAACGATACCAGGATGTCCGCGTACGGGTCCGTAAGTATCAAGAAAATTTCCCGTCAGCTAGAATGGCTCGTTGGTCGGAGACTCTACCGTTGGAGTGGCTACTGGCGTGGGTGACCCGCCATAATATATGGGTAAACTAGAGACTTGTCGTTTTAACGAGACATTGTCACTAGGTATAACTGAACAATTAATATGACCGAGACTTGTACAGTGGCGAACAATATTGGTTTCTATACCATGGACGAGACTTAATACTTGTTTATTATTCTCATTGTTTCGCTTTGTTGTTCATTGGTTATACTTGTGATTATATTATTGTGTGTTGATGGTTGTGTTGTTGTATGGATATTACTATTAATTGTTTTACAGTTTTAAATATTTAAAACGGTATTGCATGTAATGAATCTCATGTTCTCGACCAAATAATTGAGGGGTCTTTGGGGGCATGGCGGGGCATGTGATGACATACTCAGCAGGGGCTGATTCCATACCACAAACCATTTTTATTGCAGGAGAGTACCTGGTGGGTCGACGTGAGGCGCGACTATTGTGATACTAAGGTTGTTTCGGACTCGGATTATTTAACCGAGGTGTATGTGGATTAGAGCTCACGGTCTGTAATAATTGGTTGATGTTAGATTCGTTTTAAATTGTTTAAGTACTGCTATCAATCTCTTGTGGTCACTGCGGGAATACGTTTCGCAAGTTGATTATCAGGTAAATCGTTATCACCCGTATGGGCGAGTGATAACAGTGACACCATTAGGGCGACAGTCTTTTATTCACCGCTGCGAATTATTTAATATGTGTGACAATTATAGGATTATTAGGAGCCGAATTAGTAGGGGTGTTACATCCATCACACACATAATCACATACATACATCCCCACAAGTTATTTATCAAACAAATCCGAGCCCGAGGAATTCCTCAGGACAACTCGGATCAAACCCCTTTACATACCGTACACCGTGTCGAGGTCGCGCAGTGTAGACCACTAAGCTTTCTCGAGCGCGCACGTTTAACAGGCGATCTAACAATACGAAGAACGCTATATGTCAATCCACATGACGGTATGATTGGTATTTCCGAATAATGTCTGTAATCCCAGTACTACGCCCCCGGATTTTCAACTATTACTAATTAACGTATAGTTACCTTAAAAATTCCTTACTTGCAGTAAGTATTAATATTCGGTTTAACATAGACGTCGGTTTTTATTCGAACATCGTGGTTAACGGTTTCAAACGTAAGAATTGTACTTTCCCATCCCGTCATACTTATAAGCGTTACACTTAATATGAATTTGTTCGTTCTCGTATAATTAGTTCAACTGTCATAACGCATGCATAGGTATATGTTATAACCTATAGTTGCATGCACGGTTATATTTTATAACCTATAGTTGTATGCGTTCCATGCAACATTAGTTTAGATGACATATTACATTACCATTCTTTAATATACCTTATATTATACAACTTCCCAATTATGTAACCAATTGTATTTATTTTAAACCTTATGACTTTGTAGTGTATAATTACACTAACAAGTCAATATTCATTATTATTACTATATGGTTTGTAAACCATAATATATATGCATGTTATTTGTGCCGGTTTGCATATATGTATATATGTACATTGATTCTTAATGAAATCTGAAACTTATATCATGTATATGTGATTCCTTATGCAAGGTTTGTTTAACCATTTATAACATCATATATAACAATGTATTTAGTCATTGATACTATAGTTTACAATTTCATTTCTTGCATGATCTTCATGCGGTAATAGTATATAGTTTTATAAACTATGTTTTAACCACATACATTTATACGATGTTACACTCAATATCTTATATTGTATAACATGATACTTTATTTTTCATTCAACATTACAATGTATAGTTTTTAAACCATATATATTTATATCTGCCGCAAGGCATACATGTTATACAATTATTAACTCTTCATTCCCCATAGTTTTCATTAATTACAACTTAACTACACATTATTATACCATGTTATAGGCATCATATTTTATAACATTAAAACCTTATAACAAAACATAACTTGTAGTTTTATAAAATTCTTTATAACTACCGAGAAGGCATATAATTTATATTTCATTCACTTTTCAATTCCTACACTTTCTATTTATTACAATTCTACCACATATTTTATAAAATGTCATTTTAACCTTACGTTGTATCATTTGAACATTATGATAATTATATCATATAGTTCCATTATTTTCGGTAATTGCACTCAGACCCTAGGTCTGTTTTGAACTCTCATTTCCAACCCTCTATTTTCCTTATAATTACAATCATGACACACATATATTATATAATGTTACACATACTATACATTATATCATTTTATGCTATTAATTCATTACAACATATGGTTTATATATATATATACTTACCGAACAACCCTCATGCCATTTTGGTTTATTTCTTTCCAGCACCATATATTTTCTATATTTGCACATAGCCACATATATTATAACAATTTATACACTTAGGTTATATATAATATGGTTTTGATATTTATTACTCATATAACCTATAGTTCGATTATGCTTTATTCCAAACAGCCCCCAAGTTGTTTCTAGTTTCACTTCCGCCCACATTCTTTTTCCCTTTATTTACATTTTGACCCCAATTTATATTATATACCTTCATATGTCACAAAACCATATATTATACACTTTTATCAATATAGCCTTTTATATACCTCCAAAAATTCCCAAATTAAATACTTAGGATATAAATCATCATATTAACCAAACTATACCCTTATTTTTGGTATTTGCATTTTAGCCCCCAAAAGTTTTATAAATTCACCATTCCACCTTTAATGTTACTATAAGCTTATACACTAATTATTTATGACATTAAATTTGGTCAAGGCTTTATCTTGGTCAATGTTGACCCAATATACACTAGTTTGACCATAGGTTTATGTCCTTGCGGTTTTGACCACACTTTCTCAAAAATTACAATTTGACCCACATATTTCATAAAACTTAATAAAATTCATAGAATAATTCTTTTGACATATAGTTTTCGGTTTTACTTATATACAACCTCTAAATTTTTTTTATATTGCAAATAAGTCCCAACTACCTACGGTAGAAATCATTTTGTTTTAAATTCATTTTAAATCCATTTTTAAATTAATATAGAAATTAAATTAAATGGCCTAAAATGTTTGGCATTGGTACAATAAATTAACATTGGATAAAATTACACATAGATGTTATAAAAACTATATTGACTACGGTTTATCATACGGTTTTCTTCTTAGTTGTTTCCTAAAACCGTGGAAGTAGTTTCCTATGACATTATATGTCATTCTAAGCTTTATATTACCAACTAAAAATGACATAAAACATTATTATACCTAGTTTAGTCATCCAAGACCATGTTTGGTCACGGCTTCCATTTCCCATGCCCCCACATATTTTGTAAATTCTGTTTTGACCCATAATTAATTTCCTTGACCACCTCAGACAAATATTTCCCAGCACAACACCCCAACTTCACAGCAACCAGGGCATGGACTACCGCTCAGTAATTAGCTCACAAAACATCATCCTTGCTAATTTACCAAACCAATATATAACCAGATTTAGATTAGTAGTTACTAACTTAATACCTATGGGTCACTCCCTCTGTTCTCGTAATTCTTAAACACGTCTTTAGTTTTATGAGACTTGGTGTTTAGACCACCACTTTTACCAGACTAATAACATCACAGCATGCAACGTTTTCCCCGGTCAATGTCACCAGATCAATCAAGATATTCTCAACAAAATTATACACCAGTTTAAGCATAACTTTTAGGTAGGGACTCGGGTTACAACCTTAGTTTCGAGGTTGTTTTCCCTTGGCAATTTCTAGATACGCTTTGGTCAGTTTTCACACCTAGACAGAGACAGTTGTTAAGGTCAGTTTGTTGCTCGGTTTAGATTGAAACATTATGTGTTAGCTGGTAGGATTCTCGGTAATGTTTACCTTGCTCAGGAGTGGGGATACTACTTGGATTTCATTTCTATTTTGATTGCAAACTGGTGGATGTTTTGGACATTTCACTGGCCATGCAGTTAAGGTAAGAGAAAAGGAAGTGAGACCGTGACTAGGAAATAGAAGATGACCAATAGAGAACATAATTGGTTTGATGTTCTCACCTTGGGATGATTCCTAACAGGCATGGGTTAGTTTCCTTGAGGCGCTTTCGGTGTAATCTTGTGATGGTTTTTCCCCAAGATACTCTCGCATGCACCCAGAGAACGCAAAGAGGAATCAACAATCAGTTTCTCGGGCGTCCAAAACAGAGACATAGAAGGGGTTTAAAAATGGTAGAGTTTACAGTTTTCTGCTCTTACCTTCTAGCGATCAGGGGGAGAACTTCTTCACCGAGTTTCAGAGTCTCAACCAGCATGCTTGCATGCACGACTTAAGCGAAGGGAAAAGAAATAGATTAGAGGGCAGAGAGAGGACTTTCAGATCAGATGAAGCAAGGAAAGAAGTAGAGATAAGGAACCATGGATTTCGGTCAGATCAAAAGATCTTACATTCGGGAGATCTCGGAGAGAATTTCTTCTCTGACTTTCGAGGGCTCAACTAGCAGGCTTGCATGCACGGGTTTTTTTTTTGCGTGGAAGGATGCAGAAGATCAGAGGGGTTAAGTGAGGTTTTTAAGACAACCCAAAACAAGGAAAGAAGACAGGGGATTGTTATCGATTTACCTTGCACTAGATGGTCTTGTATCGTTCCAGCTTCTGCACCGGTAATGGCTCCAAGCTTTGTTAGTTGGTCGGGAGCTGTTCCAGTTGCTCAAGACTGGTAACTCAATAGAGTGCAAGCATGCAGAGCGAAGATTAAGAAATGGAGTATGGTGGGCATGCGTAGGGAAAATGTACCTCAGGAGGGATTGGAATTTCAAAACACTGGTTCGGGAATGACAAAAAGAGAATGAAGAGGGACACTGGCTCAGGAATGACAAGAAGAGAATGAAGAGGGGCTCACCATGTTTACAGTTACAAGAGGTTGGAAGTCTTCCTCTGAATTTGTACAAGGCATAAAGTAATTGGGAGCAGGTGAAGGGGTTAGTGTTTATTAGTGTGAAGACCCCACTGGCGAGAAGGATGGATTACCGGTTAGACAGTGGAGGAATCGGTAATGCTGTGGAGGATGGGGTTTATTAGCATTATATAATTAAAGTACACTTTTTGTTCTGTTAGTAAGGTGAGAGTGATGGGTCACTTTTATTTTTGTTTTGTAACCAGCTAGTATACACCTAGGGAATAGTCTTGATGAAACGACAGGATTAGATGGGATTGGAAGAGGTAAAGTAGCTTATTTAATGTTATAAACATGTACCCATACTACTTTAATATGGTGGGTAGGTTGATTGCTTATAATATATATTACATGTATATATATATGTCATTGCTAATATGTATTTCTTTTGATGTTCGTGGTCTTGCAGGTTGTCAGACAGGTCAGGCAGTACGGTGGGTAAATAATGTTGGTTAAGTAGCTTAGTTTATATTATGGAAATGTGCTTATATTACCTTTTTAAGGTAGACGTAATGAGTGCTATGTATACTTGCAATTGGTAGCGTAATGTGCTGGGTTATAATCCTTAAACTGGCGGAAGTTAATAACCATGGTCAAGGTTAGATATTGACCATAGACATGATTAAGGTTAGATATTGAAACCTCCCGCATGGTGGCCCTACGATATGATGAGAGTTGTTTTACTTTTCATCTTGGGCACGGATGCATATGGCAGAGGTTCGAACTGCCCGACATTCTCTACTATCCCTTTGAAGATCAGGCTTTGGATATTAAGGTGTTGGGATGAAAGCTGGTATGTGATGAGGTGAGGATGGAACACGTGAGTGCATGATGCTCGTGATTGTGGACGAGATTCATGTATGGCTGATGATTTTGAACTGACTGTAAATGCATGTGACCTTTTTGTCATGAATGCAATGCATGTTTTTTTGTTTTGTGCACGATTGCATTTTGTTGATGTTGTTTATTTAGGGGATGCCTCCTGTAGATACCGTGAATTCTCACCCCATAAAGCAAAGTTAATGAATGATATATAACTGTGAGGAGTCGTTCCTTATTCATTCTTCTCTTTATTCGTGCATGCCAAAAGAAACCAAGTTTTGGAAAACAGTTTTGAAAATGTGTGCTTTCAAAGTGGTGGATTTTCTCAATATGAATTTTGATGCCTGGTCATTCGCAAAGAAAGTAGGGAGTGGGGAACCCTATACACATCGATCTAAACAAATTCAATGGGAATGTATAAACCTATACACAAAGTCTATTCAGAAATTGACAAGAGAGAAAAGAATGCTAGGGAAAACCTATACATCAATTCTAAAAGTCATTAAATGGGGGAGTTTGATCTTACAAACTTCTCTCGAATTCTTCTACTCCGTCTTCGAGCTTCTGACTGACTACTCATTCATGCTCTGGCTGTTGAATAAATGCTCACTCGTCTTCGGGCTCTTGATTAGCCGTTTGCTCGTCTTCGGGCTCTTGCTTCGAAGTGGTACTGTGATCATATAGAACGGATTGGTGTTCTTCTGACTCTCAACAGTTTGAACTCGAACAGGTGGTCCTAATCTTCATGTCGCTTGATCCGGGTTGGTACACCTCGGATTTTGTATTTGAACGGTTGGTGACAGTCTTCTTGTTACTCGGCTAGCTCCACGGGTTGGTGCGCTTCTGGCTTTCAGCTTGATCCGCGTAGCCAATCTTCATGTTGCTTCACTTGCTCCGTCGAAGGAATGAGGGATATCTTTGAGAAAGGAAAGATGAATAATCGAGCATAAAATCTTATGTGAAAATCCACCACTTTTTTGAAAGCACGAAATGATTAGTACTCTCCACAGTAATGACCGCTGCTCTTGAAGGTAGATTGAACTTCAAAAATAGCGGTCACAACATGGGGACTAAATCATTCATTTTGAAATACATTTGTGGAAATCAATCTGAAAAGTGTTTTCGAAAACAAGTTTGAGATAATATCCGAGAAAAAAGGTTGTTTGAAATTTGTTAGTAAAAGTAGGATTTTCAAAATCTATTTTTGAAAATAACATTTTAAAGATGAAGTGGCAGGTTTTAAAACCCCAAATATTTATGAGCAAAATTGAGTTTTTTTTTAATCAAACGGGCTCGTAAGAAAGCTTTAAGGGACATACAAAAGAGAATTCCGAACGTTTAAAAACTGATTGGTTTGAAAAACGGTTTGCACACATGTATAGCATAAAGTAAATCGTGGTTGTGTTTGATGTGGAGCAGTAAGTGTTAATGTTGGGATAATCACCTTCCAGGTCAATCAATGCTTCCATACCACCGGGGGAACCGTCGTCCCTTCACTGTTCATCTCTCGGGATTTATCTCTGTTATGCCTTGTGGGGCACGTAATCAAGAAAGTCCGGAGTTCTTAAGTTCGAAAGGTCAGGATACCCGAAATGATACAGCCGCACGAGCCATGGCCGGGGATTATCACAACATACTCACTTTTCGGAAAACTTGGGGAAGTACTGCATGGGCACGGGTCTCCCGTCGTCTGCACGGTCAGGTGTGTCTAAAGTCCAAATTATTCACTGACTACGTTGTGCCATGTATGGGTATCCGGTAAATACGAGATCCTCTATGGACGTGTAGCGTGACATCAGGCTTTTGAGACACCCGTGGTGCAGAGGACACTTGGAGAACTGAGCCCATGCAATCTTCAGGGTAAGGCAAAGGGTGGTCAGACAGGTGGCATACAAGGGGGTGACTACCCATAAACCCATCTTAGACACGGGACCGGGCAGCTGGACACTGAAGGCTCAGAGTTCACTATATGCTGGCTTTGACTCGAAAAGGTAAGTGTTGAAGGATCATGAGTTTTCAAGGCGTAGATACTACGATCATACCGCCTCGTGTGCATAGTCCTTACTATGAAGGGCATCTGCTCATGGGGAATCAATTGTGGACCAATATTTATCCCGACCGCAAATATCAAGGGTGACACAGAGGAATGCATGTCCTAAGCTACCCTATGCACCCACCTCAGGACTATTCCTAACAGTTCAATATCACAACCAAAAGCGGTAAATAAATGCGCAGGCAAAGAGAGGGAAGAAGTTAGGCCCCTAATGGGCCCACCTACCTGAAGTTCCTGCAAGTTAGTCTAGCATAATCACGCAATTATGTAGCAAGCAAAGCGCAGATGGCAAGCAAAGTCAAGTATAAACTACACACTCTCATCCTAACTATCCTCACCAATCACACTCTAAGTGTGGAATAGAGTAACCCTAAAGGCTTTGAATGAATCTCTTGAAGGTTTTGAAAGAAGTGGGGAAATCCCGACAATTTGGAATGGAGTTCAGTCTTCCTTGAGTTTGAGAAAAACTTACTCAAGTTTTCCCCAGTAGAGTCGCCATTCTGTGGAGGGTGATTTTTCGGTATGAGGGGGGGTCTATCTAAATATGGTTCTTGACTGAAAAGCCTAGATCCTAAAATGCCATTTTGTGGAGGGTGAAAACCCGTTATTCTGGCATCCCTCCAAAACCTACTAAATCGTCCGTCTTTCCCAGAAAGCATAAAGGGGAGTGCGAGTGTGCACTACACCCGCTCTCGATGGGCTCCACGCGGACTTATGCCCTTAAGGGGGAAATTGACTAGAGTCGCCACCTAGTTTGACCTAAGGAACTAGGAAGGGAGGAAAAGGGTTCTAAGAACCGTTAATTGACTCTATGATTTGCATATGGATTGGACTTATCTGGTCATACCAAAGATTCTGTGTGGGTTCGCACTAGGTTACACCCCTTAGAAGTGGCAACGACCACGACTTTAGATTGGTGCCCAAGGAAACCTCAGTCTCCAATTGTCGGGATTGCCTTCTTTCAAAACCTTATTAGAGAGATTCAATTAAAGCCAAAGGATAAGATTGAGTGGGGGCTGAGGAAGAGAGTGGATGAGGCGAGCTTTTCTGCCAAGCTAGCGCTAACTGAACAAATTGACATTTTGAGAGTTGATCAAATGTAGAATGGAAGATTGATGAGAGGTGTGGGGTTAAATGATTGGAGAAGCGATGAGAGGCTGAAGGTTGAGGGTTTAATGTGAGTTAGAAGAGTTTTGAATGCTTTGAGAGGTATGAGAGCCACCTTAGAGGGGAAAGGGTTTTTTGTTTGGAATGGGGTCGCACCCGGAGAGGGTTGCCTACGTACTCAATTCCCTGTTGAGATCAGACCTTACGTAGTTCATGATTTTTGGGGGGTTTTGGAGATCTTGGGGTTTCGAAGGTTTTTGAGATGTTTGAGAGGTTAGTCTGTGAGACGCTCGGGTCTATGAGACAATTGAGATGTTCATGTGATGAGAGTAATGGGATATCAAAGTCTGTGAGACGCTCGGGTCTGTGAGACGTTTGAATCTTAAAATGGCGGAAGAGATTGAAGTGTTTGAGTCTGTGAGGCACTCGGCGCCTGCGAGACGTTTGAAATCTTAAGATGGTGGGGAAATTGCGATGTTCGAGTCTGTGGGCGCTCGGGCCTATGAGACTTTAGAAGTTTGGAAGAAGTCGGGATTTGGGTGATGGTTTGAGTTTGGAATGATTTGAGGAGTTTTTTTTTTGTTCGCGAAGTTCGGATTTTGAAATGGTCGGGTTCTTGAGGTGTTTTGGGAAGTTGAATGTGTTGAGGAGCAATTCGGGTTTTAAGGATGGTTGAGTATGGAAGAGGATACTTGGTTTGCAGGTATTCGGGTTTTGATGATGTTTCAGGTTTCTGGGAGTCTTCAGGAATTGGAGGTCCTATGTGACTTAGAGTTGGTTCAGAGGAGGATTGAGAAGTGTTTATGGGTCCTAGAGCTCTAATGGAAATGTTGGATTAGTTTATTCAGAATTGTCTCTCTTAAAGTTTTTAAAACCGAAAAATCATTTTTTTGTTGTAAAAGGGCGGATAATCTCAAGGGATTACCCTATGTACCCCCTCGAACACAACACTTAATTAATGTAAGTGCTGAGGCTCGAAAGATGGGGCAATGAATTTATGTCGAAAAATAAGATTCAGAGAGAAACACCATGAATAAGATGTTCTCGGTCGAACCCTAATAACGTCTCTAACTCCCGGGTTTTAAAACATTAAAAACCGAAAACATTGAAATCGAGCGGAAAGGAGTTAGATGATTCTAAAATCCCGGCTGCAACTAGGAAGGTTGTTACTTCCCTAGCACCCCGCCTTGTAAAAATCTAGGCTGCAATTAGGGGAGGTTTGTCACCCTAATGCCCCGCCTAAGGAGATCCAGACTGCAACAAGGGAGGTTATGACCCCAGTACCCCGCCTCGGATTTTTATTTTAGAAGGGAGACAAGTGATGTCTAACTAGGGAGAAAAACGTTTTGAAAGTGTTAGACATTTCCTGTTCCCCGAAAACGATTTTGTTTTGAGTCTGAAAACTGAGTTGGAAAACTTTTGAAGTTGTTCGGAATTCTCGATAAAGAAACACTGATTTTGAGAAATGTTTTTAGGAGAAAACTTTTGTATATGTGAGAAGAACTTTCTGCGTTTGAGAAGAGTTCTCTGTGATGTGAGAAGAGTTTTTCCTTTAAAATTCCACAAAATGATTTCTTTGAAATCTGAGATAAAATGGTTGTTTGAAATTTGAGAAAAGAGATTTTTTGGATTTTTGGATTTTAGAATTGGAGAATTGATTATGAATTTTATTCTGAAATTAAGGATGGTTTGGAAAGTTTTTTTTTTACTAGGAAAGATATTCCTCACAAACAGGTACTACGACCCTCGGGTACTACGACCTTAATGTGAGTAACATCTATGAATAAGTCCTAAGGCTTTTCTAAAGAGGCCCATAGAAATTTACAGGCCTTCATCTACTAGCTTAAAAACATGGATAACTTAGGGAGTTGTTCTTGGGTTATCTACACCCGATTGGCTAGCAAAATGAGTCAAACGCGAAGGGAGTTTTAAATCGGACCAGCAACAGTAGTACTCTGACTAGCCCAAAGCATAAACTTTAACAAGATAGCTCAGCAGAAATACATAAGAAACGGACATTCAATGCAGAATGAAGGAATCAACAAAATTATCAAACCCATCTCGAATTGTCTTTTTATCCTTAACCTAAGTGGAATTTGTTTCTAAAATCTGCACAAGTCGTAGAACCAAGCCCAAAGTCGACAAAGTAACTATGAGATTCACCGAAGTAAATTACAGTAGCAAATTAAAGAGGGAAAATTAAGGCTTAACGACGTAAAATACAGAGTTCTAATTAGTGGCAAATGTACAAACCCATGAGTATTGGACTAAAACTTAGAAACTCATTTCCACAGTTGAGATTCATCTAGGCTCAAGGTTACTACTCATTCAAAAACCCTCTCTGTTCTTTTTAATTCTTCTTCCATTATGAGCTAGGAAAACTCTAACCAAACCTCCACGTTCTGGATCAAATCATACAGACAAGAACAAACACGAGAGCATGACAAAAGAAAAAGAACTCTAAACACACTTTCACCCTAAACACCAACTTCTCTACATGGATAGCCAGAAATGATGTGTAGCGATTGCATAACAGGATAGCAAAGAATACGCAGACTAAACCAGACATTCACAACATGGAAATCAAGAGAAGTTTGATGAAGAGCTTCCGGCAAATCAACTCAAAAACAAGGGATGGACCTTCAGTCGAATTCCACACGTACAGAAACGGTAAGACATCCCTCGAACAGATCATGAGGAGAGTGGAGTTCCCTGCAAAATAAATCGAATACACAAACAGAAAAGCCAACCCATGTTAGATTATAAATGTAAACGAATGGAAAGAAAAGAGTGGAGTGGCCGAAAGAAGAGAGTGCACTGGTGCATGGGTTTGATCCCTCAACCGGGATTGTCTCAATCCAGAACCGACGGGGCCACCGCAAAATAAATCCATCCAAACAGACAAACTCAAATATCGAAAACTGTAACACAATGGAGATTATAACAGGTGTATTCGCAACAATTAGGAATCATCAGGTTTGAGACAGAGGTGGCTATCAGCTCGATCGGGCATCTGCAAGATGACCCGGAATCAAAGCCCAGTATGATGGTGCCTGTGATAGTTCTCGATGCCGGTAAAATGCCACAAGAAACGGAAAGCAATAATATCAGGGACGGAATGTGTCAAAGACTACCACAGGGTCTAAGACTCATCCCGAACGACAAGCTGCAGAAATTAGAGTTCCAGTGTTTCGCAATTTTGTTCGATGCGACAAATAGAAAGAAGCAGAAAGGGGGAGACACGACACTTAGCATCGGTGGACTCACTAAGTCGTTTATTAGACCAGTACCCTCATATCCGGTTCATTTGGTGATACGCATAAGAAATACAAAAATAATGAAATGAAATCCAAGGACTACTTTCATTTTCCATGAAAACCAGAAACCTGCAAAGCAAAATGCCGAAACTCTACAATCGGAGTTTTAACGAGGCAAAGTGAAAGGGAAGATAGAAGTTTCTCCTTATCGTTGCTAGCCATCACCGATTTTCGGTTCCTCTGGCAAAGCTCCAGTAAACAAAATGGAAATTGATACAAGGTGAGAAGAGAAGGGAGTGGAGATTGGCTGTAAAAAAAATGAGGAGGATGAGCTCGGAGTTTTGATTTTTGAAAACGAGAGCCAGTGGATGAGGCTTCTGTTTCTAGGTTTTGGATACGATTTTGTTGAGGGGCTTCGTGCTTTCGTCCTTGAGGAGATTGAATTCGTCCGTCTGGTTCTAGATTTCTGAAGATGAAAAGATGATCGAGAGAAGGGATAGAAGAGGGAGGCGGCCACAGTTGCTTCGTTTTTGTTTAGGGTTTTCGATTTCTTTGCAGATTGAGGAAGAAAGGCGATGGTGAAGAGAGATTGTGGATTTCTGAGATGGAGACCGAGAACGGAAGGAGAAGGTGGTGACCGTGGTGGTTACTGTTCCCTTTATAATGATATATTAGGGTTTTTTTCTTATTTGGACTAAACAACAAGATAAAGGGGTCTTACTAGAAAGCTATGGGCCTTACTAAAGACATGAATATGAACAAGAGTCCGGTCCAATACTAGCAGCCAAAGTCAATTAAGGTCTTATTAAAATAAAAGGCTCCTTTGCTCTTCCCAGGGTTCGAACCCTGGGCGATTGCCCACCCAAGGAGTACACTACCAAGTCACACTAAGACAGAACTCGGTATACCAATGTCGAAAGTAAAACTAGAGTTCTACTGCAATTGTTTGGAAATTCATTTTCGGAAAAATCGTGTTTTTACGAAATTCTTAAAAAGATTATAAAACAATGGTTTTTTTTGGCACGCACGCTAATACGTTTTTAAAAAAGAAAGGCAACGACCCCTCTTATTGTGCTTGTTCTGGAATTTGCTTTATGGGGTGAGAATTTTTGGTGTCTACAATACCCCTAACCTTTAAAACTAAATTAAATTATCTATTAATGATCTAAGATGATTAGTAAACATCTAAATAGTATTGGGGAACAATCTAAAAGATCTCAACAAGGCAAAACACGTCTTAAGATCGGTAAAGCCAAAAATGTGCTTTAAAGCACCATAAGGATTTTATGACCTCAAATAGGATCCAAAGTGGATTCCTAAGTATTATAATGAAGTAAGGAACACAACAAAACCGTTCTCAAGGAGAACTAAGCTCAGGAACACCCTGTGACACAAAAATGTGCACTAAAACACCTTAAAGCACGTTTTTGTGAGATTGCTTCAAATTGGTTTTTAATGGGCTTAAAGGTTATAATTACCTTTAAATATGATATTTTATTATATTATATCATATTAGGAATTTAATTCCAGAAATTTACAAATTTTTACAAATTTAATATTAAAATATTAATAAAACCCCACAAGGGGGCCCGTTTGAGTCAAATTGACCAAGTATGGTCAATGGTCAATTAATGACCCATTTGACCCCATGGAAATCAGCAGGAAAGGAGGAGAGGAGACAGCTCACAATTATTATTAGACAAATTGCTACCTAATACCAAATTTGCAATAGTAAACTTACCTTTTTCAATTATTTCAGCCTTTCCAATCATATCTCTTGCTCTTGTCTGATTCCCTCCATTCCAGCCAATCTCACCTCCTTCCTAGAAGCTCTAAAGCCTTGTTCTTCAGCATGGAAGGCAGATCTAACTCCTAAGCTCTTAAGGTAAGGTTTTAAGGTCATTTTTAGCTCTTTTTCTTTATCTCTTCACTACCTACACCTAGATTTTGTGGCTCATCAATTCCTATGGCTCATTTCAGTGTTCTAAGGTTATACAACATCTAAACTCGGCTGAAGCAAGTAGAGGGACCAAGGTTGCTCAAAATTGCATTTTAAGGTAAAAACATACCTTAAGCCTCTCTACACTCCAAGCGATTTTCTTCCTCTGATTTTTATGAGTTTATACACTCATAATATTCATATTTACATGTTATTTCAGTTGGTTAGCAATTTGGAGCAAGGGTGGCCGAGATCCAAGAGAAATACCCTCTTTTAAGGCATTTTGCCAAGGTAAAATCAATTACCATAGCAGCTTGTTGTTGTCTAGCTATTCCCTATGTCTATATGGTGGATCTAACACCTTGTGGTGTGTCTAAAACAGGCCGAACCCATCTTGAACTCTCCTTGCATTTTTAAGGTGATTTTTGCCTTAAATCTTACATTAATTGTTCCTTATGGTTAAGCTCAAGCTTGGAGTATAACCATATCTTGTTTTGGTGTATTAAACATGTCTAAATGATGTGGTGAATTTTCCTTCAAGTGGCCGAGTACATACAAGGGCAAATCAAGGTATAAACACCTTAAACTTATGATTTTTATAATTTCTAAGCTTATATATAATTATTGCCGAGTGTGAACTTATAAATATGGTCATATTGACCTAAAAATGGAAAAAAATGACTAAGATAAATTAAGCTAGTCATTTAAGAGATTTAATTAACATAATGGTCAAATTATGACATTATGTGGAAAAATAATTAAATCAAAGTGAGGCCGAGAATATATGCTATATTTTGAGACATTTATTGTGTAATTTATTTTGCAAGTTCAAGGTTGTAATAAGGCCATGTCATTAGGCCATTTTAATTTAAGTTTATAAGCTTATTTAGTTTATTTATGCTTATAATTAAAATTGGGGTCAAACGGTAATTACTAACAAAATATTAGGCCGAGATCTTAATTTAGAAGAATTTAGGGTTTTTAAATGAATTTAATAAAAATTATAACATTTTATAAAGTTTTGGGTCAAAATTGTAAAATTAGAAAAGTATGGGTAAAGCTTGGTAATTACCAAAAGGTTTGGGTCCAATTTGGTATTAGAAGTCAAAGTTGACTATATAGGAGACTTTGACCAAGTTGGAGAATTTTAGAAATTAAAATACAACCTTATATTAAGATAAGTGTTAATTTGTAAAAGATTTATAAGAGATGGGGCTAGATTGTGATTTCCGAAAACTTGGGGTACTAAATGGAGTTTAGTACAAACCTTAGGTTATTAGGAATTTTTAGAAGTTGATTTGGTTAAATTTGGAGTTTATATGAATTATATAAGTATAATATAAGATATTCTATGATATTGTTACAAATGGGTAACATATGTGGTAAAACCGAGATTTGGAGAAAATATAAGGTTAGGAATAATGTTTATAACCTTTTGGTATAGTTTGGTGATTTTTGGAATTATATATAAGGTTTTATAAAGACATATGTATAATATATAGTTTTGATGATATTAGTAAACCATATGTTATAAAGAGGGGATTTTGGTGAATATAGAAAGTTAAGTGGTGGAAAAATAATTAGAATAGACCTAGGGGGTCTGTTCGGTTATTTAAAAAAATAAAACTATAGGTTATAATTATTTTAAGGCTTAAAGGGTATAATATAAGGTATATGATATAAGTGTAACAATGAAATATAATTTGGGATTGATTTGTGATTTATAGAACTTTAGTGGTTGTTTTGAAAACCGAAAATATAAGGGGTTGTTTGGTATTTTACAACAATTTACAACTATATGTTATAATTGTTTTAATGACTTAAATGTCATATATGTTATATAACTATAATATAACATTATATTAATTAAGTGGTGGATTTTGTATTAATGTTTAAGAACATAGGTGCTGTTCGGAAATATTGACATTTTTAAATGGAATTTATAATATGGTTTTAAGGTTATAAGAATTATAACATTTGTAATATAAGAGGTATTCTTTAAAAAGAATGAATATATATTATAAGACTTACCATATAAGAAATAGTTCCATAAATACATACACATAAATAAATATGTGTTATGGGGAAAATATAATATGGTTTAATGACCATATATTTTCATAATAAAAATGACATACGATAAAGGGAAAAGAATTACAAACAGTGGATATGGAATTCTAATGTTAAGAGTGTACATGTGATTATAAGGATTCATGTAATTGAAAATATTGTTCACATATGAATTATACCACATTGAAACTTAGAAAAAAAAGAGAGAAAACCTTAGAAAAATAAATACTAAGGTGAGATGCATAGTGCATGACAAAGGATCACACATGCAATAATGAAACAAACTATACGACATACAAGGGTATGTTAAGTCACATGCGATAACAAGTTCAACAATAACTATATTAATATACAAGACAAGACTACGCATGTAATATAACACTTTTCCAATCTGAGTTAAACCGAAAGCCCGACAAACATTGACAGTTAATAACGGGGGGTTAACCGGGAGTTAATAGTGACGGTACGGGGTACCGTAGGATTGTGTTGTTATACAGTATGCTAATCAGTAGCACTATGTATTGTTTAGACTGTTAGAGACGACACACGGAGCATAGGATCTCGCTGATTCATACTCCACCGTAATACATCAGGGTGAACGGTATGTTGTTATGTGTCTCTGATTGTCTCTGAGGGCTTCCTCAGTTCAGACTTCTGTGTGATCTGTGATAAGATTGTTTGTCTGAATGTGTTAATTAATATGCATGAATTGTATATTTACAGCTGCTTACTATTTACTGTTGTTGAGTTAACAGTATTGGTTCGTATATATGAACCTATATATATAAAACGAACTAGCGGCTATGGTGCTATCTTATATGAAATATAAGGAACGTAAGTAAAACATTGTAGCACTAGGATAATAACTTATACATATTACCCAAGACTTCTATACGGAGCATTGGCCTTTCTATACGCCACTCTCGTATCTAACACTGGATCCCGAGTTTACAAACTCCGGATTGGACTAATGATCTTAGTCTGCTGTGTTAGGAAAAAATGGTAATGCGATGCGATGGTATAAATAATTAATGGAAAGATTGTAAAGCCAGGAGGATGTGGCTCTTGGTGCGCGCTGTGATCACAAAAACGATACCAGGATGTCCGCGTACGGGTCCGTAAGTATCAAGAAAATTTCCCGTCAGCTAGAATGGCTCGTTGGTCGGAGACTCTACCATTGGAGTGGCTACTGGCGTGGGTGACCCGCCATAATATATGGGTAAACTAGAGACTTGTCGTTTTAACGAGACATTGTCACTAGGTATAACTGAACAATTAATATGACCGAGACTTGTACAGTGGCGAACAATATTGGTTTCTATACCATGGACGAGACTTAATACTTGTTTATTATTCTCATTGTTTCGCTTTGTTGTTCATTGGTTATACTTGTGATTATATTATTGTGTGTTGATGGTGTGTTGTTGTATGGATATTACTATTAATTGTTTTACAGTTTTAAATATTTAAAACGGTATTGCATGTAATGAATCTCATGTTCTCGACCAAATAATTGAGGGGTCTTTGGGGGCATGGCGGGGCATGTGATGACATACTCAGCAGGGGCTGATTCCATACCACAAACCATTTTTATTGCAGGAGAGTAGCTGGTGGGTCGACGTGAGGCGCGACTATTGTGATACTAAGGTTGTTTCGGACTCGGATTTTAACCGAGGTGTATGTGGATTAGAGCTCACGGTCTGTAATAATTGGTTGATGTTAGATTCGTTTTAAATTGTTTAAGTACTGCTATCAATCTCTTGTGGTCACTGCGGGAATACGTTTCGCAAGTTGATTATCAGGTAAATCGTTATCACCCGTATGGGCGAGTGATAACAGTGACACCATTAGGGCGACAGTCTTTTATTCACCGCTGCGAATTATTTAATATGTGTGACAATTATAGGATTATTAGGAGCCGAATTAGTAGGGGTGTTACATCCATCACACACATAATCACATACATACATCCCCACAAGTTATTTATCAAACAAACGAGCCCGAGGAATTCCTCAGGACAACTCGGATCAAACCCCTTTACATACCGTACACCGTGTCGAGGTCGCGCAGTGTAGACCACTAAGCTTTCTCGAGCGCGCACGTTTAACAGGCGATCTAACAATACGAAGAACGCTATATGTCAATCCACATGACGGTATGATTGGTATTTCCGAATAATGTCTGTAATCCCAGTACTACGCCCCCGGATTTTCAACTATTACTAATTAACGTATAGTTACCTTAAAAATTCCTTACTTGCAGTAAGTATTAATATTCGGTTTAACATAGACGTCGGTTTTTATTCGAACATCGTGGTTAACGGTTTCAAACGTAAGAATTGTACTTTCCCATCCCGTCATACTTATAAGCGTTACACTTAATATGAATTCGTTCGTTCTCGTATAATTAGTTCAACTGTCATAACGCATGCATAGGTATATGTTATAACCTATAGTTGCATGCACGGTTATATTTTATAACCTATAGTTGTATGCGTTCCATGCAACATTAGTTTAGATGACATATTACATTACCATTCTTTAATATACCTTATATTATACAACTTCCCAATTATGTAACCAATTGTATTTAAAACCTTATGACTTTGTAGTATATAATTACACTAACAAGTCAATATTCATTATTATTACTATATGGTTTGTAAACCATAATATATATGCATGTTATTTGTGCCGGTTTGCATATATGTATATATGTACATTGATTCTTAATGAAATCTGAAACTTATATCATGTATATGTGATTCCTTATGCAAGGTTTGTTTAACCATTATAACATCATATACTAACAATAGTATTTATGTCATTGTATACTATAGTTTACAATTTCATTTCTTGCATGATCTTCATGCGGTAATAGTATATAGTTTTATAAACTATGTTTTAACCACATACATTTATACGATGTTACACTCAATATCTTATATTGTATAACATGATACTTTATTTTTCATTCAACATTACAATGTATAGTTTTTAAACCATATATATTATATCTGCCGCAAGGCATACATGTTATACAATTATTAACTCTTCATTCCCCATAGTTTTCATTAATTACAACTTAACTACACATTATTATACCATGTTATAGGCATCTTATTTTATAACAAAACATAACTTGTAGTTTATAAAATTCTTTATAACTACCGAGAAGGCATATAATTTATATTTCATTCACTTTTCAATTCCTACACTTTCTATTTATTACAATTCACCACATATTTTATAAAATGTATTTTAACCTTACGTTGTATCATTTGAACATTATGATAATTATATCATATAGTTCCATTATTTTCGGTAATTGCACTCAGACCCTAGGTCTGTTTTGAACTCTCATTTCCAACCCTCTATTTTCCTTATAATTACAATCATGACACACATATATTATATAATGTTACACATACTATACATTATATCATTTTATGCTATTAATTCATTACAACATATGGTTATATATATATATATATATATATATATATATATATATATACTTACCGAACAACCCTCATGCCATTTTGGTTTATTTCTTTCCAGCACCATATATTTTCTATATTTGCACATAGCCACATATATTATAACAATTTATACACTTAGGTTATATATAATATGGTTTTGATATTTATTACTCATATAACCTATAGTTCGATTATGCTTTATTCCAAACAGCCCCCAAGTTGTTTCTAGTTTCACTTCCGCCCACATTCTTTTTCCCTTTATTTACATTTTGACCCCAATTTATATTATATACCTTCATATGTCACAAAACCATATATTATACACTTTTATCAATATAGCCTTTATATACCTCCAAAAATTCCCAAATTAAATACTTAGGATATAAATCATCATATTAACCAAACTATACCCTTATTTTGGTATTTGCATTTTAGCCCCCAAAAGTTTTATAAATTCACCATTCCACCTTTAATGTTACTATAAGCTTATACACTAATTATTTATGACATTAAATTTGGTCAAGGCTTTATCTTGGTCAATGTTGACCCAATATACACTAGTTTGACCATAGGTTTATGTCCTTGCGGTTTTGACCACACTTTCTCAAAAATTACAATTTGACCCACATATTTCATAAAACTTAATAAAATTCATAGAATAATTCTTTTGACATATAGTTTTCGGTTTTACTTATATACAACCTCTAAATTTTTTTTATATTGCAAATAAGTCCCAACTACCTACGGTAGAAATCATTTTGTTTTAAATTCATTTTAAATCCATTTTTAAATTAATATAGAAATTAAATTAAATGGCCTAAAATGTTTGGCATTGGTACAATAAATTAACATTGGATAAAATTACACATAGATGTTATAAAAAACTATATTGACTACGGTTTATCATACGGTTTTCTTCTTAGTTGTTTCCTAAACCGTGGAAGTAGTTTCCTATGACATTATATGTCATTCTAAGCTTTATATTACCAACTAAAAATGACATAAAACATTATTATACCTAGTTTAGTCATCCAAGACCATGTTTGGTCACGGCTTCCATTTCCCATGCCCCACATATTTTGTAAATTCTGTTTTGACCCATAATTAATTTCCTTGACCACCTCAGACAAATATTTCCCAGCACAAAACACCCCAACTTCACAGCAACCAGGGCATGGACTACCGCTCAGTAATTAGCTCACAAAATCATCCTTGCTAATTTACAAACCAATATATAACCAGATTTAGATTAGTAGTTACTAACTTAATACCTATGGGTCACCCTCTGTTCTCGTAATTCTTAAACACGTCTTTAGTTTATGAGACTTGGTGTTTAGACCACCACTTTTACCAGACTAATAACATCACAACATGCAACGTTTTCCCCGGTCAATGTCACCAGATCAATCAAGATATTCTCAACAAAATATACACCAGTTTAAGCATAACTTTTAGGTAGGGATCGGGTTACAACCTTAGTTCGAGGGTTGTTTTCCTTGGCAATTTCTTGATACGCTTTGGTCGTTTTCACACTAGACAGAGACAGTTGTAGGTCAGTGAAATACCCCAAACCTTGGTATGTTATGTAAATGTTAAGCTATGGTATGTAAAGGCCAAAAGTGCCTTAGAAAACATAAATGAATCATTTAAACCATGGTAAACACAATAAACACTAAGACACGGTATGAGCAAAAACATGCTCTAAGCTATGAGTGAACTTGGTTAGGACCCAAAGAGCCTACCAAGACTTGATAACATTTAATTATGATTTAATAAGGCTAATTAAGTCCTTAGGAAACCTTGGTAGACAATGAAACCAAACAAAACACAAATAAATACCTTAAAGTCAATATGAGCAAAAATGTGCTCTAAGCTTGGGATAAATGTGTATAAGGCCTAATGGTCATACCTATGCCATATTATATGTTAATGAACATATTAAATCAATTACCAAAGAAAACCAAGCTTGGAAACAAGTTAAAACACAAAATGTGCTTTAAGAAGTCTTAAAGCACGTTTTTGAAAAATTGTCTTGTAAATGAGTTTTGAATGGCTAAATGTCCATCATTACTCTTTAATTAACATGTGTACTATATAGTATCACATTTGGGTGGCCATATTAGTGGGAAATCAAAAATTTCACTTCTATGTGCCTTGTTATAAGTGAATAGTGATTTTTATAACTAGTTTGTAACATATAATGTTATAAGTAATTAAATGAGTCAATAAAGACTACATTACCCTTCTATTAAATGGGGGCCGGATTTCCAAGGTGTGAGTCACCAAGTATGTTAACTTGTTAAGTAAATAAATGTGACTCATAAGTACTATTTGCTTTAAGGCTTAAATATCTCCAAAAGTAAGTTCTATCTCATTCTCTCATTCCCTTCCTTTCTTCATTCACACGGTTGCTCTCTCTCCCTCCCTTCTTGCTCTCTCTCTCGGTTTGGCTAGCACACCAATACCACCATTGAAACCAATCTTTGAGCTCTTGTTAAACCTAGCTCACTTAACCAAATCAAAAACAAACACCACCATTCTCTTAGTTAGGCCAAGCTCTACAATCTTGTCCTTTCAAAACTTCAAAACCTCCATTTCGGTGCCAAGAGAAACCACCATTGAAGGAGCTTGAGCTCACCTTTTCACATATTCTTGTTCTCCTTTGCTTCAAGGTAAGGAAACTCAAAGAAAAATGACATTTCCTTCATGTTTTGTCATGTCCGAAAATCACTCTTAATGGAGTCATTATATTGCCTTGTTCTAGCTTCATTCCAAGCTTTCATGGACTAGGAGGAGTCCTCTCTTGATATATATTCAAGCTCTCTTTCCATTCCAAGGTAAAACAATCATGTTAATACCTTAAGATAATATATGTAACTAGGGTTTACAATGAGATGAGGCATAATGCTTATATACTCATTACAATCTTGGTATATTGTTTAGTTGTTGACAAGGAAGGAAATGCCCACCGGTTTTGTAAGGAAACAAGAAGGAAATTTGTGAGGAAAAGAGGTAAACAAGCTATCTCAATGTGGTTTAATGCCTTAGGAGAAATAAGCTTATGATGCTTGTTAAAACTACCTAAAGAGCAAATGGTAAATGAGCTAGTAAAATGCTCTCAAGGAGTTTATTAAAGGAATATGTATTGTTGGGTGTATTTGCAGGTCAAAGGCATTATTATGTGGGAAATTCAGTGTTTAAGGTTATGCAATTTAAGGGCCTAAGAGCCATGCATTTAAGGGCCTAAGTGCCAAGCAATTTAAGTTATGCACTATATTGTGATGTAGTGCTTAATGTGTGAAGTTTGTGTAAAAGTGTTTGATGGATTAGGTGTTCTTGATGAAATAAGGTGAAAACCTAAGTGTTTGGATGTGGTTATATACTAGAGAAGCTATGGCCAAATTTGGGAAGATGTGTAAGGAGTTCTAAGTGTTTTAAGGAAGTTTTGGTGAACTAGGAAGTGTTAAAGGTGATTGAATGTTTACTTGAAGAAGCATGTATAAGGTGATTTAGAGTGATGCAAGGATTTAGGCATTGTCTTGGAAGTTCTAGGAATTCAATGTGTTTTGTGAATGTTTAAGTCTTGGAGAAGTTGTTTAAGGTTTAGGTAATGTTGATATTCAAGGAATAAGATGTTTAGGTATAATGTGAAAAAGGAGATTTAGTTAGTAAGAAAAGAAGTTGAGGATGATGATAAGGTGTAGAGGAACACCTTGGTATTTGGTCATTATAGGTGAAATGCCACCTAGAAATCATAAGGAGAAAACATTGTAAGTGTTAGGAATTTTGTGGAATAAGTAAAGGTTTAAGGAATTAGGAAAATAGTTTTGTGAGTGTTTAAGAATATCTTAAGGGTGTGTTTGAAGTGCCAAATGATGTTAGAACACATTAAGAGGCCTTAGGAGAAGTTTGGTGAAGATTTGACAAAGTTTGGGTAAGTTTAGGAGGCGACCGACCCAGGGGCCGACCCAGTTTGTGGGTCGGTCGAGCCTCTGTAAAATGTTAGAATGTTCGGTAATGGACCGACCCAGAAGGTTGGGTCGGACATGGGTCGGTCGGTCAAGTTTCAAAGGAGGAAAAGTTCGCACATGGACCGACCCAGAATGGTGGGTCGGACGTGGGTCGGACGGGCATGTTTAAGGAAGTAAAAGGGGTCTGTAATGGACCGACCCAGATGTGGGTCGGTCGGTGGGTCGGTCGGACCAAAAACATGGTTTAAGGTTATGAAATGATATGATGATGGGGATTGGTAGGTAATGATGTTATAAGGATGTTGAGGTGTTGTTAGGTGAGTTTAAATGGCAATTAGGTGGGTGAAAGTTGTATTTAATGTGAGGGTAAAACGTGTTAAAAATGTAAAGTTATTTAACCAAGTTAACGGGGAAAGTTATAAGCATTGGACTTTAAAACAAACATGCTACCCCGATGAAAAAACGGTGTATGTTAACAGTTGTTCGAGAATTGCTCGAGGAACATGTATGGACAGGATAAGTGGACTCCGGTGACAGGTATGGTTTTCTTGCAACCTGTGTCCTAACGGATTACACCGGCTTGTATGCCAATGTGTTTTTCTGTATGTTTGCCACGTTATGATATAAATCATGAAACGAGTTTACAGTCATTATTGTTATTGTATGTTTACGTGCCGATACCGGTAACCTCTAATGCGCTTGAAGGGCTAGTTAACCACTATTAGGTAAACGTAGGAGAACGGTATCCGGTAACAACGTTTCCGACTTAAGGAACGTTCTAACCACGGCTATGCGTGAGTTGGTTATGTGATGTTTGTGCGTGATGTTTGTATGTGAAGGTATGACTCTCTCTCCTCCCTTGTGTGCTTAACTCGGTTATGATACCGTATGGTGTGTGGTTGTGGTAGGCTCCATAATGGATCTCTAACTACTTATTAAGAGTCTATGGGCTAACGGGGGGTGAGGAGTCCGGCAGTTTCCGGCCACGCGTGTGGATGGTGGGGGTCGTTATCATGTCCAGTTCGGCTCCCTTGGTGTATGTTTAGGTGGTATTCCAATTTGGTTTCAACCTTCCCTTAGCTTATCCAAAGCTAGTTTACTGACTCACGTCGGGCCATAGGGGCATACTGTGTTGTTTGGTGTGCTTGGGATCACTATATCCGACACACCTTGGGTTTAAGTCAACCGTTCAAATAACAGGATGGTGATGAGGTAAATAACGAGCTTGGTATGAGTTTGGCAACAATCTCTGTGCTCATGGTATGGACTAACTATGATGGAAGGTTCCTTGTGAGAACCGAGTTTATGATGATATGTATTGTTGTTGTGATACGCAAAATACCTTGCTATGCTTTGGTTTATATATATATATTGGACGTTTTAAATGAATGCAATGTGGTCATGTGTCCGTCGAGACAAGAAAGGGCTGTTATGTTTGTTATGTGTAGGATGAGTTATGTTGTAGGATATGGAATGTGTGGATCATGGAATGAATCCCAGTTTGTGACAAGAGGCATTTAAGGATAACCCGATTAATGGGTACATGCCGTTCGTTAAGGAAGTAGCTCCGTTTAGAGGAGAGCCACTAGGGTTTAAGGAATCATTGATGGTTTTGTGTTATAGGTGGAGCCCATTGAGGCGAAACATTATGTGAGACATATTAATGGTTTGTATGCATGAATTAAATAATCAACTGCATGCTAAGACGACAATTAGTCGTGCGTGGCCCGGTAGCATGCGGGCTGCGGGATTACCATACCAGCAAAGGTGCTGAGCCCCTTGGGGCCACCCCTTTCTCTTCTTTTCCTATTTCAGGTACGAAGTGCTGGAAGCCGTTCGAGAGTAGGACGGGGCATGTTACATGGGTAGCTTTAAGTGTATATAGGTGTAGTAAGACCGAAGTTGTTATCGGCAAGTTTAAATACTCGGTACAGGGGGAGTGTATGTATATAATAAATGTTGAAGATGGAACGAGGATTGTATTGTGTAGTTGCTCGGGAATCTAGTCCATCAGACCGATACAAATGTACATATGTTAGCCTTGTTAGCCACGTAGGTGGTTAACGGCGTTGTAACACCATTGGAATAAGTAATGTGATGAGTTGGGTTTCCGCTGCAGAATGTTTTATGTGTTTGTTGTTGGATGGGGTGTTACAAAAAGTGGTATCAGAGCGAAGTATCGCTCTGATGACTGAATTACCGAGCTTAGGAAATACCGAGTTAGGATTTAAGTACTTTGGGTTAAGGGTTGAGTGATAGCGTGAGAGATACGCTAGATAGGAACTACCAGTGACTACTGGAAACCTACAATATCCATCCCACCCTCCACAATCCCTGTTATAACTTGGGAAAGAACGCCAGAGAGATGGAAGTCCACTCTCTACTCGGGAATACCCGATCTGGCTGTTATTAAATACCTTTAGGGTACGGAGAACCTGTCACACGGTATCCCGAAAACTGGGAATCCCGGAGACGGTCTCCATCTGAACAATGTTAACCGCATTTATAGCGAAGAATGAAGGATTTTGTATAAGAGAATAGAATTTCCGCAACCTGGGTCGACATGCAGAGCAGTCGAGATGACCAGCTTGCAACGCACCAACCGTGCAACAGGCAAGAAGTGGATTAATGAAACCCGAGACGAGTGTCTACGGGACCACAGTTGATAATAAACACCAACGGTATACCAACCGACAAGGGAACTACAACGTAGTGCCCAAACAAGAGACAAGTCTCAGTAACCACGAATACGTGGAACGGGCTACAAAGATACAATACTAAGACAAAGGGGTCTCCCAGAATGGGAAACACCCTAGTTAATGATTCATGTGAAAACAGTGAGAAGTCACCTAGAAGTATTATCAAGGCAGTAAGATCAGTGAGGGCCAACAAGGCCACTGATGACAATATGGGTAAAAACAATACCACAACGGTATGTGTTGAACCGATAGCCAGTTAGCATGGCGCACTTGCCATAGCAAGTGCTGCTATAACAGGGCTATTCGGGAAATTCATAACCACTACAATACTTGGAAAAGCCATAGTTAAATGTGATGTCATAACAGTGGAAGGGCCTGTTAGCCTAACCTCTGTAATTGGAAGTACACCAGTCAGCAAGAAGCTAGACTTGGCTAAGGTAAGAAGATGTTGTGAAACCATGGAAATTTTTCTTTCAACCCAGATTTATTCAAACAAACCCTTTTCTTTTCAAAACCAGATTTTCCTTCAAACCAACACTTCTTTCCAACCTTCTTTTAAACCAAACCAGTGAAACCAGGGGCAATTGACAAGGATGCAACAGTGGATAAACTTTCCCTCGATTAAGTTCGGGAAGTAAGGAATGAATATTGTCACGGGACAATATAAGGGAGTTGACAACAGAATACTTCACCTAGGCGTGTGACGGACACTACAAGTGTACCAACTGTGTTGTGGGACGACCGCACTCCGATAGGAGCATGTGGACCTGACAGACCTACTTATAGGTTAGTTGGGTAAGTAGTAATGTATCAGTATGATACCCCATATATGTATACGAGTAGAGTCCAGAACACGGGAAGTAGTCGACTCTGTCTACGGTCAGCAGTATAAATCAACAGAAGCTAGAAAATACAAGGAATGCTTGAAGTCAAAGAACTCAGTTAAGTGAACAGATTTAAGGGATTAGTGAATTCCTTTCAGGGAATGTTTGAGTTAGAAGTGCGAAGTGCACGCGTTAAGTAAAGACATCACATATGTCTTAAGGATCCTTAGGGATAAAACATGTAGCTGAAGCACATGGCAAGCAGATGCCTAATGTGGACGCATTAATATGCAATGGACGGGATGAAATCCCAGAACAGTATCTGCACTATCTGGAAATGTTGATCTTTACAGAAGATAATAACAGAATGTATCAAAAAGTGTGAAACAAATGTAAGGCATAACGTAACCACCCAGGAGAAATCCTCGAAGGGTGTGCGCATCAACAATTGTTGAACGAAATACATGACAGAAGCTCAGGGTCGAAATAACACCCAGTTTAGACATAAGTTGTCAGGAGACGGACTGACAAACCTAAGGGACATCCCATGGAAGGAAACGGAATGTAACGACCTTGTCATGGAGCCCGCTATAACCTCTAAACATATAATATTGTACAGAGAAGTACATGTGTATGGATAGCCTACAATGAGCCCAGCTCAAGGCAAATAAGGCTTATAAGCCACAAACAAGGTATGTTATGTAATTTGAGTTAATTGTAGAAGTTTATGTGGTACAAGGAAATAGAGCGGAGAACGAACCACTGCATTAAGAGTGGGGATACCTCTCGATATGTGAGACCGCAGGAGCGGTAGTTATGTGAATCAAGTTCAAGAAATAGGTGGAGGACGGACCATGTTGTTATTACCCCAGGATGATTGAATAAGAATAATACGAAAGGAAATATTTGTACCAGTTGTGTACGCAGGAAGTGTGATAAGTTGATAGCAATCACCATAGGTGTGTGAAGCTAAATGTGTGGCGAACAACGCTCAAGGGAAAGATAGTAATATTCAAAAATCAGCCAAATAAGTGGCCAGATAAACCCAGCGTGATAGCAGAAGCTAATATAATAGATGCAGTGTAAGTTGATGTTATACAATGAGTAAGGACACGGTGCGCAATAGGCGACCGTTGTATGAGGATGGTTAGATGATAAAAATGGTGAGTGAGCAGAGTTATGAGTTAAACTCAGTGGAGGTACAACATTAAGCGATAGCAAATGAACCGAGCAGTAAGCCGGTGGCAAGTGTTAAATGATAAGGATTTCAGTGAAAATTCCTTTCGCAATCGCATAAGAGAGTTGCTGTCAAGGGTTTACGCCTCTGCACTCTGTATGACTGAGTGTTTTGGTATTGCTCTTGCACAGTAATGATCGAGTGGGATAGCTAGGAATCAGAAGCATGGTAATGGTGGAAGAATAAGTTATAATGGCGGTTGCATAGGAAATGCAAGGCCGCACCAATAAAAGAGTACTACAGTAGCACTAACTGCCCAATATCGGTATGGAATATACCCCAAATATTGTAATAGCTGAGAGAGCACTACACACTAGGTAGTAGCTCAATCTCAACCGACAGTAAGTCGGTAGAAGCAAGTCAATCATTGTGAATTACCTAGTAGTTTACGCTGTAACCTACTGGAGAAATGGATGGAAAATTGTGAAACTCACCGAATTCGCTCAGGGTAAGAGATACCATGCGTCGGTTGAGAACCCATTGTTCCCAAGATAAGGGCAATACATTGGAGATGTACAACACATTAACAGTAACGAATGGGGCAAACCAGCTCTATAATTATCAGGGTTGCGCAACAGAGGCCAGTGAGCCCATGCGTTAGGTATCGGATACATATGGTGAATATGAATAAATGACTAGTTATCAATACCTAAAAGCCTCACAGGCCAGGACCGAAACCGGTTATGAGTTACAACTCCAATGCGAATTCTTGGTTTAGGGACTAAACTGCCAATATGGTTAAGATCCTCTAATCAGAATCCATTGTGTAATAGACCGCGTGGAAGTTGAAACACTTCACGACGGCAGAACATTTTAAACTAAAGCTCAGTGATTGATTACGTGGGCGTAATCCCTTTTTAAGGGGGGTAGAGCGCAAAACCACTTAGTGTGTTTTACCGTACAAGTGTACGCGAACTAGATGTGCATGGCACAAAATGATTGTTATGATGGTTGGCGCGTGTGTTATATAAACATACGCATTTATTTGTGGTCATTTATTTGTGGTTAAATTGTGGTAATTACGCACAAAAGATGCGAATACCATTGTGTGAAGTGTGTCATTTTGTTAATAGTGGTGTGTGAGAGTACAAGTGGAAGGGAGTAAAGAAACTCCCGGGGATCTAAAACCCCGATGGTGCATAAATATAAACCATGTATTGTATTTTGATAAAAAATATGTATATATACAGTGTTGTGATTTATGAAGGGTTATGAGACCGACATAGAACCTAGTGAGAATTAAATTTTCTAGGTAACTTGAATTAAGTTGGATTTGGGTGATGATTGATAGACGGAGTTCTATCCCTTGGAGATGTAATGATTATGACTAGAAGGATTCAAAGATGGAAAATGGTACATGCTTGAATTAGTTGTTGGTTGAAAATGAGGTGGGAGGTGAAACTTGATTACCATGGGATCAAGGGAAGCCGAACACAAATTGGGGTGGAAAGATAGTTCAACACTGATGCTGATCACATCAGGGTTGGATGACTCTTGAAGCTCCCTGTAAGTGGTCACAAACAACCATGTTAAGAAAAATACAAGGAGCTTAAATCGGACTTGGAGTTGTATGGTGTTTTCAAAAAGAATTTTCAACTGGTGTTTTCAAACAATCGATTAATATTTTGAATAAAAGATCTTCTTATACTTAACCTCACAAGGAAATTTTAAATTTAAGTGATTGTTTTAATTTCCCAAAGGCACGGGGACGGAAGGTGTCCATCGCGACCGGTTCTGCGGGATCAGTGTATATCAAGGATATTTTTGATTGCTATACATGCTCTGACATGTTGTGTGGTATGTGTAATGAATGTTGTTTTGACTTGGATTTCCTAAGTGTATACTATCAAGGCCTATGAGTCTAAATGTGTGATGTTAAATAGACCTACGTGTCTAAAGACTGTTATGTTGTGGGGACCTATGTGTCCAAAGGGTGTGGATATGTTGCCCGGACCATTAAGTCCGAGGTTGGATGTAAAGGGTGGTTGGTAATGGAAGTTTTATGGCTATAGGTAGTTCCCGTATTTTAATCTAATGATGCGAGGAAATGTGAACTTCGAGGACGAAGTTCTTTTAAGGGGGGTAGATTGAAATACCCCAAACCTTGGTATGTTATGTAAATGTTAAGCTATGGTATGTAAAGGCCAAAAGTGCCTTAGAAACATAAATGAATCATTTAAACCATGGTAAACACAATAAAACACTAAGACACGGTATGAGCAAAAACATGCTCTAAGCTATGAGTGAACTTGGTTAGGACCCAAAGAGCCTACCAAGACTTGATAACATTTAATTATGATTTAATAAGGCTAATTAAGTCCTTAGGAAACCTTGGTAGACAATGAAACCAAACAAAACACAAATAAATACCTTAAAGTCAATATGAGCAAAAATGTGCTCTAAGCTTGGGATAAATGTGTATAAGGCCTAATGGTCATACCTATGCCATATTTATATGTTAATGAACATATTAAATCAATTACCAAAGAAAACCAAGCTTGGAAAAAGTTAAAACACAAAATGTGCTTTAAGAAGTCTTAAAGCACGTTTTTGAAAAATTGTCTTGTAAATGAGTTTTGAATGGCTAAATGTCCATCATTACTCTTTAATTAACATGTGTACTATATAGTATCACATTTGGGTGGCCATATTAGTGGGAAATCAAAAATTTCACTTCTATGTGCCTTGTTATAAGTGAATAGTGATTTTTATAACTAGTTTGTAACATATAATGTTATAAGTAATTAAATGGTCAATAAAGACTACATTACCCTTCTATTAAATGGGGGCCGGTTTCAAGGTGAGTCACCAAGTATGTTAACTTGTTAAGTAAATAAATGTGACTCATAGTACTATTTGCTTTAAGGCTTAAATATCTCCAAAAGTAAGTTCTATCTCTATCTCATTTCCCCTTCCTTTCTTCATTCACACGGTTGCTCTCTCTCCCTCCCTTCTTGCTCTCTCTCACGGTTTGGCTAGCACACCAATACCACCATTGAAACCAATCTTTGAGCTCTTGTTAAACCTAGCTCACTTAACCAAATCAAAAACAAACACCACCATTCTCTTAGTTAGGCCAAGCTCTACAATCTTGTCCTTTCAAAACTTCAAAACCTCCATTTCGGTGCCAAGAGAAACCACCATGGGAGCTAGAGCTCACCTTTTCACATATTCTTGTTCTCCTTTGCTTCAAGGTAAGGAAACTCAAAGAAAAATGACATTTCCTTCATGTTTTGTCATGTCCGAAAATCACTCTTAATGGAGTCATTATATTGCCTTGTTCTAGCTTCATTCCAAGCTTTCATGGACTAGGAGGAGTCCTCTCTTGATATATATTCAAGCTCTCTTTCCATTCCAAGGTAAAACAATCATGTTAATACCTTAAGATAATATATGTAACTAGGGTTTACAATGAGATAGGCATAATGCTTATATACTCATTACAATCTTGGTATATTGTTTAGTTGTTGACAAGGAAGGAAATGCCCACCGGTTTTGTAAGGAAACAAGAAGAAATTTGTGAGGAAAAGAGGTAAACAAGCTATCTCAATGTGGTTTAATGCCTTAGGAGAAATAAGCTTATGATGCTTGTTAAAACTACCTAAAGAGCAAATGGTAAATGAGCTAGTAAAATGCTCTCAAGGAGTTTATTAAAGGAATATGTATTGTTGGGTGTATTTGCAGGTCAAAGGCATTATTATGTGGGAAATTCAGTGTTTAAGGTTATGCAATTTAAGGGCCTAAGAGCCATGCATTTAAGGGCCTAAGTGCCAAGCAATTTAAGTTATGCACTATATTGTGATGTAGTGCTTAATGTGTGAAGTTTGTGTGTGAAAAGTGTTTGATGGATTATAGGTGTTCTTGAGTGAAATAAGGTGAAAACCTAAGTGTTTGGATGTGGTTATATACTAGAGAAGCTATGGCCAAATTTGGGAAGATGTGTAAGAGTTCTAAGTGTTTTAAGGGTTTTGGTGAACTAGGAGTGTTAAAGGTGATTGAATGTTTACTTGTGAAAAGATGTAATAAGGTGATTTAGAGTGATGCAAGGATTTAGGCATTGTCTTGGAAGTTCTAGGAATTCAATGTGTGTTTTGTGAATGTATTAAGTCTTGGAGAAGTTGTTTAAGGTTTAGGTAATGTTGATATTCAAGGAATAAGATGTTTAGGTATAATGTGAAAAAGGAGATTTAGTTAGTAAGAAAAGAAGTTGAGGATGATGATAAGGTGTAGAGGATACACCTTGGTATTTTGGTCATTATAGGTGAAATGCCACCTAGAAATCATAAGGAGAAAACATTGTAAGTGTTAGGAATTTTGTGGAATAAGTAAAGGTTTAAGGAATTAGGAAAATAGTTTTGTGAGTGTTTAAGAATATCTTAAGGGTGTGTTTGAAGTGCCAAATGATGTTAGAACACATTAAGAGGCCTTAGGAGAAGTTTGGTGAAGATTTGACAAAGTTTGGGTAAGTTTAGGAGGCGACCGACCCAGGGGCCGACCCAGTTTGTGGGTCGGTCGAGCCTCTGTAAAATGTTAGAATATGTTCGGTAATGGACCGACCCAGAAGGTTGGGTCGGACATGGGTCGGTCGGTCAAGTTTCAAAGGAGGAAAAAGTTCGCACATGGACCGACCCAGAATGGTGGGTCGGACGTGGGTCGGACGGGCATGTTTAAGGAAGTAAAAGGGGTCTGTAATGGACCGACCCAGATGTGGGTCGGTCGGTGGGTCGGTCGGACCAAAAACATGGTTTAAGGTTATGAAATGATATGAGATGATGGGGATTGGTAGGTAATGATGTATAAGGATGTTGAGGTGTTGTTAGGTGAGTTTAAATGGCAATTAGGTGGGTGAAAGTTGTATTTAATTGAGGGTAAAACGTGTTAAAAATGTAAAGTTATTTAACCAAGTTAACGGGGAAAGTTATAAGCATTGACTTTAAAACAAACATGCTACCCCATGTTAATGAAAACATGTGATGTTAACAGTTGTTCGAGAATTGCTCGAGGAACATATGGACAGGATAAGTGGACTCCGGTGACAGGTATGGTTTTCTTGCAACCTGTGTCCTAACGGATTACACCGGCTTGTATGCCAATGTGTTTTTCTGTATGTTTGCCACGTTATGATATAAATCATGAAACGAGTTTACAGTCATTATTGTTATTGTATGTTTACGTGCCGATACCGGTAACCTCTAATGCGCTTGAAGGGCTAGTTAACCACTATTAGGTAAACGTAGGAGAACGGTATCCGGTAACAACGTTTCCGACTTAAGGAACGTTCTAACCACGGCTATGCGTGAGTTGGTTATGTGATGTTTGTGCGTGATGTTTGTATGTGAAGTATGACTCTCTCTCCTCCCTTGTGTGCTTAACTCGGTTATGATACCGTATGGTGTGTGGTTGTGGTAGGCTCCATAATGGATCTCTAACTACTTTATTATTAAGAGTCTATGGGCTAACGGGGGGTGAGGAGTCCGGCAGTTTCCGGCCACGCGTGTGGATGGTGGGGGTCGTTATCATGTCCAGTTCGGCTCCCTTGGTGTATGTTTAGGTGGTATTCCAATTTGGTTTCAACCTTCCCTTAGCTTATCCAAAGCTAGTTTACTGACTCACGTCGGGCCATAGGGGCATACTGTGTTGTTTGGTGTGCTTGGGATCACTATATCCGACACACCTTGGGTTTAAGTCAACCGTTCAAATAACAGGATGGTGATGAGGTAATTAACGAGCTTGGTATGAGTTTGGCAACAATCTCTGTGCTCATGGTATGGACTAACTATGATGGAAGGTTCCTTGTGAGAACCGAGTTTATGATGATATGTATTGTTGTTGTGATATGCAAAATACCTTGCTATGCTTTGGCTTTATATATATATTGGACGTTTTAAATGAATGCAATGTGGTCATGTGTCCGTCGAGACAAGAAAGGGTTGTTATGTTTGTTATGTGTAGGATGAGTTATGTTGTAGGATATGGAATGTGTGGATCATGGAAATGAATCCCAGTTTGACAAGAGGCATTTAAGGATAACCCGATTAATGGGTACATGCCGTTCGTTAAGGAAGTAGCTCCGTTTAGAGGAGAGCCACTCTAGGGTTTAAGGAATCATTGGATGGTTGGTTGTGTGTGTATAGGTGGAGCCCATTGAGGCGAAACATTATGTGAGACATATTAATGGTTTGTATGCATGAATTAAATATAATCAACTGCATGCTAAGACGACAATTAGTCGTGCGTGGCCCGGTAGCATGCGGGCTGCGGGATTACCATACCAGCAAAGGTGCTGAGCCCCTTGGGGCCACCCCTTTCTCTTCTTTTCCTATTTCAGGTACGAAGTGCTGGAAGCCGTTCGAGAGTAGGACGGGGCAGATGTACATGGGTAGCTTTTAAGTGTGTATAATAGGCGTAGTAAGACCGAAGTTGTTATCGGCAAGTTTAAAATACTCGGTACAGGGGAGTGTATGTATATAATGTTGAAGATGGAACGAGGATTGTATTGTGTAGTTGCTCGGGAATCTAGTCCATCAGACCGATACAAATGTACATATGTTAGCCTTGTTAGCCACGTAGGTGGTTAACGGCGTTGTAACACCATTGGAATAAGTAATGTGATGAGTTGGGTTTCCGCTGCAGAATGTTATTATGTTGTTCTTGTTGTGGGGTGTGTTACAGTCAGTTTTGTTGCTCGGTTTAGATTGAAACATTATGTGTTAGCTGGTAGGATTCTCGGTATGTTTACCTTGCTCAGGAGTGGGATTACTCCTTGGATTTCATTTCTATTTTGATTGCGAACTGGTGGATGTTTTGGACATTTCACTGGCCATGCAGTTAAGGTAAGAGAAAAGGAAGTGAGACCGTGACTAGGAAACAGAAGAAGACCAATAGAGAACATAATTGGTTTGATGTTCTCACCTTGGGATGATTCCTAACAGGCATGGGTTAGTTTCCTTGAGGTGCTTTCTGTAATCTTGTGATGGTTTTTCCCCAAGATACTCTCGCATGCACCCAGAGAACGCAAAGAGGAATCAACAATCAGTTTCTCGGGCATCCAAAATAGAGACATAGAAGGGTTTTAAAAATGGTAGAGTTTACAGTTTTCTGCTCTTACCTTCTAGCGATCAGGGGAGAACTTCTTCACCGAGTTTCAGAGACTCAACTAGCATGCTTGCATGCACGACTTAAGCGAAGGGGAAAGAAGTAGATAGAGGGGAGAGAGGACTTTCAGATCAGATGAAGCATGGAAAGAAGTAGCGATAAGGAACCATGGATTTCGGTCAGATCAAAAGATCATACCTTCGGAGATCTCGGAGAGAATTTCTTCTCTGACTTTCGAGGGCTCAACTAGCAGGCTTGCATGCACGGGTTTTTTTTTTGCGTGGAAGGATGCAGAAGATCAGAGGGGTTAAGTGAGGTTTTTAAGACAACCCAAAACAAGGAAGAAGACAGGGGATTGTTTCGATTTACCTTGCACTAGATGGTCTTGTATCGTTCCAGTTTCTGCACCGGTAATGGCTCCAAGCTTTGTTAGTTGGTCGGGAGCTGTTCCAGTTGCTCAAGACTGGTACTCAATAGAGTGCAAGCATGCAGAGCGAAGATTAAGAAATGGAGTATGGTGGGCATGCGTAGGGAAATGTACCTCAGGAGGGATTGAAATTTCAAAACACTGGTTCGGGAATGACAAAAAGAGAATGAAGAGGGACACTGGCTCAGGAATGACAAGAAAGAATGAAGAGGGGCTCACCATGTTTACAGTTACAAGAGGTTGGAAGTCTTCCTCTGAATTTGTACAAGGCATAAAGTAATTGGGAGCAGGTGAAGGGGTTAGTGTTTATTATGTGAAGACCCCACTGGCGAGAAGGATGGATTACCGGTTAGACATGGAGGAATCGGTAATGCTGTGGAGGATGGGGTTTATTAGCATTCTATAATTAAAGTACACTTTTTGTTCTGTTTAGTAAGGTGAGAGTGATGGGTCACTTTTATTTTTTGTTTGTAACCAGCTAGTATACACCTAGGGAATAGTCTTGATGAAACGACAGGATTAGATGGGATTGGAAGAGGTAAAGTAGCTTATTTAATGTTATAAACATGTACCCATACTACTTTAATATGGTGGGTAGGTTGATTGCTTATAATATATATTACATGTATATATATATGTCATTGCTATATTATTTCTTTTGATGTTCGTGGTCTTGCAGGTTGTCGGACAGGTCAGGCAGTACGGTGGGTAAATAATGTTGGTTAAGTAGCTTAGTTTATATTATGGAAATGTGCTTATATTACCTTTTTAAGGTAGACATAATGAGTGCAATGTATACTTGCAATTGGTAGCGTAATGTGCTGGGTTATAATCCTTAAACTGGCGGAAGTTAATAACCATGGTCAAGGTTAGATATTGACCATAGACATGATTAAGTGGTTAAATGTTATTTCACACTATTTGGTTGTTATTCACAAAATAATGCACATATTTTGGTTATTTTGAAGAACTTGAATTATACATTTTAATGTGGTACTTTATGTCACATTAGTATTTTTAAAAGTATTCAAGACCCTAAAATCAAATAAAACTTATTTTGGAGGTAATCTCACAAAAATGTGCTTTAAGAAGGTTTAGTGCACATTTTATGTTGTAGTGCGTTTCTGAGCTTGGTTTCCCTTGGAAACGGTTTAATATGTTCATTTATGAGTAATAAGGCTCAGATTAAAATTTTAGGTCAAACGGAGTTCGTTTGGATATTTAATCGCCCAAAAAGCTCAAGGGTGTAATTCTTGCTTTCTGTTAAACTTTGTTGTGTTTAATTTACTTTTAAGGCATGTTTAGGCCTTACTTTAATTGATTATATGTTTAATCAATATTTAATTAATTAGGGGTATTTCAATCTACCCCCCTTAAAAAGACTTCGTCCCGAAGTCGCTTTACTTAGATAGGTGTATTAATAACTACCCATATAAACCCATAATGTATATCTATGTGATATATCATTTACTCACGTCGTATTGTGCTTATACCGCACATAGCCATCATTTTTGGCATTAGTTCAAACATATGGATATAGGCGATCCATCAGCACCATCATTTCCTATCATTTCTACCAACCCTGACAACCTCCCCGAGGTGTCCATAACCTACCATCGTTTCACATTCCATAACTAATGATTCATTTCGTATCTAGACGATACTATATGTAATCAATCTACAAGGTACTATTAATATATATATATATATATATATATCACAGTACCATAAAGAAAAGTATTACACACATGGATGTAAACACATCATTCAAACAGGTATCCCGTAGGATACATACATGCAAGTGCCCATCACACACAAACAAATCAACAACGTACGCCCCGCGTACCAAACAACACCAACAGAACAACAAACAACAAACAACATCAACAAACAATGTATGCCCCGCATACCACCAATTCACTGTATGCCCCGCATACGAAACAAACAATCATCGTATGCCCCGCATACCAACTGAAACACCCCTAAACAAATAAACACATAAAATCATAAACGAGTGAGGACGATCCGAGAATAACGTGTCACATAATTCGGGACACATGATAATGCATGAACAATTAAATTAAGTACGGACATATATATGTCCGAGAACATGAGAACGTGACATATTAATACAGTCGCGTACATATATATATATACGTATATAAAAATACATATACGTAACGTTACAACATTACAACGTCGTATATAATAATTAATAATAATAACGTCGCATAGTTGCACATAACTAAAACGCGACAAACAAATAGGGGACGTATATATATATACGTGTGCGTATACATAACTAATAACGTGACTTATTATATAGTCGCACATGTATACAAATGGGCTGTTATAATATAACTGATACAAAAAAAAAAAGAGGGAGCAAGTGTGCTCCCGCTGGGGTTCGAACCCGGTACCTTTCGTACCCACCCCGGATTCCTTAACCGATTAAGCTGAGCTCATATTCAGTAATAATTCACACTCCAGGATACAAGAGTAATGAGACCCGATAGACTAACCCAATTACTAAATTAAGTACGGGAGTTAGAAATAAAAAAACTCAGCAAGTAGCCACGTACTCACCTTTTCCCCATGGCCGACAGGTGCACAGCAGCACATGATCTGTTGTTCTGAGTCGAGGGAAGATGCAACACATTGGTGCCCGACATTCACATACTCCTCATCTTCAAACCCATCCCGCTGCTCAAGATTTCGAACAGCACCAAACATCAGACCCATCTTTCTCTTCTTTTCACTCACGACAGAAGGTATTCCTCCCCTGCCCATTTACGAACTCCAACAGCAGGAGCAAGGTGGGACTCAAAGCTGCTCAAACAACTTGCAGTAACTGAGATCACAAGGAAACTCATCCCATTCTCCCTCGACTGATCACCCAAGTTTAGAGAATTTATAAGATGTGCCTGAAATCATTACACCTCCTCTTCAAAAAAAAAATCGAACAAGGTAAGAAAACCGCTGCTCAGTGCTCTTTACTCCCTCTTACCTTCTCTTCTTCCCTATTCTGATTTTTCTACCCGAAAGTTCTGATGCATGGCTACTGATTCCTGTTTCATTTTCATGCATCTACTCCACTGAATACTTCTTCAAAGAGTGCACTGGAGATACCCACGCAGTCACCTACCCTGCTGTTTGACAATCTCTAAAGGTGATGCTCCCAAACTGTGTTACAACCTTTTTCTCTCTGTATTCCTGGATGCCCCGAGACTTTTACAGATCATGCACTCAACTCCCTCTTGTTCCCTTTTTGTGTAAACTCCCCATGCAGCGTTTGAAAAGTTTTTGGATAAAAGGAACTGCCCAACCTTTCCTCTGGACATGATCTGAAGGTAAAGTATTCCCAAATGTTTTTAGTCACCCAGCCATTTTCTCTCTGGTTGTCATAACCTGACTTGTGGGAAAACCATCCCCAGCTGAGGCCAAGAGTTCAAGGATTGAGGGTTTAGCTTGGTGCCAAAAGCAACTCGGGAGAACCAGCTTCAAAACAGAAAAGAAGAAAAAAAACACAAGAGAACCCAAGGTAGTGAGCTAACCAAGTGTTCTGTATAGATTTCAGAATTTTATGTTGATGAATATTTGTGCTCATGGAAACTTCTCTGAGAGAAAACATGACTAAGGGACTAGTAGTGATACAATCTAGAGGAAACTGAAGTTAGATAATAAAAAACAAAAACAAACAAAAACAAAGAAAAGGTATAAAACAGAAGAGTTCAGATTCGTGTGACATAGTTCCAGTTTTGTTAAGTTCCTGCACCATGCTGTTCCAGAGGAAGTATCCATGAGGTTTTGGATTAATCTTGAGTTTAAAACTTTGCTATCATATAAGCGATTTATGAAGGAAATGGAAGTCAGATCAGAGGGCAAGAAAGAAAAAGAAACCATAGGACAAAATGCATCAGTTTCAGTTTTTGTTTCTTTTCGGTTTGCAGTTTCCTTTGGATCTGTCCAATCCAGTGTAAGCATGAGTCTGTAACATCAAGGGAGTTATTTGGGATGTAAAACGTTGATAAGACACCTAACTATGTGGGAAATCAAGGTAGGAGAAATTGGGAGTCTGGTTATAACTCAAACAGAAAACAAAAAAAAATGAGATAGAAAAGAAACGCATCAGTTCAGTGTTTCAGTTCCTGTAAACTCTGGCCTCTCTGTATAATAACTTCTCAGAGGCGTTACAAAATTGTATTGGCTGGGAGACAAACCAAAACCTTACTAACTCATAATCTCACGTGTAGATAAGTAGAGGGAACCAGATCCAGGAATGAAAGTGAAATAAAAAGAATGAAAAGAAGATCTCAGGTTCACGATTCAGTTTTTTTTTTCCCAGCTTCAATATTATGACCTCTCAGTAGCATTAACAAAATTGTCTTGGGTCTGTTTTGAGGGTACACACCTAGGCAGAAACGAAAAACCAGTTTAGTGCATGAGGAGAGGGGAAAAGAAACTAGATAGAGAGGTATTACCAGTTCCAGATTTTTCTGGTTTCAGTTTCTTTTTGCTTGATTAAGGTCTGTAAACTGTGCTAGGACAATTATAAACTGCTGTTCCAAAGATGGGTAAACCTGATAACAATGAGTTAGAAATGATTGAGGGAAAATCTGTTGAGACCTGTTTCAGTAACAGCAAAGGGACTGTGATACTTGAGTTGTCTTTGGGTGCTAAATGCTGCTAGTACACGTAATCAAATGAGTAAACAACCTAGGGGAAACAGGAGTCAGATGGAGGAGCATAAGAGAATGATGGAGGAAAGCATTCTAGTTGGTGTTTCAGTTTCTGTTGATGCTCCTGACTTCTGCAGTTTTTTTTTCCTGTTTCAGTATAGAAACACATCAGGGAGAAGTAGGAGTCAAATTGTTAAACAGAACACACACAACAAAAGAAATGCGATAGACCAGAATAACTATTTCTCAGTTTCCAGATTTTGGGTATAATCTTCCAGAGCTGTCGTTCATGTTGGGTGGATCTGTTTTAGAGTTAACCCCAAGATAAAACACCTAACTAAACTGAGTCAACATTGTGTGAAACATGGAAGTTCAGATCCGTGAACAAGGAAGAAAATAAAAGAGAAGTAGTTAGTTTACATGTCAGTTTTCAATCTTCTTACCAGTGAGTGCTAGATGGTTTCAGTTTTGGAATTTTCTCAAGTCTGTATAGAAGTTCTCAGAGGTGACGAGTAAGTTGTGAGTTTGTTTTGGAGTTAAAACCCGGATTAAATATTTAGCTAATTGGGTAAGCCATGCGGGAAAAGAAAAATGAAAGTCAAACTGTGAACAGGAAGGAAAACAGTAAGAAAAGAAATGAAGCAGTTCATTTTCTTTTCTGTTAATTTCAGTTTCTGAGATTGTTGAGTTCTGTATAACCGTGTTTCAGTGGGTACACCAGCAGTGCTCTGGGTTTAAAAAAAAAAAACGTAGCTAAACCACTGGATTAAGTAAGTGAATACCTTGGGTTGAAGGACAGGTTGATAGTAACAGGAGAAACAAGAAGAAAAGAAAAGAAAACTGAAGAGAATTTAGCTGTTACATTTCAGTTTCTCACCATTAACAGTTTCTGGTTCCTGCGTCCTAGGTTGCAGGTCTGTGTAGAAGTTCTGTAACCTCAGCTTACTGGCTGGGGTTGTCTTAAGAATGAAGCGGTGTTAAAACACGCAATTTAGTGGTTGAGCAAGTTGGGAGGAAACAGAAAAGAGACTGAAAGAACAAAAGGAAAACAATAGCAGAAAAGATTTCACCAGTTTTCAGTTCCCGTAGATTCTGTGTAACAGATATGTTGTTTCTGAAGCGTGGCCCTTACTGCCTTGAGTCTGTCTAGAGGGTTGAAACTATACCAAGACTCTTAACTAAAGGACTAAATAGACTGGGAAAAATAGAAACCAAGGTAAGGAGTTAAGAAGAGAGACAAAACAGAACCAAAATAGATCTCAGTTCTTATCAGTTTTAAACTAGCTCCAGGTTTCAGTTTTCCCGTGCTACTGTATAATAAAACTTCAGAGGCTTTTAACTAGGATATTTTGAGCTGGCTTTAGATGGAGACTGGCCTAATACACCTAGCTAGCTGGTAAGTAAGAAGGGAATAGCCGGGGAGATAGCAGGAATTTAATACTTCAGTTAGATGCTTTGTTTCTGGAAGTTTACTTCTGTTTATGTACAGAGAAGTAGGTGAGTATTATTGGGGTAGTGTTGAGTTTAAAATGAAGGAAGAACACTTGACCGAGTGGGAAGTACTTAGGCATATATTGAAAGACAGTTATGAGGGTAACTGAAGAGGAATACACACTGGTGAATGCAGGATTGTCGAGATGGGACTTGTTTCCCGTGTAACAGACTTACTGAGGTTTTAGGAGTGTTATGGTGTCTTGGGTATGATCTAAAAACAGCATTGAGAAGGTAAACTAAGTTGGCAAATTCATTGAGACTTTAGGGATCGAATGACTAATGACAAAAGGAAGAAATGAGGAAGGGGTAATATAGATTGCGGTTTCAGTTTTTGGGTAGTTACTGCTTCTGTGTACTTAAGTGCAGAACCTGGGTGAGTGTTTTACTGGAGTGGTTTTGAGTTTAAAACGTTATTAGCACCTATATCTAGCTGGGTAAATCCTGTGGGAAAGATCAAACATTAGTTGAACTACTTAGATTTAAGAATCAAGAGAAATATATATAGATTGTGTTTCAGATTTGCATTAGGGATGTAGCTTCTGTATGACTGAGTTATATGGGTATTATGAGTGTGATGTTAGAGTGATAGTAAACCCAAAACCCTCCTAATACACTTAACTAAACTTATGGAACATCCTGGGAAGTTTAGACACCATTGGATACGTTAAAAGTGTGATAATATAAGGTTATGTACAAGGACCTTGTTTCAGTTTTGGAACATTTAAGCTTCAATATAAAGGAGTTCTAGCAATAATTGAGGAGTGTTATCGTGTAAATAATGAACTTAAACCATAGCTATTTAGCCAAGGAAAGAATACACGTTAGGCAAGTTAAATCCATCTTAGGAAAACTTGTCACAAACTAGCACTTTGAATACTCTAAAACGTTGGCTAGAGGAAAGGACTTAGTTAACGTGTGAGATGGCTATGTGAACGTCCTAGGAGTAAGATAAGCCTCGGATTAATACTTGGGAAGTCTAAGGGGTAATATAAACTAAGCGCTTGACAACACACCTAGAGAACAACACCCGTTATTAAAGGTTGTCGCATAAAATCATAAACTGACACCTTGTTTGTAATTAACTTTAGGGCCGTAGCGAACTCCGACCAGGACTCCGTGTGTGAGACTACTTGCTTCTGATCCAGGTATGGACATGTGTGGTTCGCATGTTGCCGTGTTACACGGCTTGTTTGCTTTGTGTGCTGTGTGCTTTGTTTGAAAATGACTATAAGACTATGCATGAAATTGGATTGCTTCTTGTGGCTTGCTTATATGCTTGCTATATATCTTTGTGGCATATTACTTGCGCGCACACAGTAGTTTAGTCCCTTTCTCGTTTATGGAACTCGAGATGAACCACAACGAACTATGAAAACAAAGAAAAACTCTATAAGGGGAACTCCTCTCTAAACCATTGAGGACTACCATGACACCCACTATGGTGTCTATTCATTAATGTTAATGAAGAGCAAGTCTCCTTGGTGAGACATGACGAACCACGTAGACAAAACAAAAGAACTATAAAAAAGGAAAACCCCTCTTAACTATAGAGGACCTCTAAAGACACCCACTATGGTGTCGAGTTATCATAGATGATGATAAGCTAGTAACATTGAGAATGAATAGGGAGACGGACCCTTTGTATCCGGGGTAAAGACCATAACATTGAGAAGGAATAGGGAGACGGACCCTTTGAATCCGGAGCAAAGGCTAGTAACATTGAGAATGAATAGGGAGACGGACCCTTTGTATCCGGGGTAAAGACCATAACATTGAGAAGGAATAGGGAGACGGACCCTTTGAATCCGGAGCAAGGGCTAGTAACATTGAGAATGAATAGGGAGACGGACCCTTTGTATCCGGGGTAAAGACCATAACATTGAGAAGGAATAGGGAGACGGACCCTTTGAATCCGGAGCAAAGGCTAGTAACATTGAGAATGAATAGGGAGATGGACCCTTGAATCCGGAGCAGAGGCTAGTAATATGGAAAAAGGAATAGGGAGACGGACCCTTGGTATCCGGGGCAATGGCCAGTAACATTTAAAAACAATAGAGAGAGAAAGAGCTATCCGGGAATGGAGGATTAGCTATGGACAAGATGTACTCCAAATTGTGGTGATAAGAGAATTCACAAATAACCCTTAAAGAAACAAGGAACGATTAGCACCTACATAATGAAGTCTCGGGATCTAATCTATATCCCCTGACTCGGTGCCAGAGAATAAAGGAAAACATGTGTAATGAGACCAAGCAAATGAGAAGAATTCACAAATGTGATCATTTAAGTAACAAGGAATGAATAGCACCTATATTATAAAGTCGCGGGATCTAACCTACATCCCCCGGACTCGGTGCAAGAGAAGAAAGGAAAACATATGTAAGGAGAACAAGATAACAATACGCAATCTCTTGAATGATCCCATAGCGAGGATTGACGGTATAATATACCTATGCACACGTCTGATGACTTACATGGTTGTTGTTGCTATATTAGCAGCTTGTTGTGCTTGGTTGCGTTTTGATGGGCTATGATGCCAACCTGTTATGCTTGGATGTTTGTTGATATTGCTATCCTACCTTAAAGTGTGTTTGATATTATGATGTATTGTGATGTGCTTTACTGCTTTAATAGCATGTAAATTGACTTAATAATATTCGACCAAGTAGTCGTGTGGCCCGGTAACATGCGGGCTTCACACGTTCATACTCGGCATAGTTTGCTGAGTCCTTTATTTTTACAGGTAATCTTCTGGATCATGACGGAGTGTAGGTGAAGGACTATCATGGGGGTAGTCCACTATGGCAAGACTTTCAGTAGTATGCTTTTAATGTATGGGTTGTACTTTCAGTTTATGTTATTGGATTAAGAACTTATGTTGTAGACTCTCGGTACTCGGTTTGTATCTTTTATGTTGTATCTGGACTTCGTTAAGTTGGACTTCCAGTCATTCAGACCGTAACTTGGAGTTAGTGATGTGGTCTGTCAACCACGTGGGTGGTTGGCGTCTGTAGCACCCGAATAAAGTAGGAACCGCTGCGTAGACATCTCGTATTACCGTTAGGCTCGACGTTTAATTATTGATTGTCATTCGGGGGTGTTACACCAACAAACAAACAAACAATCATCATATGCCCCGCATACCAACAAACATACCAACAAACATACCAACAAACTACTGTATGCCCCGCATACGAAACAACAGAATTCAGTGCAAACATGTGCACAGCCAAGAGGCTCTACCCCATGAATAAGGGTTACGCCCCCGTACCCCACAAGTATACAACAGCCGCTCAACAAGGAGCGCTGGATACTTGGCTCTCACAGAGTTCTCTAACTCTCATGTGGTTTCTTCCACCTTTGGAGTAGATTATTCTCATATCAGAGAGACAGGTACGTCTCTAGCCCTCCCGGGCTCCAAAACATTTAAAGGGGTGAGATACGTCTTTGTGTTCTCTTCCGAATCGGTTCCAATGGGCCCACTCACTCCGTACAGAGGTGCAGACCCATGAACATAGACTCAGTTTGTCTCTTTCTATTGTTGTATATCTCATCGTTTGGATTGCTAGCGTACATACGCGTATCTTCTCTCACTAATTTTCAGCTTGGGGTGTAATGTGACACTGGCTATTGTTAGTACTTAGTGTATTTTACACTTGTCTTAGTAATACTGAGACGTACTAGCCTACATGTTCACTCAGATAGAGATTGTCATCCGTGTCTCCCGGTGGTTTCGTTCCGGAGTAACACATTGTTGTAGTTCTTTGATACTTGCTTCATGTTGATATATATTATATCTTCCCGTGTGTCGGGTTAGCATCAACGTTCATATGGTTCTTCCTGCTTTCTGCAAGGGGAATCCATATGTTACGCTCGTATTAGAGTTCTGCAACTTCATCTTCCATTTCACATTATTCTTTACGAGTTTTACTCGTCTATGTTCGCCTATGTATTTATTGTTGATGGCTGTTCATGTTGGTCGCTTCCGCGCGTACCATATTCCAGACGATTTGACAGTTGTCAGTTATTACAACGTTTGTTGCTTGCTTGAGGCATCTGCTAGTGTGCTAGCTTTGTCTTTCCTCATGCGTTTAAGTTCGCATCATTCAGTACATTCCTCTGTATTGCAAGAACTTGCATGATCCTTATGAGGGTTCTACGTGTTATTCGTCCATATAGTGGGTTTCCTGTTTCTGTTATCAGCGTCGTCATCTTCGAAGGGTCTCCTTGTCTTCACTGTGTATCGTCTGCTACTCTGTGTTGTAGGTTCCTGGTTCCTCTAGATCGTTGGTTAACTGCGGCTCTTCTCGTCCATTTTCGATGTGATTTGCATCACTCTCCGTAGTACGGAGTTGACTACTTCTCGTGTTTCTAACACTACTAGTCTACATGCATGGGGTACCGTACTGATACATTACTACTTACCTGACCAACTTATAAATAAGTCTGTAAGGCCCACATGCTCCTATCAGAGTGCGGTCGTCCCATGTCTCGTTTAGTAAACTGGTAGCGTCCGTCACACGGCTATTGTGAAGTATTCTATTGTCAATCCCCCTTTTGCTGGATGTCCTTGTTGTAGTTCGATGTTAATTGGTCCACATTGTCGGTTATCTTCTCGTAGGTGATAATGTTCTAGTAAGTGGTTGAAGACAATATTTTTGCTCTTTGGACTCACGTCTTCCCAGTAATATATTGTGTGTGGCACTCCTTTTTAAAGGTGATATGTGGTTATTAATCAGTAAAACGTTAAATGTTGGTTCGTTTGTATTGTTGCAATCAGTTCATGTAACATTCGTGCTGCGTAAGCAATGGCAGATCTCGTATCTCGATCTTCTTGAGTGCTATACATATTCTTTTCCTCCAGGTTTAATCATTATCACATCTCACCTATTATTCCCGATACGGCGTAGGGTAAGTTCTCATACTTAGGTATTCATATTTGTTCCCTTTTCCGTTTAATTTGGTGTATTGTAGATTGTATGACTGCTTGAGCAACTCGGCTCTTCACTTTTTAACCATTCTCCTTGGCGGTACTGCATCCACAAAGGGTATGCCATTTCTCAAAAGATTATGCTTGTCCATTAGGACTAAACATTTATCACTATTAGTGATTAGCATTACATGCTGGCATATACTTCTGGTATTCAGCTAGTAAGCAATGTTTTTGTTGTTACTTATTGTTTAGTGCTAGTAAATCAAGGTAGGAGAAATTGGGAGTCTGGTTATAACTCAAACAGAAAACAAAAAAAATGAGATAGAAAAGAAACGCATCAGTTCAGTGTTTCAGTTCCTGTAAACTCTGGCCTCTCTGTATAATAACTTCTCAGAGGCGTTACAAAATTGTATTGGCTGGGAGACAAACCAAAACCTTACTAACTCATAATCTCACGTGTAGATAAGTAGAGGGAACCAGATCCAGGAATGAAAGTGAAATAAAAAGAATGAAAAGAAGATCTCAGGTTCACGATTCAGTTTTTTTTTTCCCAGCTTCAATATTATGACCTCTCAGTAGCATTAACAAAATTGTCTTGGGTCTGTTTTGAGGGTACACACCTAGGCAGAAACGAAAAACCAGTTTAGTGCATGAGGAGAGGGGAAAAGAAACTAGATAGAGAGGTATTACCAGTTCCAGATTTTTCTGGTTTCAGTTTCTTTTTGCTTGATTAAGGTCTGTAAACTGTGCTAGGACAATTATAAACTGCTGTTCAAAAGATGGGTAAACCTGATAACAATGAGTTAGAAATGATTGAGGGAAAATCTGTTGAGACCTGTTTCAGTAACAGCAAAGGGACTGTGATACTTGAGTTGTCTTTGGGTGCTAAATGCTGCTAGTACACGTAATCAAATGAGTAAACAACCTAGGGGAAACAGGAGTCAGATGGAGGAGCATAAGAGAATGATGGAGGAAAGCATTCTAGTTGGTGTTTCAGTTTCTGTTGATGCTCCTGACTTCTGCAGTTTTTTTTTCCTGTTTCAGTATAGAAACACATCAGGGAGAAGTAGGAGTCAAATTGTTAAACAGAACACACACAACAAAGAAATGCGATAGACCAGAATAACTATTTCTCAGTTTCCAGATTTTGGGTATAATCTTCCAGAGCTGTCGTTCATGTTGGGTGGATCTGTTTTAGAGTTAACCCCAAGATAAAACACCTAACTAAACTGAGTCAACATTGTGTGAAACATGGAAGTTCAGATCCGTGAACAAGGAAGAAAATAAAAGAGAAGTAGTTAGTTTACATGTCAGTTTTCAATCTTCTTACCAGTGAGTGCTAGATGGTTTCAGTTTTGGAATTTTCTCAAGTCTGTATAGAAGTTCTCAGAGGTGACGAGTAAGTTGTGAGTTTGTTTTGGAGTTAAAACCCGGATTAATATTTAGCTAATTGGGTAAGCCATGCGGGAAAAGAAAAATGAAAGTCAAACTGTGAACAGGAAGGAAAACAGTAAGAAAAGAAATGAAGCAGTTCATTTTCTTTTCTGTTAATTTCAGTTTCTGAGATTGTTGAGTTCTGTATAACCGTGTTTTCAGTGGGTACCCAGCAGTGCTCTGGGTTTAAAAAAAAAAAAAAACGTAGCTAAACCACTGGATTAAGTAAGTGAATACCTTGGGTTGAAGGACAGGTTGATAGTAACAGGAGAAACAAGAAGAAAAGAAAAGAAAACTGAAGATAATTTAGCTGTTACATTTCAGTTTCTCACCATTAACAGTTTTCTGGTTCCTGCGTCCTAGGTTGCAGGTCTGTGTAGAAGTTCTGTAACCTCAGCTTACTGGCTGGGGTTGTCTTAAGAATGAAGCGGTGTTTAAACACACAAGTTAGTGGTTGAGCAAGTTGGGAGGAAACAGAAAAGAGACTGAAAGAACAAAAGGAAAACAATAGCAGAAAAGATTTCACCAGTTTTCAGTTCCCGTAGATTCTGTGTAACAGATATGTTGTTTCTGAAGCGTGGCCCTTACTGCCTTGAGTCTGTCTAGAGGGTTGAAACTATACCAGGACTCTTAACTAAAGGACTAAATAGACTGGGAAAAATAGAAACCAAGGTAAGGAGTTAAGAAGAGAGACAAAACAGAACCAAAATAGATCTCAGTTCTTATCAGTTTTAAACTAGCTCCAGGTTTCAGTTTTCCCGTGCTACTGTATAATAAAACTTCAGAGGCTTTTAACTAGGATATTTTGAGCTGGCTTTAGATGGAGACTGGCCTAATACACCTAGCTAGCTGGTAAGTAAGAAGGGAATAGCCGGGGATAGCAGGAATTTAATACTTTAGTTAGATGCTTTGTTTCTGGAAGTTTACTTCTGTTTATGTACAGAGAAGTAGGTGAGTATTATTGGGGTAGTGTTGAGTTTAAAATGAAGGAAGAACACTTGACCGAGTGGGAAGTACTTAGGCATATATTGAAAGACAGTTATGAGGGTAACTGAAGAGGAATACACACTGGTGAGTGCAGGATTGTCGAGATGGGACTTGTTTCCCGTGTAACAGACTTACTGAGGTTTTAGGAGCGTTATGGTGTCTTGGGTATGATCTAACAGCATTGAGAAGGTAAACTAAGTTGGCAAATTCATTGAGACTTTAGGGATCGAATGACTAATGACAAAGGAAGAAATGAGGAAGGGTATATAGATTGCGGTTTCAGTTTTTGGGTAGTTACTGCTTCTGTGTACTTAAGTGCAGAACCTTGGTGAGTGTTTTACTGGAGTGGTTTTGAGTTTAAAACGTTATTAGCACCTATATCTAGCTGGGTAAATCCTGTGGGAAAGATCAAACATTAGTTGAACTACTTAGATTTAAGAATCAAGAGAAATATATAGATTGTGTTTCAGATTTGCATTAGGGATGTAGCTTCTGTATGACTGAGTTATATGGGTATTATGAGTGTGATGTTAGAGTGATAGTAAACCCAAAACCCTCCTAATACACTTAACTAAACTTATGGAACATCCTGGGAAGTTTAGACACCATTGGATACGTTAAAAGTGTGATAATATAAGGTTATGTACAAGGACCTTGTTTCAGTTTTGGAACATTTAAGCTTCAATATAAAGGAGCTCTAGCAATAATTGAGGAGTGTTATCGTGTAAATAATGAACTTAAACCATAGCTATTTAGCCAAGGAAAGAATACACGTTAGGCAAGTTAAATCCATCTTAGGAAAACTTGTCACAAACTAGCACTTTGAATACTCTAAAATGTTGGCTAGAGGAAAGGACTTAGTTAACGTGTGAGATGGCTATGTGAACGTCCTAGGAGTAAGATAAGCCTCGGATTAATACTTGGGAAGTCTAAGGGGTAATATAAACTAAGCGCTTGACAACACACCTAGAGAACAACACCCGTTATTAAAGGTTGTCGCATAAAATCATAAACTGACACCTTGTTTGTAATTAACTTTAGGGCCGTAGCGAACTCCGACCAGGACTCCGTGTGTGAGACTACTTGCTTCTGATCCAGGTATGGACAGTGTGGTTCGCATGTTGCCGTGTTACACGGCTTGTTTGCTTTGTGTGTTGTGTGCTTTGTTTGAAAATGACTATAAGACTATGCATGAAATTGGATTGCTTCTTGTGGCTTGCTTATATGCTTGCTATATATCTTTGTGGCATATTACTTGCGCGCACACAGTAGTTTAGTCCCTTTCTCGTTTATGGAACTCGAGATGAACCACAACGAACTATGAAAACAAGAAAAACTCTATAGGGGAACTCCTCTCTAAACCATTGAGGACTACCATGACACCCACTATGGTGTCTATTCATTAATGTTAATGAAGAGCAAGTCTCCTTGGTGAGACATGACGAACCACGTAGACAAAACAAAAGAACTATAAAAAAGGAAAACCCCTCTTAACTATAGAGGACCTCTAAAGACACCCACTATGGTGTCGAGTTATCATAGATGATGATAAGCTAGTAACATTGAGAATGAATAGGGAGACGGACCCTTTGTATCCGGGGTAAAGACCATAACATTGAGAAGGAATAGGGAGACGGACCCTTTGAATCCGGAGCAAAGGCTAGTAACATTGAGAATGAATAGGAGACGGACCCTTTGTATCCGGGTAAAGACCATAACATTGAGAAGGAATAGGGAGACGGACCCTTTGAATCCGGAGCAAGGGCTAGTAACATTGAGAATGAATAGGGAGACGGACCCTTTGTATCCGGGTAAAGACCATAACATTGAAAGGAATAGGGAGACGGACCCTTTGAATCCGGAGCAAAGGCTAGTAACATTGAGAATGAATAGGGAGACGGACCCTTGAATCCGGAGCAGAGGCTAGTAATATGGAAAAAGGAATAGGGAGACGGACCCTTGGTATCCGGGGCAATGGCCAGTAACATTTAAAACAATAGAGAGAGAAAGAGCTATCCGGGAATGGAGGATTAGCTATGGACAAGATGTACTCCAAATTGTGGTGATAAGAGATTCACAAATAACCCTTAAAGAAACAAGGAACGATTAGCACCTACATAATGAAGTCTCGGGATCTAATCTATATCCCCTGACTCGGTGCCAGAGAATAAAGGAAAACATGTGTAATGAGACCAAGCAAATGAGAAGATTCACAATGTGATCATTTAAGTAACAAGGAATGAATAGCACCTATATTAAAAGTCGCGGGATCTAACCTACATCCCCCGGACTCGGTGCAAGAGAAGAAAGGAAACATATGTAAGGAGAACAAGATAACATACGCAATCTCTTGAATGATCCCATAGCGAGGATTGACGGTATAATATACCTATGCACACGTCTGATGACTTACATGGTTTTGTTGTTGCTATATTAGCAGCTTGTTGTGCTTGGTTGCGTTTTGATGGGCTATGATGCCAACCTGTTATGCTTGGATGTTTGTTGATATTGCTATCCTACCTTAAAGTGTGTTTTTGATATTATGATGTATTGTGATGTGCTTTACTGCTTTAATAGCATGTAAATTGACTTAATAATATTCGACCAAGTAGTCGTGTGGCCCGGTAACATGCGGGCTTCACACGTTCATACTCGGCATAGTTTGCTGAGTCCTTTATTTTTACAGGTAATCTTCTGGATCATGACGGAGTGTAGGTGAAGGACTATCATGGGGTAGTCCACATGGCAAGACTTTCAGTAGTATGCTTTTAATGTATGGGTTGTACTTTCAGTTTATGTTATTGGATTAAGAACTTATGTTGTAGACTCTCGGTACTCGGTTTGTATCTTTTATGTTGTATCTGGACTTCGTTAAGTTGGACTTCCAGTCATTCAGACCGTAACTTGGAGTTAGTGATGTGGTCTGTCAACCACGTGGGTGGTTGGCGTCTGTAGCACCCGAATAGAGTAGGAACCGCTGCGTAGACATCTCGTATTACCGTTAGGCTCGACGTTTAATTATTGATTGTCATTGGGGGTGTTACACCAACAAACAAACAAACAATCATCATATGCCCCGCATACCAACAAACATACCAACAAACTACTGTATGCCCCGCATACGAAACAACAGAATTCAGTGCAAACATGTGCACAGCCAAGAGGCTCTACCCCATGAATAAGGGTTACGCCCCCGTACCCCACAAGTATACAACAGCCGCTCAACAAGGAGCGCTGGATACTTGGCTCTCACAGAGTTCTCTAACTCTCATGTGGTTTCTTCCACCTTTGGAGTAGATTATTCTCATATCAGAGAGACAGGTACGTCTCTAGCCCTCCCGGGCTCCAAAACATTTAAAGGGGTGAGATACGTCTTTGTGTTCTCTTCCGAATCGGTTCCAATGGGCCCACTCACTCCGTACAGAGGTGCAGACCCATGAACATAGACTCAGTTTGTCTCTTTCTATTGTTGTATATCTCATCGTTTGGATTGCTAGCGTACATACGCGTATCTTCTCTCACTAATTTTCAGCTTGGGGTGTAATGTGACACTGGCTATTGTTAGTACTTAGTGTATTTTACACTTGTCTTAGTAATACTGAGACGTACTAGCCTACATGTTCACTCAGATAGAGATTGTCATCCGTGTCACCCGGTGGTTTCGTTCCGGAGTAACACATTGTTGTAGTTCTTTGATACTTGCTTCATGTTGATATATATTATATCTTCCCGTGTGTCGGGTTAGCATCAACGTTCATATGGTTCTTCCTGCTTTCTGCAAGGGGAATCCATATGTTACGCTCGTATTAGAGTTCTGCAACTTCATCTTCCATTTCACATTATTCTTTACGAGTTTTACTCGTCTATGTTCGCCTATGTATTTATTGTTGATGGCTGTTCATGTTGGTCGCTTCCGCGCGTACCATATTCCAGACGATTTGACAGTTGTCAGTTATTACAACGTTTGTTGCTTGCTTGAGGCATCTGCTAGTGTGCTAGCTTTGTCTTTCCTCATGCGTTTAAGTTCGCATCATTCAGTACATTCCTCTGTATTGCAAGAACTTGCATGATCCTTATGAGGGTTCTACGTGTTATTCGTCCATATAGTGGGTTTCCTGTTTCTGTTATCAGCGTCGTCATCTTCGAAGGGTCTCCTTGTCTTCACTGTGTATCGTCTGCTACTCTGTGTTGTAGGTTCCTGGTTCCTCTAGATCGTTGGTTAACTGCGGCTCTTCTCGTCCATTTTCGATGTGATTTGCATCACTCTCCGTAGTACGGAGTTGACTACTTCTCGTGTTTCTAACACTACTAGTCTACATGCATGGGGTACCGTACTGATACATTACTACTTACCTGACCAACTTATAAATAAGTCTGTAAGGCCCACATGCTCCTATCAGAGTGCGGTCGTCCCATGTCTCGTTTAGTAAACTGGTAGCGTCCGTCACACGGCTATTGTGAAGTATTCTATTGTCAATCCCCCTTTTGCTGGATGTCCTTGTTGTAGTTCGATGTTAATTGGTCCACATTGTCGGTTATCTTCTCGTAGGTGATAATGTTCTAGTAAGTGGTTGAAGACAATATTTTGCTCTTTGGACTCACGTCTTCCCAGTAATATATGTGTGTGGCACTCCTTTTTAAAGGGATATGTGGTTATTAATCAGTAAAACGTTAAATGTTGGTTCGTTTGTATTGTTGCAATCAGTTCATGTAACATTCGTGCTGCGTAAGCAATGGCAGATCTCGTATCTCGATCTTGAGTGCTATACATATTCTTTTCCTCCAGGTTTAATCATTATCACATCTCACCTATTATTCCCGATACGGCGTAGGGTAAGTTCTCATACTTAGGTATTCATATTTGTTCCCTTTTCCGTTTAATTTGGTGTATTGTAGATTGTATGACTACTTGAGCAACTCGGCTCTTCACTTTTCAACCATTCTCCTTGGCGGTACTGCATCCACAGAGGGTATGCCATTTCTCAAAAGATTATGCTTGTCCATTAGGACTAAACATTTATCACTATTAGTGATTAGCATTACATGCTGGTATATACTTCTGGTATTCAGCTAGTACGCAATGTTTTTGTTGTTACTTATTGTTTAGTGCTAGTTACTTGTAACTGCAGTTATTTATTTTTCAAGTGCGTGGTTTTGCGCCTGCAAGTTAATCATCATTGTTATTTACATTGCTTACGGTATGTACCGTAGCTACATTACTATTATATTAATGTAGACACTGTTATGTTAGTAATATATCTTGAAAGGTAATCGGCCCTTCGTTTGTACATAGGGACTTGTTTGTTTGCGCTATTTAGCGTTCGGTTTGAGTGATTTGTAGTATTGATTCAGTTGATTGACATTGTTTTAATTTACACATTCATTCATGATTGATAGCCTCCATAGTAGTGAACGACCTGTCTTTAACATATATCGATACTTATCATTTTTACATGGCGGGACGCCTATGGCGGTAGCCCTTCTTCTACTTAGAACTTGTCTAATAATCAGTATGATCTTGATAATATATATAAAACATAATCTTGACGTTGATCACGTGGCACTCCTTGGTATAGGTAGTGCCTGGAGGTGGTAATTATTCATGCATTCAGTGTTGATTCGCGTTCATTGCTGCGAATGACATTGGTAATAGCCGTTTTACGGTAGAATTGTTCTTTTCATTTTTGGTCCATTTGTGGACTTATACGATTTATCCGCACACTGGTAGTGTGTTATATTGGTACTGGTTGTTATACGTTCGAATTCACTCCATAATTTTATTTTGTATGATTTAATATATATATATAACGTATACTGTTGGTTACAAGCCTCCTTTTTTATATAACGTATCCTGGCCGTAATTAATTGTGGCAGCTTGTGTGATCGGAACCAGTATTGAATTAACCTTCCACCCCCAATTTGTGGTTGGTTTCCTTGACTACCGGGAATCAAGTTTCACCTTCCACTTCCAATTCAGCCATTAAATGGTTTGATAATTACATTATGTTATCTTGGCTTTTAAGCTGGTGTTATTTAATTCAGTTTTGTTTAGTAGTTATAACATGTTATTGGCAAGTGTGCCCTTTTTATTGTACTTATGTAGTTTATATTAGAGGTGTACAATTGTTTGGTGATCATTGGTAGCCATGGTGTGTACCATTGGTCTACACAGTTTACAGAATTCGTTTGTAACGATAATATCACCGGTAGCTGTAGTCGTAGTTGTTTGCAGCACTTGCGGTAGCAAGTGCGTGGGGTAGACGAAATTATTGGTACCTTGTTTAAATCAGCGCTTGCAGTGGCAAGCGCACCATGCAAGTAGAGTTGCGGTTTCTGACTTGTTTGTCTTACTGCTGCATTGGTTGCTTAAGTACCGTTAGGATGATTGTTCAGGAACAAGACGGTATCTGGATTGGAAAATTTCCTAACCACATTGTCATTAGATTAACCAAGTCCTTCCTCACATTACACTCACAGTAGCGTAAACGCTCGGAATTTGTTTCTCCACATGTGTCATCATGACAAGGTTCTAGTGTCACCGTATTGTGAGTACACAAGATTAGGTTTGGACCTTGAACATAACGGGACGGTATACTTACATTTTTTTTCCATGTCCTCAGTATAATCTCTCTTTTAAAGTTTGGTGATACGATACAATGGTATGGTGGTTAAAGGTCCCCATTATGGGCGACGGTCTCGCGGAGCTTATGGCACTCCTGGTCCGCGTGCCCTGATGTCTTGGGTGATCCTTTCCATGACGTTACGGTAGTGGTCGTACTCGCCTCTGGTGGTGTCCATTGCTACAATGCTTGGTCGTTAAGGGTGGTATGGTATTGGGTTTTTATTCATGTTACAGGAGTAGGAATTATTCATCCAGTGTGAGAGCGTTTAGACGGTCTGTTGGGCTTGGTAGCCCCTTCCCTATATTCGGGGATTATATTTCTCAGTTGTATCATACTCATTGGGTTGTGGCGGGAGGGGTACTGTTGGCGGTAGTCCATACTGGACTTCCACATGAAAGTGGACTGTCGCCAGAGTACTCATGACATTTATGTCTCCTCCTGGTTGAGCTCTCAGCTGGTCCGTAACGGGGATATTATTTCCGGGCCTCTATGCCCTTGGCCAACTTCCTGGCTCACACCACCGCTAGACTTCGGTATTACAGTTCGTCTTCTCAATAACGCACCCATATTACAATAAACTCATTTGTGTGCCTCAAGGGCTAATACTTGTAAGCCAAAGGCTCTGCTAACACATAATTCCATTAAAACAAAGACGTATCGTACCTCACAAACATTTCCCAAGTCCTAAGCTCACTGTCTTAACCTAGTATCTCGTCATCAGAGCAGTACTCCGCTCTGATACCACTTTTGTAACACCCGTCTCAAATAAGCACGTAATAGTCACTCACGTTAACAGAAAAGTAAAACGTCTTACAGCAGAAAAATAAACAATGACATTAAACTCACTCGGGTGTCACCTGCCATTACTCGCCCATGCGAGTAACGAAGCAGTAATTAAATCCAACGTTAAAACAGCAACACTACTCAACCGCAGTGACGACGAGATATCTCCTATACATCATTCTAAGTCCATATCCATAACAGTTGTAACACCCCAACTCAATCCAAATGTGGTTTCGTAACTTAACAACGTATATATAAATGTCACAGCGGAATTCCATACACTCCAGGACCTTGCCACGGTCTGATTGACAGAATATACCAAACATTAGCACAAACCAATCTTATCTAAATACATATCCTTCTTACAATCCCCTCACATCCTATACATCTTACTAACTCAAATTGCCATACGAGTGTACATGCACAACTCGTAGGCCACACTTAACCCGTAACGCTTGTACCCCCTCTTACTCTCGCGACGACCGCCTCCTGACGTTCACCTGTGTAGTAAAAACAGCCCCCAAAGGGGGTCAGCACGAATGCTGGTACGATCCTCTCATGGCCCCCAAGCTAACGTGGCTACGACGACTAATTGTCGATAGCATGGAGGTTGATTAGATGCACAACATAATAGAAAGTGCAATAAACAACAATCCAAATATGAACAATCAAAGTTCAACCAATTGAACGACTTAAATATGTTCTCTTAATTAGAGAGTTAATTATTTAACTCCTTAAGTTATGTTGCCTCTTAATCTTAGTCCATCCTTATCTTACCTTAATCTGAGTCTTATCTTAGTCTTAGAGGCAACCATCCTTTTAAAAGGAATGCATGTATCTTATCTTAGTCTTATAATGCAAACCATCCTTTAAAGAGGAATGGTTGCAACTTATCTCAACCTTATCTTAGAATACAAACCACTCTTCAAATAGAAATGATTGTATCTTACCTCAATGTTTATTTTTGTCAGGTCAAAAGCAACCCTAGCCAATGAGCTATTAACACCATTGGTTGAATAAACAACTTATCTTATAATTTAGGATTTAGGTGATCCTACCGCACCATCTTAATGCCTCCTACCTTGGACTGTATGTCCAATGTAGCTGAGCCGGCAACCGACCCTAGGCAACAAGTCCGAAGACAAGTTCTTAAACGGAAGTCAGATCTGCTATAGATACCGACCCCCTTTTTCCTTAGCATGCATGACCGGAGTCAGTCCCGGGTTCCTCACTCCCCCCTTAAGTTCCAGTTAGTAGAAGTCTCAAGACAATGTTTGTTTGGTTAACCTCTTTCGGTTCATAACAAACTAATATTAGGGAGCGTTCCTTAGTCTCACTCAATTCCTTACTAAACGTTGGTTAGTAAGTTCTCACGGTAAGTTGTGTTAGTTTTCAAACATCACACAACAATACAATAAACATAATGTTCCGGTTGCATGCTTTATCTTGTTTAGTGAGCACACAAAAGCAAATAGCACACAAGCCGAGGGACACCTCGTTAGCAAGCAGGTCACAAGAAGAACTGTACCGTTCACCGTGGGTCGTTCGGTTGCTTACTCTCTTCCGGAGTCCAAATACTCAAGCCCTAAAACATTCATTCAGTTTTAGGTTGTTAATCACTTAACTTAATTAAACTTATTTGACTTACTTAACCCATAATGATTCCCCACCTAACACCTCATAAGTCTTACAACTTATTCTTACAACCTAAACTTAAACTTTTAAGTTTATACTTATCTTAATCTCTTAGGTCTTTATACCTCTATTCATCATTGCCCTCTTAATGGGGTACCATTAATACCACTAAACTTCCTTAGGGTTTCTCTCTTTTTTTTTTCATCTTTAGGGTCGACCGACCTTACCCAAGGTCGGTCCATTCCAGAACTTATTACCGTTTGAAAATTTTACCCCGACCGACCTTGCAAGTCCGGTCCCCAAGGTCGGTCCATTCCCGAGAGTTTCCCCGTGGGATATTTAGGCCCGACCGACCTTCGCAAGGTCGGTCCCAAGTTCGGTCCATTCCAGAAACTCAATTCGTACACAAAATACAAGCCCGATCGAACTTGTAAGTCTGGTCCCCAAGTTCGGTCGATTCCAGAAACTCTTTCCGGTAGTGTAAACTGAGCTCGACCGACCTTGCAGGTCCGGTCCCTAAGGTTGGTCGGCTCCAGAACCTAGTTTCTAAATTCCCATTTGACTCCAAACTTCTCCACAAGTTCCCCCATGTGTCCTAATACCATTTAGACACTTAAACTCACCTTAGAACTTCCACCAAACTCTCCAAAACAATTTCCAAAGATCTTCCTAAACATTTACTAAATTCTTACAAACACTCATAACACTTATCATATAATTCCTTACATTTCCAACTTGTAACCTTACCAAAACTCCTCGACATTCGACAACATTCTCCTTCAATTTTCACTTCCATCACCTAAGTCAACTCATTACCATCTAAACCAAAACCTTATTGTTCCACCACTAGTATTCTCTTCACTTACACAAGCTTCCCAAAATTCTCATTGTTATATTCTCAAGTTCATACCTAGATCACCTCAAAACATTATACTTTATTTCCTCAAGTCTTAACGTTCCTCATACCATGATTTTGGTGTGTTTAATACACCCACCAATCCTCTAATTCCTCCTAGACATCTCTAGGCCATACTAAACCTCAAGAACTACTTAGTTAACTCATTTCCACTCAAATTCCTCATAATGATCCCTAGTGAATCCTAGGGCATATTTACTTACCACTGCCACTTAAACACTTTGTTTTCTACCCAAATTTCGCCATAGCTTCTCTAGTACATTATCATGCTGAAATGCACTGTTTTTTCCTCATTCAACCATCTCACATACATTAAGTTCTTTCTCATCATATTTTATCACCCAAACCAACCCATTCACGACAAACTCAATATATTGCAATAATCTTAAATTGCATAGCACTAAATCTCTTAAATGACATGGCTCTTAGGCCCTTAAATAACTTAAGCTTAAACACTGAATTTCCCACATATAAAAGCTTTGCAACCTGCAAATACACCCATCAATCTCATAGTAGTTATAATGCTCTTAAAATCCATCTTAAACTTATCTTACTAACTCATTCCCATTGGCTCCTTAGTCACAAGTTCATAAGATTGTTTAAACTCTTTTTCCTAGGTTATATAACCCATTACCTAATGTAGCTTAAAGCTACATTGGTACTTATCTAAATACCACCCCTTAGACCTTAAACCACCATTAGGTAAGCAATTTACCTTGTTTTCCCAAGCTTATCTTAACTTCCTCCTTAGACCTTTTTCCATTGGGAATCTCGGCCACCATATTAACTTCCCTTGTCAATGTTCTAATCAATACACGATGACTCTCATGAGTGCTAAATAATACACTAACCTTAAGGAGTAAACCCTAGGTTGAAAATGTGTTTCAAAGTATTAAATTGAATGCTTTACCTTAGATTCTCAAAACAAGCTTGGATATGAATCAATTAGGACCTCCTCTATCCCTTGGAGAATAGAATCAAGCTATAACAATGGATAAAACAAGGCTCCATGAGAAGGTAATTTTCGGTCATGGTGAGGAAGTGATGGAAACATGATTTTTCTTACATTTTCATTACCTTGAATGAATGGAGAACCAAATGAGCTCTTCAAACTTGATTTTCCTCCATCAATGGAGTTTTTCCATGGCTCCAAACTTCAGCTTTGAAGGATTTGAAAAGATAGAAAGGTAGGTCTTGGTCTAACTAAGAATAATCTATGCTTATTTTTGGATTTGGAGCTAAAATGAAGGTTTGGTGAGCATTTGAAGATGGAGCACCCATGGAGGCAGCCCTCTCGGTTTTGGAGCAGGAGAGGAGAAGAAGAAACCGTGGAAGAAGAGAATGAATGAAGAGGAGGAGAGAAGGTAAGCTAAAGGTAAGATATTTTACTTTTAAAAGCAAATAGTAACTTTCTCTCATTTCCTCTTCTTTTCCTTTCTTATTTGATGAAGTCTATGGTGACTCATCCCTTAGAAAACCGGCCCCCTCATTAGATAAGGCTAACATGATCTTTGTTGACCAACTAATTGACTTATGTTGAGTTAAGCTTAATTTGGGCACTATTTGGCACTATTGACAAATTAGTGCACATATTTGTGAAATTTTTGGTTTCCCATTGATTTATACTTCCTAATGTGATACTAATTAGTACACATGTTGATTAAGATGTAATCATGGGCATCTAGCCACTCAAAACTCAATTCTAAGACAATTTCTCAAAAAGGTGCTTTAAGGAGTCTTAAAGCACATTTTATGTTTAAGCTTGTTTTTGAGCTTGGTTTTCTTTGGTAATTGATTTGAAATGTCCATTGACATATCACTAAGGTTTTATAATGGTATTTGGGTGCTAATCAAAGTCACTCCAAGCTTAGAGCATGTTTTTGCCCAAATTGCCCTTAAGGCATTTTCTTGTGTTTTCCTTGGTTTAAATTGTATACCAATCTCTCTAAGGCATATTTTAGCCTTACTACATCATATATTGATGTTTACTTAGCATACTTAGGTTTGGGGTATTTCAATCTACCCCCCTTAAAAGAACTTTGTCCCCAAAGTTCTCATGCATCTTATCTTATTAGAATACCTCATTCCATAGATCATATAGATCATACTTATGTATACTTAAACTCATTGAATCATTAGATCCACCATATGCTTATACTTAAATATCACACAACATGCTTAAGCATGTATAACACTCAAAATTCCCTTTATTTCTTTGATGATTAAAACAATCACATAATTTTCCAACGTATTCTCCCATGTCACCGGTCCGTAGACAATGGCTCATTCGTCCTCGTCACCATGGGCCAGAATACAAAACACTCTGCTCTCCCCATGTCACCGGTCCGAAGACAAAGGCTCGTGCATCCTCGACTTCATGGGCGAGACTTAGTAAAAAGGTAATCCTTTTTACGAGGTCATGTGAGGAATAATTCCTCTAATTAAAAATACAATCAACTCCAATTTCATTTTATCCTATTGCCTCTATCCTTAGCGTGATTTAATTGTGACCACTGGTATGGAGTTTCAGGAATCATCCAACCCTGATGTGATCAGCATCAGTGTAGAACTATCCTTCCACCCCAATTTGTGTTCGGTTTCCCTTGATCCCTAGAAAATCAAGTTCCACCTCCCATGTCATTTTCAAACATCAAATAATTCACCCATGTCCAATTTTCTATCTTTTTAGTCTTTCTATTCGTAATCAATACATCTCCAAGGTGTGTACTCAGTCCATCAATCATTCCCAGTTCATCTCTTAGTAATTACCTCAAGGCACTCGTCTTACTAAGTTCTATATCAGTCTCATACCATTTCTCACCATCTTATATCTCATAGCATTACTATCTTCTTCCTCATACTCATGTCAAATAATATCTCATCATGTTATCTTATTCTTATCTCTTACATACTTCCACATCGACCCATAACTCACCCATAACTCATATATTCCACATTCCTTAAGTCTCTTTAAACCTCTTCCTTAATTCTCTTAACTTGTACTCACACCGCAGTTAACAAGATAGGTACTTAATATGTATGGTATTCACATCTTCTGTGTGCAATAACCATGATTTATCTCAAAATGATTATGTAAAACATATTCTCAAATTCTTTTGTGCTATGCACACCGTAGTTTATGTACTCAGTACACAAACATACGCTAAGCGGTTTTCACTCTACCCCCCTTAAAATGGATTACGCCCACGTAATCAATATTATATCATCCTTGAACATAAGTTCAAGATGTCTAATTCTTAACAACATTAAATTCCTGCACTCAACCATTAATTCCCATCCATGTTTCAACAAGTTTTAAATGTCTTTTAAAGGTCCAAAATACTCATATTCTCCTACACATTACACTACTACTACATTACCATTTTCATTACTAATTTCAACTTCTAAAAATCTGTTACATACATATATATACAAAGTTACACAAAAGAGCATCCTTACCTTGTTTCTCCTTCTAGTTTTCTTTCTTCTTCTCTCTCTGCTTCTTCCTTCTCTCCCTACCGGTTATAGTACTTCACCCCCATATCATTGTAACCCATACATACACACCATTTCAATACTAAAACTAACCCTAAACATTATTTAAGCTTTAATGTAGGTTTTAGGGTTTAGAATTTCCATTACCTTGCAAGGGTACAAGTGCTGTTTGGAATAGCTCAAGAATAATGTTTCCCACCTTCCAAGGGTGCCAAAATCGGCTGGGTACAAGAGTAACCAAACAAGGTTTTAGCTAGATTTTCGTTTTGCCCTTAAGGCTATAAAAAGATGGAGTTTTTAAGAATATTTTTACCTCAATAGAACAAGGAGAAGAAGGTGGTTCTAATTGGGGTCTTGAAGCTCCAAATGCTCCACACCCATGGAGATGAAAGTTCTCCTTTTCGAGTTTTGAAAAGATAGAAATGTAGCTCTTGATGAGAGGATTCCAATGGTGTAGTTTTTATAATTTTTAGAGGAGGTTCAAGAGGGTTACAAGATGAGAGAAGATGGAGTTTATGAGGGGGTCTTCAAGACTCCATGGAAATCGCATGGGGAAGAAGAAAGAAGAAAAGAGAGAGTGTGGGGTGGGGGTTCTACGTGAGAGGAAAGAATAGAAATAGGAGAGAGAGTGTGAGAGTGTGAGGTAGAATAAAGTAGGTTAGTTTACTTTATTAGTTTTGTTGTTTTGTAAATATGAGAGTGAGTGTGTGAGAGAGTGTGAGAGAGGGGGAGTCCCCATCGGACACACACAGCACACACATATCACTTTTACTTTTTGTTTTCAAAGTGGACACATAAGTTTGCGTTAATTATGTTTCTACCCACACAACTTCCCGTTTTTGACAGTTTCTACTAATTTCTCATTTTATTGATTTTATTGGCCCTAAAGCTTCACTAATATTTATTAATGATTATTTAGTTGACCAAGATTGTTACGAGTCCATTTGACCCGCTTAAAGTCACGTTTTCCCGGTTACCTCGAAAAACGCGCTTTAAGGTTCGTTAGTGTTTTTAATCCATTTTAAGGATCCGTTTTCTTCGGGATTTGTTCCCATATATTATTTAGGTCTTATTAAACCTTTAGAATCCATATAATACTCTAACCGAGGTCTCATACCTCCTATGGTTATTTAACGCTTATTTAGCGTTTTCCGCCTTTTAAGCGTTTCTTTATTTCTTTTGGATTTATTTCTCCTTACTAGTATTAATTAGGTACCATTAGGTCCTTAAATATGTATTAGATTAATTTTAATCCCTATATTTAAGTTCAGGGTATTTCAAGCAGTTAGATATAGTAGGGAACCAATCATCTCACTGTACGACCGCTGGTTGACCGATTGGTCACCAGTCATGATACCCATTTTTGTGCCAACTGCCATAGTTGTGTCAAAAGATTTACACGCCTCCATTCCAAATCTTTTCAGTAAATCCTTTACGTATTTTTGCTGGGATAAGACTATCCCTTCTTTTTTGCTTGACTTGAAGTCCTAAGAAGAACTTCAATGCTCCTAGATCACTCATCTCAAATTCCTTTTTCATCAATGCCTCAAATTTCTTGCAATACTTCTCATCAGAAGCTCCAAAGATTATGTCATCAACATATTCTTGCACAATTGAGAAGTCCTTTTTGTTGTTTTAAACAAACAAGGTTTTGTCTACTTTACCACTTTTGAAGTGGTTGTCTAATTGATAGGAGGACAAGCAGTCATACACTGATCTTGGAGCTTGTTTAAGCCCATAACGAGCTTTGTACAGCTTGAGCACCATGTATTTTCCTTCTTGTGTCTCAAAACCTGGAGGTTGTTCAACATACACTTCTTCTTTGACGTTCCCATTGAGGAAAGCACTCTTGATGTCAAGTTGAAAGAGCTTGATTCCTTTATGTGCAGCAAACACAATTAGTAGTCGGATGGACTCCATCCTTGCTACTAGAGCAAAGGTTTCTTCGAAGTCTATCCCTTCTTGTTGACGATATCCTTATGCTACCAAACGAGCTTTGTTTTTAACGACTTCTCCCATCTCATTTAGCTTGTTTCTAAAGACCCATTTTGTGCCACGTACTCCTTGATGAGTGGGACGAGGCACAAGGTGCCAGACTTTGCATCTTTCAAACTGATTTAATTCTTCTTGCATTGCTTTAATCCAGTCTACGTCTTGAAGAGCTTCTTTGATGTTCTTGGGTTCGATAGGTGAAATTGTCATTGAGAAGGCTAAGAGAGCAAGAGTTTGTGCTCTGGTTTGGATTTCTTTGGAGATATTGATATGATGCTCTCCAATGGGTGATCTTTTTACAGAATACGAGATTGATGAATGGTTGATGGTGATTGAGTACTTTTGACATCATTATTTTCTGAATCGACCTGTTGTTGACCTGTCGCTGACTTGTCAGGCAAGTTTTCTTTGGTTGGTGATTCATCCATGGGATTGTCTATATGATATTTTTCAGCTAAATGAAATCCAAATTCTTCATCTTCTTCATATTCTTTGATCTTATAAACTTCAACCTCATCAAAGACTACATGCACACTTTTATTCTACCATCAATGTTCTTTTGTTGTAGATTTTATATGCCCGGCTTCTTTTTGAGTACCCGAGGAAGATGGCCACATCACTCCTGGCATCGAATTTTCCTAGGGGATTCTTTTCATTGTTGTGGACATAACACTTACAACCAAAGATCTTGAAGTGACTTATGTTTGGTTTTCTCCCCTTGATTAGATCATAGGGTGTTTTGTTGAGGATTGGTCATGTGAGCGTTCTAATTGTGATGTAGCATGCAGTCGCCACTGCTTCTGCCCAGAAGACCTGAGGAAGCAGTAGCATGGCTCTTGCTACTTCTTGTAGTGTTCTGTTCTTACGCTCGACTACCCCATTTTTTTTGAGGTGTCCTTGATGCCGAGTATGAGTGTGATTGATTCCATGTTGTTCACACATCTCCAAGAATTGTTGATTTTCAAATTTTGACCCATGATCAGACCAAAGCACCTTGATCTTGTGGTTGAGTTGTACTTTACTTTTCCTACAAAGGCTTGAAATTACTCAAAGACTTCGTCTTTCGAAGCAATAAAAATTGTCCAAACAAAATCGTGAGTAGTCATTAACAATTACAAATACATACCATTTTCCTCCAAACTTCTGATTCTCATAGGCCCACTTAAGTCCATGTGAAGTAATTCAAGTGGCTTGGATGTACTTACCATGTTCTTTGATTTGAAGAAGTCTTAGTTTGTTTGCTTCTAACACACGCATCACAAAGATTGGTCTAAGATTTTTAATCTTAGGGAGACCTCTTATCAATGTTTTTTAATGAGTTTTCTTAACAAGGATATGCTAACTGCCCTAGTCTATTGTGCCATAGTATGGAGTCATCTATTGATGCAGTCAAGCATGGAAGGCTTTTATGAGTGTGAAACATGAATGGTTTAGTGATCTTTAATGCCTAATTTTTATACGTACATCGATAATATTCCACACTTATCTTCCGTTTTCCTTTGGTTTGTTGTTTGGTAAGGCTTGATACCTTTTTCTATGACTAAATGCCGAGAAAAGCCAAGGAAACAGTAGATTAACTCACAAGGGAGATGATGCAACAAACGGGGGTCGAATTGGAGTCCGAACGGTGAATTTAGAAGATTTTGAAGGAATGTCCGAGCTTGTGTCCGAACTTCCAAGTTCGGACGCAAGTCGAGAGTTCGTGTGCTGCGCCTGATGGAATGTCCGAACTTCAGTCCGAACATCGAAGTTCGGACATGGTTAAGAAAAGCAGGAGGTCTGATGTACGGAGCATGTCCGAACTTGTGTCCGAACATCCAAGTTCGGACACAGGTCGAGACTTCTGGGATTGGAGCGCTCAAAGCATTGTGTCCGAACATTGAAGGTTGGACCAATGTTCGGACGGGACGAAAAATTCAGCATAAACTCGGCGTTTTGAAGGGGAAAAGAGAGGAAAAGTCTATTTAACTGACCTAAGAGGAGGAAAAGGTATTCATTCATCATCGATATTACAACACACACTCTCACGCTGATAAACGAGGTTCTCTCCATTCATCCACACCAATTGCATCAGTTCACCTTCATTCACATTCATCAAGCTTATCACCATCGTTCTGGAGGAGCATCGTCAGAAGGGAGTGAGGCCATCATCTTCAACCTTACACCTGCATTCATCGATCTGGAAAGTCGTTCAACAGAAGGGTTTTTCTTCCTTTAGATGATTTCTATGTTGATTGTATTTATCTGTTTCTTTGCAATGTCTGGCTAGTAGGGATTTAACTCTGGGGTAGGGTTTGTTCAAGATGGATTCAATGTAGTTAAAGATTCTGCAATTTGATTATGAGGTTGTAATGGATTGTTTCCAGGTTAATGATTATCAATATCCTTCTCTATTAATTTCGCGAGTTATAGAGTTGTTTTGCGAAACCTATTAGGATCAGACAAGGTGATTAATAGGGAGTTCAAATTAACCTGGGGATTTGGGGAAGGATTAGTCGGATAGATAATCTTTCCTACAAACGCTAACAATTATTTGTGCTTATTCCGCCTATATGTGTTTTGCCAACTGCTAGATTAGAGTTGACACGTTCTGATAGGTGAGCTCTTCAATGAACTAGGATTTAGCATTGAAGAGATAGAAAGAATTGGCCTTTCCGTTTCTCATAATTAAATTGTAGGAGTTACTAGATTCAACCAGAAAAGAACACCCGAACCCGAAGTTCCATTCATATTATCAAACTCATCATTCATTTTTACCGATTGCTTATTTCAACTCTGATTTGCATTTATTCGATTCAGTTTCAAAAACAATTCATAACCCCCCTGAATTTCCAGTTTTCTTAGGATTTAGGATAGGACTTTGGCTTATTTATTCAAGTCCCACGGTTCTATACTTGGTTGCTTAACTTTCTATACTGTAGTGACCGGGATTTTTGCAACCCGACAGACTTATTGATTTATTATTTTCTAGATTAATTCGTTTAGTTTTAGTAGATCAATTGACCTGTTTGCAAAATGGCGCCGTTGCCGGGGACTTGACTTTGTCAAGTCCTTTGCCTTGGTTGTCAATTGTTTTTTAATTTATTTGATTTGTTTTGTGTAACTGTGCAGGTGTTTGGTGAATGCACAGTACTCGATCTCCGAGGTCCACCAAGATTCAACTTCGACCTAGAGATCAACCGTACAGCTCGAAGAGCACTCACCTTCGCCATGGCTGCTAACGGACCAGCCAATGCCAATGCTGAGCAGACCACTTTGGGAAGAATAAATCGGCCGCCAGCTGCTCCTAGAAGAGGACCTGTGACTCTACCGAACCTCACAGCAGAATTAACAGCAGAATGGCAAAAGTTGAAACCAAGCCATCAGACAAACGCTGTCAGGAATCATCCAGCAGGGACCTTCTCAGGCGCCGACCCGGCTGATGCACTCGACCATGTCCATCGATTCTTAGTCCATCTGGATTCGTTGGGGATGTCTCAGGGGCTTGAGGAGTACGCTCGGCTGTGCTTATTTCAGCACAGTCTATCAGGGGAACCCTCGAAGTGGTTCCACCGTCTACCACCAAGTATCATCACTACCTGGGAGCTGTTGACGGAGAGGTTTTACGAGAAGTATATCCCTATCTCCCGGACCAGACAGATGATCGCTGATCTGACCGCTTTCAGATAGTCCGGCGGTGAGACAATCTGTGAAGCTTGGGATAGATTCAAGGAGCTGCTCCGCCAGTGCCCGCATCACGGTCAGAACATGACATCCTTGGCCCAGGGGTTCTTCCAAGGGCTGAGAGATGAGCATAGAGCCGAGGTCAGAGCCGCACTGGGTGGAAACCTGCTGGCTAAAAGCGGAGAGGAATTTATGTCAGCCATGGAGTCCTACTGCGAGGAGCTCCGCCAGTGGAGCAACAGTGGAGGAGGGTCTTCACAGTTGGGCAGACCTCCTCTCGGACTCCAGATCCAATGATGGAGCAGATTGCTGCTGAGCGGCCCATTTAAGTACCACAGTGGGCAATATGGCGAAGATGCTCGAGCGGCTCACTATGGGACAGACATCTGTGCAAGCCGTCAAGCAGGTGTCTACTGGTCCAAATGAGGTATGCTGTTCTCAGTGTGGAGACAGCCATGATTATGAAGACTGCCCGATGGTTGCTGAGATGAGGCAGACTGAGGAGGTAAATGTAATTGGCCAGTACAACAGGCAGCCTTGGATGCAGAACCAGCATCCAAACCTGAGGTACGGTAACCCAAATAACGCCCTCAACTCACAACAGATGCAACCTCAGAGGGCAAGTCAGGGAGCACCACCCGGTTTTGTTAGGCCCCCATACAATCAGTTTAGGCCACAGCAGTCTCCAGCTCAGCCATCATCACTGAGCTTGAATAATGCTAATTTAAAGGAGATGATGGATAAACTGATGGCCTCTCAAGAGCAACAAACAGTGATAAATCAGAATCTGGCAGCTGGCCAGCAAAAGCTTGAGAACGCTATGGTGGAGATGCAAGGAACTATGAGTCAGTTGACTCTGTTCCTCCTACAGCAGAGACCGTCTGGCTCACTGCCTTCCCAAACAGACCCCAATCCTAAAGCTCAGTTGAAGGCAGTGACAGTCTCAGAAACCGTGGTAGTTGAGGACTGCTCAGATTCTGAAGAGGTGGCAGCCGTTACCTTAAGAAGTGGGAAGCAGTTAATAAATAGAAATCAAGTGGCTGAGGACCAAGCTGACGAGGAGACCGGTCGCCCTTCTTCTAGCACTGGTGCACCGTCAGGGCCCCCAGCCCCTCCTGAGGTAGTTGTTGAGGAGACCCAGGCTCCTATTTCTTCCCCTTCTCATATTTTGACTGCTAAAAACTCCAAGGGTAAGGTGGTTCCGAAGGAACTTCCTTTTCCTAATAGATTAAAAGAGAAAGAACTTGATGATCAATTTGGGAAATTTTTGAGTGTATTTTCGAAGCTTACAATTAATATCCCCTTGATTGATGCTATCAAGCAAATGCCTAACTATGCTCGCTTTGTGAAGGATTTGATTTCTAACAAGCGAAGGTTCAAAGAAAAGGAGATTGTTCAGCTGACAGAGACGTGCTCTGCAGCCATCCAGCAGAAGCTCCCTCCAAAGTGTGGAGATCCAGGGCAGCCCATCATCCCTTGCACCATTGGAGACATGGACTGTGGGTATGGACTTTGCGACCTTGGAGCAAGCATCAATTTAATGCTGTACTCAATGTTTAGAAAGCTTCATGCTGGTGAGCTTGTCCCAATCAACTTTAATTTACAATTGGCTGATCGTTCCTCAATCAAACCTTGTGGTATGGTTGAGAACGTTGTGGTAGGTGTTGGTAACTTCTTCTTCCCTGCTGATTTTGTTATTCTTGATATGGATGAGGATGTTGAAGTGCCATTAATTTTGGGTAGACCATTCCTGCGAACTGCTAAAACTGTCATTGATGTTGACAAAGGAAAAATCACCCTTAAATTTAATAATGAGGAGCTTAGTTTTGATATCACCAAAATGATGAGAACAAATGCTTCCTCCCATGCTGTGCTTTCTATTGATGTCGACTATACTGATGAGTATGATGCATTTGTCGCTGAAAGTACTGATGGCTCTCCCTTCCTTTTTGAGAATGCTGATCTGTTAGAGCAGGTGTTATGCCACTCGATTGAGGATGACAAGGAGAGCACTGAGGTAGCTACTGTTGTCCAGCAGCCTTAACCAGGGATGAACATATTTTTCCCTCACACTCCTCCTGTGGAGCCACTGGACAGGCCTACTCAGAGGCTCATTCCTTCAGTAGAGAAACCCCCCACTCTTGAATTAAAAACTCTCCCTTCAAACCTTAAATATGCTTTCTTGACAGAGGGTAGCGCCCTGCCGGTTATTATTTCTTCTTCTTTGTCTGTTTCGCAGGAAAGCAGACTTCTGGAGGTTTTAAGGAAGCACAAGGAGCATTGGGGTGGTCAGTGGCAGACATTAAAGGGATTAGTCCAGGGTTCTGCAATCACCGAATCTACATGGAAGATAGTATCAAACCAGTGAGGCAACCTCAGAGGAGATTAAACCCCAACCTGAAGGAAGTAGTGAAAGCGGAGGTATTAAAGCTCTTGGATGCGGGCATCATCTACCCCATCTCTGACAGCCGCTGGGTTTCTCCTGTGCAAGTCGTTCCCAAGAAAGGAGGAATTGTGGCGGTGCCCAATGATAAGGGAGAACTGGTGCCTCAAAGACAGACCACTGGCTGGAGGATGTGCATAGACTACAGGCGTTTGAACGAGGCCACAAGGAAGGACCATTTCCCGTTGCCGTTCATCGATCAGATGTTGGAGCGGCTTGCTGGGCAGGAGTACTACTGTTTCCTTGATGGATACAGCGGTTACTTCCAGATTCCCATCGCGCCAGAGGATCAGGAGAAGACCACCTTCACCTGCCCTTATGGCACGTTTGCCTATAGGAGGATGCCATTTGGTCTCTGCAACGCACCAGCCACCTTCCAGCGGTGCATGATGGCCATTTTCAACGAATTTATTGAGAAGAGTATAGAAGTCTTCATGGACGACTTCTCGGTGTATGGCCAGAACTTTGATGTGTGTCTAGATCAGCTGGATCAGATACTAAGCAGATGTGAGGAGACCCACCTGGTTTTAAATTGGGAGAAGTGCCATTTTATGGTACATGAGGGTATAGTGCTTGGGCACAGGGTCTCCAAGGATGGCATTCAGGTGGACAAGGCAAAAGTGGAAGTCATTGAGGGGTTACCTCCTCCCACTTCAGTCAGAGGAGTTAGATCTTTTCTGGGTCACGCAGGATTCTATCGAAGGTTCATCCAGGACTTTTCGAAAATTGCGAAGCCCTTGTCTGATCTCCTGCAGAAAGATGTAAAGTTTTATTTTTCAGAAGAATGCTTGAAGGCTTTTCAAACCATCAAGAAAAACTCATCTCTGCCCCCATTGTGGTTCCCCCTGACTGGACCCTTCCTTTTGAGGTAATGACTGATGCTAGTGACTTCGCTGTTGGTGCTGCACTCTGTCAAGGAGGAAGGAAAGATTTTGAGGGTCATCACATATGCGAGTAAGACTCTGACGGAGCCTCAAAAGAACTACACCACCACTGAAAAGGAGCTACTCGCTGTGGTGTTCGCTCTTGACAAGTTCAGGCCTTATTTGCTGGGGAGTAAGGTAATTGCTCACACCGACCACTCGGCCTTGAAATACTTGTTCCAAAAGAATGATTCCAAGCCCAGACTATTGAGATGGATCCTGCTTCTCCAAAAGTTCGACTTGGAAGTTGTTGATAAGCAAGGGAAGCATAATGGGGTAGCAGATCATTTATCGAGGCTGGAGACTCCAGATGACGGGGTCCCCATAAATGAGTTTTTTCCCCACGAAACGGTCTTTGTAATTGGGAAAGTTAATGATCCATGGTACGCTGACTTGGCTAACTATCATGCCTCTGGATTGGTTGCCCATGATCTAAGCTACAACCAGAGGAAGAAGTTTCTGTCTGAGACCCGTCATTACGTTTGGGAGGACCCCTATCTCTTCAGAGTTTGTGCTGATGGTCTAATCAAAAGATGTCTCCCTGATGAAGAGGTAAACAGTGTAATAGAGTTCTGCCATTCCCGAGAGGCAGGTGGTCACCACGGTCCTACTAGGACAGCTGCTAAAGTGTTAGAGTGTGGTTTTTACTGGCCCACTCTACACAAAGATGTCCACCGCTTCTGTGCTCACTGTGATAACTGCCCGAGGATGGGGAACACTTCAAGAAGGCATGAGATGCCGCAGAAGGGAATCCTTGAAGTGGAATTATTTGATGTCTGGGGTATTGACTTCACCGGCCCATTTCCTTCTTCTCACGGAAACCACTACATCCTTGTTGTTGTAGATTATGTTTCCAAATGGGTCGAAGCAATCCCCTGCCCTTCTGCTGATGCTAGAACCGTGGTAAAATTCTTGAAGAAGACATCTTTACCAGATTTGGTGTGCCAAGAGCTATCATCAGTGACGGAGGTTCTCATTTCTGTAACAAAGCTTTTGATACTCTGATGACTAAGTACGGGGTGACTCATAAGGTTGCTTTGCCTTATCACCCCCAAACTAATGGGCAAGCAGAAGTGAGTAACCGGGAGCTCAAATGGATTCTTCAGAAGTCAGTCAACTCCTCTAGGAAGGATTGGTCTCTCAAGCTTGATGATGCTCTATGGGCCTATAGAACCGCATTTAAGACCTCCATTGGGATGTCCCCCTTTAAGCTGGTATATGGGAAGGCTTGTCATCTCCCAGTTGAGCTAGAGCACAGAGCCTATTGGGCTTTAAAGGCTCTTAATTTTGATTTGTGTGATGCTGGAGAGAAGAGACGATTTCAGCTTTCTGAGTTGGAGGAGCTGAGGGACCAGGCGTACGAAAGCTCAAGAATCTATAAAGAGCGCCAACCAGATCCACGATCGGATGATACAAAAGAGAGACTTCAAAGTGGGGGATCTAGTGCTACTCTTTAACTCTAAACTGTGTCTCTTTCCTGGGAAGCTAAAATCACACTGGGCAGGCCCCTTCAGAGTTGTAGGAGTTACATCCTATGGAGCATACGAGCTAGAAAATAAGGCTGGTGAAACCTTTAAGGTAAATGGTGCTCGATTAAAAGGTTATCTTGGTACTGATCATAACCTTTTTCCCTTGCAGGCAATATTCTTTTTGGATAGTGAATCCGATCCTACAGCGAAGATGAATTTTCAAGAGACGAGTTCGAACGTGAAAAAGAAATTCTCTTGGCGAATGCGAAAAGAATTGAGAAGGCTGAAGGAATTCGCTACCGGCTGTTGTAGAGCTGCTCATCACACCTCATCTGATTGATCAAGCAGGAATTGTCTAGCTAAAGACATTAAAGAAGAGCAGCTGACTGGGAGGCAGCCCAGTGTTTTCGGTACTTTTATTCTGTGTTTTTATGTTGTTTATAGTTTTGTTTTAGGATAATGTTGTTGTTGTAGTGGTTGGAGCTCAAAAGAAACAGAGTGGTGCATTTTTGGGTATGTCCGAACTCTCGGTCCGAACATGTAAGTTCGGACCGTTTCGAGAGTAAGAGACCTGCGCAACAATATGTCCGAACTTCGGTCGAAATCGAAGTTCGGACTCAGTTCGAGAGTCTAAGGGCTGTGCAAACGCTATGTCCGAACTTCGGTCCGGACATCGAAGTTCGGACTCAACACGAGAGTCTGGCGAAGCGGAAATACGACATGTCCGAACTTCGGTCCGAGCTTCGAAGTTCGGACACAAACGAAGCGCAACCCAGGTATGTGCGTCCGAGCTTCTGTCCGAACATTGAAGTTCGGACAGCTCGAAATTTTCTGAATTAAAGAGGGGCGGGACATAAACCTCAAAACTCCATCTTCCTCCTCGCGACAGCCGCACCAGCCCCCAACTCTCCCTCAAAACTCCACCAAATCTTCCATTCTTAATATCAATCTGTTCGTCTTTCAATTCTCTACCACTCTAGGCCTAAAAATCGATCAGAAACCCCCACAATACTTCCGATTTTGAGCCGGTTCGATTCGAAACCCTACCTGTCGCATTGGGTCGATTTTGAGTTTAATCTTGCAGATTTTGCTGTTTTATCTCCTTCTACACTTTCATTCAACTCCAGCAAGGTAATAATCTCTACTTTTCTACCTATTTTAATGTGTTTTTGACAAGATTTGGAACTTGAGGTATGCAAAATTGAGACTGTGCTAGTTATTATTGAGATTTCTGAGCTTCATTTGCGTATATGGGGTTTATTATCTGATTTGCTGTAAGTTGCTGGATGGAGATGTGTCAACTGCACAACTATGATTTCAATATACATATTTGAGTGTGTGATTTTATCTGGCATGGCTGAACTGAAAAGAAAAAAAAAAGTGATTGAGATTAAGCTGAAATTGTTGGAACATTGTACCTTTTTGTCGGTTAAGTCTCTGCTGGTCACTAATTGTTGAGGATTATCATTGCAAATTGAAAGATTGATTGACCATTGTTGTGAGAATGTTGAATTTTTAGGGGAGACTCTATCGAATTTTGGGTAATTATGTGCACACTTAGAACTATTTTCATTGTCTTCCTTTATTTGACATTGCTTACCCTTGAATGAGCAGATGTTGAGCAGATTTACCGGCCGTGGTAAGAGGGCTGCGGGAGCTGGCACCAGTTCAAGACGTCGGGGTCAAGAAGCAGAATTTAGAAACGAAGCAGCCCAAGAGTGGTTTGCCAAAGGCATGGACATAATTGCTGAGCGCTGTGTGGTGCGGGGCTGGAGCAGCAGCTAGGACTACGGGCTTATTTGGACCCATTGGGCTGGGGTAAGATTCTAGATATGGGAGGCCAGTACTCTGAACAAGTCGTGCGCATTTTTATGCCAATGCAATCTACCAAGACGGCCAAATCAAATCCATGGTAGACGGGGATAGAGTGACGGTCTCCATAATGGAGATTGCTCAGTATTTGGACATTCCCTATCCTGCCCCCGACCGTCATGAGCACCTCAACCCCAACGACTTCAAGACAGCTGCCATCCAACACTATACCCCCCTCATGGTTCAGGGACCACGACGACGCAGAGGGATGACCCATCCAAGCAGGTCGTCCCTGATGATTCGCTTCAGAGCCCTCAGGAGAGAGTCCTGCTCGCACTACTGGCTGCGAACATTGTACCACGTCAGAGCTCGGACCTGAACCATCAACTACTTCCTACTTCTTCAGACAGTACTGAATCCGGCGTTCGCTGAGGCTGCACAGCTCACTTACTTGCCATGGGTGATCTTCTTGCATATGCAGTACATCATGGAGCACAAGGACAAGCACAAGCTGGGCTTCCCGGTCATGATCTGCAACTTACTCAGGAGGCAGAGGGTTACCGTTCCTACTGTGGGGCTGCATGCTGCGCGGGCTCCTATTGATGCGGGCGCCCTGAAGAAGATGTGGTTTGAGTTCAGCGAGGGCCAGTGGAGGAAGAAGGCTGCCGCGCGACCACAGAAGCGCCAGCGAGAGGCGGGTGAGGGACCATCAGAGCCCGCCCCTGCTGCTTCACCTGACGAGCAGGAGGCATATCTTGCACTGCCGGCCCCCTAGGAGCGAGTACGTCACTCGCTATGAGTTTGCTCAGCTGGAGTCTCGTTTCGAGGATATGGATCGTCGCTATCAGGCGGAGATCGAGACTCTACAGCAGCAGGCCCGCCGCTCTCAGGACGACTATGAGGCTCTGCTTGCTCAGTTTCAGCAGTGGTAGGCGGTCTACCCGCCCCCCCACAGTGATCATGTCGTTGGTTGATGCTACCTTGTTTAGAAGCCTATTCTGGACTTTTTTTTCGATTTACTTTCAGTTGTGTTAGACTTCTTTCTTTTTAGTTCGATTGGGTTGTATTTTAATTTATTTTGATTTTAGTTTGTTCTCATCTTTAACTCTGCATACTAATGTCTCTAATGCGATGCTCTAGCATACTTTTCTGTGTTGTTTGCTGAATGTGTGCAAGTATACTCTATCGTGCTGACTCCATGCCGGACACTAGCTTGGAAGCAAGTGTGAGGAAACCTTCTCCCCTACCAGACACTAAGTGTGAGGAAGAACCTCTTCCTCAAACCATCACAAAAGAAATCAGGGGAGTGTTTCAGTTTCTTTTCCTTTTTCGTTAATGTTCGGCCCGTGCTTTAACGTGTATACCTATGTCCATGTTCATTTCCACCTTGTGAGTGTGACACATTTAGCCAGATCTCCTTCTTGTGATAAATTTCTGAACAATGCGGACATTGCTCCTCATTAAGTGTGAGGAAGGGGGAGATCTTTCTGAATGTGTCAGTCATTTATTCCCGCACTAATTTTTGTTTGGTTTTGGGCTATGTGGGGGTAATTCCCTTAGAGTGCTTCTTAGTGTTGAATGCTTGGGTGGATCTTTAGTTGTGGAGTTGAGTCCGTGTACTGACCTTTAGCGTTGGTTTGCTCAAAGTTGTGTGCTCTCATATCATATTTTCAAATGGCTGAATTCTGTTAAATGTCTGTGAACAAGTGGGTTGTGGAGTTAGAACTGGTTTAGCTTGGAACCTTGGGGATAATGAGAATGTTTGGAATGGAGGATAAAGGCAAGGTACTCCTCTGATCTAAGTTATTTTTCTGAACCAAAAAAAAAAACAGGCCTCTTCCATCCGGTTATTAAGTCCTAGGGGTGCTTCATCACCCATTTACCTAAGGTCGTCTGATCTGGGATAAAAGACCCAATACCGACAAGGATGGAGAGAAAAGTCTGGGGGATGAATTATTTGTGCGAAAAATTGATATGTACGCAAAAAAAAAAAGGGAAGTTCTTTAAAGTCTTATGTTTATGGCAATTCCTTAAATTAGATCATGAGTACGTGGTGTTGAAAGGTTCTGCAGAATATGGCAGAACTTCACACCCTTGTCATCCACGGGTTTGAGAAGAGCAAAGGTTGGAAGGTTCTGAGTTACTCTATGTTTTGACTTCATGATTTGGCTTCTTCATATCTCTTTTGTTGTTAAAAGTGTGCTTCGTTGTTTAAGAGACATGCAGTTAAGAGCAGATCGATTCCTGGGTGATTATTGTGTCTTAAACTCCTTATTTTGTGCAATCCCAAGGTTTGGCCCTGAGGCATTCTGAGACGTTTTACTCCTGCTTTGCTTGAGGACAAGCAAAGGTTAAGTGTGAGGAGGTTTGATGAGTGTGAAACATGAATGGTTTTAGTGATCTTTAATGCCTAATTTTTATACGTACATCGATAATATTCCACACTTATCTTCCGTTTTCCTTTGGTTTGTTGTTTGGTAAGGCTTGATACCTTTTTCTATGACTAAATGCAGAGAAAAACCAAGGAAACAGTAGATTAACTCACAAGGGAGATGATGCAACAAACGGGGGTCGAATTGGAGTCCGAACGGTGAATTTAGAAGATTTTGAAGGAATGTCCGAGCTTGTGTCCGAACTTCCAAGTTCGGATGCAAGTCGAGAGTTCGTGTGCTGCGCCTGATGGAATGTCCGAACTTCAGTCCGAACATCGAAGTTCGGACATGGTTAAGAAAAGCCGGAGGTCTGATGTACGGAGCATGTCCGAACTTGTGTCCGAACATCCAAGTTCGGACACAGGTCGAGACTTCTGGGATTGGAGCGCTCAAAGCATTGTGTCCGAACATTGAAGGTCGGACCAATGTTCGGACGGGACGAAAAATTCAGCATAAAACTCGGCGTTTTGAAGGGAAAAGGGAGAGGAAAAGTCTATTTAACTGACCTAATCAGAGGAGAAAGGTATTCATTCATCATCGATCATTACAACACACACTCTCACGCTGATAAACGAGGTTCTCTCCATTCATCCACACCAATTGCATCAGTTCACCTTCATTCACATTCATCAAGCTTATCACCATCGTTCTGGAGGAGCATCGTCAGAAGGGAGTGAGGCCATCATCTTCAACCTTACACCTGCATTCGTCGATCTGGAAAGTCGTTCAACAGAAGGGTTTTTTCTTCCTTTAGATGATTTCTATGTTGATTGTATTTATCTGTTTCTTTGCAATGTCTGGCTAGTAGGGATTTAACTCTGGGGTAGGGTTTGTTCAAGATGGATTCAATGTAGTTAAAGATTCTGCAATTTGATTATGAGGTTGTAATGGATTGTTTCCAGGTTAATGATTATCAATATCCTTCTCTATTAATTTCGTGAGTTATAGAGTTGTTTTGCGAAACCTATTAGGATCAGACAAGGTGATTAATAGGGAGTTCAAATTAACCTGGGGATTTGGGGAAGGATTAGTCGGATAGATAATCTTTCCTACAAACGCTAACAATTCTTTGTGCTTATTCCGCCTATATGTGTTTTGCCAACTGCTAGATTAGAGTTGACACGTTCTGATAGGTGAGCTCTTCAATGAACTAGGATTTAGCATTGAAGAGATAGAAAGAATTGGCCTTTCCGTTTCTCATAATTAAATTGTAGGAGTTACTAGATTCAACCATAAAAGAACAACCCGAACCCGGAGTTCAACTCATATTATCAAACTCATCATTCATTTTTACCGATTGCTTATTTCAACTCTGATTTGCATTTATTCGATTCAGTTTCAAAAACAATTCACAACCCCCCTGAATTTCCAGTTTTCTTAGGATTTAGGATAGGACTTAGGCTTATTTATTCAAGTCCCACGGTTCGATACTTGGTTGCTTAACTTTCTATACTGTAGTGACCGGGATTTTTGCAACCCGACAGACTTATTGATTTATTATTTTCTAGATTAATTCGTTTAGTTTTAGTAGATCAATTGACCTGTTTGCAGGCTTAGACAATCAATATCTTCCAAACTAGTTACATAAACATTTTTCCACCTTTTCCCTTTAGCAACTCCTTACCATTACTATGACTTACTATGCTACAATGTGTAGAATAAAAGTGAACTGAGTTGCCTTTGTCACATATTTGAGAAACACGGAGCAAATTGAATTTTAAACCATTAACTAAATTGAAATTATCAATAACATAATCAGAAGTGAAACCAACCTTACCTACACCGAAGATTTTTCCTTTCTTGTTGTCGCCAAAGGAAACGGTTCCTTGGCTTCCTAGTTTTGGTGAAAAGAAATTCATTTTGTCTCCTGTCATGTTTTAGAGCACCCAATGTGGATGTACCAGCAGGGGTCCTTTCCCACCCGATTCTGCCCTTAACAAGTTAGTAGTGTGAGGTTAGGGTCCTCAGAATGTTTGGACCATTTCCACAAACAATTATTATTCTAGGATCATTTTCGACTACCAATTTTAGTCCTATTTTCTTGAGTTGCCAACACCTTATGAATCTTGTCCTATAGCATGTGGCCTCATGATGACTGGGTTGTCTTCATAGGTGGCAGACACCTCTACGACTGGTCCTTATTGATACCCGACCGGTAGTTTGTTTTTCAAGATGGGTGTACTAGAAACACTTTCTAGCTTTGCATATTTTTCTATGATTAATGCTAGTTCATTTTCTTTTACGTTAAGAGCAGCAATCAACTCATCGATTTCAGGTTGTTTTTCTAGCTTGATCTTTTCATGAACGGCAAGAATTTCACTAATGTCAGTTTGCAATTTCTTGAGTGCATTCATAAGGTTTACTACCTTATCCTTGTCCAAATTTTCCTCTAAGAGTTCTTTGTTTTCATTTTGGAATGCCTCTAGTTGATCAACTAGTAAGAAAGAAAACTTTCCAAGTCCTAGAAGTGCAGCTTTTAAAATTTTATTTCTAAGTTTGGAGTAGTTTAGCTTGTTTTGTTCTTCTTCCTCTGATTTTGATGTATCCTTGTCTTGCGCCACCAGCAAACTTCCTTAAGGCATAGGTGAGCCTTCTCATTTTCCGAGAGATCGTTATCTGAGGTTTGATTGTTGTCGCTTAGTTCTAAGTCTCCCCAAGCAGCAACGAATGCTTCTTTCCTTGGCCTTTTGTTGAACGATCTTCGGACATGTTTCCTGACGCTGTCGTTGAAATACCCCAAACCTTAATAAGTTGTTTAAACATTAAAATAAATTATTAAGACTAAAAAGAGTCTTAGAAACATTAGTAAACAATTAATAAATAGTAAATACAATTAATTGCCTAAAAGGCAATAAGGAAGACAAAATATGCTCTAAGCTGGAATAATCTTGGTTAAGCTTAATGAACTTACCAAGACCTTACTTATATGTTAATGAGCCTATTAAATCAATTACCAAAGAAAACCGAGCTTGGAACAAGTTAAAACACAAAATGTGCTTTAAGGAGTCTTAAGCACGTTTTCGAAAAAAATGGTCTTGTAAATGGGTTTTGAATGGCTAAATGTCCAATCATACTCTTTAATTAATTGTACTACTAGTATCACATTTGAAGTTTAAATCAATGGGAAATCAAAAATTTCACTTCTAAGTGCCTTGTTTTTTGAATAGTAACTAAACAAGCTAGTTTGTAACATATGTTAACATAAGTAATTTAATTGAGCAATAAAGACTAATTAACCCCTTATGTTTAATGGGGGCCGTTTTGCATGTGGTGAGTCACCACCCTTGCTAACTGATTGAGCAAATAAGTAAGTAATTAGAAAAGCACTATTTGCTTTACGTAACAAATATCTTCAAAAAGCAACTACAATCAGTGATTCTTTTCATTCCTTCATTTCCTCTTGCTGTCTCACGTAGCCCATCTCCTTCCTTGCTCTCTTTCACGTAATACAACACCACCACCAGACTTCATCTTCAAATCCATGTAACTCCTAGCTCACTTGTCCAAATCAAAAACTAAGACCACCGATCTCTTAGTCTCATCAAGCTCTTCAACTTAGTCCTTTCAAATCTTCAAGAGC